>JAZHEH010002908.1:0-1206599 GCA_036589455.1 Ateles fusciceps | reverse complement strand
GCTCTTCTCTGTATGTCAGATCTAACAGTGGAAACTGCAGTCACTCAACTACAGAATTTAAATAAAAATGGGAATAATGGGATCCCAAGGTGGCAGGGGCCAAGTAGCAGCACTCAACCATCAAAGGCAAGGTTGGTGTAGTTACTGTAATGGACAGCAGAGGCAAAGTAGCAATTAGAATAGTCTGACTTGTGTAGGGCTCTGGCATTGGCTAATTAATCATGGCGTTTCTAGAAGTAAAATTGATAGGAAGACTACTGCATTCCTACTTAATTTATATAAGCAGAAAACTTCCAGGTTGAATGGACAAAAGACTAATTTGAATTATAAAAAGAGAGAATCATGACCCTTCAATTAATTTCCAGACTTGAGCCAGTTTACAGACCCAGAACCCCTTGAATGAAGGGGAGGCCGGGTCCCTTGAGGAAGGACCCCACTACACTACCGACAATTTCTACTGTTAATCTTTTTCTCATCCTTCCCCACAGAGACCTCTGGCCTTTTACCAGGGTAACTGTGCATTGGGGAAAGGGAAATGATCAGACATTTGGGGGACTACTGGGCACTGGCTCTGAGCCGACGTTGATTCCAGGGGACCCAAAACGTCATTGTGGTCCTCCAGTTAAAGTAGGGGCTTATGGAAGTCAGGTAATTAATGGAGTTTTAGCTCAGGTCTGACTTACAGTGGGTCCAGTGGGTCCCTAGTCTCATCCTGTGGTCATTTCCCCAGTGCCAGAATGCATAATTGGCATAGACATACTTAGCAGCTGGCAGAACCCCACATTGGCTCCCTGACTAGTAGGATGAGGGCCATTATGGTGGGAAAAATCAACTAGAAGCCATTAAAGCTTCCTCTACCTAGGAAAATAGTAAATAAAAAACAATATCACATCCCTGGAGGGATTGCTGAGATTCGTGCCACCATCAAAGATTTGAAAGATACAGAGGTGTTGATTCCCCTCCACATCCCCTTTCAACTCTTCCATTTAACCTGTGCAGAAGACAGATGGATCTTGGAGAATGACAGTGGATTATTATATACTTCACCAAGTGGTTACTTCAGTTGCAACTGCTGTACCAGATGTGGTTTTGTTGTTTGAACAAATTAACACATCTTCTGGTATCTGGTATGCAGCCATTGACTTGACAAATGCCTTTTTCTCCATTCCTGTTATAAGGCCCACCAGAAGCAATTTGCCTTCAGCTGACAAGGAGAGCAATATACCTTTACAGTCCTGTCTTAGGAGTACATCAATTCTCTGGCTTTTTGTCATAATCTTATTCAGAGAGATCTTGATTGCTTTTTGCTTCTATAGGATATCACACGGATCCATTACGTTGATGACATTATGCTGATTGTGTCCAGTGAGCAAGAAGTAGCAAACACACTGGACTTCATTGGTGAGATGTTTGCATGCCAGAGAATAAATTTGACTAAAATTAAGGGAACTTCTACCTCAGTAAAATTTCTAGGGGTCCAGTGGTGTGGGGCCTGTCGAGATATTCCTTCTAAGGTGAAGGGTAAGTTGCTGTATTTGCCCTCTTCTACAACCAAGAAAGAGGCACAGGCTGTGCATGGTGGCACACGCCTTTAATCCCAGCACTTTGGGAGGCCAAGGTGGGTGGATCAGTTGAGGTCAGGAGTTCGAGACCAGCCTGGCCAACATGGTGAAACTCCATCTCTACTAAAAATACAAAAATCAGCTGGGCATGATGTTGTATGCCTGTAATCCCAGCTACTGGGGAGGCTGAGGCAGGAGAATCACTTAAACCTAAGAGGTGGAGGTTGCAGTGAGCTGAAATCATGCCACTGCACTCCAGCCTGGGTGACAGTGAGAATCTGTCTCAGAAAAAAGAAAAGGAAAGAAAAGAGAAAAGAAGGAAAGAAGGAAGGAGGGAAGGAAGGAGCATAACACCTAGTGGGAAGGAAAGAGCACAATGCCTAGGAGAATCACTTGAACCCGAGAAGTGGAGGTTGCAGTGAGCTGAAATCATGCCACTGCACTCCAGCCTGTGTGACAGAGCAAGACTCTGTCTCAAAAAGAAAGAGGGGAGGGGGAGGAGAGAGCAGGGAAAGGAAATGCCTAGTGGGAAGGATGGAGCACAGTGCCTAGTGGGAAGGGAGGACAACAATCCCTAGTGGGCCTATTTGGATTTTAGAGGCAACACATTCCTCATTTGGGTGTGTTACTTTGGCCCATGTATTGAGGCCCTATCTCTATTAAAAAAATATTAGCTGGGCATGGTGGCATATGTCTGTGGTCTTAGTTAGTTGTGAGGCTGAGGTGGGAAGATTGCTTGAGCCCAGGAGGTTGACGCTGCATTGATCCATGTTCAGACTACAGCACTATAGCCTGGGCAACACAGTGAGACCCTATCTCAAAAGAAAAGAAAAGAAAAGAAATGCTACTGATTTTTGTAACCTAAAACTCTGTTGAAGTTTTTTCTCAAATCTAGGAGCCTTTGGGCAGAGACTATGAGGTTTTCTAGGTATAGAATCATATCTGTAAAGAAAGTTTACTTTCTCTCTTCCTTTTTGGATGCCTTTTATTTCTTTCTCTTGCCTGATTGTTCTGGCTAGGACTACCAGAAATGTATTACATAGGAGTAGTAGGAGTGAGCATCCTTGTCTTATTCTAGTTCTTGAGGGGAATGCTTCAAGCTTTTACACATTCAGTATGATGTTGGCTGTAGGTTAGTCATAATTGACGGTAATTATTTTGAGGTATGTTCTTTCAATGCCTAGTTTGTTGAGGATTTTTAACATGAAGGGATGTTGAATTTTGTCAAAAGCCTTTTTTGAGTTTATTGAGATGATCTCGTGGTTTTTTAAAACATGTATTGACTTGTGTATGTTGAATCAACCTTGCATCTCAGGAATAAAACCTGCATAATCATGGTGGATTAGCTTTTCGGATGTGCTGCTAGATTTGGTTTGGTAGTATTTGGTTGAGGATTTTTGCATCTGCGTTCATTAGGCATATTGGCCTGGAATTGTCTTTTTTCATCACGTCTTGCCAAGTTTTGGTATCAGAATGATACTGGCCTCAGAATGAGTTACAGAGGTGTCCTTTCTTGTCATTTAAAAAAAATAGTTTCGGTAGGATTAGTACCAGTTTTCCTTAATATGTCTGGTAGAATTCAGCTGTGAATCCATCTGGTTCAGGGATTCTTATGGTTGTTGGTAGGTTTTTTTATTACTGATTCAGTTGTTTTTTTTTGGAGGGGGTGTACAGAGTCTTATTCTGTCACCCAGGCTGGAGTGCAATGACGCAATCTCAGCTCACTGCAACCTCCACCTCCCAGGTTCCAGCGATTTTCCTGCCTCAGCCTCCCTAGTAGCTAGGATTACAGGTGTGTGCCACCACACTCGGCTAATTTTTGTATTTTTAGTAGAGATGAGGTTTTGCCGTGTTGGCCAGGCTAGTCTCAAACTCGTGACTTCAGGTGATCTACCCACCTCGGCCTCCCAAAGTGCTGGGATTACTGGTGTGAGCCACTGAGCCTGTCCCTGATTCAGTTTTGAAACTTGTTTTTGGTTTGTTCAGGGTTTCAGTTTATTCCTGGCTTGATATTGGGAGGTTGTGTTTCCAAGAATTTATCAACTTTTTTTATAGGTTTTCTGGTTTGTGTTCATAGAGGTGTTTATAATAGTTTCTAAGGGATTTTGTTTTTCTTTGTGGTTTGTGGTAGTCTCCCCTTTGTTGTTTCTGCTTGTGTTTATTTAGGTCTTCTGTTTTTTTCTTTATTTTTCTAGTTAGTGGTCTATCAATCATATTCTTTCAAAGAACAAACTTTTGGTTTATATGGCTTTTTGTGTGTCAGTTTTGTTAAGCTTAGCTCTGATTTGGTTATTTTCTTTTGCTAGCTTTGGGGTTGGTTTGCTTTTGCTTTCCTAGTTTCTCTAAGTATGATGTTGGGTTGTTAATATGAGCTCTAACTTTTTGATGTGGGTGTTTAGTGTTATAAACTTTCTTCTTAACACTGTTTTAGCTATGTCCCAAATATTATGGTACATTGTATCTTTGTTTTTATCAGTTTCAAGAAATTTCTTGATTTCTGCCTTAATTTCATTGTTTACCAAAAAGTCATTTAGGAGGAGATTGTTTAATTTTCATGTAATAATATGATTTCTGAGAGCTCTTGGTATTCATTTCTTTTTTAGTGCTGTGGCCTGAGAGTGTGGTTAAGATTTTGGTTTTAAAAAATGTGTTGACAATTGCTTTATGTCTGATTGTGTGGTTGAGTTTAGAGTATGTGCCATCTGCCTCTGAGAAGAATGCATATACTGTTGTTGCTATTGGGTGGAGTGTTCTGGGGATTTCTGCTAGGTTCATTTGGTCAGGTGTCGAGTTTAGGTCCCAAACATCTTTGTTAGTTTTCTGCCCCAAAGATTTGTTTAATTCTATCAGTGAAGTATTGAAGTTTCCCGCTGTTATTGTGTAGTTATCTAAGACTCTTTCTTAGGTCTCTAAGAACTTGTTTTATGAATCTGTTTTATGAATCTGAGCTTGTTTTATATGCTCCAGTGTTGGGTACATATGTATTTAGGATAGTTAGGTCTTCTTGTTGAATTGAACACTTTATATCACTGTGTAATGCCTTTCTTTGTCATTTTTGATCATGCTATTTTAAATTCAGTTTTGTCTGAAATAGAGACCCTTGCACACACAAAAAAACCTTTCTAGTTGAAGTATAACACAGGTACGCAAGTTATAAGGGTATGGCTGAATGAATTTCACAAAGTTAGTATACCCATGTAACCAGCTCCCAGTGCAAGAAACAGAACATTACCAAGATTCAAAAAGACCTTCTTGTGCCCTCTTCTATTTATATATTAAAGATGATCTTTATTTATCTATTAAAGATAATCCCAATCATGACTTCTAACAGCTTAAATTAGTTTTGCCTGTTTGAACTTTAATATAAATGTAGTAATACAGAATGTACTATTACCTCTGACTTCCTTTGGTCAATGTTTTATATGTGAGATTTATCCATATTGTAGTTTAGGTGTTATCTTAATTTATTGTAGGTGGGGAGATTAGATCAAGAAGGTGGCACATATGTTCCGCCTCCAAACGAAATCAGGAGAAAAATATAGCTCAGTAGTCACAGTAGATGGGTGTTTTAGATATGGGGAATTCCAGGCTCAGTTTCAACATATACAAGGAAAAGAAAAGGGGCCTGGGATAATCTTCAGGGGGATTGTGAAGGGAACAAGTAGCTGTTTAGCATGTCAAACCCTCCCCCCATCTCAGTTTGTGGCATTGGCTTTAAAAATAACTTTGTTGAGATATAATTCATATATCATTGAATTCACTGGCATTGGCTTATTGACTAAAGTTGTAAATGTGGATACTGGGGGCTAAAGGTCCTGGGATTTTTTTCCAGGTAGTTGCTACTGTCCTCTAGAAAAAAAATGGGAAACTTTTACAACTACCAATAGGTGCCACATATCCTGCTCCTCCTTCTATGTTTACCAGAATCAGGTCACAGTAAAAATACACAGGATAGAAATTCTCAAGTACAGAAGTGATCAGGGCCTGGGTGCAGTGGCTTATGACTGCAATCCCAGTGCTTTGGGAGGCTGAGGAGGGAAGATTGTTTGAGCCCAGGAGTTTGAGACCACTCTGGGCAACACAGGGAGACCCCATCTCTACAAAAAAAAATTTTAATTAAAGTGATCAGGCCGGGCATGGTGGCTCACCCCTGTAATCCCAGCACTTTGGGAGACTGAGGTGGGCAGATCAATTGAAGTCAGGAGTACGAGACCAGTCTGGCCAACATTGTGAAACTCCATCTCTACTAAAAATACCAACATTAACAGGGTGTGGTAGCAGGCGCCTGTAATCCCAACTACTTCGGAGGCTGAGGCAGAAGAATCGCTAGAGCCTGGAAGGTGGTGGTTGCAGTGAGCCAAGATTATGCCACTGCATTCCAGCTTGGGCGACAGAGTGAGACTCCATCTCAAAAAAAAAAAAGTGATCAGATTACGAAGTTTCACCAGATACTTCAGGAAAATCAATATCATGAAAAAAGAAGTACCAAACTCAAGTAATAGTAGTACTAATACTGAGAAATCAGCATTAATATAGCAAACAGAGAAAGATTTTAAAGCAAACATATTCTCATAGATTTGACAATGTAACATCCCCTGACTATGAAGCAGAGATCTTGAAAATTAAAAATGTAATTATTAAGATGAAGAACTCAATATCTGAGCTAAATATCAGAATTATACAGTGAAGAGATCAAATTAACTGGCAGAGTAAGCTGTGAAAGCCTTTAAGAACATAGAGAAAAGACCAAGGAATTAGAAATGGTGAGAAAAAAGGACACATGGAATATAGACCTAGGAATTTAGTACTTGTCTAATAGGAATTTCAGACAGAGGATATGGAAGGGAGGAAATAAAGGAGTCAAATAAAAATTTCCCAGAGCTGGAAATGACGAAAGGCTTCAGATTGAACTAATTCATCAACTGGAAGTAGAATAAATTATAAAAGGCCTACACCTAAATACATTATAGTGAAATTTGAGAAGACAAAGGATAATGAGAAAATTCCAAAAGCTTTCAGACAGAAAAAAAAGAGGTTGTCTACAAAGCAATAATCACATCTTTTATGGTAACACAATCTTCGCAGGCAATGAAACAACACTTTCAAAGACAGAAAAGAAAATGATTTTTTAACCAATTAGAATACCCAAAGTAACATTTAGGTGGGAGGGCAAAATAAAGATGTGCAAGGCCTTAAGGTTTACCACATGGGTTATTTCGGGTGAACTGTGGGTTGTAGAAAATGTTCCTTCCCTTCCTTGTCTAAGCAAAGATTTTTTAAATTTATGATTTAACTAACTAAGGATATAAATGTTACCACAAATAAGTTGACTACACAGAGTAGATCTGAAACAGCATCTGTTTAGTGCATCTTTCCATGACTTTCAGGTTTGTTTTTTTGTTTTTTGGTTTTTTTTGAGATGAAGTTTCACTTTGTCGCCAGGCTAGAGTGAGTGGTGTGATCTTGGCTCACTGCAATCTTTGTTTCCCTGGGTCAAGCGATTCTCCTGCCTCAGCCTCTCGAGTAGCTGGGATTACAGGCACACTCCACTACGCCCAGCTAAGTTTTGTATTTTTAGTAGAGACAAGGTTTCAGCATGTTGGCCGGGATGGTCTCAATTTTCTGACCCTGTGATCCACCTGCCTCGGCCTTAGTTCTTAATGATGTATAACTTCTGGAGATGCTGTCCAGCCAGAGCAAGGTCTTGTGGATGTGGGAAAACTCAAGTCTTGCTAAGCTTTTGTCCTTTTATATATTTCGGACTGCGGTGACCATTCAGAAATAACTGAATCCATGTGTTTCCATTAGTGTGAGCAAATACTAAGTTCTCTTGATTCCTTTTTTTGTTTTGTTTTTTTGAGACGGTCTCACCCTGTCACCCAGGCTGGAGTGCAGTGGCACGATCTCGGCTCACTGCAACTTCTGCCTCCTGGGTTCAAGCAATTCTTGTGCCTCAGCCTCCCGAGTAGCTGGGATTATAGGCATGCACCACCACAACCAGCAAATTTTTGTATCGTTAGTAGAGTCAGGGTTTCACCATTTTGGCCAGGCTGGTCTCGAACTCCTGACCTTAGGTGATCTGCCTGCCTCGACCTCCCAAAGTGCTGGGATTACAGGGGGTGAGCCACTGTGCCCAGCCTTGATTCTTTTTATTTTTCCAAATAAATATATGTGCTAGGACTCTTGATTCTTAACCAAAAGACATTATTACCAAGGACACATCCTCTGGGAAGAAAAAGCAGTTGATTCCCAGTGTTCCTGAGCCTCTTACTTCACAGACATCTATTTTTTTTCCCCACAGCCCTCATCTCCTAGCTCTCATCTGTGAGGCTTTCATACTGACTTGGATTTGAAGACATCGTAAATCCAGTTCTCCATTTTTCTCCTATTAAATAATGATTAGAGACTTTGTTCCTGCAAAACAAATCTATCATCACATAGGAGGCAAAAATAAAAATAATAACGTAGTAAAAAAAGAAGTCTAAGGATGAAGAGATGGGCACAGGAAATAGTGTTGAAGAATACCAGTCAAACAAAATAGTTAAGTCTAAGTAATAGTTGATTGATTAAGTCAAATGATTTAACAATCTAGAACTGAACCCTCAGATAGTAGAACATGTGTTAGGGTAAAATGTATGGTAGCCAGCAGGGAAGGCTATAAATACTGATACTGCTGGAGATACTTTTGGCCAATAAAATTGTATTCCTTAGTAATGCTGTGTAAGAAAAGAAAAAAAAAAAGGGGTATTCCTTCAAAATTTAAGGTTAACCTTAAGAAGTACGGAAATAGGTTGTGTATTTTCCAAACTATTAGAGTAAATACATGGAAAAGAAAATGAATCCAAAATAAAAAGACAGGAAAGTTAGAGTAGTAACAATAGGTATGGTAAATTGAAGAAATAGGAAAAATAACATAAGAGGGCAGGAATAAATTTTAAAGTGTTAGTAATCACAACAAATGTGTTGACTCCCTGTGTTAGTCCTTTGTCTTGGCAAACCCATCTATCCTGAGCAGTGTTAAGGACAGGTAGACCAATGTAGGCAACAGGCTGCCTAATTTACCCTGGTCAGCTCTGACTTGAGAAAAAGTGACCATTTGCCTTTCCATAGTCCATGATTTCTTCTATGGATGGAAATAGTTAAACAGAGAAGTCAATATGGACAAATAGCAGCATGATTGATTACAATTACCTGATCAGAGTCAAATGTGAGAGGGAACAGGAACACAGCATCCTAGTGACACAGGATTGAATTTATACATTGATATAAAATCCAAAGCTCCCTCCTTAATCTTTGTTCCTGTTTGACCCTTTCTCAGAGTGATTCTGCTATACAACTCATCCTGGGACCACTTTAGTTAGGCCCGTTCTTCCAGTTATGTTCATTTTGCAGTCATTGAATGAATTAGATAATGCGTTTTCATTATATCTGCATTTTTCTTTGATTATTTTGATTAGTTTCATTTTTGTCTGGATTCTGCTGAAGGGTAAGTGTTTCCAAAACACTGAGACTTATTTTACTTGCCATCAAAATTTTAACAAATTAATTTATCTATTAGAATGTTCAGATTTTTTAAAATCTAAAGACGATGTTAACTAGAGGCATCACCCCTCTAAAAAAGTTAAAAATAAAGGGATGGGTCTTCTGCAAAAGATGATGGGGAGTGGGGAGAAGATATTTTTACTCTCGTCTTCTTTGACAATCAAATGGCAAAAATGAAAATGTAGAGAAAAAAATGCCGTTTTTATTTTCTCTTGCTTTCTTTCTTTCTTTTTTTGAGACAGAGTCTTGCTCTGTCATCCAGTTGGAGTGCAATGGTACGATCTCAACTCAGTGTAACTCTGCCTCCTGGGTTAAAGCAATTCTCATGCCTCAGCCTCCTGAGTAGCTGGGATTACAAGTTTGTGCTACCACGCCCAGCTAATTTTCTGTATTTTTAGCAGAGATGGGGTCTTGCTATGTTGCTCATGCTGGTCTGAAACTCCTGGACTCAGGTGATCCACCTGCCTCAGCCTCTCAAAGTGCTGGAATTACTGGCCTGGCCCCAAAATGCCATTTTCAAAGAATTAGAACAGCTATTAAGACACAAACTATAAAATAGTATACTTTACCAAATATTGTAAAGAAATGAACCTGAAACCAAGACTGAAAGCTGACTGTCTCCTTATTCCTTGAGCAGAACCCAGATTTCACCAAAAGTTCTTAAAGGCATTAAATGTTTGTTTATGGGTGCTTGGATGAGGTCACTGGAGAAGACAAATGCCCTTTAGAAAACTTCTTTATTGCAGGGGATCGAGTTTACTTGTCATTTCTATTATATAAGTCTCCTAGTCAACAAGAGACTACAAGAGGTGAAGTAAGGTGGAGGAAGAAGAGACAACGATTGCTAAATCACAACACAACATACCCCAACCCAAAGGGTGTTGTCGTGAGCCTTGGTGCAAAAAAACTGGTATCAGTAAAGGAAATACATTAGGTAGGAATGTGTTCCAGACAGTAAACTTGTGTGAAATTCTCCAACTTGATTCCCCTTAATTCTACTTCTACTGTTCTTCAACATATTCCTGGCCCAATTCAAAGACTAGACTGTGCCTAAAAATGTTTTTACAAATTGTAATATAGGGACTTCCAGTTTCACATGGGAGGAACTTGAAAGTTGCCACTCCATTTTAACAAGTAAAAAGCTGAAAAGACTGAAAAATCAATGACTCTTCTTAGATTCATAAGAGAGGTGAGGAAGCAGGGCACACTGCTGCTCCCAGGCTTAGAGTGCCATGCTTACCAGAGCAGAAAAGTCATGAACAGACACTGCAGTGGGAACAAATGCCCAGGTAGAAAAACCTGAACTGTAATTGGCATATTAGGAGAGGCTCAGTGTGAATGAGTCTGAGGGTTAAATATTCCAGGGGACCTAGTCATAGGAACTCCTCCTTCCTTTTGTGAGTTTTACGTCTAGGCAGGTGGGCCACAGTGAATATCAGAGAAAAATCCCTGTGTGTTTTTGGCAGGCAGTGGGAAAAGGAACCATTTTGAAATATGCCAGATTAATCTGTTATTAACGAGGCCTGCCTTTAGGGGAACTAGTTAACCACAGCCTGACCTATTGGTGTTTTATCACTGCCTAACTTACCTGAGGGAAAAGAAGTAACCAACTCCAGTTAGCCTTACATGTGGGAGAAAGGAAACACCCAATTCTAGCCCATATAGCCATCCTGTCCCACTTAAGAGGGGGGAGGAAAAAATGATAAACACTTGTAGAGTTTGCAGTCCAGAAGCATAGGCTCACTAAAAGACTGAGACCTAACCACAGGACTATAGAATGCTTCTCTTCCCCCTCACACCTAATCACTACATTAGCGAAGGCCCTATTTGCAGCACTTCCTTTTACCTGGCGAATGATGTCCAGCTATCAAGAAAAGCATTACAGGACATTCTGAAAGACATAAAGAACAATTAGAAGAAATGGAGCAAGCATCAGAAGCAGACATGGAAGGGATGTTGCAATGATCAGACCAGGAATTTAAAATGACTATGATTAATTGCAAAGGACTCAATAGATAAACTAGATCGTGTGGAAAAACAGAGGGACAATGTGAGCAGAGGTGGAAATCTTAAGAAAGAGCCAAAAAAAGTGATAGGAATTAAAAACACTATAACAGAAATTAAGAATGCCTTTGATGGGCTTGTTTAGTAGACTGGACATGGCTGAAGAAAGATCTCTGTGCTTAAAGATATATTAATAGAGGCTAGGTGCGGTGGCTCACACCTGTAATCCCAGCACTTTGGGAGGCTGACATTGGGGAATCAAAAGATCAGGAGATGGAGACCATCCTGGCTAACATGGTGAAACCCTGTCTCTACTAAAAATGCAAAAAATTAACTGGGTGTGGTGGCATGCGCCTGTAGTCCCAGCTACTCAGGAGGCTGAGGCAGGAGAAACACTTGAATGTGGAAGGCGGAGGTTGCAGGGAGCCAAGATTGCACCACTGCACTCTAGCCTCAGTGACAGAGCAAGACTTCATCTCTCTCTCTCTCTCTACATATATATATATAAATAGAAACTGTAAAACTGAAAAGCAAGGGATAAAGTTCGAAAACAACAGCAATGATAACAAAGAATATCCAAGGACTGTGGAACAACTACAAAAATGTAACATATAGTGGGGATACCAGAGGGAGAAGAAGAGAGAAAAAAATAGAAGAATTATTTGAAACAATAGTGATTAAGGCTTTCCCTAAATTAATGTCAAACACCAAACCCCAGATCCAGGAAGCTCAGAGACACAAAACAAGATACGCTCCTCCTCCCACCAAAAAAACCCACAAAAATAAAAAACCCACAAAACACAAAAAACAAAACTAAACAAAAAATGAAATGCAGAACACAACACCTAGGCACACTGTTTTTAATACAGAAAATCAAAGATAAAGAAAAAATTCCTGAAAGAAATCAGTGGAGAAAAAAACTTCTTACTTATAGATGAACAAAGATAAGAATTACAACTGACTTCTCAGAAACCATGCAAACAAGAAGAGAGTGGAGTGAAATGTTTAAAGTATTGAGAGAAAAAAACTCAATAACCTAGAATTCCATAACCTGCAATATTATCCTTCAGAAGGTTAAGGAGAAACAAAGACATTCTCACACAAAAATGAGGAACTTCCTTGCCAGTAGACCTGCCTTGCAAGAGAAGTTAAAAGAAGTTCTTCAGAGAGAAGGAAAATAATATAGGACAGAAACTTGGATCAACATAAAGAAAAAAAGAGCACTAAGGAGGAATAAGTGAAGATAAACTATAATTTTTCTTCTTAATTGATCAATAATTTGCTCAAAATAATAGCAACATTGTATTCAATTATATATGCGTATGTTTATATGTGTGTATGTATACAGTAACAAATCTGTATCTGTCTTATATGATTATATTACCTACAGTAACAAACACTAAACCAACTCTATTAATAATAATTTTGAATGTGAATGATATAATACACCAGTTAAAAGACAGAGATTGTCAGAGTAGATTAGAAAACATGACCCAACTATATATTGTTTGCAAGAAACATACTTTAGATATAAAGACACATATAGTTTAAAAGTAAATGGAGGAAGACATATCATGCTAACCTTAACAAAAAGAAATCAGGAGTAGCTATGTTAATTTCAAACAGAGAAGACTTCAGACCAAGGAATATTACTCAGGTTAAATTTGTGTATTATGTAATGATAAAGGAGTTAATTCTTCAAGAACTCATACAATCCTTAATGTGGTTAAGCACCTAACAACAAATAATCAAAATATGAGACAAAAACCAATAGACTTTCAAGGTCAAATAGACAAATCAGTTATTATGTTTGGAGATGTCAATACTCTTCTTAAATGGACAGATCCATCAGGTAAAAAATCAGTAAGGGCATAGCTGAACTTAACAACACCGTCAATCAACTGTATATAAGGTACATCTATAGACTACCTTATCCAATGACAGCAGAGTACATGTTCTTCTCAGGGTCACAAGGGATATTATTAATTAAGATATAGCACATTCGGGACCATAAAACACACATTAACAAGTTCAAAAGAATAGAAATCATATAATATTTGCTCTCAGACCACAATGAAATTAAACTAGTAATCAATAACTGAAAGATAGCTGGAATATTTCAAAATACTTGGAGATGGAACAGCACACTTCTAAATAACACATGAGTGAAAGAAGACATCTCAAGAGAAATTGAAGAATATTTGGAACTAATGAAAATAAGAACAACTTATCAAAATTTGTGGAATGCACGAAGTAGAGCATAGACCATTGAAAGTAATGGCAAAAACTGCAATTACTCTTGCACCGACTTAATATTCCCACAAATTTGATAACCTACATCAGATGAGCCAATTCTTTGAAACACAGTCTGCCAAAACTCAAAGAAAAGAAATGTATAATCTGAATAGGCTGATATCTATTAAAGAAGTTGAATCAATAATTAACCTGCAAAATAGAAAGCTCCAAGCCCAGATGGCTTCACAGGTGAATTCTACCAGACATTTTAGGAAGAAATAATACCAGTACTTGATAATGTTTTCCAGAAGACAGAAGAAGGATAAATACTTTCTAGCACATTCTGCAAGGCCAGCATTACCTAGTAAAGCTAGACAAAAACATTATAAGAAAAGAAAAAAACTACAACTCAGTAAGTTTCATCAACATAGATGCAAATAACTGCAACACAATATCAGCAAATCAAACCCAATGATATATATTTTAAAAAATCATACACTACAACTAAGTGGGATTTATTCCAGGTATGCCATAGTGGCATCCACATGGTGCTAATTCTGTAGGCTTGAAAAAATCAAAAGCTATGGAGGCTTGGCAACCTCCACCCAGTTTTCCAATGATGTCACTGAAAACCTGGGGCCCCAAGCATAGACTTGTCACAGGTGTGGTGCTACCACAGAGAGCCCCACTAGAGCAATGCTGAGCAGAAACGTGGGGCTGGAGCTACTGCAAAAGTTCCCACCAGGGTAATGCCTAAGTGGAACTGTGTAAGCAGGACCGCTTTAGGACTCTGGAACTATGGAGTCACTGGCAACAGGCAACATCCACCTGGGAAAGTTTCAGGCACTGGACTTCAACCCACACAAGCAGCTATGTGGGTTGTACCCAGCAAAGCCATAGGGATAGGGATACCTGAGGCATTGGGGGCTCAACCTTGCCCTATTGCATTCAGGAGGTAGAACATGGAGTCAAAAACAGTTATTCTCCAGCTTTAAGGTTTAATGTTTACCCTGCTGGTTTTCAGACTTGCTTTGGGCCTGTTATCTTTTCTTTGCCTACTTTTCTCTTTTGGAATGCAAATGTCTATCTTATTCCTGTACCACCATTGTAGCGTTCTTTCTTTTTTTAAGTCACTTTTTTAAAAAATATATATTTTATTGCGTTTTAGGTTTTGGGGTACATGTGAAGAACATGCAAGATTGTTGCATAGGTACATACATGGCAATGTGGTTTGCTGCCGTCCCCCCATCACCTATATCTGACATTTCTCCCTATGTTATCCCCTCCCCAACTCCCCACCCCCTGCTGTCCCTTCTCTAGTTCCCCCCGCCAGTCACTTTCTTTTTTTGAAACAGGGCCTCACTTTGTCACTTAGGAAGGTGTACAATGGCATGATCATGGCGCACTGTAGCCTTGACCTCCTGGGCTCAAGCAATCCTCCCGCCTCAGCCTCCTGAGTAGCTGGGATTACAGGTGAGTGCTACCACAGCTGGCTATTTTTTTAAATATTATTTTTTATAGAGACGGTCTAACTACGTTACACAGGCTGGTCTCAAATTCCTGGGTTCAAGCGATCCTTCTGCCTTGGCCTTCCAAAGTGCTGGCATTACAGGCGTGAGCCACCATACTTAGCCTCCATTGTATCTTGAAAGTAGTAAAGTTGCTTTAATTTCATAGGCTCACAGATGAGACTTTGGACTTTGGAGTTTTGGTGTTGGAGTTAAAACTTTGGGGCTATGGAGAAGGAATTAGTGTATTTGTATATGAGAAGGACATGAGTTTTGGGGTGCTGGGGTGGAATGTTATGACTTAAATATTTATTCCCTCCAAAACTCTTGCGCAATTTAATCCCCTTTGTGGGAGTATTGAGAAGTGAGTCCTTTAAAAGGTGGTTGAGGCTGGGTGCAGTGGCTCATACTTTGGGATGCTAAGGCAGGAGGATCAGTTGAGCCCAGGAGTTAAATACCAGCCTGGGCAACATTGCAAAACCCTGTCTCTACAAAGAATACAAAAGTTAGCTGGGCATGGTGGTATGTGCGCCTGTAGTTCCAGCTACTCAGGAGGCTGAGGTAGGAGGACCACCTGAGCCCAAGAGGTCAAGGCTGCAGTGAGCTGTGATTGCACCACTGCACTCCAGCCTGGGTGACAGAGTGAGACCGTGTCCCAAAAACAAATAAAAAAAAGGGTGATTGAGTCATTAGGCTTCTGCCCTCATGTATGGATTAATCCTCCCATGTATTAGTGGATTAATGGATTAATAGGTGTATTAGTTTGTTCTCACATTACTGTAAAGAAATACCTGAGACTGGGTAATTTATAAAGAAAATAGGTTTAATTGGCTCGCAGTTCTGTAGGCTGTACAGGAAGCATAGTGGCTTCTGCTTCTGGGGAGGTCTCAGGAAACTTCCAGTCATGGTGGAAGGCAAGGAGGAAGACATCTCATATGGTGGGAGCAGGAGCAAGAGAGAGTAGGGAGGTGCTGCACATTTTTGAATGATCAGATCTCATGAGAGCTCTATTACGGGAACAGCACCAAGGGGATGGCACTAAACCATTCATGAAGGATTACCCCCATGATCCAATCACCTTCCACCAGGCCCCACCTTCAACACTGGGGATTATAATTGGATGGGGAGACAGATCAAACCATATCAATGAGTCATCATGGGAGTGGGACTGGTGGTCTTATAAGAAGAGGAAGAGAGACCTGACCTAGCACGCTCAGGTCCCTCACCACATGATTCCCTGTGCCAATTTGGGACTCCGCAGAATCAGCAAGAAGGCTCGAACCACATGTGACCTTTTGACCTGGGACTTAGCCTCCGTAAGTGTAGGAAATACATTTCTTTTCTTATAAATTAGCCAGTTTGAAGTATTCTGTTAATAAGCAACAGAAAATGACTAAGACATGAATTATAATAAGGTATTTAAGTCTCGAAGTTTTAGGCTAGTTTGTTATGCAACAATAGATAACCAGAGGCACTTAATATGTATTGATAGAAGAGAGTGTTGAGGGAACTAGAGAGATTTTGATGAAGAAGAAAACTATCTTATAGAGATTTAAATTTTTTTGAGTGCTGTGTAGTGATGTAAAATCTTTCTCTAATCTTTCCTTACAGTCTTCAGGAAAAGGAGCATTATTTACTAATGCATTTTGGGGTAGAATAGAACTGGTGGTCTTCTGAAGAAGAAAAAAATTATCACAATGGCAAACTATATGTCTATATCTATCTTATACACATATAGCTCTGTGTGTGTGTGTGTGTGTGTGTGTGTGTGTGTGTGTGTGTGTGTGTTATATTCCTAAAACTTTAGACAATTTGAGTTTAACAGAGTTTATTTGAGTGAAGAACAATTCATGAATTGTGCAGCGCTCAGAGCCAGAAAAGTTCAGAGTGCTTCAAGCAGCATGAGGAGTTAGCTATTACAGAAAGCTGAGAAATCATCTGGTTGGCTACAGCTAGGTGTTTGCCTTGTTTTGGTATGGTATGGTCAGTTGGCTTTTTGTGATTGGCTGAATCCCAGCTTTTTTTACAAAAAATATGCCCCTAAGTTGGGATTCAGTTTGTCTGTAAACTGAGTTAGGTTGCAGTTTGTTATGGAGACAGCCTCAGGTCAATCAATGGCTTTTTGCTTATTTAATTTAAATATATATATTAGATGGTCTTTCTCTGTTGCTCAGGCTGGAGTGCTGTGGTACGATCATAACTCACTGTAACTTGGAACTTCTGGGTTCAATTGGTCATCCTGGCTCAGCCTCCAGAGTAGCTAGGGTTACAGGTATGCACCACCATACCTGACCATTTCTTTTGGTAGATACAGAGTCTAACTGTGTTACCCAGTATGGTCTTGAACTCCCAGCATCAGGTGATCCTCCTGCCTTGGCCTCTCAAAGTGCTGGGGTTAAAGATTTGAGTCACCCTGCCTAGCCCATGTATATTTTTAAGTAAACTTTTTAGATTGGAATATTTAAGATTTATAGAAAAATTGCAAAGATAAAGCAAAGAGATTCTGTATACACTTACCCAGTATTTCCTAATGTTAACACCTTACGTAACCACTGGACATTCATCAAAACTAAGAAATGAAAATTACTACATTACTATTAACTAAACTCCAGACTATATTTGGATTTTATAAGTTTTTTGTCCTAATGTTCTTTTTTTCATTCTAGGATCCAAACAAGGGTACCACATTACATTTAGCTATACAGTCATGTGTTGCTTAATGATGGGAATACATTCTGAGAAATGTTTTGTTAGATAATTTTGTTAGTATGCCAGCATCATAGAAAGTACTTACACATACCTAGATGGTATAGCCTACTACATATCCAGGCTATATGGTATAGTCTGTTGCTCCTAGGCTGCATACATGTACAGCCTGTGACTGTTCGGAATATTATATGCATTTGTAACACAATGGCAAGTACTTGTGTATCTGAATATAGAAAATGTACAGTAAAAATATGATATAATCTTAGGGGATCACCATCATACATACAGTTCATCATCGAGTGAAATGTTGTTATGCAGTGCATGACTGTATTTGTGTTTCATTCTTTAGGATAAACTTCAGGTGCAGTAGCCTTGGTAATGGAGACAGTCTGAACTCAAAGTTGTCTCTCTTTCTCTTTCTTATTTTCACTCCCTCTCCTTTTGTCTGGCTTTCTCTCATGTACTCACCTATGTACATATGCAAGTATGCAAATGACAAGAGTTCTCCTTTTCCCTTTGTGAGATCAGTAAAGGAGTGGACAAGACTTCACTGGCTCCATTCAGCTGCACCCGAGGCAGTGCAGTTTACAAGATTTGAGAAAGAAGTGCAATGAGAATAGTTGTTTCTTGAAGAAAATGTTGGTGTATTGAGGGGTGAGGGCTTGTAAAGAACAAGTATAAGGGGAAGAGGAAAAGTAAAGGAGAGAGGGCAAGAGTTGGAAAATAAAATAGTGATTATCTGGAGACAATCTGAAGGCTCAACCAATGAGATCTTGCAACTGTGGGGTGATATAAAGGGGAGAATGAACTATAAAGGAGCACAACTCTCAATCTCTCAAAGTCTACATTTAGGACACATTTTGAAATCCTATAACAAAGAACTGCCTAAATAAATAAAAAGAAAATACAACAAACAAACAAACAAAAAAGAACTGCCTAAAGCTGCAGTGGAATCCAATGTATACTGGGTGGGATGACAGCCAATGTGGTTTTGGAAAGGGATAACCTATTCATAATCCTGCCATTCATCTTGTCTCAATAAAATATTGCATGGAGATGTGTATTGACCATCAGAATGCTCCCCAGTATGAAAGACCACCAGAACAACTCCCCTAATTCTTACCCACTCCCAGCAAAGAGTTACATACAACTTTCATAGGAGGAGGATCCCTGCCACATGGTCTGTTTTTACTGGTAGACAAAATACATTTCAGTTTTTAAACAGTTTAAGAAGTTGGAAAATATTTGCTGTAATAATGAGGTATCCTGACTTAACACTTGTTCATTCATTAGAAATCACCAAAAATCAGCCTATTGGTAAATGAGTTAGGGATAGAAAATAAGCCGCAGGATTAGGACTGTCAACCAATTTTGATTCATTGATGACTGTTTACCGTCATGCTTAAGCCCTGGAGATATAAAGGAGTATTTCCCACATGCTTTTGTCTTCCTTACCACAGCTTCCCTTCAGGGACAAGATAATACTTCTCATCCTCAGCTGATATGGAAAGGTGGGAACACACTTGCCCAGAGACCTGTATTGACTTCTTTAGGATTGGCATTCTCACTGTATCTTTAGGTGATTATAAGAATTTTAAGTTCAAGAGACAAAAATTATAAATTTTAACCTTTGGGGTACTTCCTGCTTGAAATCAGACTATCAAGTGAATGATACAGCCTTGTTAGTGGTACAAGTTTAGTATCCCTTATCTGAAATGCTTGGGACCAGAAGTGTTTCAGATTTTGATTTTTTTTTCAGATTTTGGAATATTTCCATATACATAATGAGATATCTTGGAGGTAGGATCTAAGTCTAAACACAAAATTCATTTATATTTCACATAAACCATATTCAAATAGCCTGAAGGTAATTTTATACAGTATTTTAAATAATTTTATGCGTGAAACAAAATTTTAACTCCGTTTTAATTGCAACCCATCACATGAGGTCAGATGTGGAATTTTCCACTTGGGGCATCATGTTGGTACTCAGACAATTTTGAATTTTGGATCCTGTTGGATTTCAGATTTTCAGATTATAGAAGCTCAACATGTAGTAGTATGTGCTACTTATGAAATCAGTGTGGTTGCCAGAATTATGTCTCTTATTTCAGTGTAATGTATTTGAGAAAAGGAGAAAACTTAGATACATGGGCAGCACTATATAACAAACAATAGGAGGTGAGACTCAAAAGGCCAGAATGTGGAGTAGCTGGAAAGGCTACAAGAGGCCTCATGGAAGCCAACTTTAGACAGGGCTGACACTATGAGAAGGTGATGAAGTCTGGATCAGGAGGAGCAAAAGGGTATAAGAGAGTCATATTAGCAGCTGAGCAAAAGAGTGAGGATTCATGAATTTCCACTGCTGTGACTGATCTCTGCTTTAAATCTACAACTACTTCTAGCTCACACCTGTACTTGGGCTTCTGTTTGTGAATATCTAAGATATTTCTCTTATTACTCCAGGTATAATCTTTATCAACATCTTTTACTTGAGCTACGGAGAATATGTCTTTGTTAGTTTCCCAAAGAGCCAAACAAAAACAGGTAGACTTATAAACTAGTAAAGGTTGAGAGAGAGTTTGCACAGGCTATAGATAACCAAAAAAATCATCATCTGTAATTAAGCAGGATATGGTAAATATGAACAGGCTAGTAAACTTTTCTGAGGTTGGCCAATTAGGGACATTTCTGTAACTGGTCATAAATATTAAATGTTTAATGACTTTAAGCCTAAGAATCACCTTGTATCCTGCAGACTTTTATAAATCACCTCATTTGGTACGTTTCAGACTTTAATAAACTGCAAGATTTCTTCACTATCATTCCTACCTACTTTAATATACAACTTGTATTTAAAATCACCCATTAAACCAATTGTTGTGGCTGCTTGGGATTCTAATTTGCAGAAGCACATTTTATAAATATGAATGCAATAAGAATGATATAATGGACTGTGGGGACTCCGGGGAGAGCAAGATGGGGATGATGGATATAAGACTACACATTGGGTGCAGTGTACACTGCTTGGGTGACGGGTGCACCAAAATCTGAGAGATCACTACTAAAGAATTTATCTAAGGCAGCAATTAATAGCCTACCAACCAATAAAAGTCCAGGACCAGATGGGTTCACAGCTGAATTCTACCAGAGGTACAAAGAGGAGCTGGTACCATTCCTTCTGAAACTATTCCAAACAATACAAAAAGAGGGAATCCTCCCTAACTCATTTTATGAGACCAACATCATCTTGATACCAAAACCTGGTAGAGACACAACTAAGAAAGTTTCAGGCCAATATTCATGATGAACATTGATACAAAAATCCTCAGTAAAATACTGGCAAACCAAATCCAACAGCGCATCAAAAAGCTTATCCATCACGATCAAGTTGGCTTCATCCCTGGGATGCAAGGCTGGTTCAACATATGCAAATCTATAAATGTAATCCATCACATAAACAGAACCAAAGACAAAAACCACGATTATCTCAATAGTGCAGAGAAGGCCTTTGACAAAATTCAACAGCCTTTTGCGCTAAAAACTCTAAATAAACTAGGTATCAACGGAATGTATCTCAAAATAATAAGACCTATTTATGAGAAACCCACAACCAATATCATACTGAATGGGCAAAAACTGGAAGCATTTCCTTTGAAAACTGGCAGAAGACAAGGATGCCCTCTCTCAACCCTCCTATTCAACAAGGTATTGGAAGTTCTGGCCAGGGCAATCAGGCAAGGAAAAGAAATAAAGGGTATTCAGTTAGGAAAAGAGGAAGTCAAATTGTCTCTATTTGCAGTCGACATGATTGTATGTTTAGAAGATCCCATCATCTCAGCCCAAAATCTCTTGAGACCGATAAGCAACTTCAGCAAAGTCTCAGGGTACAAAATCAATGTGCAAAAATCACAAGCATTCCTATACACCAATAACAGACTCAAAGAGAGCCAAATCAAGAATGAACTGCCATTCACGATTACTACAAAGAGAATAAAATACCTAGGAATACAACTAGCAAAGGATGTAAAGGACCTCTTCAAGAAGAACTACAAACCATTGCTCAAGGAAATAAGAGAGGACACAAACAGATGGAGAAATATTCCATGCTCATGGTTAGGAAGAATCAATATTGTGAAAATGGCCATACTACCCGAAGTAATTTATAGATTCAGTATTAATCCCCATCAAGCTACCATTGACTTTCTTCACAGAATTGGAAAAAATCACCTTAATCTTCATATGGAACCAAAAAAGAGCCTGCATAGCCAAGACAATCCTAAGGGGAAAAAAAAAAAAAGCTGGAGGCATCATGCTATCTGACTTCAAACTATACTACAAGGCTACAGTAATCAAAACAGGATGGTAGTGTTACCAAAACAGAGATATAGACCAATGGAACAGAACAGAGGCCTCAGAAGTAACACCACACATCTACAACCATCTGATCTTTGACAAACCTGACAAAAACAAGCAACGGGGAAAAGATTCCCTATTTAATAAACAGTGTTGGGAAAACTGGCTAGCCATATGCAGAAAGCTGAAACTGGATCCCTTCCTTACACCTTATACAAAAATTAACTCCAGATGGATTAAATATTTAAACATAAGACCTAACACCATAAAAACCCTAGAAGAAAACCTAGGCAGTACCATTCAGGACATAGACATGGCAAGGACTTCATGATTAAAACACCAAAAGCAATGGCAACAAAAGCCAAAATAGACAAATAGGATCTAATTAAACTTAAGAACTTCTGCACAGTGAACGAAACTATCATTAGAGTGAACTGACAACCAACAGAATGGGGGAAAAATTTTTGCAATCTACCCGTCAGACAAAGGGCTAATATCCAGAATCTACAAAGAACTTAAACAAATTTACAAGAAAAAACAATCCCATCAAAAAGCGGGTGAAGGATATGAACAGACACTTCTCAAAAGAAGACATTTATGCAGCCGACAAACATATGAAAAAAAGCTCATCATCACTGGTTATTAGTGAAATGCAAATCAAGACTACATTGAGATACCATCTTATGCCAGTTAGAATGGCAATCATTAAAAAATCAGGAGACAACACATGCTGGAGAGGATGTGGAGAAATAGGAACACTTTTACACTGTTGGTGGGAGTGTAAATTAGTTCAACCATTGCAGAAGACAGTGTGGTGATTCCTCAGGGATCTAGAAATAGAAATACCATTTGACTCAGCAATCCCATTACTGGGTATATACTCAAAGGATTATAAATCATTCTATTATAAAGATACATGCACACATAAGTTATTGTGGCACTGTTCACAATAGCAAAGACCTGGAGCCAACCCAAATGCCCATCAGTGATAGACTGGATAAAGAAAATGTGGCATATATACACCATGGAATACTATGCAGCCATAAAAAAGGGTGAATTGATATCCTTTTCAGGGCCATCGATGAAGCTGGAAACCTTAATTCTCAGCGAACTGACACAAGAACAGAAAACCAAACACCGCATGTTCTCACTCACAAGTGGGTGTTGAACAATGAGAACACATGGACCCAAGGAGGGGAACATCACACACCAGGGTCTGTTGGGGGGTGTGGGCTAGGGAAAGAATGGAAGTGGGTGGGGGGATTGGGTAGGGATAGCATTAGGAGAAATACCTAATGTAGATGACGGGGGGGGATGGATGCAGCAGACCACCATGGCATGTGTATACCTATGTAACAAACCTGCACATTCTGCTCATGTACCCCAAAACTTAAAGTATAATAAAAATAAAAGAAGTAGAAAAAAACAGAATGTATCCGTGTAACCAAAACCCACCTGTTCCCCAAAAGCTATTGGAATATAATAAAATTAAACTAAAAAGAAATTTGAATGCAAGATATTAAACTTCCCATTGGAGTCAGGGCTTCTCAAATATTAATATCATTTTGCATTTTAAATTTCATGATGCAAGAGTTTGTACAGACCAGAAATTCAGTCCCCACCTCTTAGTATTGTGAGTCTGGGCAAATTACTCCACTTTCTTTTCCTCAATTTAACTTCACAGGGTTGATCTGAGGATTAAAGACACAAAGTGAGTAAGGAAGCTGGCACGTAGTAGATGCATATGTTAGATTTATTCTCCTTATTGGTGGGATGGGTAGAGTAGAGGGTGGGGATGACATTTTTCTATCTCCAGGTTCAGGAAAAATTAGAACCAAGATAAAATATCCAATTCCAAAGTCAGAGTAAACTTTTTTTCCATCATAAAATGACACATTAATATATTTTTGTTATAAATAATGAAGATCATGTATTGCCAGGTCTGTCCCGCAGACCGTGGCCGACGAATGACATGAGTACTCACACACAGGTATGCAGTGTAAGAGCAGCTAGGGCACTGCCCGGCTCTAGTGGCCAGCGTGCAGCGCTGAGAAGCTGGAGCTGCTTGCTTTTATTCAGTGCAGGCAAATGCCGAAAACCTGGAGCCCACACAACCTATAGGTAACTAACATTATTCTCCTTTCAGGGAACGTCTGGTGTGGATGATCAAAGGTCAGTTCCTGGTCAACATAAGTAAACAAGCCTGTTTAAGATAAATTCTCCCACACTCCCTTGTACCTACTCCTTGCCCCCTGCCTCAGGGTTTTAGAACAGCTTCCTTCCACTGTTCTCCCCCAGGGCTCTGCAGAGCCTTCTGACTTTTCAGAACGTTTATGTCCTTTCCCTATAGTTTTCCCCACCACTCTGACAGAGCTCCCACAATATATGTAGTAAAAAGTATGAAGATTACTTTCCCCCATTTCTCATTCTACTTCCCTCCCCAGATTAAGGGTCATCTCAGAACCTTTGCTTGGGAAGACTTCTCCACTCCCCTCCCACATCCTACAGGGGACACTGCTTATCTTCAGATCTCAGCTTAAAAGTCATTTGCTAGAGAAACTGCCTTTGACCACTCTAAGGTGGTCTTCCTGCTTCCTTCTTTTATTTTCTATGAGTACACCCTATGCATTTTCTTCACCATATTTATGTGAAATTGAAATTTTGCAGTAAGGGTTTTGTTTGTGTACATCCCCTGTTAGACTATAAGCTCCATGAAGGCCAGATGTTGGCTATTTAGTTCATCACTATACATTAGTACTTGGCATGGTGCTTGGCATATAGAAGGTACTCAGTCAGTATTTGTGGGATTGAATGAAAGATGCTTGTTTAATGTTTTACTTTAGATTACATTCAGTGTATAGATTTTTCTGGTGACTCTTATGTGTTTGCCAAAGTTGTAATACAGCCACACTGCAGAGATATTCTGGAGGAATCTGAAAATAGCATATGAATGTATGAAGTTAATATAGTTTCTGAGTTTTTGAGAGCCAGGAGTTTTGCTGATGTGTTAGTATTTGTCATTTAGTAAGTATTTATTGAGTGCCTTAGATAGTCAGTGATAAACAAAACAGATGTGGTTCCTGCCCATATGGAATTTTATTCTTAGTGTAGGAAATACATTAATTTTGTAAAAACAAGTACATGGAGTGGAATGTTAAGATTTGATTATTTTGCCTCAGTTTTGGCCCCAAGATAAAGGTGCTAACTAGTTCCAGTTCTGAAGTGAGATGGAAGATCATGAAGCAGATTTGAAAGGGAAGCTGGTTTTGTAATCTTTAAGTGACGAACTACCTCTAGCCTATAAAAGAAACTGGAGAAGCCTAGAGGTATTGTTAGAAATGTCAAGGGACTATTTGCAGACAGATGTTGGAGTTGTGACTCCCCCAGAAGGGGTGTGGGTGCTTTTCCCTCACTTAAAGGCTAGTGAAAGGAACGTCAATGAAATCACTCAGGGAGCTTCATGTATGTGTTCTAGGGTTTGGGGTTCATGTAGCTAAATCATCTAGAGGATGACAGGCTGTGTCTTGAGCTGCCTGCCAGGGCTTTCGATGAAGAGCAAGCTGGTTTTGGAAAATAGCAGCACTCCCAAGAATAGTGCTCAAGAAGCGTGCTACTGGTAGGCCAGATGAGGGCTTCTGAAGTGAGAGGAAGAGACAAATGGGATTGTCTTAAGAGTCTGCCTAAAAACATCATCTAGAGAGTTGAGAAGACTTCAGTGGGAAGAACAGGAGGTATACTCTCAGATTCCTGAGTAGAATGCTAGGAGAACATTCCAGAAGAGATATATTTGCATGTGTCAAGGGAACTGCTGGTGTGTGAACTTCAAAGAAAGACAAAAGTGTCCTCTAGAGAGAGTGTCAGTTTTAAACATTTGCCATGCTCAGAGAGCTTTAGAGGTAGATTTCCAAGAGTATGAGTCAAATAAGACCTTTCTTTCACCTTACCTCTTATCAGGCTGGCCCCCCCTCCCGCTTTCAGTCTTAGGAGAGCCAAGTATGAACTAGTAAGTAAGGGAGGAGAAATAGATGAGCTAGGCTGGGAACTAAGAAGACCAACTATGCTGCCTTTCTAGAGGAAGGGAGAAACTTTAACTTTAAATGAAGCTAAGATGTTTTAAAAATTCCCTGAACTGGACATATTAATATTAATTTCTGAATTCAGAATTCAGTGTCTGTATCTATATCTATTTATCTTCTGACTCCTAATAATACAAGATATGTAATAGATGTGCCTTTGTTGCGGAGATTTATTATTGGCCAAGTGTAACCCACACATCCCAGGAGGTTGCAAATTGCCTGAGATATTTCCACCCACCTTGTTCCATGGTTCGGGTTTTAAAATGAACTTCAGAGCAGCTTTGAGAAGAAAATAACACTATTTTCTGATTTTGAATGTGTAAGAGTATGTGGTAGACAAAAATCATGCTTGCCCTCCCACTCCTCAAAGATGTCCAGGTCCTAATCTCCAGGACCTGTCAAGATGTCAAGGTGTTACCTTACATGGCAAAAGGGACTGTGTATATATTCCCAAGGAAGGTTATTATTATATTCCTTCTCTTCCTCAGGAATATAGGTACAGTTCCTACAAAATAGAGTTTAGTAAATTGCATGCCAACCATTAATAGTTTGCATACCATTTTTGCATACATTTTAAAATTTATTCATTTGTTCATTTACTCAGTATTTAATGAGTACCTTCTGAGTGTCCAACCCCTGAAGATATAAAAATGAGAAAGACTGACACAGATGCAGATGAAGAAACTGAGGCTCTGAGAGGTTAAGCGACTTGCCCAAGGTTCATATTTAGTGAGGGGTAGTCACTTCTGGAATCCATGTCTTCTGATTCCAAATTCCATCCATTTTATCTTCCTCTTCAGTTAAAAAGAAGTGCTACCACTGCTGCATCAATATTAAATATTGATTGATCTCGTGCATATACCACAATGCACTATCCTCCATAAGGATACAAAAAGTCTGTCACTAATCTAAAATAAAATAGTAGAATAGACAAGGTAGAATGTCTAATCTCCCAGTTTTATTTTAGAATAAAAGGTAAAATATATAAATAAATAATTTAAGACTGAATATGATAAATATTATAAGGGAAAGGGCTTATTATGTGTAAGACTGAAGAAAGAATAGTTAGCTGGGATAGAAAATTGGCTGGGTGCGGTGTCTCACTCCTGTAATCCCAGCACTTTGGGAGGCTGAGGCGGGTGGATCACTTGAGGTTGGGAGTTTGAAACCAGCCTGACTAACATGGAGAAACCCTGTCTCTACTAAAAATACAAAATTAGCTGGGTGTGGTGGCACATGCCTGTAATCCCAGCTAATCCTGATGTAATAACATCAGAATAAATGGGAACAATTATTTTGGGAGGTTTATGCAGGAGAATTGCTTGAAACCAGGAGGTGGAGGTTATGGTGAGCCAAGATTGTGCCATTGCACTCTAGTCTGGGCAACAAGAGCGAAACTCCATCTCAAAAAAGAAAGAAAATCAAGTAGAACCTCTTCCTTTATGGAGGGTGTGTCATTTGAACTCGTCTTGAAAGAGGTCTTAGAGGAATTAACTTTTATATACTGGGACTTTCTCATGGCCATATAATTTTGTGAGAAAGATTTTGGGTTCACTCTTGGCTTAGCATTCACTATGGCCTTCTTTGCACCTGAAATGTAGTTTTCATTTTCTTTCTTCAGGAGAAGATGGGGAGAAGTGGGAGCTGGGGTTGTGGAAGGAAATGGTTATGGGTGGGAAGGGAAGAAGAGTAGAAAAATGTTGTCTAATAATCTACAGGCATACTCTCAAGGTATTCCATTCCAGACCATTGCAATAAAGCAAATATAGCAATAAAATGAGTTGCATAAATTTTTTGGCTTTCCAGTACACATAAAAGGTAGGTTTACATTATACCATAGCCTGTTAACTGTGCAATAACATTATGCTAAAAAACAATATGTGTATCTTAATTTAAACATACTTTATGGCTAATGATGTGAATGAGCATATGAGCCTTCAGCAAAATACTCTCTGCTGATGTTGCCTTGATGTTGATGGCTGCTGACTGATGAGGGTGGTGGTTGCTGAAGGCTGGGTTGGCTGTGGCAATTACTTAAAAACAAAAAACTTAGGCTAGGCGTGGTGGCTCATACCTGTAATCCCAGCACTTTGGGAGGCCAAAGTGGGTAGATCACCTGAGGTCAGAGTTTGAGACCAGCCTGGCCAGTGTGATGAAACCCTGTCTCTACTAAAAATACAAAATTTTGCTTGGTGTAGTGGCACATGCCTGTAGTCCCAGCTACTTGGGAAGCTGAGGCAAGAGAGTTGCTTGAATCTGGGAGGTAGTGGTTGCAATGAATGGAGATCACACCACTGCGCTCCAGCCTGGGCAATAGAGCCAGACTCCCTCTCTCAAAACAAACCAGCAAACAAATAAAACTTAATTTTAATTTCTGTGGGTATACATTTGTGGTTTACATAAGATATTTTGATATGGGCATGCAATATGTAATAGCATCAGGATAAATGGGATATCCATCACCTCAAGCATTTATCCTTGTGTTTCAAACAATGCAGTTGTACTCTTTTAGTTATATTATTTTATTTTATTTGAGATAAGATTTTGATCTGTCGCCTAGGCTGGAGTGCAGTGGCACAGTCTTGGCTCACTGCAGCCCCTGCCTCCCCAGTTCAAGCAATCCTCTTGCCTCAGCCGCCTGAATAGTTGGGACTACAGGCAGGTACCATCATGCCTGGCTAACTTTTGTGTATTTTGTAGAGATGGGGTTTTGCCATGATGGCCAGGCTGGTATTGAACTCCTGGGCTCAAGCAATCTGCCCAACTTGGCCTGCCAAAGTTTTGAGATTACAGTTGTGAGCTACTGTGCCAGGCCTCTTTAAGTTATTTTAAAATAAACAATTAAATTATTTTGTTGGACTGTAGTCACCCTGTTGTTCTAGAAAATACTAGCTCTTATTTGTTCTTTCTATATTTTGTAGCCATTAACCATCCACGCCCCCCACACTATCCTTCCCAGCCTCTGATAATCATCCTTCTACTGTCTATCTCCACGAGTTCAGTTGTTTTAATTTTTAGCTCCAACAGATAAGTGAAAACATGCAATATTGGTTTTTCTGTGTTTGGCTTATTTTACTTAACATGATGACCTCCAGTTCTATCTGTGTTCTTGCAACTGACAGGATATCATTATTTTTTATGGCTGAATAGTACTCCCTTGTGTATATGTACCACATTTTCTTTATCTGTCTTATGGTTTTACTGTGTCCCCACCCAAATCTCATCTTGAATTGTAACGCCCACAATTCCCGTGTGTCATAGGAGGAATCCAGTGGGACGTGATTGAATTGTGGGGGGGTGGGTCTTTCCTGTGCTGTTCTCATGACAGTTAATGAGTCCCACAAAATCTGATGGTTTCAAAAAACAGGAGTTTCCCTGTACAAACTCTCTTTTTGCCTGCCACCATCCATGTAACACGTGACTTGCTCCTCCTTGCCTTTCACCTTCCATCATGATTGTGAGGCCTCCCCAGCTACGTGGAACTGTAAATCCAATAAACCTCTTTCTTTTGTAAATTGCCCAGTCTTGGGTATGTCTTTATCAGAAGCATGAAAATGGACTAATACAATCTCTCGTCTGTTGATGGGCCCTTCTGTTGATGGACCTTAGGTTGCTTCCAAATCTTGGCTCTTATGAATAGTGCTGCAATAACATGGGAGTGCAGATATCTCTTAGATATACTCGTTTCCCTTCTTTTGGGTATATACCTAAGGAGTGGGATTGCTGGATCATATGGTAGCTCATTTTTTAGTTTTTTGACGAACCTCCAAACTGTTCTGCATAGTAGTTGTACTAACTTACATCCCTACCAACAATGTGTAAGAGTTTCCTTTTCTCTACATCCTCTCCAGCATTTGTTATTGTTTAACTTTTGGGTAGAAGCCATTTTAACTGGGGTGAGAAAATAGCTCATTGTAGTTTTGATTTGGATTTCTCTGATGATCAGTGACATTGAGCACCTTTTCATATGCCTGTTTGCCATTTGCATGTTTTCTTTGGAGAAATGTCTATTCAGATCTTTTGCCCATTTTAATTGGATTATTAGATCTAAATGTCTACTCAGATCTTTTGCCCATTTTAATCTTCCTATAGAGTTGTTTGAACTCATTATATATTCTGGCTAAGAATCTTTTGTCAAGTGGTTTAGTTTGAAAATATTTTCTCCCATTCTGTGGGTTGTCTCTTTACTTTGTTGATTGTGTCTTTTGCTGTGCAGAAGCTTTTTAACTTGATGTGATCCCATTTGTCCATTTTTGCCTTGGTTGCCTGTGCCTGTGGGACATCACTCAATAAATCTTTGCCCAGTCCAGTGTCTTAGAGAGTTTAGCAGTGATGGGATTACACCATATTAGTCAAGTTGGTTGTGAACACTTGACCTCGGGGTGATCCACTTGCCTTGGCCTCCCAAAGTGCTGGAATTACAGGTGTATGCCACCATGCCGGGCCTCTGCTCTGATCTTTATTGTTTTTTATTTCTATTAATTTTTGGTTTGGTTTGTTGTCGCCTTTCTAGTTCTTTAAGATGTATCATTAGGTTGTTTATTTGATTTTTTTTCTTTTTTGATGTAAGCCCATATAGTTGTAAACTTCCCTCTTAGCTCTGCTTTTGCTGTATTTTTTAGGTTTTGGTATGTTATATTGCCATTTTTATTTGTTTCAAGAAATTTCTAAATTTCTTTCTTACTTCTTCATTGACCCACTGGTAATTCAGAAGGATGTTGTTTAATTTCATGTGTTTGAATGGTGTCCAAAGTTCCTCTTGTTATTCATTTGCAGTTTTATTGCATTGTGTTAAGAGAAGATGCTTGATATTATTTCAGTTTTATTTTTTAAGACTTATTTTGTGAACTAACACATGGTCCTTCCTTGAGAATGATCCGTGTACTGAGAAAAAGAATGTCTATTCTGCAGTCGTGGCATGAAATGTTCTATAAATCTCTATTAGCTCCATTTGTTCTATAGTGCAGATTAAGTTCAATGTTTCTTTGTTGGCTTTTGTCTGGAAGATCTGTCCAGTGCTAAAAATGGAATGTTGAAGTCTCCAGCTATTAGTATTGGAGTCTAACCCTCTTTAGCTCTGATATATGCTTTCTATATCTGGGTGTTCCAGTATTGGGAGCATATATATTTACTATTGTTATATCCTCTTGCTGAATTGACCCCTTTATCATTACATAGTGACCTTCTTTGTCTCTTCTGGTAGTTTTTGTCTTGACATCTATTTTGTTTGATATAAGTATAGCTACCTCTCAGTCTAGGATTACAGGCATGAGCCACTCACTGTGCATGGCCATCTCATTATTTTCAAAAGTTAATATTCTTTTTTTTTTTTTTTTTGAGTCAGAGTTTTGCCCTGTCACTCAGGCCAGAGTGCAGTGATGTAATCTTGGCTCATTACAGCCTGGAACTCCTGGGCTTAAGAGATCCTTCTGGCTAAGCCTCCCTGGCAGGTGAGACTACAGGCACATACCACCATACCTGGCTATAAAACTTAATATTCTGTAGCATAAATATACTAAGATACATTCAATCATTCTTTTGATAGACATGTACACTTTTGCTTCCTTCTTTCCTTCCTTCCTCCCTTTCTCCCTTCCTTCCTTCAGACCAAGTTGAAAGAAACAGCTACATATATGTGTTTTTGGTACTGGTGCTTTTATTTGTAAGAATACATTTCTCCAAAATGTGTCTTGTATCCAAGATTTCTGCTAAATTGTATATGTATTTTTAATGTTAATAGATATTGCCTGATTAGTTTCCAGAAGAGGTTGTAGCAGTTCATATTGCAACGAGTGATGCATGAGGGTGTCCGTTACTCTGCATCTTCATCAGTAATGAATAGCATTGCTTAAACTTTTTTTTGGTCAGTTTTATGAGTGAACACTTTCAGATCAAGACCACTTTGCTGGAGGAAGCAGTTCTTTCCTTTTCCAGTCTTTTCAGGTCTGGATGGGGGCACCTCTTTTGTAAGATATTGAAGGAATATTAAATTTCTTTCTTAGGAGGAAACTTGATCTTCTTTTTCCTTTTTGTGTAACAGTTGGAAGTAATATATATTTACATCTTAGATTCAGAGAAGAATTGATCAATTCTTCCAATGTGTTCAGGTTGGCTTCTTCCAGAAAGATTCACCAGTTAATAGCCATGCTGTGTAAGGATCAATGGCTTATCTCTTTAGGAATTTATTGGAATGGACCAGTTTAAATTTTTTCCTTGTTTCATGAGTTTGGCTTCAGATTCTCAGGAGAGAGAGAAAGTCTGGAGAATGTTTTGAGTTGTGAGATTATTTCCTGGTCATGGAAGATGGGTACACTGATTAACAGTGACATTTAGACAATATAAAATGGGAGTTAGGATGGCTCCTCAAGGTAATCTCAGAGTGTGGCAACCAACAAGATGGGGAAATGATATTGGGGAGGCCAAAGCAGGTTATTCAAACCTAAGATGACAGAAGTAAAATTCAAAGTAAACTTCTGCCTCTGACCATGACAGAGTGACAGGGTTAGGGTTTTTCATCTCATGATAAAAAACTAGAAATCTGGAAAAAATAAACAAAAAATCCTGTCTCCAGACATTGTTCAACAAGCAGTCACAAACTGTAATTTCTGTGAGAAGCAAAAAAACTAGGTGAATCCCACAGTTGCCCCGTTTCATTTTCCTGGAGGCAATTTTCATATAACATTGTAGGACAGGGGATCCCAAACAGAGCCTGGTGGTTTTGCTGAATTAGGAGACAGATGTTGGAGTTCATGGAGGTGGAAAGAGTTAGAACTTGCGGAGAAGATTATAAAAATGGGACGGCCTTACACAGAAGCACCAACTTAATACAAATTCTTCCAGAAAACAGGAAAGGGGCACTTTTTTTTTTTTTTTTTTTGAGGTAGTATCTCACTCTGTCTCCAAGCTGGAGAGCAGTGGCACAATCTTGACTCACTGCAACCTCCACCTCCCAGGTTCAAATTATTCTCCTGCCTCAGCCTCATAAGTAGCTGGGATTATAGGCATGTGCCACCACGTCTTACTAATTTTTTGTATTTTTAGTAGAAATGGGGATTCACCATGTTGGTCAGGCTGGTCTTGAACTCCTGACTTCAGGTGATCCACCTATCTTGGCCTCCCAAAGTGCTGGGATTACAGGCGTGAACCACTGTGCCCAGTGTGCACTTGTTTCAGGGGTAGAATTAGAATTCCCTTGAAACTGAAACTAGTTGTAGATATTATGAGAAAAGGAAACTATAAGTTAATCTCACTCATGAACAAAGATGAAAAATTTCTAAACAAAATACTAGCAAACTTCATCCAGCAACCTGTAAGAAGATAATGTGTGAAAATTAAGTTGAATTTATTCCTGAAATGAAATATTGTTTAACATTGAAAATCAATCAATGTAATATACTACATTAAAAGATTAAAGCAGAAAAATATCATATGATCATTTCAATAGATGTGGCAAACCATCTGATAAAAGTCAACATCTATTCATGATAAAAACACTCAACAAATTAATAACATAAGATAATATCCTCAACCTGATAAAAGGTTTCTACAGAAAAGCAATAGGAAAATCATACTTAATTGGTGACATTTTGAAAGCTTTCTCTTTGGAATTGGAAAAAGGACAAGGATGCCTACTCTAGTTGTCTTAAATGTTGTACTGGAAGTCCTAGTCAGTGCAAGAAGGTAAGAAAAGAAATAAGATAAATACAAATTGGAAATGAATAAATAAACTGTCAGTATTTGCTGGTGACTTGATTGTGTATATATAGAAAAATTTAAAAGAAGGTATAGATATATTATTAGCATTAATAAATAAATCAGCAACTTTGTAGGATACAAGGTCATTAAAAAACAGATGTAGTTCTGTGTATCAGCCACATACAATTATAAAATGAAAATAAAAAGCAACCATTTACAGTGGCATCAAAATTTTTGAATATTCTGGGAAATAAGTCTATGAAAAGATGTTACTATACTTCTATGCAGAACGTTCTTGAAGGAAATTAAAGAAGCCCTAAATAAAGTGATAAATTAGATTCATAGACTATAAAACTTAATGTTGTAAAGATAACAGATTCTTTTCAAATTATCTCCTCAATTTATCTGTAGATTTAAACAATCCCAAACAAAATTTCATTTTTTTTGTGTGTGTGTTTTCTGTGTGTTTAGAATCTCAAGCTGATTCTAAACTTTATATGAAAATTCAAAGATCAAGAATAGCTAAAACACTCCTAAAGAAAGGCAGCAATGTGGGAGGATTCCATACATCAAGACTTTTTTCCTAAAGCTGCAGTAATTACAACTGTTGTATCAGCACAAATATATACAATTGATTGACACAACAAAATAGAGTCTGGAAATAGAGCCAAGCTATAAATACTTGATTAGACAAAGGTGCCATTACACAGTAGTGGATTAAGGATAGTCTTTTCAATAAAACATACGGGACAAATGGATATATATATAAGAAAAAGAAACAGAAAAGAAAAAGGAAAAGAAACTTGACTTTTATCTCATATCACAACCAGAAATCAATTCCGTGTGGGCTGTAGGCATGAAGGTTCATGGCAAACAGTAAAGCTTTATTAGATAAAATAGAAGGATATTATCATGACTTTGTGGTAGGGAAAGATTTTTTTAAAACAGAAGTAAAAAGCACTAACTGTATAGAAAAAGGCTGACAAATTTGACAATAAAATTAAGATCTTCTTTTCATCAAAAGACGAACTTAAGAGAGTGCAAAGGTAGGCTACAGAGTGGTAGAAAGTATTTGTAACATATATGACTGAAAAAAGGCTTGTATCTATAATTTTGTTTTGAGACAGAGTTTTGCTGTGTTGCCTAGGCTGGTCTTGAACTTTTGGCCTCAAGTGATCCTCCCACTTCAGCCTCCCTAATTGCTGAGATAACAAGGGTGAGTTACAGTGCCATGCCAAGGCTTCTATCTAGATGACATAATACCTTCATAATATTTTTAAAAAGACAATTTGTATAAAATGATCAAAGACTTACACGAGAACTTCACAAAGAAGATATCCAAATGTGCAATAAATGCATGAGAAATGCTCAACTCAATAATCAATGAATTGCAAACTAAAAGAAACTGCTACACAATTAACTGAATAGCTTAAATTTAAAAAAGATGGCGCTATCACATATGAGTAAAGATGTAGAACAACTGGCGGAAGTGTAAATTGGCACACCAGTTTGGAAAACAGTTTAGTATGATGCAGTTGAAGATGAGGCAGTCCTGTGACCATCAGTTTCATTTCTAGCTATGTACTCAACTGAAATATATCCACATATGCACTGGGAGATGTGAATCTTAATGTATATAGTAGCATTACGTTTCGTACAGTAATGAAACTTAACAAATGACAGCTTCATGTAACAACATGATGAATTTCAGAAACAATGTTGAAGGATAGAAGCAAGACCAAAAAAACATATACTGTGTGCTTTTATTTATTTAATACTAAAAAATAAGCAAAACTAAAGTGTAGTATTTAGGGATACATACTTAGTGGGAAGGATACAGGTGATTTAAAAAGAAGTGAACACTTCAAAATTTATTACACATTAATTATATGTTATATCTGGACATGTAGTATGTATCAAATTACAGATTTCCTCTCATATTTCTCAATATCTACACACAATGAATCTTCAGCCCATTATTTTTTTTAGACAGGGTCTCTCTCTGTCACCCAGGCTGGAGTGCAGTGGCGTGATCTCAGCTCATTGCAACTTCCACCTCCCAGGTTCAAGTGATTCTCCTGCCTCAGCCTCCTGAGTAGCTGAGACTACAGGTGCCCGCCACCATGCCTGGCTAATTTTTTTGTATTTTTAGTAGAGACGGGGTTTCACTGTGTTTGCCAGGATGGTCTCAATCTCCTGACCTCGTGATCCGCCCGCCTTGGCCTCCCAAAGTGCTGGAATTACAGGCATGAGTCACCATACCTGGCCAGCCCATTCTTTTTTATGAGGATCATAGTGACAGGGGTCACGTATACAAACAACCGAAAGAAGTGATTTTTTCTGGCCATAGTCAACAGGAGTTCTCAGATACATTTTATACTTCATTTTCATGACATATTCCATCAGTTCCTTAATAAGTGTCTTCTCTGGAACAGGACTGGGTATTCAGTTTGAAATATTGACTGTGGATGAGTGATTACCCAAATCTCTTAGGATACCTTGATAATTCTGTGTTTATAACACCTAATATGTTCATGAAGAAATGAAGGACTGCATCTGACCACTATCATTGGTAATAGGCTACAAAGGATTTGGGCTAAAGTAGACCTCAGGATTGATATAGGCCTTGGGGATAGTATGGAACATCAGTAAAATTACAAAAATAATTGTGATAATTTCTTTAAAAATTGTTTTCGACTGTATGTTTAGATATTGTCTAGTGACTAATAGGTTTTCAATAGTTTTCTGTTCTTTTAAAATCACTCTTGTGTAAAGAAATTATGAAAGCAATTACCACCAAGGTCAGGTAATTATTACTTTTGGGGGGTGAGGGTGAGAGTTTTAGTTAAGAATGGCAAATTGGGGCCGGGCGCGGTGGCTCACGCCTGTAATCCCAGCACTTTGGGAGGCCGAGGCGGGCGGATCACGAGGTCGAGAGATCGAGACCGTCCTGGTCAACATGGTGAAACCCCGTCTCTACTAAAAATACAAAAAAATTAGCTGGGCGTGGTGGCGCGCGCCTGTAGTCCCAGCTACTCGGGAGGCTGAGGCAGGAGAATGCTTGAACCCGGGCAGCGGAGGTTGCAGTGAGCCGAGGTCGCGCCACTGTACTCCAGCCTGGCGCCTGGTGACTGAGTGAGACTCTGTCTCAAAAAAAAAAAAAAAAAAAGAATGGCAAATTGGAAGCTTTTTTAGTGTTGGCAGTGCCCTGTTTCTTGTCCTGGGTGGTGGTTACATGAGTGTCTGCTTAAATAATAATTCATTAAGCTGCACATTTATATATTATATACTTTCCTGTGTATGCTATATTTCACAATATGAATGGCTTTCAATAACCTAGGAGAAAATAACTATAATTTATGTGTTTATAAGTATTTTTTAAAAGATGAAAAAATGTTGGAGTGTTCCTCTAGGCTTTTGGTGAATTTGATTTGTTAAAATCAGTTTCATTGAGAATTAGGAGGTACAATGTTGGTTTTCTTAAAATATGAACACTTTTTGAAGAAAGTAATGATACGGCTTGGCTGTGTCCCCATCCAAATCTCATCTTAAATTCCCATGTGTCATGGGAGGGAACCCAGTGGGAGATGATTGAATTACAGGGGCAGGTCTTTCCTGCACTGTTCTCATGATAATGAATAATTCTCATGAGATCTGATGACTTTATAAGGTAGAGTTTCCCTGCACAAGCTCTCTTTACCCACTGCCATCCATGTATGACATGACTTGCTTCTCCTTGCCTTCCATCATGATTGTGAGGCTTCCCCAGCCATGTGGAACTCTAAGTCCAATTAAACCTCTTTCCTTTGTAAATTGCCCCATCTAGGGTATGTCTTTATCAGCATTGTGAAAACTGACTTATACAGTAAATTGGTACCAGGAGTTGGGTGTTGATGAAAAGACACCCAAAAATGTAGAAGCGACTTTGGAACTGGGTAATAGGCAGAGGTTGGAACAGTCTGGAGGGCTCAAAAGATGACAGGAAAATGTGGGAAAGTTTGGAACTTCCTAGAGACTCATTGAATGGCTTTGACCAAAAGCCTGAGAATGATATGGACAATAAAGTCCAGGCTGAGGTGGTCTCAGATGGAGATGAGAAACTTGTTGGGAACTGGAGCAAAGGTGATTCTTGGTAGGTTTTAGCATAAGAGACTGGCAGCATTTTGCCTCTGCCTTAGAGATTTGTGGAACTTTGTACTTAAAAGAGATGATTTAGGGTATCTGGTTGAAGAAATTTCTAAGAAGCAAAGCATTCAAGAAGTGACTTGGGAGCTGTTAATTTTTAACAGTTTTATAAGGGAAGTTTCAGTTTTATAAGGGAAGCAGAGCATAAAAGTTCAAAAAATTTGTAGCCTGACAATGTGATAGAAAAGAAAAACCTATTTTCTGAGGAGAGATTCAAGCCGGCTACAGAAATTTTTATAAGTAATGAGGATCCAAATGTTAATCCCCAAGACAATAGGGAAAATGTCTCCAGGGCATGTCAGAGACCTTCACAGCAACCCCTCCCATCACAGGGCTGAAGGCCTAGTAGCAAATGGTTTCATGGGTGAAGCCCTGGGTCCCCGTGCTGTGTGCAGCCTAAGGACTTGGTGTCCTGTGTCCCAGGTGCCCCAGCCATAGCTGAAAGGGGCCAACATAGAGCTTAGGTTGTGGTTTCAGAGGATGCAAGCCCCAAACCTTGGCAGCTTCCACATGGTGTTTAGCCTGAGAGTGCACAGAATTGAAGAACTGGGGTTTGGAACCTCCACCTAGATTTTAGAAGATGTGTGGAAACGCCTGGATTCCCAGGCAGGAGTTTGCGGGCCTCTCATGGAGAACCTCTGCTAGGGCAGTGCAGAAGGGTAATGTGGGGTTGGAGCCCCAACTAGAGTCTCTACTGGGGGGACCACCTAGTGGAGCTGTGAGAAGATGGCCGCCATCCTCCAGACCCCAGAATGGTAAATCCACTGACAGCTTGCACTTTGTACCTGGAAAAGCCACAGACACTCAGTGCCAGCCCATGAAAACAGCCAGGAAGGTGGCTGTACCCTGCAAAGCCATAGGGGCAGAGCAGCCCAAGTCCATGGGAACACACCTCTTACATCAGCATGATGCGGATACAAAATATGGAGTCAAAGGAGATAATTTTGGAGCTTTAAGGTTTGACTGCCCTGCTGGATTTTGGACTTGTGTAGGGCCTGTACTCCCTTTGTTTTGGCCAATTTCTCCCATTTGGAATGGCTGCATTTATTCAATGCCTGTACCCTCATTGTATCTAGGCTTGCTATTGATTTTACAGGCTCATAGGCAGAAGGGACTTGCCTTGTCTCAGATGAGACTTTGAACTGTGGACTTTTGAGTTAATGCTTAGATGAGTTAAGCCTTTGGGAAATTGTTGGGAAGGCATGACTGGTTTTGAAATGTGAGGACATGAGATTTGGGAGGGGTCAGGTGCAGAATGATATGGCTTGACTGTGTCCCCACCCAAATCTCATTTTGAGTTAATGTCATGAGAGGAACCCAGTGGGAGGTGACTGAATTATGGGGCAGGTCTTTCCTGCACTGTTCTCATGATAGTGAATAATTCTCTTGAGATCTGATGGCTTTATAAGGCAGAGTTTCCCTGTACAAGGTCTCTCTTTGCCTGCTGCCATCCATGTAAGACGTGACTTTCTCCTCCTTGCCTTCTGCCGTGATTGTGAGACTTTCCTAGCCACATGGAACTGTAAATCCAATTAAACCTTTTTGCTTCGTAAATTGCCCAGTTTCAGGTATGTATTTATCAGCAGCATGAAAATGGACTAATACAGGTAGTAAGTAGCATGCCAGTGTGTGGTTAGATACATATAGGACAACAGAGAGAAACTATGATGTTCCAGAGAATGGGAGTAGAATCTATTGCAGATAATAGGTGTCTTAGTCTGTTTTTGGCTGCTATAACAGAATACCACAGATTGGGTAATTTATAAACAATAGAAGTTTATTTGGGTCACCAGTCCGAAGGCTGGGAATTCCAAGATTGAGGGCACATCTGGTGAGGGCTTCTTGCTGCATCATAGCATGGTAGAGGCATCTTGTGGTGAGTTAGTTGGTATGAGAGAGGGCAAGAGCCAGTGAGATGGAGAGGAAAATGGGGGATGAATAATTTATCTTTTTAGCAGGATTCCACCCGTGTGATAAACTAAGCCACTTCCACAATAACACAAATAATCCATTCCCTAATTACTGCTCAAAGGTCCTGTATGTCAACACTGTTTCATTGGCAATTAAATTCCAACATAAGTTAGGTGGGGACATTCAAATCATAGCAGTAGGATTCAGTAAATGTTTCTTGAATTAATCTAAGACTTAGTCATTAAATAAGGCTCATTTTAGAAGCTGATCCTTATATTTGATGACTTCTATTAATATTTTATTGAGACTAAGGGTTACAGTTTTCCATAATTAATGTAGGAAATAGGATTCCCTTCTTTATGAAATTGAGCCAAATGACATAGGCTTATTTCCAAAATTTTTAGCTGTCAAGAGAAATTTAGAAATAAAGACATTAAAGTATTGCATAAGTATTCTTGCCATTTTTCTAGGTGAAATTACATCTCAGGAACCCAGTCAAGTGAACAATGTATCTGCAAACGTTTCTAGTAGACTGGATAGAATCTTTTATTTTAGCATTTTCCTTAGAATATTCTTTTTATAGGAACAATAAAATTGAAACAATTTTTAAAAAACCATGCCATTATTAGAAATTCAAGTATTATTTTTCTTCTGGTTGTGTGATTGGGTATTTCCTACCCCCTAGAAAATATTTGCTAACTGGCTTTGTCCAATTCTTGATTTCTTTTAAATCTCTATCTTTGGTACTCGGCTCTTCTCTATGAATGCTGTTTTATTTGGGGAGTTACTATTGTCCCTTAACCTCAAATATTATTCTTATGATTATAATTTACAGGTTCTACCTCCCATTCAGTCTCCATTCCAGTTTTGTCAGTTTTTTTTGGACATCTGGATCTTCCACCATACATTCAAGCTCAGTGTCTTCTACACAGAATTCTGAGTATCCATCACTAACTACTCAAACTCCCAGTTTCTGCTAATAGTCTTGCCATGTTCTGGGGTGGAAATAAAAGCTATTTGGTTGTGAAATCTATTATCCCATTGATCATCAGGTTTCATTTGCCTTACTTAGCTAAGCATTTATGCCCACTGATGTTTCACACACATTGTAATAAAAAATAATGATACTTAACATTGTTACATTTTTCTTTTCTTTTTCTTTTTTTTTCTTTTCTTTTTTTTTTTTTTGAGAGGGAGTCTTGCTCTGTTGCCAGTTGCCAGGCTGGAGTTCAGTGGTGCGATCTTGGCTCACTGCAACCTCCATCTCCTGGGTTCAAGCAATTCTCCTGCCTCAGCCTCCTGAGTAGCTGGGACTACAGGTGTGCACCACCGCGCCCAGCTAAATTTTGTATTTTGTAGTAGAGTTGGGGTTTCGCCATGTTGGCCAAGATGGTCTCTATGTCTTGACCTCATGATCTGCCTGCCTTGGCCTCCCAAAGTGGTGGGATTACAATTATTAAGTTTATCATATGTGCCAGCATCTAAGAACTTTAGGTTATTAACTCATTTTATCTTCACATCAACACAGGTTTTTAATTTTTGCTTAATGCACTTGTCTTTTATTTTATTTTACATTTGTATTATTTTTAGAGATAGGGTCTCATTCTGTCACCCAGGCTGAAGTATAGTGACATGATCGTAGCTCACTGCAGTGTTGAACTCAAGCTCAAGCAATCCTTTCACCTCAGTATCCTGAGTAGCTTGGACTGCAGGCATGTGCCACCATGCCTGGCTAATTTTCTATTTTTTTTTTATAGAGGTAAGGTCTCAATGTGTTGCCTAGGTTGGTCTCCAACTCCTGGCCTCAAGCAATCCTTCTGTCTTGGCCTCCCAAAACATTGGGCTTACAGACATGAGCCACTGCACCTGGCTTGTCTTTTAAATTATATAGGAAAAAGAGTTACAAACAAAAACCACATTTTTATTGTCTTGCCGGGTTTGTCCTGCTGGCTGACCAACAGATTAAAGGAGTACTCAGACACAGGTATGCAGTATAAGGGCAGCTAGGGGGACTGCCTGGCTCTAGTGGACAAAGTGCAACAGCCTGAAGAAGCTGGAGCTGCTTGCTTTATTGAGTGCAGGCACAATGCTAAAATAAAAACCTGGAGCAAATACAACCCATAGGTAACTAACATTTATTGTTCAGTGGAACAATAGCTTTTATTTCCACCTCAGAACGTGGCAAGACTATTGGCAGAAACCGGGAGTTTGAAAGTAGTTAGTCATGGATACTAGGAATTCTGTGTTGAAGACTCTGAGCTTGAGTGTATGGTGGAAGATACAGATATTCTGCATGCGGATTATCAAAGGTCAGTTTCTGGTCAACATAAGTAAACAAGCCTGTTTAAGATAAATTCCCCTACACTGCTTTGTACCTACATCTTGCCCTCTGCCTCAGGGTTATAAAACAGCTGCCTTCAGCTATTCTCCCCCGAAGCTATGCAGAGCCTTCCAACCTTTCAGAAGGCCTGCTCCTTTCCGTATAGTTTCTCCCACCACTCTACCGATCTTGTACCTTCTTTTCTATTTTCTATGTAATTATCTTTTCTGTGCTTTATATTTCTTCTTGTAGATTTGAGTTACTCTCTAGGGTTCTTTAATTCTGAAGGATTCTCCTTAATATTTATTTTAGTATGGTCACTAGTGAGGAATTTTTTAGTTTTTTGCTTATCTGGAAATGTTTTAAATTTGCCTTCATTTTTAAAGATAGTTGTATTAGTTCATTCTCACACTGCTATAAAAAACTAATGGAGACTAGGTAATTTATGAAGAAAAGAAATTTAATTGACTCACAGTTCCATAAGCTGTACAGGAAGCTTTGCTAGGAGGCCTCAGGAAACTTACAATCATGGCAAAAGGCAAAAGGGAAACAAGCATGTCTTACCATGGTGAAGCAGGAGAGAGAGTAAAGGGGGGAAATGCTACATGCCAGATGTCATGATAACTCACTATCATGAAAAGAGCAAGGGAGAAATCTGTCTCTATGATCCCATCACTTTCCACCAGGTCCCTCTATCAATATTAAGGATTACAATTCAACATGAGATTTGGGTGCGGATATGGAGCCAAATCATATCAATAGTTTTGCTGGCTACAGAATTCATTAGGTTTTTTTGTTTTTGTTTTTGTTTTTTCTTTTTCCTGTTAGTACTTTGAATATATCATTCTACCATTGCTGGTCTCCACAATTTCTAATGAGAAATCAGCTGTTGATTTTATTGAGTATCATATATACATGGTGGTTTGCTTCTTTTCTTTCAGCTTTCAACATTTTTTTTTCTTTGTCTTTTGACAGTCTGATTATGATACGTCTAGGCATGGATCTCTTTGAATTTATTCTACTTGGAGTTTGAGGATGTGAAGATTAGTGTTTTGCCTCTATTTGGGGAAATTATTGGCAAATATTTCTTCAAATATTCTTTCTGTACCTTTCACTTGCTCCTCTCCTTCTAAGATTCTTATTATGCATATGTTTGCATGCTTGATGGTGTCTTACATGTCTGAGGCTCTGTTCATTTTTCTTCATTCTTTTTTTTCTGTTCCTCAGACACTCTTGCTTGACCTGTTTTCAAGTTCACTGATTTTTTTTTTTCCTGTCTGCTGAAATCTTCTGTTGAAATTGTTTCGTGGACTTTTCCTTTTAGTTTTTGTTATTTTCAATTCCAGAATTTTTCTCTTTGGTGTTGTAAAAAAAAAAGTCTATCTCTTAAAAATATCTATTTCTAGAACCAATAAATTGATATTTCTATTTAGTGAGACATTATTCTCATACTTTCCTTGAGTCCTTTAAATATAATTTAGTTCTTTGAACATATTTAAAATAGATGATTGAAGTTTTTATCTAGTGAGTCCAATATCTGGACTTCTTTTTTTTTATTGCATTTTAGGGTTTGGGGTACATGTGAAGAACATGGAAGATTGTTGCATAGGTACACACATGGCAGTGTGATTTGCTGCCTTCCTCCCCCATCACCTATATCTGGCATTTCTCCCCCATGCTATCTCTCCCCAACTCCCCACCCCCTGCTGTCCCTCCACTATTTGCCCCCAACAGACCCCAGCATATGATGCTCCCCTCCCTGTGTCCATGTGTTCTCATTGTTCAACACCTGCCTATGAGTGAGAACATGCGGTGTTTGATTTTCCATTCTTGTGTCAGTTTGCTGAGAATGATGGTTTCCAGGTTCATCCATGTCCCTACAAAGGACACCAACTCATCGTTTTTGATGGCTGCATAATATTCCATGGTGTATATGTGCCACATTTTCCCTGTCCAGTCTATCATCGATGGGCATTTGGGTTTGTTCCAGGTCTTTGCTATTGTAAACTGTGCCGCAATGAACATTCGTGTGCATGTGTCCTTATAGTAGAACGATTTATAATCCTTTGGATATATACCCAGTGATGGGATTGCTGGGTCAAATGGAATTTCTATTTCTAGGTCCTTGAGGAATTGCCACACTGTCTTCCACAATGGTTGAACTAATTTACACTCCCACCAACAGTGTAAAAGTGTTCCTATTTCTCCACATCCTCTCCAGCATCTGTTGTCTCACAATTTTTTAATGATTGCCATTCTAACTGGCATGAGATGATATCTCAGTGTAGTTTTGATTTGCATTTCTCTAATGACCAGTGATGATGAGCATTTTTTCATATGTTTGTTGGCCTCACGTATGTCTTCTTTTATAAAGTGTCTGTTCATATCCTTTGCCCACTTTTGAATGGGTTTGTTTGTTTTTTTCTTGTAAATCTGTTTTAGTTCTTTGTAGATTCTGGATATCAGCCCTTTGTCAGATGGTTAGATTGCAAAATTTTTTTCTCATTCTGTTGGTTGCTGATTCACTCTAATGACTGTTTCTTTTGCCGTGCAGAAGCTGTGGAGTTTGATTAGGTCTCATTTGTCTATTTTGGCTTTTGTTGCCAATGCTTTTGGTGTAATATCTGGGATTTCTTAGAGTCAGTTTCTATTGATTGCTTTTTTCCTAATGTATGACCCATACTTTCTTGTTTCTTTGCTGTTCCTACAGTCCTTTTATTGTTCTCGCTGAAAACTAGACATTTTAAATAGTATAATATAGTAGCTCTAGAAGCAGATTTTCTTCCTTCTCCTCAGGATTTCTTTTTGCTATTGTTTGTTTTAGTGTATTCGTTTAGTGATTTTTCTCAATTATTGCTGTAACATCTATATTCTATGTTGTATGTGGCCATTGAAGTCTCTGCTTGGTTAGCTTAGTGGTTAGCTAATTATTAGGTGAAGACTTTCTTAATTGCCTAGAACCAATAAATCTCCCAGTCTTTGCCAAGGATGTGTGTGTGTGTGTGTGTGTAGTGTGTGTGTGTGTGTGTGTGTGTGTGTGTGTGTGTGTGTATGTATGTGTGTGTTGGGGCATGCTTTCAATTCTCAGCTAAGCAATTGATAGCTCTGTCTTAGCTCTCATTTTCTGCTTATGCAATTCCTCAAGGTCAGCCAGATGTGAGAACTTAGGGCCCTCTAGATTTTCTTAGCATATTGTCAGTCACCCCTGAGTATGGGCACAGGCTTCTTATATATGTGTGTGGTCATCTAGGTTCCTGGGAATATTTCAAAACACTTCAAAAACCCTAGAGCATCTCATTTTCTTTTGTTTTTCTTTAAGTTTTTTGCTTAGTCCATTGTTTGTCCTGTTTTTCACCTCATCAAGCAGTTATTAATTTATTTGTTTATTTTTTACTTAAAAAAAATTTTTTAAAGCCAGTCAAATTTAGCAGCAGGGGGTTATATACCAACTTTAGTAACACTGATGTTAATAAGTTCTGATAACCCACTACCATCTGACAAGCCAGGTATGAATTTAAACAGTTGCCTTATTTGCTTTTGACAAATGCCCTTGGTAAAACCCTTTTGAATTTTCACTTGGGCAAACTCCAAGTCAGGTAAACTTCAGACAACTTACAAGTGGGATCTTCTAGGGAACCACCAGACAGATTAAATAATGGCAATTCTTTGGGAATAGGGCTTTAAAGAAATCCCGACTTGGTCCTGTCCTCTCCAGTGGCTTCCAGCTTCTAATTTTCACTGCAGTCTGTTATTAGTTTCTAAGGATGTAGTATATCTGGAGAGGGGATGATGGGACTAGGGAAAATTAAAATGCTACAGACTGGGCGGTATGACTCCTGCCTGTAATCGTAGCTACTTGGGAGGCTGAGGCAAGAGGATCGCTTGAACCCAGGAGTTTGAGATGAGCCTGGGCAACACAGTGAGATTCTGTTTCAAAAAGGAAAAACAGATGATAGTAGCTAAGAGTGTCTCCTATTCCATTCTCATCCTTAGAACAATGGTTGGAGTCTTTTTTTTTTTGGCCAGGTGTGGCGGTGTGCACCTGTAATTCCATCTACTTGGGATACTGAGGCAGAAGTATCACTTGAGACCAAGAGTTTGAGACGAGCCTGGACAACATTGTGAGATTCCTGTCTCAAATTAAAAAAAAAGTCCGCAAAACTCTGTTCTTAACAAGATTTAGCCATTTTTGTTGAGTGAACAAATGATGTCTGAATTGCTGCAAAACCTTAGTTTCAAGTTCTGACATTTTGATTTTGACAACTTTTGCCAATTTTCTGTTTCCTTTTATGGAGAATTTCAGAGGTCCTTATTCCACCATTTTCTATGATGTCTTCTCAGTAATTATTAAGAGCTTGGTTGTGTAGTAGTATTTCACTGGAAAAAAGTCTGGCTGCTCTGTTTTACAAGATATTGGTATATTGAAGCATAAGAGTTTGTGTGTGTGCCACAAGAGTCTTGTGATTTGGTGCTACTTATAGGATAGGGATAAGCCAGCCAGGTGGAATGTTGCCCTGGGCACAAGACTGAGTGCGACTAGGAGGATAATAAGCAAGGAAAGTTGAAGTAAGGCATTCAGGATACAGAAGAGGCAATATTATAGAGAAGAAACAAGTTTGGAGCCTTGATTACAATACTGTGCTAAAGTTGGTAGGGCACAATGTAGGCAGAAACAGAAGACTATATAAAGGAATTGGGAGAGCACGATCACATTAACAGGCCCAGGGTGATTGGTTCAGGACAGACTATGAGGAGCACACTGGTTGAGAGCTTTATTTATCTGGTGTCCATTGAATGTTCCTGGAACAGTGTGGGGCAGGTATTGCAGCTTATCAGAGTTGCTTCAGGCTAACCATTTGTATTTTGATTGTCAAGGCAAACCCCTTGATGAAGTTTTAAATAATGCCAAGACGGTTTAGGATTTTCCTGAATGTTGTAATCTACAAACACAGAAGGGTTTTAGAGGAGAAGAAAATCTATAACAACTGCAGTATCCAGGAAGGTCCTTATGTAGAAGGAAAAACTGCTCTTTGAATAATATATAGGGTTTAGCTAGGCAAGGGGTTAAAGGATTGCAGCATATACCCACAGACTGGAAAGAACAAATGAATATGAAATGGAATGGGATGTGTTGGGGTAAACATGGTGTATTAGTCCATTCTCATACTACTATAAAGATACTACCTGAGACTGTGTAATTTATAAACAAAGGAGGTTTAATTGACTCACAGTTCTGCATGGCTGGGGAGGCCTCAGGAAACTTATAATCATAGCAGAAGGGGGAAGCAGGCACCTTCTTCACTAGGTGGCCGGAGAGTGTGAGTGTGTGAAGGAGGAACTGTCAAACACTTATAAAATCATCAGATCTTGTGAGAACTCACTCACCATTATGAGTACAGCATGGGGAAAACTGCCCCCATGGTCCAATCATCTCCTCCCTCTACATGTGGGGACAGGCCCCCTCCCCTCAACCCATGGGGGTTACAGTTGGAGATGAGATTTGGGTAGGACCCAGAACCAAACCATATCACATGGGAACTCATCTTGGTCACATCAGATTTCTTGTTGAAATAGAAGTTGAGAATAAGAAAATTTTAAAATAGGAAATTCCCCCAGAAGACAATTAGGTAAGACCACTAGGGAACCAAAAAGAAATAAGTGAAATGATTGCTGGGCACTATTCAAGATACAGAGCATTAATTAATGGTATGTCGGTTCTCACAGTCATTCTTTTTTTTTCCACCCATTTTTCTTCTAGTCTTTCCTTACTATTTTTAAGGAGAAAAGAGGCTTAATTTTATTAGATCCTTAATATGTGCCAGGCACTGTGCCAAGTACTTTATATGTGGATTTCATTTAATCCTCACGTCTGACCTTCGGAGGTTGCCATCATTAATCCAATTTGATAGATACAGAGATTTGGTGTTTCATTAATAGCTGGTCCCTTTCTTTGTCATGGAACCAAAATTCACCACAAGTAGTAGAGGGTTTATTGTGAGGGAAGTCCAGATGTTAGTTGGGGCTCTTTCTTTGCATTGCAGATCTCCTATGTGTAGATTCCTGCATATGTACATGTGTATGTATAGGAAACAGGATACTGATTAAGCAGCTATCCTTAATGGTTATCTGGGAAAAGCTTAATTACTAGACCACAGGAATAATGGGACTCATGACAGCCTGAGATAGAGCCTGGAACAGAAAGGTTATTCATAGTCCTGGGGGTTTTAGGGACATTAGAAGGAGAGTCAATGGATCTTCATGTGGCGATCCATCATTGACCCAACTCAGGTGTCCCTGTTTGCCATATATCTGTGTTCTGGCCAGGCGCAGTGGCTCATGCCTGTAATCCCAGCACTTTGGCAGGCTCAGGCAGACAGATCACGAGGTCAGGAGATTGAGACCATCCTGGCTAACATGGTGAAATCCTATCTCTACTAAAATACAAAAAAGTAGCCGGGTGTGGTGGCACATGCCTGTAGTCGCAGTTACTCAAGAGGCTGAGGGAGGTTGAGGCAGGGGAATTGCTTGAACCTGGGAGGTGGAGGTTGCAGTGAGCGGAGATCATGCCACTGCACTCCAGCCTGGTGACTAAGGAAGACTTTCTCAAAAAAACAAAAAACAAAAAAACTGTGTTCTCTTCCTGTGACCAATTGGCTGATTCTTCTACTTTTTTGTGTATATTTGTGAGAGTGAATGTTTTTGGGATAAATATTTTATGCTTCTTTAGTGAGAGCTGTTTTGGGACTGTTTACCTAGAAGACACTAAGGGAGTATCAGGCATAGTATTTGACAGGTTGAATGCTTAGAAAAATTTAACACATTTCAAGTCAATCAGTGACAGAGTCAGGAATTAAATAACAGCTTATCTCAAAGGTTCCATTATTTTTACTCTTCTTGTGGGCATGACTGTTTTAAGGTTGATGTGGGTTATGTACTTGACCCCCATCCCCAAGGAGCTGACAGTGGTAGTTAAATATGATATAAGTTAGCAGACGTTTGCCACATGAATGGTTCAGGCAAAGCATTCTGGGAGTTCAGATGAAAGGGAAACTTCCCCTAAGTGAACTAATTAGAGAAGAATTCATGGATAAAGTAGTAATTGAGCAGAATAAAGGTAGGCTTTTGAGGTAGAAATGTAGGAAAGGGTTGACATGAATAAAGGCTTACTGATGAGGAAGGCACAGGATAAATTTGACTACAGCACAGGGCACTGGGATCTATGGTGCATATCGCTTTGGGTGCTTACTCTAAATCATGCTGGGAGCAGAATGAAGAAAAACTGAGAGTGGAGTGAGAGCAGCATCCAGTAAATCACCACAGAAGGTATTTCAATGATTTGTATGTGAGATCAAGAAGAAATGAATTAGTGTTACAGCAAAAAATATGGAAAGAAAGAAATGAATTCAGGGATGATTCTGAAAGAGACAAGACAGAACTTGAAGCCTGATTAGATGATATGGATGAGGCAGAGGGAAGAATAAGACAACACTGAGATTTCAAGTCTGGATAACAGTGCCAGTGAGAATGATACTTTCATCATGAGAAATAAAATCAGGAAGACATGTAGGTGGGAATAGGAAAATAATGCATGGTTTATGTATGCTGAATTTAAGGTATTAATGGGGCATCCAGATACAGACATCTATTAAACAGTTAAAAATGTGAGCTTGAATCTTGGCAGAGTGGTTGGGACAAAAATTTTTTTTTAAGATTTGATAATCTTCAACATGTAAATTGTTGTTGAAGTGTAGGAGTAGATAAGATATCCAAAGAGAGACAGATCTTAGAAAAAAGATGAGAATTCTAAGGGCAAAGCTTTGATAAGCAACTCACATTTTTTGAGGGGGTAGGATGCAAAAGATGAAGAAATAAGCAGATACTACTTGTCCAAAGTGGCAGCATTTTCATGTGTTGAGCCTCAAACTCACAGTAATGATAGATAAATCATCACTGAGCTCAAAACAAGGCAAATATCAATTTGTACCAGAAACTGAACAGAAATGCAAATTTATGAGTAGGCTTGATGCCACAAGCTTTCTGGACTCCAGACTGAAAACAGACAATGCGTTTCAGGTTTGATTCCTGCAGGGTAGTGGGGGATCAAAGTGCTCCATGTAAGACAGGATCTAGAGCCACATTTACTGTTTGAAGTCTGCTAGCCCCGGCCCGACTCCACCTCAAGAAGAGTCTGAAAAAAATTGTTGTTGGCTCCTTCTTGGGATACCTACAGTTTAGAATGCACTGTAAGCCTAGAGATTCAGACACCTACAGATGCAGCCTAGAGACTCAGACTGAATCAAATTGCCTAATGTCTTGTGACTGGATTAGTGATATCTCTATTTGATATTTTTATCTGCTAGTATATAAGATCTGGTTCTGGACTGGTTGTCCAGAGAGTTAGGTAGAAATAAACAAACAGACAACCCACAAACTGTTAGAAAGGAAAGAGTTAGCATAAAGGAATAGAAGAGAGAAAGTAAAATAAGAACAAAAGCCTCTCATAAAGGATATATCCAATCCAAGACTCCACAATGTAATGGAATGGTAAGAAATATAGCATAGTCTGGGTGTGGTGACTCATGCCTGTAATCCCAGCACTTTGGTAGGCCAAGGTGGGTGGATCACCAGAAGTCAGAAGTTTGAGACCAACCTGGCCAACATGGTGAAACCCTGTCTCTACTAAAAATACAAAAATTAGCTGGGTGTGGTGGTGGATGCCTGTATCCCAACTACTTGGGAGGCTGAGGCAGGAGTATTGCTTGAATCCAGGAGGCAGAGATTGCACTGAGCTGAGATTGCACCACTGCACCCCAGCCTGGGTGACAGAGTGAGACTCTGTCTTAAAAAAAAAAAAAAAGAAAAAAATACAGCATAAAAAATTATGAGAATGTAAATGCACTATAAATAAAATTATTTTTATGAAACAAACTGTCAGAAACCCTAAAACAAGTATATTTGGTATTGAATGAAGGAATAAAATGCAGAAGGAGGAACAAATATTATAAAGAAAAATGAAACAGATATGAACTGAGAAGAGGTAGCTATGAAAAAATACAATTGAATATGTGAAAATGAAATATATACACAACTGAAATGAAACATTAATTAGGATTAGCACTGGATTGGACACAAAGAGAATCAGTGAATTGAGAGCTAGTTCTGAGGAATTCACTCAGAATATGTCATGAGAGGTAAGAAGATAAGAAATATGAACAAGCAAGTAAAAGAAACAGAATTAGAGGTTCTGCAATATTAATATCAACTAGAAGTTACAGAAGAAAAGGGAAGAGTCAGTAGAGAAGAAATATATGAGAGTGTGAACCAAATGTAGACTCAGATCCTTTTGGTTCACACTCTCGTATATTTCTTCTCTATTATCTCAGCTGAGCAATTTACAAAGTTTTTGCCAAGGTTAAGGACATACCTGTGACACAGCCTCAGGAAGTCCTGATAACGTGTGCCCAAGGTGATTGAGGCACAACTTGGTTTTATACATTTTAGGTAGACATGCGGCATCAGTGTACATTGGTTCTGTCTAGAAAGTCAGGACAACTCAAAGTGGGAGGTGGGAGTGGGGCTTCCAGGTCATAAATAGATATGAGACAAATGGTTGCATTCTCCTGATTCTTTGATCAGCCTTTTGCCCAGTACTCAATTTACCTGGGAGAGCGGGGGTAGAGGAAAAGTAACTTATGCCTTAGTCTGGCTCAGTGAATCTGCATTTTTACATAAACAATAGGACAAAGGAAGCAATCAGGTATGCATTTGTCTGGGGTAAGCAGAAGGATGACTCTGAGTTCTGTCTTTTGTCCTGAACCTGTGAAGATAAGCTATGAATTTACATTGCCAAGGTGAAATTCAACAGAACCGTTTTAGGGTAAAGATCTTTAGGTCCGCAAGGAATTTCTTTGTGGGAAAATAGTGAGGGAAGTAGGTAGCTTTTAAATCTTTGCAGCTATCTTATTTAGGAATAAAATGGAAAGCAGATTTGTCTGATACAGTTCCCAGCTTAACTTTCCCCTTTGGCTTAGTGATTTTGGGGTCCTGAGATTTAGTTTCTTTTCACAAGAGATATTGACAGTTTTTCAGCATTACAAAACTCATGAGTTCTCAGATAGAAAGTGCATTTCCAACACCAAACTGCATAAAATAAATCTACGTGAGGACACATCATAGTGGGTTTGCAGAACACTGGTGATCAATACAGTGTTCTAATGCTACCAGAGAATGAAAAAGTGGATTAAACATTTTTTTATTAACCATAAGAAGAAGCACCAAAAAAGCAGATTTTTTTTTTTTAAAGGCAATTGGAGTGACAGGTAACTTTTCACCAATAAAGGATTCCAGAAAACAATGAAATAATGTCTTGAAAGTATTGAAGGGAAAATGACTTTGAGCTAGTCTCTTACACCCAGTTAAATACCACCTAAGAGTGTGGGCAAAAAACATTTTCAGATACATAAAGAAAGACTAAGACTGTTTTCTAGCTGTATACCTTTTTGGAAACAGATAATAAAGAATATACTTCAGTAAGAAAGAAAAGTTAACCCAGGGAAAGAGATGGTGTATGAGAAATAATTGTGAGCACAGAAATTGATAAAATGTGTTGGCAAATTTAATTAGCTATTGACCAAATGAATGGTCAGTTTTCTTTTTAAAGGCAAACTGAAACTCTAACAGTAACAGTAACAAAATGGGGAATCATATTCAGTTGGGAAGAGGATCAAAATATTGAATAATTTTATAATTTGTTAGAAAAATTCACAAACATTTCATTATAAAAATTTGACCCTGGGCAACATAGTGAGACCCTGTTTTTATGAAAATTAAAAAAAATTATCCAGGCATGATGGCATGCACCTATAGTCCCAGCTACTTGTGAGGCTGGGGCAAGAAGATTGCTTAAACCCCAGAGTTCAAGGCCACAATGAGCTGTGATCACACCACTGCATTTCAGGCTGGGTGACAGAGTAAGACATTCTAAAAAAAGTATATATGTGTATATATATATATATATATATAGTATATACATATTATATATTATTATAATATATATATGTAATCAGTAAAACACTCCATATTAATGAAAGAGCAGATTGAGTAAAAAATAAAATTTGGCTATTTGCTTCTTAAAGGAGACAAACTTAAAACCACATAGGCTAGATGAAGATAAAAGTATGGAAAATTATTATATACAAAGCCAACTGTAATGAAAACACTAATTTTAAGAAACTGATATGTGTTGCAAATTAGAATTTAGGGCAAAATCATTTGAAAGAATACATGAGACTGCAATATATTAATTTAAAAAATCCACAAGAAGGGCTGAGTGTGGTGGCTCACACCTGTAATCCCAGCACTTTGGGAGGCTGAGGCAGGCTGACCACCTGAGGTCAGGAGTTCAGGGCCAGCCTGGGCAATGCGGTGAAACCCTTTCTCTACTAAAAATGCAAAAATTAGCTGGGCCTGGTGGTGGGTGCCTGTAATCCCAGCTATTTGGGAGAGTGAGGCAGAATTGCTTGAACCTGGGAGACAGAGGTTGCAGTGAGCAGAGATTGCACCATTGCACTCCAGCCTGGTTGACAAGAGTGAAACTCCATCTCAAAAAGAAAATTCCTAAGAAGATGTAACAATTATATGTATGATTACCCTAAATAATATAACCTTTAAATATTATATATTAAGTATGTTATACCAATAACTAATAACTGACAGAATTACAAAGAGAAATGTATAAAAACCACAAAGAGAGAGAAATTAAGTCAAGCATATACAAAATTAACAAAGATATTGAAAACTTTTATCCACAGTTAACAAAAGTAACCCTCTTTCCAATAAACAAGGAATATAAATGTTTCAAGTAATCTGAGAACATTACAAAAATTGATTACCTTACCATATTATAAAAGAAATCTCAAAATTCAAAGAACTGATGTCATTGAGGTCATGTTTGCTGACTACAATTTAGAAATCCACAAGGAAAAGATGTTAAGAAAATTCTGTATATTTGAATTAAAGAGGAATTCACAATGCCAATTACAAAAATATTCAGAATCAAATGATAATAAATTTAATCTGAAATGCATACAGCTAAGGTAACACTAAGAAATAAACGAGTAGTCATAAATGCACCTTTTTTTTTTTGGAGACTGTTTCACTCTTGTTGTGCAGGCTGGAGTGCAATGGTATAATCTCGGCTCACTGCAACCTCTGCCTTCTGGGTTCAAGCAATTTCCTGCCTCAGCCTCCCAAGTAGCTGGGATTACAGGCATGCACCATCACACACAGCTAATTTTGTATTTTTATTAGAGCTGGGCTGTTACCATGTTGGTCAGACTGGTCTCGAACTCCTGACCTCAGGTGATCCACCTGCTTCGGCCTCCCAGAGTGCTGGAACTACAGGCGTGAGCCACCACACCTGGCCAAATTCACTTGTTAAGAACAATTAAAAATAGTTAAATGTTTAACTCAAGAAACTAGAAATAGAGGAGCAGAAGAGTAATGTTCCCACTGCTTTCCCAACATCAGAAGATACCAGCGGAGTTTCATCTACTAAGGTGACCAACTATCCTGGTGGGTCCAAGACTTGGGATTTCTGGGACATTGATTTTTAACGCTGAGCTGGGACAGTCCTGGGCAAAGCAGTATGACTGATCACCATTCACCTAAACTACCAAGGAATAGATAATCTTGATTTTATATAAACTGAAATTAGACAAAGAAGGAGACCCATTCAGTTCATTTTTTCAGGCTACAATAGCCTTGATACTATAATTGGATGAGAAAATTGTTAACCAATGTCACTTTCCATCATAGATGCAAAAATTCTAGAAAAAAAATTTAACACAGCAAAATTCAGCGGTGTTAAGAAAAAATAGCATATTAGGATCAAATTTATTTCTGGAATGTGAGGGTTTTTTAGAAAATCTATTAATGAGCTGGGCATGGTGACTCACACCTCTTATTCCAGGACTTTGGGAGTCTTAGGCAGGAGGATCGCTGGAGGCCAGAGGTTTGAGACCAGCCTCAGCAATATAGTGAGACCCCATAACTTTTTTAAAAAATGAAAATTAGCCATGGTAATATGTGCATGTAGTCCCAGCTACTTGGGAGGCTGAGGTGCGAGGATTGCTTGAGCCTAGGAGCTTGAGGCCACAGTGAACTATAATCATGCCATGGCACTCCAGCCTGGGTAAAAAGGTGAGAGCCTGTCTCTAAAAAAGGAAACGAGGAAACAGGAAAGTCTGTTAATAGAATACATTTTATTAACATACAGAAAACCTTATGATCATCCTAAAAGATGATTTATTAAAACTCAATACAAACTTTTGGGTTCTGCTGTAACATACAAAGAGCTTGGAAGTTATCCCTCATCTCCCAATAAGGGAGAAACTGAAACTCTGCAACTTTTCTTAGATCTGTGAAATAATAGAGGGTGGAACTGCATGTATTAGTTTCCTAGGTGGCTATAGCACTACAAAGTACTATGAACTAGGTGGCTTAAAACAACACAAATGTATTCTGTTCCAGTTCTGGAGGCTAGAAGTCTAAACAAAGTCAAGGTGTCAGCAGGTGGAAGCCCTAGATACTCTAGGGAGTAGTTTTTCACTTTTTCCTTTCTTCTGGTGGCTCCCAGCAATGTTGGTATTCCTTGGTTTGTAGCTGCATCACTCCAATTTCTGCCTCCATCTTTACATGAACTTATTTCCTTTAAGGCCCACTCTAACCCAGTATTAGCTCATCTTAACTTGATTACATCTGCAAAGACCTTATCTCCAAATAAGGTCACCCTCTGAGGTTCTTTGTAGACACACATTTTGGGGGGGATGCTATTCAACTCATTACACCACAACCCCCCAAACTAGAGAGAGAGGCAAATGCAGAGAATCACAGATTACAGGGAGCAGAAGCCTCTAGAGGCAATACCTGATAGAAACATTTAAACAATAATTGACAAATTGCTGGAGGTTGAGTATGGACTAACTTGAGACATAAATACTCTTGAGGGCCTAGACTTGGAGGAGGGCACCCACTTTCATAAGTTTTATCTCTAGGAGCCCCACTAGGTTCTCATGATAAAGATCTGAGAAACATCTCATGCTTCCGGCAGGGGAAGAGGAAAATACATCTGTTCTCTCTAACAAAGGCCTGTCCTTAAAGGAAACTACCAGGCCTTATCTGTGTTAGGGGAAAGGCAGTCAGACAATTGGAGCTCACTCTGTAGTCTTTCTGTCTCACAGAAACGCAGGGGAAAAAAGTGTAAGAAGCTATTTGGAAGGTCACAGTCCAGAAAGTTTGGCCCATTACAAAACTGGAGATTTAATAATAAGATTATAGAATGCTTCTCTTCCCTGGTACCTTACTACCACATCAACAGGGCTCTAGTATAATAACATAAGATTATAAGAGAGCTGCAAGACACAGACTATTTAAGAAGAAGTTTTAGGGAAACTGAAAGTCAACAAGGAAAACAAAATAAGAGCACTAGAGGAAATTGAAGGCTCTGACACTTACAGCCAACATCAAGCACAGCCTCACTCCCAGCCAAATAAACACAAAACTGCACACTAAAGGTCTATTTACCTACATTTCCTATTACTCAATGCATTATGTCTGGTCTTCAACAAAAAATTACAAGGCATAATAAATGGCAAGAAAAACACGGTCTGAAAAGACAAAGCAAGCATCAGTACCAAACTCGAATAGGGTAGAAATTTCAGAATGATTAGATGAGGCATTTAAAATAACTATGATTAATATGCTAAGGGCTCTAATAGAGAAAGTCAACAGCAAAGAACACATGAGTAATATAAGTAGAGAGATGGAAACTCTAAAAGAATATAAAGGAAATGCTAGAAATAGAAAACGCTAAGAAAGATGAAGAACACCTTTGGCTGGCTTATCTCTAAAATTGCAGTGATAAAAGAGTGAAGCCTAAAGTGAACTATGGACTTTAGTTAATAATACCATAATCAGAACAGGTGCAGTGGTTCATGCGTGTAATTTCAGTATTTTGGGAGGCCACAGTGGGAAGATCACCCATTGTGGGTGGGTCAGTCTGTGGATGTGGTGATCAGTCACTACCCACTGCAGATGTGGTGATCAATCCACCCAGCACAGAAGTTCAAGACTAGCCTAGGCAACATAAAGAGACCCTGTCTCCACAAAAAACAGAAAACCTAACTGGGCATGGTGGTGCATGCCTGTGGTCCCAGCTATTCAGGAGGCTGAGGTGGGAGGATTGCTTGAGCCCACAAGGCCAAGGCTGCATTGAGCTGTGTTTGCACCACTGCATTCCAGCCTAGGCAACAGAATGAGACCTTGTCTTAAAAAAAAAAGTATAAAAAAATGCTGTATCAATATTGGTTCATCAGTTATAACAAATGTATCACATTAAAGCAAGATGTTAATAATGGGAAAAACTTGGTGTATGTGATGCAGGAGGGGGAAGAGAGGGTATATGGGAACTCTGTACTGTCTGCTTAATAAAATCTTTATTTAAAAATGTAATAAAATTTCATCACTAAAATCTCTTAGCTAAATAGGATAGAAGGGAACTTCCTCAACCACATCTATAAAATGTCCTGCAAGAAACAAAAAATTTAATGATGAGTTTTAAACACTTTGTCAATAAAATTAGAAATAAAGAAAGGATTCACTATACTGCTTTTATTCAGCGTTGTTCTGGAGATCTTATCCAATGTAATAAGATTGAATAATAAGTATAATAATTGTAAGTGCAAATCAAAACCCTCATTATTTGTAGATGCTAAGTTTGTTTGTATAGAACATTTTGGAGAATCTACAAAGTATTAGAACTGATAAGAGAGATTAACAAGGTTGTTAGATATAAGATCAACCTAAAATCAATATTTTTTAGTATATCCCAATGATAGTTATTTAGAAATATAATATGAAACAATATTCCATTCAAAATAGCAATAAAATTATAAGGTACTTAGAAATAAATTTAACAAAAGATGTTCAGGACTCTTATGGAGAAAACTACAACATAGTATTGAAAAGCTAGGTACAGCCAGGTGCAGTGGTTCATACCTATAATCCCAGTGCTCCTAGGGGCCAAGGCAGGAGAATCACTTGAGGCCTGGAATTTGAGGGCAGCCTGGACAATATAGTGAGACCTCCATCTCTACAAAAAATAAAAATAAATTAGCCAGGTCTGATGGCATGCTCTTGCAGTCACAGCTACTTGAGAGACTGAGGTAGAAGGATCTCATGAGGCCAGGAGTTCAAGGAGGCAGTGAGGTATGATAGCACCACTGTACTACAGCCTGGATGACAGAGCAAGACCCTGTCTGTAAAATAAATAAATAAAGGAAACATAAATAAAAAATAAAATATCTAGATACATGGAAAGAGACATCATTCCCATGAATGAAAACATTGAAGATTTAAATTATCTCTAAATTATTTCATATATCCAATGCAATTCTAGTCAAAATTTCAAAAGGTTTTAAAATGTAATTTGCTAAGATGGCTGAATAGAGACTTCACCAATCATTCCCCGATAAAGACATCAATGTAACAACTATACACAAAAAACACCCATGTAAGAACCAAAAATTAGGTGATCACTCACAAATCTGGTTGAAACTTATCACTGAAAGGGGTATTGAAGAGGGTAAAAAAGAGTTTTGAATCACTGACACCAACCTTCCTCCCTCCCTGGCAGTGGCTGTGTGGCAGAGAGAGAGAATCTGGACACTTGGGAGTGGGTGAGTGCAGCGATTGTAAAACATTACATTAAACTTAATTCTGCCCTCTCATAGCAGAAGGCAAAACCAGGCTGACATCAGCTGATGTCCACCCACAAGAGGGAGTATGTAAACCAGCCCTAGCAAGAGGGGGAATTGCCCATCCAGCAGTCTGAACTTTAGTTCTGGCAAGCCTTGCAACCTAGGGATGGAGTGTTCTGGGACCCTAAACTTGAAAGGCATCCTAGGCCACAAGGAACTCCTGGGTGAGGCCTAGTGATGAACTGGGTTCAGAGCCAGTGGACTTGGGGGGGCATGCCACTTACTGAAACATCAGCTGGGGTGGCTAGGAGAGTGCTTGTGCCACCCCCTCCCACACTCCCAGGCTGCACAGCTCGTGGCTTCAAAAGCAGCCCCTTCCTTCCACGTGAGGAGAGGAGAGGGGAAGAGTAAAGAGGACTTTGTCTTGCATCTTGGATACCAGCTCAACCACAGTAGAATAGGGCAATGGTCAAAGTAATGAGGCCCCCTTTCCAGGCTCCTGGATTACACTTCTAGACACACCCCGGGCCAGAGGGAGCCTACTGCCTTGAAGGGAAAGACCCAGTCCTGGCAGTATCCATTGTCTGCTAACTAAAGAGCCTTTGATCCTTGAATAACTGACAATGCTACTAGGAAGTACACTTTGGGCTGTGGGTGAAATTCAGACATTCTAGCTTCAGATGAGACTCAGCACATTCTCAGCTGTGGTGGCTATGGGGAGAGACTCCTTCTGCTTGAGGAAAGTGGAGGAAAAAGAAAAGCAGACTTTGTCTTGCTCCATATGTACCAGCTCAGCTACAGGAGAGTAGAGTGCCAAGCAGGCTCTTGGGGTCCCCAGTTCAAGGTCTTGGCTCCTAGATGGCATTTCTAGGCCTAACCTGAGTCAGAGGGGGAGTGTGTTGCCCTGAAGGGTGAGTCCCAGGCTAGGCAGCATTCACCACAAGCTGACTGAAGAGCTCTTGGGCCTTAAGGCAGGAGAATCGCTTGAACTCAGGAGGCAGAGGTTGGGGTGAGCCGAGATCAAGCCATGCAAAACTCCATCTCAAAAAAAAAAAAAAAAAAAAAAAAGAGAGAAAGTTTATTCGAAGGGATAATGACAGGGAACTTCCCAAACTAAGAGAAAGATATCAATATCCAAGTTCAAGAAGTCTATAGAACACCAAGCAGATTTAACCCAAAGAAGACTACCTCAAGGCCTTTAATAAACTGCCAAAGGTCAAGGATAAAGAAAAGATCCTAAAAGCAGCAAGAGAAAATAAAGACATAACATAAAATTGAGAGCTCCAATATTGACTGTTGGAAGTTTGATTATAAAATGCCTCAAGGCAGTCTTTTTGGGTTAAATCTTGTTGGTGTTTTATAACCTTCTTGTACTTAAATGTTGATATCTTTCTCTGTATTTGTAAAGTTCAGTGTTACAGGCCAGGAGAGAGTGGCATGACACATTTGAAGAGCTGAAAGAAAACTACTTTTACCATAGAAAGTGTATCCAGTGAAAATATCCTTCAAACATGAGGGAGAAATGCCTACCCAGACAAACAAAAGCTGAGGGATTTCATCAACACTAGATCTATCCTACAAGAAATGTTAAAGGGAGTACTTCAATCAGAAAAAAAAAGATGTTAATGAGCAATAAGAAATCATCTGAGGGTATAAAACTCACTGCCAATAGTAGGTACACAGAAAAACACAGAGTATTACAACACTGTAACTGTGGTATATAAACCATTCTTATCTTAATTAGAAGGACTGAATGATGAACTCATCCAAAATAATAACTACAACTTTTCAAGACACAGAGAGTACAATGAGATAGAAACAACAAAAAGTTAAAAAGCAGGGGGATGAAGTTAAGGTGTAGAGTTTTATTAGTTTTCTTTTTGTTTGGTTGTTTGCTTATGCAAACAGTGTTGTTATCAGCTTAAAATAATGGGTTATAAGATAGTATTTGTAAGCCTCATGGTAACCGTAAATAAAAATATACAAAGGATACGCAAAAAATAAAAATCAATAAATTAAATCATACTATCAGGACCAGGTATGCTGGCTCATCCCTGTAATACTAACACTTTAGGAGGCCAGGGTAAGAAGATTGCTTGAAGCCAGGCATTCCAGACCAGCTTGGGCAACATAGTAAGACCCTGTCTTAATAAAAGACTAAAAAATAATTAAAAATGACTAACTAAATAAAATGAAATAACCTCATCACTATTATTCATCCCTTAAAAACTAAAATAAGTAAATTGTACCACCAGAGAAAATTATCTTCCCTAAAAGGAAGACAGGAATGAAGACAAGAAGGAAGAGAAGACCACAAAACAACCAGAAAGCAAATAACAAAATGGTAGGAGTAAGTCCTTACTTATCAATAATAATATTGAATGTAAATTAGACTCTCCAATCAAAAGACGTGGAATGGCTGAAGAGATAAAAAAAGAAGACCCAATGATCTGTTGCCGACAAGAAACACACTTTACCTATAAAGACACACATAGACTGAAAACAAAGGGATAGAAAAAGATATTCCATGCCAATGGAAACCAAATAGAGCAGGAGTAGCTATATTTATATCAGACAAAATAGATTGCAAAACAAAAACTGTAAGAGACAAAGGCCAGTATGTAATGATAAAGGGATCAGTTCAGCAAGAGGATATAGTAAATATATATGCACCCAATAGTGGAGTACCCAGATATATGAACCATATAAGCTATACAACCACGTGGAAATTAAGCAATATACTTCCAAATGACCAGTGGGTCTATAAACATATTAAGAAGGAAATTGAAGATTTTCTTGAAACAAATGATAATGGTGATACAACATACAAAAACCTGTGGGATACAGCAAAAGCAGTATGAAGACAGAAGTTCCCAGCTATAAGTGCCTATATTACAGGAGAAGAAAACTTCAAATAAACAACTTAATAATACGTCCTTAAGAACTAGAAAATCAAGAGCAAACCAAATGCAAAATTAGTAGAAGAAAGAAATAATAAAGATCAAAGCAAAAATTAATGAACTTAAAATGAAGCAAAAATACAAAAATTAATGAAACAAAATTGTGGCTTTTTGAAAAGATAAACAAAATTGACACATCTGTAGCCAGACTAGGAAAAAGAGAGAAGACTCCAATGAATAGGAGATGAAAATGGAGTTGTTACAACTTATACCACAGAAATTCAAAGGCTCATTTAGTGACTACTATGAGGAATGATCAATATATACCAATAAATTGGAAACTCTAGAAGAAATGAATAAATTCCTAGACACATACAAGCTACCAAAATTGAACCATCAAGAAATCCAAAACCTGAACAGACCAATGTCTCCGGGCAAAGAGGAACCTGGGACCTGATGGCTTCGCTGCTGAATTCCGCCAGACATTTAAAGAAGAACTAATACCAAACCTCCTTAAACATTTTGGAAAAGTAGAGGAGGAGAGAATACTTTTAAGTTGATCCTATGAGGCCAGTATTACCCTGATATCAAACCAGGCAAAGAAACATCAAAAAGTGGGGAAAAAACACTATAGGCCAATATCACCGATGAATATTGATGCAAAAATTCTGTACAAAATACTAGCAAATCAAATTGGACAACACATCTTACAAAAAGATATCCTTCATGTAGGAGATAGCTAAAAACAGCAACAACAACAACAACAACAACAACCAAGAACATTTATCATGGCCAAATGGGATTTATCCCAGGGATGCAATGATAGTTCAACATATACAAATCAATCAATGTGACACGTCATATCAACAGAATAAAGAATAAAAACCATATGATCATTTCAATTGATGCTGAAAAAGCATTTGATAAAATGCAACATCCCTTCATGATAAAAATTCTCATAAACCTGAGTATAGAAATGTGAACCCAAAAGTATCTGAGACCAGTCTCAATCAATTTAGGAAGTTTATTTTGCCAAGGTTAAGACCGCACCCATGACACAGCCTCAGGAGGTGCTGATGATATGGGCCGAAGGTAGTTGTGGCATGGTCTGCTTTTATCTCTTTAGGGAGACACAATACATCAATAAATGCCCATAAGGCATACATTGGTTTGGTCTGGAAAGGTGGGACAGCTTGAAGCACAGGCTACCAGGTTATAGGAAGATTAAACAATTTTCTGATTGGCAATTGGTTGAAAGAGTTATTATTATCTAAAGACCTGGAATCAATGGAAAGGAATATCTGCATTATAATGATAAGGGGTTGTGGAGAACAAATCATGCAGATGAAGCCTCCAGGTAGCTGGCTTCAGAGATAATAGGTTAAGTCTTTCTTATCAGACTTAAGGTCTGTGTTAATGCTAATACTGGTTGGCCTTTCCTGAATTCCAAAAGGGAGGAGGATATAATGAGGCATATCTGACCCCTCCCTTCCCCCTCATGTTCTGAACCAGTTTTTCAGGTTAACTTTGGAGTGCTCTTGGCCAAAATGAGGGGTTCATTCAGGTGGTTGGTGGGGGCGGGCGTAGAATTGTATCTTTAGTTTACAGAAGAAACATACCTTGATATAATAAAAACAGTGTTATTCATATTAAAAAAAAGAATGGATAAGCAGATTCAGTAAAGTTGCAAGATACAAAATCAGCATACCAAAATCAGTAGTGTTTCTATAGGCCAAAAGCAAACAATCTTAAAAAGAAATCAAGAAAGTAATGTCATTCACAATAGTTACAAGTAAGATAAAATACCTAGAAATTAACTTAACCAAAGAAGTGAAAGATCTCCACAATAAAAGTGTAAAATATTGATGTAAGAAGTTGAAGATATAAAAAAAGGAAAGATATTCCATGTTCATGAACTGGAAGAATTAATATTGTTAAAATACCCATACCACCTAAAGCAATCTATAGATTCAATTTAAGCCCTATCAAAATACTGATGACATTCTTCACAAAAATAGAAAAAAAATTCTAAAATTTATATGGAACCACAAAAGGCCCAGAATAACCAAAACTATCTTAAGCAAAAGAAACAAAACTGGAAAAATCACATTACCTGACTTTAACTTATACTACAGAGCTGTAGTAACCAAAATGGCATGGTATTGGCATAAATACAGACACATAGACCAATGCGACAGAACAGAGAACCTAGAGATAAATCTATACATCTACAGTGAATTCATTTTTTACAAAACTGCCAAGAACATATATTGGGGAAAAAACAGTCTCTTCAATAAATGGTACTGGAAACTGGATATTCAAATGTGAAAGAATGAAACTAGACTCCTCTATTTCTCACCATATACAAAAATCAAATTGAGATGGATTAAAGACTTAAATTTAAGACCTCAAACAATGAAACTATTAAAAGAAAACATTGGGGAAACTTTCTAGGACACTGAAATGGGCAAAGATTTCTTAAGTAATACCCCATAGGCACAGGCAACTGAAGCAAAAATGGACAAATGGGATCACATCAAGTTAAAAGGTTTCTTTCTGCACAGCAAAGGAAACAATCAACATAGTGAAGAGACAACCTACAGAATGGGAGAAAATATTTCAAACCACCCATTTGCCAAGGGCTTAAAAACCAGAATATATAAGGAGTTCAAACAACTCTATAGGAAAAAAATCTAATAATCCAATTCAAAAGTGGGCAAAAGATTTGAATAGACATTTTTCAAAAAATGGCATACAAATGGCAAATGGGCATATGAAAATGTGTTCTACATCATTGATCATCAGAGAAATGCAAATCAAAACTACAATGAGATATTATCTCACCCCCGGTTAAAATGACTTTTATCCAAAAGTCAGACAAAAACAAATGCTGGAAAGGATGTGGAGAAAGGGAACCCTCATACCCTCTTGGTGGAAATGTGAATTAGTACAACCACTATGGAGGACAGTTTGGAGGTTCCTCAAAAACCTAAAAATACAGCTACTTTAAGATCCAGCAATCTTCTTTCTAGGTATATACCCAAAAGGATGGAAATCATTATATGGAAGAGATATCTGCACTCCCGTGTTTATTGCAGCACTATTCACAATAGGCAGATTTGAAAGCAACCTAAGTGTCTATAGACAGGTAAACAGATAAAGGAAATGTGGTACATATACACAAGGGAGTACTATTCAGCCATAAAAAAGAATAAGATCCTGCCATTTGCAACAACATGGATGGAACTAGAAGTCATTATGCTAAGTGAAATAAGCCAGGCAACAGAAAGACAAACTTCACATGTTCTCATTTATTTGTGGCAGCTAAAAATTAAAACAATTGAACTTAGAGAGATAGAGAGTAGAAGGATGGTTAACAGAGGCAGGGAAGGATAGTGGGGGGTGGAGGGGTAATAGGGGAGGGTTAATGGGTACAAAAATGGTTAGAAATAATGAATAAGATCTGGTATTTACTAGCTCAACAGAGTGACTATAGTCAAAAATAATTTAATTAGACATTTTAAAATAACAAAGAATATAACTGGATTGCTTGTAACACAAAGGATAAATGCTTGAGGTGATGAATACACCATTTAGCCTGATGTGCTTTTTACACATTGCATGCCTATATCAAAACATCTCATGTAATCCATAAATATATACACCTACTACATACCTTCCAAAATTAAAAATTGAAACTAAAAAAATTCACATGGTGGGTATATTAGTCCTTTCTCATGCTGCTATAAAGGACTGCCTGAGACTGGATAATTTATAAAGGAAAGAGATTTAATCAACTCACAGATCTGTATGGCTGGGGAGGCCTCAGGAAACTTACAATCATGGTGGAAGGGGAAGCAAACATGTCCTTCATAACATGACAGCAGGAAGGAGAAGTACTCAGCAAAAGGGGGAAACGCCACTTATGAAACCGTCAGATCTTGTGAGAACTCACTCACTATCACAAGAACAGCAGCATGGGGTAACCACCCCCATGACTGAATTACCTCCCACTGGGTCTTTCCCCTGACACGTGGGGATTTTGGGAATTACAATTCAAGATGAAATTTGGGTGGGGGATGCAGTAGGCAAAATGGTCAAATATAGCCAAGATAAATTTGAAGAATAAGCACAGGTGTGAGGACTTACCTTATAAAGACTTATTATAAAGCTATCGTTATTAAGAGAGTATGTTTAAACAGGAAGGTACAAACATACCTGTGGTCCAGAATACAAAGTTGGCAAATAGCCTCATATATACATAACATGTTGGCATGGAATTAAAAACTTTTGGGGAAGAGTTTAATAAATGGGTAAGATGCTACTTATTCATAGAGGAAAAAGCAGACCCCACTTCACACCATACACAAACAGAAATTTAAGTTGAAACAAACACTTAAATATGAAAAGTAAAACTTTAAAAGTTTTAAAATGAAATATAAGAATCTGTTTACAAGGTTGGGCATAGGAAAGCAGAAACTATAAAGAAAAAAGATTGGTAGGCTGGGCACAGAGGCTCACATTTGAGCACAGGAGTTTGAGACCAGCCTGAGCAACATGGTGAAACCCGGTCTCTACAAAAAATGCACCAAAAATCAGTCAGGCATGGTGGCATGTGCCTGTAGTCCCAGCTACTTGGGAGGTTAAGGTGGGAGGATTACCTGAGCCTGGAAATGTTGTAGCCACAGTGTGCCTAGATCACACCACTGCACTCTAGTCTGAGCGACAGGTGAGACTCTGTCTCAGAAATAAAGAAAAACATGGTTAAACTTGGCTACATTTACATCTTAAAGTTTCGGTTCAGTAAAAGATTCCATAAACGAAGTGAAAAACAAGCCATAGACTGGGAGAAAATCTGCATTTTTGTCTGGTATCATTTTCCTTCAGCCTGAAGAACTTTTATTACTATTTCATATAGTGCAAGTCTCCTGGTGGCAAATTCTCTAGTTTTCTTCCATCTGAAAATATTTTTATTTTGTTTTCATTATGAAAGACTTTTTTTGTGTGTGCCAGATATTGACCACTGCATTAACAGTTTTCTTTTTCCTTTTAGTATGGTAAAGTTGTTGGTTTATTATCTTCTGATGTCCATTATTTCTGATTAGAAGTCAGTGTTAATTTGCATTGATGTTCCCTGTATGTAATCTGTGTCATTGTATATCATTCTTCTCTGGTTGGTTCCAAGATTTTCCCTTGTCTTTGTTTTTCAGCGTTTTGAATCAGATGTGCTTAAGACTTGACTTTCATTACATTTTTCCTGCTTGGGGATTTGTACTTCTTTTTATATCTGTACATTTTTTTGTCACCAAAGTTTGGAAAATTTTCAGCCATTATTTCCTTAAATATTTTAAAATAATATATTAATGTATTATTAGTATTTTTATCCCCTCCTTCTGTTAGTATAATTATATAGTATACCTTTTATTATTATTTCACAGTCCCCAGGCTCTGTTCATTTCCTTCTAATAATTTTTTTTCTATCTATTTTTCAGATGGGATAATTTTCAGTGATTTATCTTTAAGTTTACTTGATATTTTATCTATTTTCTGCACCCTGCCATTAATATCATCTAGTGAATTTTTTATTTCACATATTGTACTTTTGAGTTCTAAAATTTCCAATTGGCATTTTTTAATATAGTCTCAATTTCTCTACTGCCATTCTTATCTTTCCAATCATTATAAGCATTGTTTTCACTTCACTGAGCAGAATTACATGATTTAAAATCCTTGTCAATGATAACATCTGGATCATCTTGGGTTCATTTTCTGTTAACCTTTTTCTTTACAATGGGTCAAGTGGATCACATTTCCTTGTTTCTTTGTGTGTCGTGTAAATTTTGGTTGTATCCTGGACATTGTCATTTTAGTGCTGTGGAGACTCTGTATTCTGTTATTTTACTCTGAAGAGTGTTGACTTTTTTAGCAGGTAACTAATTTAATGGGATATAAACTATCAGTTTATCAAATATCAGTTTAGTTCTTGTATCCCTAGTTGGGTTTTTGTTGTTTGCATGCAGCCTTGCACATATGTGGTTCGGAGATCAGCTAGAGATTTGGGCAGAGGTAAATAGGTGATCTCTCCTTTACTGTGGCTCTCTCCTTCTCATAGTTCTCCCTTCACTTTCTAACAGGTATAATTGCTTTTAACTATGTACTTTGGCATTTTGGGTCAATAAAGCTGTGAGTATGCTATTGGAGTCTTTAGCCACTAATTATGTGGGGCGTCCCTCACACATAGTGTTTAATAAACATAATTAGGCCAAAATGCAATGTTGAGCATAGAGTGTAAGTTTTTAAAAGATATGTATAGTGTGGCATTAATTATAGAAAAATAAAAAAACTGTAAAAAAATATGTTCTTTATGGAAATAGACATATATGGTATGTATATAATTACCCTGTTTAAAATTTTATCTCATTCAAAACTTCAACACCTTCAATACAAACTATTTCCTACCCTTTGTTTAATATTTTTCTTTTTACTATTTGTCAGCACTTAATATACTATATATTTTACTTACTTATTTTTTGTCTTTCACACTAGAATATTATTTTCACCAAGCAGAGATTTTTTTGTCTTCTCTGTTTGCTGTGTTATAGCAAGTTCTAGAACAGTGTTTGACATATAATAGGCACTCAATAAGTAGTTGCTGAACAAATAAATAAGTAATATAAAATATAAGGATATAACCACAAATTTAGAATAATTTTTGTGAGGGTTTCTAGTGTCTCTAAAATGTTTTATTTTTGAAAAGTAAAATAATGCAATGTGACAAAATATTAAGATTTGACGAAACTGGGTAGTGGTAACATCAGCATTCATGATTTTTAAAACATCTCTATGTTTGAAGTACTTCATTAAACAATAGAATAGGCAAAAATTTGGAGAAGATTTTGAAGAGCATTGTGTTATAGAGGTTAAGGGAAGAGGAAATTTTGAAAATAAATAGGGAGAGATTTCAAATGCTGGCATTAGTCACCAAGAGATAAAGCAATTGTAATTTACTATTAGGAAATTATTATTGACTATTGAAGGAACTTGTTTCAGCCACAATTTGATAGCAGGTAGAGTAGTGAGGAAATGGAGAAATGGAGGCCACTTATTCAGTAAGATAGACACAGCTTTTTGAGGATGAAAAATTTGTGCATGTTTGCAAGCAGGATGGGAAAATCCATTGAAAAAATGAGATTTAAAATGGGTGGAAAAAGAAGATAATTAAAATAGCAAATTCGAGAATAAATAGGAATGTGTATAATTAGAGGCGTGGTTTAGGAAAAGAGGCATTGCATCTGGCAATGAGAAGAGGCACTACTTCTGCAATAGAAGAAAACAATAAAAGCAATAGAAGCAGGAAGGTTTGAGATAGCTGGAGATAGAAGGAAAAGTGAGGGAGTTCATTGAAGTAGTAAGGCCATATGTTGGAATGGAGAAACTGAGTAATGGATATGGTCCAGGTTCGTGAGTTAATGGGTATGTCAGAAGGCTGAAGCTGTGAGTGCCTATGTTGATGATTAGAGTCTCAGTTATATGGATGCTGTCAGGTTTCGGAGAGTCCGAAGCATCAGAACTAACCTGAATGGACTGGGTGGCATTTGAGGAGTTTGAGTCGTAATGCTAACAGCAGCCATCACTCATACGTGTCATTGTTCTAGATTCTTGTATATATACTTATTTATTCCTGACAACCTTTAATGTGACTATGATATGGCCATTTTTCAGGTGAGGAAATCAAGGCATGGAGAAGTTAAGTAACTTGCACAAGGTTATGCAGATCATGAGAGGCAAAGTTGGAATTCAAACCCAGGCTGTCTAATTTCTGAGTCCATGACCTTAACACCATTATATTCTCTCTTAACTGAGTAATGGGATGGTTAATGGATGAAAAATAGAAAGATTGTTAAGTAGATGAAGGGAGAATAGTTTTCCAACATATACTTTCTCCTTTGTTTCGTATTATCCAAGACACCTTTGTGTGTGTGTGTGTGTGTGTGTGTGTGTGTGTTAGTTTCCAATTACTGTTTTCTTTATTAAAGCCTCAGGCTTCTAAGAAATTTCTGAATAACCCATTGAGCTTTTCTTTAGTCATACAAAGTATTTATTATCTTCTTGGAAATGTTCATTATATTCATATTTTCTTCAGAATGATTCCAATTTGTTTTTACTCAAAATGAACTCTTTGGCATCATGCTTCACATAATCATTTATGTTTTACTAATAAATGGAACTTCTCTTTGGGATGTGGTTTTGGGAATGAACAATGACGTGGAATGATAGCTGATTAGCCAGACCAACCTGCCAACTGGGAAGATGACAGAGTCCAATCACATAGGCAACCCAAAGAACCAATTCACTAACCCTTTATGAACATTTTTGCAAATACTGTGAAATTTGAGTGCTGTGTGTGCATCATTATGGACAGTTTCCCTGTTATTTGCAGACTTTTTTTTTTGTTATTCAGAATCATCTTCTTGATGTTTGTTCATAATATTTTTAATTGTCCAAGATTTCACCTAAGCAGTTTTTATACATTACACACAGTTTAAAATTCTGTCTCTAAATAAGGATCTTTTTATTTTCTGAGGTGGAAAAATATGTATCAGCATTAACTGTCATTGTCAACACTGACAGTTCTGTTCCTGTAACTTTTACTAAATTAACCTGCTGTGATCATTGCCCCTCAGCTTTAACAAATTAAACTATTTGAATGAAGAATGGACATCATGGTTGGCGATTGTGCCATACTTTTAGTTTACAAGGACTTGCCCATCCATTTGATCTGCCCAGTAACTCTTCAGGTGACAGGGCAGTCTTTAATGTTCTCATTTTACCGATAAAGAACTGAAGGTGGAGGGAGATTAGAAGATGGTCCTTGAGTAAGTGGTAAAAGTGGGTCTTGAATCTGGTTCTTCCCGACCCCAAGTGTCTCTCCACTCTATAGTGGATTCTTTGGGAATCTTCCTAATAATATGCACGAAGCCCTCGTCTATTGCCTTCCTTTCCCGCTGGCTTCCGATTTCTAGTCGAGGGGCTTCCTAATGTGCCCCTTTCCAGCCGGGATGGCTGCAAGGGAGCACACCTGGGGTCTTGTCTCCAGTCTTTCATCTTCCTTTTCTGTGGCCCTTCCAGCTTCACCATCCGTGGAAATCTCCTCCTTCCTCCAGCCCCAACTTCTAAAGTCTTGTCACAGCCCCCTGGCAGTGGGACCTCCCATCCCTAATCATCAGCAGGACAGCCCATCGCAGAGGGGAGGCGAGGGCAGGGACCGCGGCGCGCCGGGAAGCCATGCTGAGGGTTCCTCCTGCAATTCCTTCCTCGCGGTCCTCAGGAGCATCCTCGCGCCCTCCGGCCCCGGCGCTCCAGCCCGCCCCGGATCCGCCTCCCTCTCCTTCCTCCCGGAGGTTGAGACGAAGCGTGGGACGCACCTGAGTCCCCTCTCCGGTCACCCCGCTGAGGCTCCGGGGGCTGCACCGGGAGCAGGATTTACAGGCCCGGAGAACGCCAATGGGAGATCCAAATGGTCGGGGACTCCGGCGCTTTAAGAGGCTTTTCTCTGGGAAACACCCGTCCCCTCCGTGCGCCTTATGAATGGAAATACTCCTCCCCCGGTCGAGCCCATTTTCCCATTTCACCAGGAGCCGCAGCCTGCTCTCTCCTTTCGGTCTCCCCGCCCACATCAACGCGGGCAGCTCCAGGAGGGGACGGACAGGAAGCCTTTGGCCGCCTATTAAATCCCACCCATTTCTCCGGGGGCGATTTCCTAACCTTCCGGGACCGAATTCTGCAATTTGATGTGCGTTTTGTCCGAATGGTAGCGACACGGGCCTAAGGGAGGGGGAAAGCGAGGGGGTGGGGGGGTGGGGGGTATGCACTCTTTTCCTCGCAACATCGCTGGCGGAGCGAGGGAGCTCACACGACACAGATTTTGGGGCAAAGCCTTTCCATCTGGACAGCACCATGTCCACCAAAGCGGAGCAGTGTAAGTAGCAGCCGGCCCGGCATTCCGGCCCGGCCTCTGCTGGGAGCTATTGCAGCTGCGGCGCTTGCGGCTGCTGGGAGACCTTGGCATTGTGCTGGTGCGGGGGTGGGGGCTGAGGTTGGGGCGGGTGGGGGGGTGGGGGGGAAGAGAAGGTGGGGGAGGGTGGACGTTAATGGCAGCGCGGCGCTGTCCCCGGTGCTGAAAAATAATGCGGTCTTCTCGGGCTCGAGCTGGGGTTTCGCAAGACTCAGAGACCCTGCGAAATGAAATTAAAATGGGGTCATTCTCGGGAAAAAGAGGCCTCGTATCTTTCAGATAAACATTTCAGTGTCTCTTGTTGGAGTGGGGGAAGGGGGGCAGCGGCAAATCAGGGGCGGGGGAACTGTCAGTGGCAACCAAAGCCTGCCTGGCCTTCTGAGCATGCCCAGTTCTTGGTGCTGGAGCCATAGGGGAGTTTGAGTCTGCAGTTTCCACTTCGGGTGGAAGAGGCAAGAAGGGAGAGAAGCGGGAGGGAGCAGGGAGCCAGGCAGAATTCTGGATTCAGTAAGAGGAAAATTAACTCACTAATGCCAACACCAATGCCAAAACCAACCACATCCATGCGGTGCTTACAAGAAAGTGAAAGGGGCTCTGGGAAAATGACCTAATTGATCTAATTATTGTTCCAAAGAGCAGGCTTCCTTTGTAGGGCAGCACACATAAACTATAGCAAGTAGCACCGGAGGATTTTGGTTGTCCCAGTAATGACTGACTGACTGTGTGGTTGGAAGCAAACTGCTAACTCCTTGTGGATGGAGTAAGTTTCTAACATGGTCCCTATAGTCTGTCTTATTGCAGTGCGCACTAGTAGGCCTTCGGTATGTGCTTGGTAGGTTGATCAATGTGAAGGCTTTTTTGGAGTGCACTTGAGGGCTTGAGGGATTCAGGAGCTTAAACTTCTGATTGTAAATAAAAGATGTTTTTATGAAGCTATAAGTTTGAATTTTTAACAATATACCAGAACTTATTCACCTAGATGACTCCTTTCTTCCAAAGCAGTACACATTATATGGATAATGCTGTCACTACTTAAAAGTCTTTGTAATTCTTCTTAGGAATGGCTATTAAAGCCATTTTTTTGAGACACACAAAACAGTAGTCTCATTATTTGAGGGCAATATCTTGTATATGATAAAATGCAGTATGTCATTTATTCACCAGATAAATTGAATAAACTGAAGGCTCATAGAACTCTCAGATTGATGTTCATTAGAAATTGTGCATGCCCACCTACCACACAGTGCTTGTACTTCTTTACGTTTTTTGGAATCTGGAAGATCTGAGTTTGACTTTTTGTTTTGCTACTGTTTGACCTTGGGCAAGATAATTGACCTCTCTGAACTTTATTTCCTCATCTCTAAACCTGAGCTAATCATGTTGATGGAGTTGTTGTGATTATAAGTGAGAGAATACATATAAAAGGTTTAGTAGTGAGCCTAGCACATAGAATGTACTCAATAAATGATGGCTATGATAATGACAAGCATTGCTCACTTTTAAATAGTCCATCTCCTTTAAATATAGGAAGGTTTCTCTTGTGATTTTTTTTTTGCATGTTTCCAAAAGTTAAATATACAGTCAAAATTAAGTTTTGCTTTACAGAGGTTTTTGAAAAAAATTGGGTGCATTCTGTTTTGAGGAATGGTAACATAGTTTGAATCCATGTAGAACTTCCCACTTGAGGATATCACATCCACATATTATAATAAAGCCAAGTGGTTTTATTATGTATGGTTTTTAAAGGAAAAAACACCACCTGTCTTTTGATTGTATAGTTACATATTACATAAGTAGTTTCAGGTTAAAGCCAGTGAGTATTACTGTCTTCTTACTGTGTTTTCTCTTCCTTGTTATATTTTGAAATGCACTGGATGCTTTGTCTTGCTCTTTCCTGGGCAGTGAATAAAATCTAGCTGTGTACTTGATTATGTAGTGCTATTAGTGACTTAAGTAGCTATTTTAGACGTGTTTGTGAAACAGATTTTTTTCATCTGTAGAGGATGGAAAGGACACCATATTTGGAGCTAGAACATGTGGACTTGAGCTTTGTAGGTCCTTCTGATTAATTGTGAGACACCGGGCAATTAACTTAATAGTTTTATGCTGCACAGTTTCCATCTTTAAAGTAAGGAATTGTAGTAGGAGCTGTCTTTGCTTTAGTCTTAAGGGTTTTGGAGGGCAAAGGAGGTAAATGGGAGTAAGCTGTGGAAAAGATAAGGATGCTTTGGGTGTTGTTAGGTATCTTTATTTAAAATGAAGGTAGTTTAGGAATCTCTTTACTTTTTCTCTTAATATACACTAACATAAGTGGATTGACATTTTAGTGCACATCGTGTACCTGAAAATAAAGCAAAACGCAATAGGCTGCATAGTTGATGTTCGTGAAGGACAAATACTTTTTATAAAAAGAATACAGACTGGAAGCATTTTATCCTTGTTCTTGGTAGAAGTTTGGCTAGGGTGAAGGAGCAATAGAAGGAAAGGTCAGGGAATTTTTTTTCTTCTACTGAGTGTGAAGACTACCAGATAAGGAGAGAATGGGAGAGCTCGTTTCTCCTCCGCATTCAGGAGTGTGCACAGTACCACTTTCCTAAGGACTGAGGAGGGAGAATTAGGCTTAATATAATGTCAAAATATTATTTCTATTACTCTTCTTCTTGGAGCTTCTTGATGTAGATAAAGGTTTCACTGGTTTGACAAGCAGACATAGTTTGGTTGGACCAGCAAGAGAAAGTACTTGCATTTCAATCCAAACCAGATTACTTGATTTACCTTGGAAATGTAATGTATCACAGAGATATGAAAAATGATTTCTATTTTATGTAGTGGCATTTTCTTTTATGAGATAAGTAATAGTGATGAAAGAGAAGCTAGTGGCTGGGCACGGTGGCACACACCTATAATCTCAGCACTTTAGGAGGCCAAGGTGAGTGGATCACCTGAGGTTGAGAGTTCGAGACCAGCCTGACCAACATGGAGAAACCCTGTCTCTACTAAAATTACAAAATTAGCCAGGTGTGGTGGCTCATTCCTGTATTCCCAGCTACTTGGAAGGCTGAGGTAGGAGAATCATTTGAACCCAGTGGCGGAGGATGCGCTGAGCTGAGATTGCACCATTGCACTGAAGCCTGGGCAACAAGAGCAAAACTCCATCAAAAAAAAAAAAAAAAAAAAAAAAGAGAGAGAGAGAGAGAGAAGCAGCTAGTTTTAGCAAAGATACAGTTTGGAGCCTTTAAAAAAAATATTGAATCTGTTTCCTGTGCTATCTGCAGAGCCTCAAAACAGGAGGTGAAAGCTTCCTAGCATTTTCTCAAGTAATTGCAGAAGAGTTAATTTTTTTTTCCAAATCCTTTTTTTTCTTATAAAGTTCGCTGTAGTGAAAACGTTTGCATAACTAATATAGAATTTGGAAAGATAAAAATGAAATTTATTTGGAATTCTAAAGAGGAGTCCAACTCCCTCCACCCTAAACTTTCTCTATCTTCTAAGAATTAAAATTGACCAATTGGAAGTACCTTGGGTATGCTCTTTCAAAAGAAGCTCTGCTTTTCATAACAGCAGACATTCAGAGTTGGGGTTCTAGAGTCAGACTGCTGCCTGGGTTTGAATCCTGGCTCTGTTACCTCTAAGCTCTGTGACCTTGGACAAGTTAACGTCTCTAAGCCCTGACTGTATCCTCTGTAAAATAGGGATAGTAATGGTTGTTGTGAAGATTAAATGAGCTGATTCATGAACAGTGCTTAGCACAGAATCCTGGCACATAATGAGGAGTTAATAAATGTTAGCAATTATTATTATAATTATCATCAAATATAAAACCTTGTGCTTGCTGCCAAAATGGGGGATAATTATGAAGTTTGGATCTAGCCTCCCAGTAACCAAATATATTTTTGATTACATCAGAGACAAACACTTTTAAGAATATAGCTGATGAAGAATATGCCTTGAAGTTGAACTTGCCCCTTTCCCATGTATATGTAAGGACCATGCTTGGAGAAATCAACAGACAGTTTTCTTAATTTTTTTGCACATTATATAGTAAATATCACTAAAATAGAAAAGTACTTCTTTCAATAGCACTGCAATCTGTAGTCATTTAGAAATCTTTGCACAAGAATATTGCAAACTGCTTATAGAGAAAACTCGATTAGTGTTTTATTAATATATGCAAAAATTAGATTGTGCCTATTATAACCATTTCTGTGGCTGCAAAAAGAACAATAGCTTTTAGCCCTGTCTTACATGACTTCTCTGCATCATTTGACACTTGTTGCTGCATTCCTAATTTAAACTCTCCTTTTCTTCTTTCTTTTCTGGCTGTTCCCACTCAGAGTTTTTCCTTTTTTTTTTTGAGACAGAGTCTCGCTGTGTCACCAGGTGCCAGGCTGGAGTGCAGTGGCGGGATCTCGGCTCACTACAACCTCCGCCTCCCGGGTTCAAGCAATTCTCCTGCCTCAGCCTCCCTAGTAGCTGGGACTACAGGCGCATGCCACCACGCCCAGCTAATTTTTGTATTTTTAGTAGAGACAGGGGTTACACCATGTTGGTCTTGATCTCTTGACCTTGTGATCCGTCCGACTCGGCCTCCCAAAGTGCTGGGATTACAGGCGTGAGCCACTGCGCCGGGTCCTGACTCAGAGTTTTCCTTAGGGCTGTCTTCTTCCTGCCTTTAAAAAATTAGGTGGCTGGTCCGAGTGCAGTGGTGTTTACAACTAATTGATCACAACCAGTTACAGATTTCTTTGTTCCTTCTCCACTCCCACTGCTTCACTTGACTAGCCTTAAAAAAAAAAAAAAATTAGGTTCACTCAGAATTCTATCATTAGTTCTCGCTCTTTTTTAAAATTCCATAGATTCTTGACCACATTCCACTTGCATGATATCATCTATGAGGATGCCTCCCACATACAATCTTCTAGTCCAAACATGTTTCTGGAATTACAGGCCTCCATCTCTACCCAAGCATCTTATACATACCCCAAACCCAAACTCATTGTTTTTTGTCCCAAACTTGTACTTCTTTTTAGATCAGTCATTTCAGTAAATGGCACCACCTTGCTCATTTATCCAAGTCAAAAGATCATAGTCTTCCTCAACTTTTTACTCTCTGCCATAACTACTCAACACATTCTCAAGCCTTGTTGATTGTAGATCATCAACAATCTCTGCTCTACCTCTTTGATCCAGTAACAATGAACTATTTTTTCAGTTCCTCCAATGTGTCATGCTCTTTTTGCCTGAAATGCTTTCTTCCCCCGCTTCTTAGCCTGTCTAGTGCCTACTTACTGCTCAATACTTAGCTTTGAAACCCTGCCTGATTGCCGCTTTCCCCCTGTATGCCCTGTTTGTGTGCTAACACTACATTTCAATGAGTTTTCTTGTTGGTTGCCTTAATTTACTTTGTGTGTAGATTGTATTATGTTCCTCGCTGTGTCTCCAGTGTGCAGTCCCTTGTCCAGTGCATAGTGTTTGCACAAAAATAGTTTCTTGAATAAGTAAAAATGACTGAAGGTGGATGAAATGTCTTTTTATAAGGAAGGATGACATAACCAAGTGTAGGGATATCATTAATTTGGAGATTTTACATTTTTGTTAATGTGAAGTTCTGCATTCTATGCAATGTGAACATTGCACAAAATGCATGCTCCTCAAGTGGACTTACAGGTAAATAAAACTACAGTTGTCAAAAGTACTTAAAATTACATAACAAGTTACATTTTTCTTGAACATTCATTGTGGTTTTGGTTCTGTCTGATTAGCTAAATTTTCCTCTTACTATATTCAAAATAATAATGATGATTCCTAAAGTGGTAGGCAATTTTAGCACACAGCCAGCTGTTTTTCTTAAGATAAAGTGGCAGTATATCTAAAGTCAGGGACTCTTCAGACTGTAGTTTTACTTGGATCCTGTTCAAGTTTTATGTACTCAACCGATAAATAAGCTTTAAGTTGGAATTCTTGTTTTGCAGTATTATTATGTTGGAAACTCACATGCACTTATTTCTTACATTTTGAAAAGATATAGATAGTTCTGCATAAATAAACTTGTCTATTGGCTTAGAAATGAAATATTTCCTGCATCAAAAAGTACATTAAGCAAAAATGTATTCTTATCAATATGCTAGCTTTCTGTAACATGAAAAGCTCAACGATTTCATTTAGAACTTATAGCTTCTTTCAGTCCATTTATTCTAGGTGTCTTGTTTTTTTCTCCTTCTGAACTTTTCAAGACTAATGTTACCGACAGCATACAGTTTATCATGTGAGTCTCATTTGATATTTGATGTGGGATTAAAACTGGAGTGATGTTCAGCCTTTCAAGGGATCTTTCATTTTTATTGGTCTCAGGTACTTGGTCTTCCAATAGAATAAAATTAAAAGGATATGGTTGTGTGTGTGTGTGTGTGTGTATATGTATATATACATGCACAAATGCATGTGTGTATACATCTACTTTTTTATTTGAGATGGAGTCTTGCTCTGTCACCCAGGCTGGAGTGCAGTGGTGCGATCTCGGCTCACTGCAACCTCCACCTCCCAGGTTCAAGCGATTCTCCTGCCTAAGCCTCTTGAGTAGCTGGGATTACAGGTGCCTGCCACCATGCCCAGCTAATTTTTGTATTTTTAGTAGAGATGAGGTTTCATCATGTTTCATCAGGCTTGAGCCACCATGCCCAGATGAATTTTTAAAATTGATAACAACTTTCTCAGTTTTTCTCATCTGTAAAAAAATAAGAGCAGGGAAATGAAATAGGACTTACCGCATAGACTTGTGAGGCTTAGAAAGTTAAAAGGATAGAGTGCTTAGAACAGTGCCTGGCACATGGGGAACACTATAAAAATGCTGTTATAGTTTTAAGAGTCTTAAAAACAGTCTTCAGAGAGTTATAAGTTTATATTTAATTGTTGTTCAAGTTAAAGAAAAGTTTGCTGTGTGATGGACTGAATTATTCTTCTGAATTGTGTAGTACGTTGTGAATCAAAGTATATCTGAATTTTGACTACAGATTGATCATGAGAGGGCTGAGGGGGGCAGATCACTTAAGCCCAGGAATTACGGACCAACCTGGGTAACATCACAAAACCCTCATCTCTACAAAAAATTCAAAAAAATAGCCGGATGTGGTGGCGCGTGCCTGTGGTCTCAGCTACTCAGGAGACTTAGGTGGCAGAATCACCTGAGCCCAGTAAGTTGAGGCTGCGGTGAGCTGTGATTGCACCACTGCACCCTAGCCTGGACAACAGAGTAAAACCCTGTCTCAAAAAAAAAAAAAAGTTGGCACTTGTAAAAGGACTTAGTACCCCATATGTTCATATGACCCTTACTAGTGCAGAGTACAGAATCTATATTTCAAAACAGAAATATTCCCTTAGCTCTTTGTATAACAATATCAAGCTGCTGGCCTGCTAAAACTGCCAGATCTTTTCCATAGGAATAACTGCTAAGCCTGTTTTCCTTCATTCTCTGTCTGTGCAGCTGAAAGATGTAGGACTTTGTTTAACCCTATATTAGTTTCCTAGAGCTGCTGTAACGAATTAGCACAGACTGGGTGGTGCAAAACAACAGATTATTCTCTTACAGTTCTGGAAGCCAGAAGTCTGAAATCAAGGTGTTGGCAGGGCTGTGATCTCTCTGTAGGTTCTAGGGAAAAATCTCCCTTCCTTGTCTCCTAGCTTCTGGGGGTTTTTGGCAATCTTTGGCATTCCTTGGTTGTGGCAGCATCATGCCAATCTCTGCCTCCATCTTTACACAGCCTGTGTCTCTGTATCCAAACCTCTCTCTCCTTCCTCTTATAAACACACGTCATTTGATTTGGAGCCCAGCTTAATCCAATATGACCTTATCTTAACTTGATTATATCTGCAAAGACCCTACTTCCAAATGAGGTCACATTCACAGTACCAGGATTAAGACTTGAACATACCTTTTGGGGGATGCAATTCAATCCACTACAAACCTTATTACAATTTGTCTTATTAATGTTATTTCATTGTTATGTCTGATTCTATAATCTGACATATTAGCCATTCTTCCATTCATTTTGTATCAACTACCAAAACCATATGCATTCTATATGAAGTATCCAAAATAACAATGTTGGCTGGGCACGGTGGCCCAAGCCTGTAATCCCAGCACTTTGGGAGGCCGAGGCAGGTGGATCATGAGGTCAGTAGTTCAAGACCAGCCTGGCCAAGATGGTGAAACCTCGTCTCTACTAAAAATACAAAAAGTAGCCCAGTGTGGTGGCGGGTGCCTGTAATCCCAGCTACTGAGAGGCTGAGGCAGGAGAATTGCTTAACCTGGGAGGTTGTAGTGAGCCGAGATCGTGCCACTCTACTCCGACAGAGCAAGACTCCATCTCAAAAAAAAATGTTGACAGGAAGAAAGAAGCACAAAAGCCCTGTGAGTGTCATGCCTTTAAATAACTTTTTTCAAGTTAGCTTTGAGTCATTAGTCAATGTATTTTAAATATGAGTTTCACTAGGTACAAATCTATCCTATCATGGTACCACTCAATTTATATATTTCATCAACTTGTCTATTCACTTATTCAGCAAATATTTATTGGGTGTCTATAATGTGTCAGGCACATTCCTAGGCTCTAGAGGAGCTTACAGGTGATTCTCCAAGTGCATCCTACTTTGCTGAGATGTATATACTCTCTAAAACATTTCTTCGATGCCCTGTCTAGATCCCTTAAAAAATAGGAAGTTGAAATGAACTTGGCATGACTTATTCATAGAAGGCCAACAGTTGCTCCTGTGATCATTATTACTCTTTATTTTAACTGGAGGCTAAATTTTTGTGGAGAATTTTTTAAGAATCTCCACTCTCCCATTCAACCTTGTTCTTAAAAACAATGTTTTAAGCAAGTTTCACTGGCTTTATCATTGTTTTTTTTTTTTTTTTCACATATCCCTCATTATGTTAGATCTTTTTCATTCTTCCAGAATAATTTTATAAGCAAGTTGAATAACTCCAGGAAAAAGCCTGTTAGTATTTTTGTGAGTATCACATTGCATTTATAGAACAACTTACTTTGGGGAGAAGTGACATCTTTCTGATACTGAATCTTACTCTTTCTAAAAACATGGCATGTCTTTCCATTTGGTGAAGTCTGTGCCTTTGTAGGGGTGCTTTTTTCTCATATAGATTTTGGAATTTCTTAGTGAGCTCTTGCTTAGTATTTTCTTTCATCCTTTTTTTGCCATCATAATTGAGATGTATCATTTCTTCTATTTTAAAATTTTGAATACATGAAGGCTATTGATTTTTTGTATGCTGATTTTATAATTTTATTTTACTAAATTATTTTTGGTAGTATTTTTTTCATCTATCCTTTTGGATTTTCAAGGTATACAATTATATGCTCTGCAAATAGAAAATAGTTTTATCCTTTCTTTTCTACTAAATTTTTGTGCCTCTAATTGCTTTGTTTTTTCTAATTGCATTGGTAAATATCTCCAATACAATGTAAAATATAGGAGAGAGAGTGGGTGTTCTTGGGTTGTGTTTTACTTTAGTAGGAAAGCCTCTAGTATTTCTCTTTTAAGTAAGATATTCTTTTGGGCTGAGGTAATACACTAAGGCAGCATCTATCAATTTTTATTTTGTTAAGTTTTTTTTTTTTTTAACCTAAATAGGTGTTGAGTCAAATTCGTTTTCTGCATCTATGGAGACCATATTGCTTCCTCTCTTAACTTTATTAATATGCTGGGTTGAATTTTGTCATATTTTAAGAATTTTTGCATTGATATTAGTAAGTTAGATTGGTTCATAGGTGTTTTTCTGGGGGGGTAGAGTGGGAAGTAATTTTAGTCAGGACCTGGGAACAGTGTGATACTCACTACATAAAGTGAGCCTGGACATTTTGCTTCCCTTTCTATACTCTGGAATAATTAAATAGCATTGGAGTTATCTGATCTTTAAATGATTTTTGGAGTTCCCCAGTAAAACCATCTGGCCTTGTGCTTTTTTTGTAGTGGAACTCTTTAGCTTCTTCTCTGTTTGTTCTATGATGCTGTTCTATTTAGACTTTCTGTTCCTATTGGGGTCAATTTTGGTAAGTTTTATTTCTCTAAAAAATTATGCACTTCATCTAAGTTTCAAATTTGCTTGCATAGAATTATGCAAATAAGTCTCTTAGAAATTTTAAAAATTCCTGTGTTTTGATGTTTAATTTTTGTTTGTCATTTCTAATGTATACAGTCAGACCTCTGTATCTGGGGGTTTTTGTATCCATGGATTCAACCAACAACAGATAAAAAATATTTGGGAAAAAATAAAAAATAACAGTACAATAACAAAATGGAGTATGACAACTATTCCTATAGCATTACATTGTATTAGGTATTATAAACTAGAGATGATTTAAAGTATACAGGAGGATGTGCATGTAGGTTATATGCAAATACTATATCTTTTGTTTTTTTGAGACAGTCTCGTTCTGTAACCCAGGCTGGAGTGCAATGGCACAATCTCAGCTCACTACAATCTCTGCCTCCCAGGGTCAAGCAATTCTCCTGCTTCAGCTTCCTGAGTAGCTGGGATTACAGGCATGCACCACCATGCCCAGCTAGTTGTTTTTATGTTTTTAGTAGAGAGGGGGTTTCACCATATTGGCCAGGCTGGTCTCGAACTCCTAACCTTGTGATCCACCCGCCTTGGCCTCCCAGAGTGCTGGGATTACAGGCATGAGCAACCACGCCCAGCCACTATATCGTTTTATATAAAGGACTTGAACATCCAAGGATTTTGGTACCTGCAGGAGGCTGGGGGGTGGGGGTGGATCTAGAAACCAACCCCTGGTGGATACTGAGGGGGAGACTGTATTTAATATTGTGTATTTATACTTTCTCCCCCTGCCCACTTTAAAAAATTGGGTTAGTTCGCATCTGAGTCACGGCACCAAGAAAAAAAAAATTGGGTTAGTTAGTGGTTTATCTATTTTTCTGATTTCTTTTTCAAGAAACCAGTTATTTTGATTTATTTATTACTTCCAGTTTTTGGCATTTCTAAGTTAATTTCAGTTTGTATTATTATTTTTTGATTACTTTTTCCTTGATTTCTTTGTTTTATTTTGGTATTCTTCTAGCTTTTTGAGTTGGTTGTTAATTTATTTTCTTAAAAATTATTATTGATATAGGCATTTCACACAATATATTTTTCTTTGGACACTTCCTTTAGTTGTAGCCTACAGATTCTGATAATGTCAGGCTTTATTATAACTATTTTCAAGAAATTCTGCAATTGAATTTTGTATATTTGCCTTTAACTTAAGAGTGGTTTAAAAGTGTATAAATTTCCATGTGGAAGGGCATTTTTGTTCATCTGTTTTGTTGTTGATTTCTAATTTTGTTGTTTTATGGTCTGAGGATGCTACTTACATTATTTCTATTCTTTAGCACATTGAGGTTTTCGCTGTGTCAAAGATGTAGTCAGTTTTTCTGAATACCACATCTGTACTTGAAGTTGTAGTCTCTATTATTATTGATTCAATAATATGAGTTTGATGTATATGTATATGATCTACCTTGTTAATGTTGTTTAGGTCTTCTATACCTTTTTAAAAATTTTAGTCCACTTGATCTTGGATTGTGAGAGGTATGTTAAAGCTTCCTTTTATTAGTATGTTTCTGTCTATTTCTCCTTGTATCTTCTGTAGGTTGTTGCTTAATCAAAGTGATTACTGTGTTACTGGGTGCATAAATACTAATAACTAATATCTTCGTTGTGAATTGTAGCCTTAAACACTATAAAGTACACTTCTTTATCTATTTTAATGCTTTTTGGCCTGAATTCCATCTTGTCAGGTACTATGATTATGACCTCGTTTTCTTTTTATTTGTGTTTGCCTGATACATCTTTTGCCATCCTTTTATTTTTAACTCTTTTGAATCTCTTTGTTTTAGGTGTGTCTCTTGTATTCTGCATAGTGTTGGATTTTGCTTTATTAGCCAATCTGAAAATCCTTTTCTTTTAATAGGTGAGTTAAGCCCATTTACATCTACTGATATGATTAATATGTTTGGCCTCAGTTCTATCATATTGTTTTATTTTTATGTCTTTTATATCTAAACTCTTTCATTATGCAATGGGTTTTATTTGCTCATTTTTTCTATTGGTTAACTTTATACTAATACTTCTATATAATACTGCTAGTCCACTTGTTTTTGGACTAAGTAGTTCTCTACATTGAATAATATTGAAATTAGCTTGTAACCTCTTCTCTCTCCCCCTCCTTCTAACCCAGTATCTGATATAACATAGTGTCATTTTGTTTACAGTTAATACCTACTAGACAATCATATCTGTATGCCCTCCATGCCCCCTGATTTTTGATAATTGTATTATATCTACTACAGTTTCTTTCTTATAATCATGGTTTAGCTTTGCGTTACAGGTAAATTTATATTTAATACTCGTTACTCATTCTTATACTGCTGTCTTTCTCTCTTTTTGGTTGTCCAAATCTCCATTTCTAATAGATTCTTTAGGAAGGGCTTACAGAATCAATTATTGCCTGAGTTTTGGCAAGTTTATAATAGTTTGCAGCTTTGTACTAGGAAGTCAGCTTGGGTGGACATAAAATCTTTGACTTACATTTAACCTACTTATTTTAAATTTGTCACATCATTTTTTTTTTTTTTTGGCATTAAGAATTGGGAAAAGTCCAATGACAATCTTGTTTTCTTAGTGGCTTAGCCTTTTTTAAAATCTTCTTTTAAGTAGCCTTAACTATAATATGATTCATTGTTGGTCATGCTGAAATGATTGCAGTATGTCCTTTCAATAATTTCAAGATTTTTTTTTAATTTTAGGAAATGCAGTTTCTGGAGATTCAGGTTTAATACTTGTTTTGTTCCCTTGTTCGGCATTTTCTCCTGCGATCCCTCTCATACGTATGTTGGATAGTTTTTGCTTTTCTTCTGTATGAATCGTTTTCTATTGTATGTTTTAAAACTCTTTCTTTCATTTAGATTTTTTTAGAATTTCTTATACAATATACCTTTATTAGTCTACAGGTGAACTAGCCTATTCATGGTGATTCTGCATGTATATAGAAATATACATTTATTTAGCCCTTAATTTGAAATGTTAGATATAAATAAAAAAGTCAACAACATTCAGTTGAATATTATCTTACTTTGCATAAATTCAACTTATTCATTATAAATAAGTACAAACATTTGACTACTATCATCATGTCTTCTAATTTAGACATACCCAAATATATACATATTAGGGTATGTGTCATTTTGTCTTCTTTTTGTTTATGTGGAAATAGTGACAAATAATAAAATTCACCAATTTGCAAAGTACAGATTGATGAATTTTGCTAAGTATATACAGTCATGTAACCACTACCACAATAAAGATAAAGACCCATATCCTGGCCAGACATGGTGGCTTATACCTGTAATCACAGCACTTTGGGAGGCCAAGGTGGGCGGGTCAGTTTAGGTCAGGAGTTTGAGACCAGTTTGGCCAACATGGCAAAACCTTGTCTCTACTAAAAATTGAAAAATTAGCTAGGCATGTTGGCGCATGCCTGTAACCCCAGCTACTCAAGAGGCTGAAGCAGGATAATTGCTTGAGCCCAGGAGACCGAGGTTAAAAGGAGCTGAGATATGCCACTGCACTCCAGCCTGGGCAACAAAGCGAGACTCAGGCTCAAAAAAAAAAAAAAAGACCCTTAAGACCCTTATCCTTACCTTAAAAAGATTCCTTGTATCCTTTGCTCTTGATCCCTTCCTTCAACTCCCAGTTTCAGGTAGACATTCCTTTTCTTTATTAGTGTTGCCTTTTATAGAATTTCATGTAAATGGAATCATTCAATGCACTGTCTTTTCTGTCTGATTTCTTTTATTTAGCATAATGTTTTGGAGAGTCACTCATGTTGTTGGGTTAATTGATATTTTGTTTGTTTTTATTGCTCTATATAGTCCATGGCTTATGTATATTACAATTTGTTTATTCATTCACTCATCGATAGAAATTTTGATTGTTTCCAGTTTGGGGCCATTATGAATAATGCTGCTATGAATATTTGCGTACCTGGTTCCATGTGAACATATGTTTTTATTTCTCTAGGTTGAATACTTAGGAGTGGAATTGCTTGATAGTATGGTAAATAAATGTTTACCATTATAAGGTATTGCTATACTATTTTGCAAAGTGGCTGTAACGTTTTATGTTCCCACCAGCAATGTAGGAGAGAGTTTTAGTTGATCTGCATTTTCACCAACACTTGGTATTCACAGTCTATTTAACTTTAGTCATTCTAGTTGGTATGCAGTGGTATCTTGTGGTTTTAATTAGCATTTCTCTGAGGATTAGTGATGTTGAAAATCTTTTTATGTGCTTATTCACTATTTGTATATCTTCTTTTAGGAAATGTCTGTCCCAATCTTTGGTCTATTTTTATTTTTATTTTTTATTTTTTTGTCTTTTTATTGAGTTGTAAGAATTCTGTATATATTCTGAATACAAGTTTGTTGTTTTGGAACATTTTGCTTCCAATCTGTGGCTTACCTCTGTGTTTTCTTAGCAATGACTTTTGAGAAGCAAGACTTTTAAATTATAAAGCCGATTTTCAATTATTTTCTTTTATCCTTTGCACTTTTGGTATCTTGTTTAAGATACCAAACAAAGATTTGCCTAAAGCCATGTCACAAAGGTTTTCTTCAGTATTTTCTTCTAGAAGTTTAATGGTTTTATCTCTAACATTTAGGTTTATAAACATTTTTGAGTTAATTTTTATGTATATTGTGAGGTAAAGTTTGAGGTTCATTATTTCCATGTACAATATCCAGTTGTATCTTATCTCTATTAGGTTATCTCGGTGCCTTTGTTAACAGTCAATCACCCATATATGTGGTGGGTCTGTTTCTGGACTCCATTTTGTTTATTCATCTGTCCTTATGTCGATGGCATATGATCTTTAGTACTATCAGACTTCCAACTTTTTCTTATTTTTCAAAATTGTTTCTGCTATTGTAAGTTCTTTGCTTTCCATGTAAATTTTAAAATCAGCTTGTTATTTGCTTCAGAGGAAGCTTATTTGGATTTTGGTCTATAGATCCATTTGGAAAGGTTTACTTTCTTGATAACATTGAGTCTTCCAATCCTTGGAATGACATGTATCTAAATTTATTTATGTCTTTTTTAATTCTCTTTTGCAATATTTGGGAGTTGTCGCATCTTTCATTAAATTTATTCCTAAGTATTTTTGTGCATGGATTTTTTTTCAAGTTTTATTTTATAATTATTTGTTGTTAGTGTAGATAAATACAATAGCTTTTTCATGTTGGTCTTACATCCTGTACCCCTGCCACACTCACATATTTGATGAGTAGTTTTAAAAAATAAAAAATATATATATAATTTAAGGTTTTCAACATGCATTGTCATGCCATTTGTGAATAAAGATAGTTTTACATTTACCTTTCCAATCTGTATGCCTTTTATTTCTTTTTATTGCCTATTGCACTGGCTAGGACCTTCAGAACAATGCTAAATAAAAGTGATGTGAGTGAGTGTTCTTGTCTTGTTCTTGACCTTAGATAGAAAGCTTTGAGCCTTTTGGAATATTAGACCAACTTTGCATTCCTTTATTCCTGAATTAAATCCTATTTGGTCATAAAGTAGATCTTTTAAAAATATTGTTGGATTCAGTTTTCTAATATTTTGTTAGGGAGTTTTGTATCTGTGTTTTCCTGAGATATGCTGGTCTGTAGTTTTCTTTTCTTGTGATATCTTTCTCTGGTTTTGAAATCAGGATAAAATTGGCTTCATAAAATGAGTTGGGAAGTGTTTCCTTTTCTATATTTTCTGAAAGGGTTTGTGTAGAATTGATAATGATTCCTTGATTTTTTTAAATAAATTCACCATCAAAGCTATCAGAGCCTGGAGGTGCTTTTTTTGTGGGAAGGTTTCAAATTTTAAATTCAGTTTCTTCAACTGATAAAGAGCTGTTCACCATTTTTGTTTGCTTTAAATTCTTCTTAGGTCAGTTACGGCTATTTGTGTCTTTTAGGGAATTTGCCCATGTTGTCCATTGGACAAATTTGTCTAGTTGCCATTTATTGGTATAAAGTTATTTGTAATAATCGCTTATAATTCTTTTTATATCTATGGAATTTGTTGCTATGTTCCTTTTTTATTTCTGATATTGGCAATTTATGTCTCTTTTTTTCTTCACCTGTCTGGTTAGAGGTTTATAAATTTTATTGATCAACCAACGTTTGATTTCAATGATTTTCTCTGTTGTTTCTCTGTTTTCTATCATTTCCTTCCTTTGGTTTGTTTTGGTTTTAATTAGGTCTTCTTTTTCTAGTTTCTGAAAGTGAAAACTATATTATTAATTTGAAATCTTTTTTTTTCTAATATAGGCACTTGAAAGCCGTGCATTTCTTTATAAGCCCTGCTTTAAGTGCATTTTACAAGTGTTGTATTTTCATTATTCAGTTCAAAATATTCTCTAATTTATCTTGCAATACTTTTCTTTGACCCAAAGTTTCTTTAGAAGTAGGGGGAGGATCCAAGATGGCTGAATAGGAACACCTCTGGAGTGCAGTTCCCAGCAAAAACAATGCAGAGAGTGAGTTATCACTGCATTTCCAAATGAGTTTTTCGCTGCCCACAGACCAAGAGATTCCAAGTGCCATGAGTTTCCAGCATGGCTGCTTCAGCCGGGGCCACGGGTTGGTGCACAGAAACTCACACAAATCTGGGCGGCTGTTTCAACTAGCACCTGGAATGCCTGGGAGACAGAGCCACCCATTCAACTGAAAGGGATGGGGCTGAGACAGGGAGCCAGGTGATCTGGCTCAGCGGGTACCACCCCCACAAAACAAGCAATCTGAAATGCTCTGGATTGAGAGTTTTGCAGCAAGCGCAGCTGGACCCGGGACAGTCCAGCTTGGTGCGGAGAAGGGCATCCGCCACTACCAAGGCAGTCCGCCGATACCAAGGCAGTCCGCCATTCCTAACTGCCTCAAGGAAGTTCACACAGCAGCTGGGCAGAGCCCACCACAGCTCAGCAATGCCTCTGCTGGCAGACTGTGACTAGACTATCTCCATGCGGGGCACAGCATCTATGAAAAAAGGCAGCAGCATATCAGGAACTTATAAATACAGCCCAATCTTCCTAGGACAGAGCACCTGGGAAAAGAGGCGGTTGTGAGTACACTGCAGCAGACTTAAACGTACCTGCCCAGCAGCTCTGCATGGAATAATGGAGCTCCCAGCACAGCACTTGAGATCCTATAAGGGACAGACTGTCTCCTCAAGCAGCTCCCTGACCCCTATATACCCAAAGAGACACCTCATAAAGGAGAGCTCAGGCTGACATTTGGCAGGTACCCTTCTGGGATGAAGATAACAGAGGAAACCAGCAGCAATCCTTATTGTTCTGCAGCCCCCATGGGTGATCTGCAGGCAAGCAGGGTCTGGAGTGGACCTCCAGCAGTCCTGCAGCAGAGGGGCCTGACTGTTAGAAGGAAAACTAAGAAACAGAAAGAAGTAGCTTCAACATCAACAAAAAGGATGTCCACTCAGAGACCCCATCTGAAAGTCACCAACTATAAAGACCACAGGTAGACAAAGCCAAGAAGATGGAAAGAAACCAGTGGAAAAAGGATGAAAACACCAAAATCCAGAACACCTCTCCTCTTCCAAGGGATCACAACTCCTCACCAGCTAGGGAACAAAGTTGGATGGAGAATGAATCTGATGAACTAACAGAAACAGGCTTCAGAAGGTGGGTAATAACAAACTTCTCAGAGCTAAAAGAACATGTGCTAACCCAATGCAAAGAAACTAAGAACCTTGAAAAAAGGTTAGATAAAATGGTTAGTAGAATAAACAGCTTAGAGAAGAATATAAATGACTTGATGGAGCTGAAAAGAAAAACACAGCACGAGAACTTCGCGAAGCATACACATATCGAGCCAAACTAAGCTTTATAAGTGAAGGAGAAATAAAATCCTTTATGGACAAGCAATTGCTGAGAGATTTCGTCACCACCAGGCCTGCCTTACAAGAGCTCCTGAAAGAAGCACTAAACAAGGAAAGGAACCACCAGTACCAGCCACTCCAAAAATGTACCAAACGGTAAAGACTGTCGACACAATGAAGAAAATGCATCAACTAATGGGCAATACATCCAGCTAGCATCAAAATGGCAGGATCAGATTCACACATAACAATATTAACCCTAAATGTAAATGGGCTAAATGCCTCAATCAAAAGACACTGACTGGCAAATTGGATAAAGAGTCAAGACCCATCGGTGTGTTGTATTCAGGAAACCCATCTCATGTGCAAGGACACATACAGGCTCAAAATAAAGGGATAGAGGAAGATTTATCAAGCACATGGAGAGCAAAAACAAGCAGGAGTTGCAATCCTAGTCTCTGATAAAATAGACTTTAAACCAGCAAAGATCAAAAGAGACAAAGAAGGACATTACATAATGGTAAAAGGATCAATGCAACAAGAAGAGCTAATGATCCCAAATATATATGCACCCATTAGACAGATCAACAAGACAGAAAATTAACAAGGATATCCAGGACTTGAATGCAGATCTGGACCAAGCGGACCTAATAGACATCTACAGAAATCTCCACCCCAAATCCACAGAATATACATTCTTCTCAGCACCACATTGCACCTACTCCAAAACTGACCACATAATTGGAAGTAAATCACTCCTCAGCAAATGCAAAAGAATGGAAATCATAACAGTCTCTCAGACCACAGGGCAAAAAATCTGGAGACAACAGATGCTGGAGAGGATGTGGAGAAATAGGAACAGTTTTACACTGTTGGAAGTGTAAATTAGTTCAACTATTGTGGAAGACAGTGTGGCAATTTCTCAAGGACCTAGAAATAGAAATTCCATTTGACCCAGCAATCCCATTATTGGGTATATATCCAAAGGATTATAAATCATTCTGGTATAAAGACACATGCATACATATGTTCACTGTGGCACTGTTTACAATAGCAGCGACCTGGAACCTACCCAAATGCCCATCGATGATAGACTGGACAAGGAAAATATGGCACATATACACCATGGAATACTATGCAACCATAAAAAGTGATGACTTTGTGTCCTTTGTAGGGACATGGATAAATCTGGAAACCATCATTCTCAGCAAACTGACACAAGAACAGAAAATCAAACACCATGTGTTCTCACTCATAGGCGGGTGTTGAACAATGAGAACACATGGACACAGGGAGGGGGAGCATCACACACTGGGGTCTGTTGGGGGTCCAGGGGAGGCACAGCGGGGGTGTGGGGAGGTTGGGGGAGGGACAACATGGGGAGAAATGCCAGATATAGGTGATGGGGGGGATGGAGGCAACAAACCACATTGCCATGTATGTACCTATGCAACAATCCTGCATGATCTACACACATACCCCAGAACCTAAAATACAAAAAAAAAAAAAAAAAGTGTGTGTGTGTGTGTGTGTGTGTGTGTGTGTGTGTGTATGTATTTGTTTTGGATGGAGTTTTGCTCTGTTGCCCAGGCTGGAGTGCAGTGGCCTGATCTCAGCTTACTGTACCCTCCACCTCCCAGGTTCAAGTGATTCTCCTGCCTCAGCCTCCCGAGTAGCTGGGATTACAAGCATGTGCCACCATGCCTTGCTAATTTTCATTTTTAGTAGAGACAGGGTTTCACCACATTGGCCAGTCTGTCTCAAACTCCTGACCTCAAGTGATCTACCCGCCTTGGCCTCCCAAAGTGCTGGGATTACAGGTGTGAGCCACCACACCCAGTCTAGAATGTGTTGTTTTTTTTAAAAATATTTGGGATTTTCCTGGTTACCTTATTTTTGATTTCTAACTTAATTCTATTTTTGTTAGAGAATATATTCTATATGCTTTCAATCTTTTGACATTTATTAAGACTTATTTTATGGCCTCAAATGTAGTCTGTATTGGTAAACATTCTATGTGCCAATTGAAAAGAAATGTATTCTGCAATTGTTGGGTGATGTGTTGAAGTCTTCTATGCATTTGCTGATTTTTGTCTACTTTTTCTAATAGTTGCTGATGAAAGCATATTGCAGTCTTTAGATTAAGGAATTCCTTTTTCCCTTTAAATCTGTCATTTTTGCTTCATGTGTTTAGAAGCTCTGTTATTGGGTTCATATACATTTATGACATGTTTTCCTGTTGAATATCCCTTTTATTTTTATGAAAGTCTTTTTTATCCTCATTAATATATTTTGCTTTGAAATCTATTTTATCTGATATTAATATTGCTACTCCAGACTACTTTCGTATACTGTTTATCTGGCTAATGTTTCCCATCCATTTCCTTTCACCTTTTAAAGTTTTCCTACTGTCTTTTTAAGCATTCTTTTTTGCATTTTTAAACTAATGGTTGACTGAGCAATTATTATGTATGCCCTTAATTTTTCACAGTTAATAATGTACTACTTTATTTAAAATATAGAAATCTTGCAACTTTATAGGCCTATATCACTCTTTAGTTTATACTGTTTTATGTAATACATCTATATATGCTATAAACCTCACAAGACAATGCTATAACTTTAATTTTAAAATTACATGGTTAATAAAGAAATTAACAAAAAAAAGAAAATATAGTCTTTTACATTTACCAAGATATTTACCATTTCTGGTGCTTTTTTGTTGTTGCTGTTTGTTTTTTTTGAGGACTCAAGTTTCTGTCTGAAATTTATTTCTCTTCAGGCTGAAAAACTTTCCTTAGCATAAAATTTTTACTGTAGCTCTACTTGTGACCAAATGTTTTAGATTTCTTTGTCTGAAAAAGTCTTTATCTTGCTTTTATTCTTGAATAAGATTTTTGCTGAATATAGGATTTTGCTTTGACAGTTTTTTTCCTTTGAGTACTTTAAATATGTTATTCCCTCTGACCTTCTTGGTTTCAGAGGTGAATTGAGCCATTGATTGTCATATATTCATAAAATGTATGTAAATTGTTGTTTTTCTCTTGCTGGTTTTAAGATATGCTCTTTATCTTTGGCTTTTAACAGTCTGAGTGTCACATGGGCTTCTACTGACATGGGCTTCTGAGTGTTCATTCTGCTTGGTATTTGTCATTTCGTGTCTGAAAACTTAAATCTGAGGAATCTTTGGCCATTATTTCTCAAATATTTTCTCTGCTCCAGTCTTTTTTGTCCTCTCCTTTTGGTAATCCCATCACACATACGTACTTCTTACTGTTTGATACTACCTAACCGATCTCTGAGGCTCGGTTCATTTTTTTTTCAATCTTTTCTCTCCTCTCCTCTGTTCTTCACCTTGGATACTTTCTGTTGGTCTGTTTTCAAGTTCACATATTCTTTCCTCTGTCATGTCCATGTCCAATGGCTGTAAGCTCATTCAGTTAATTTTTTTATTTCTGATATTATGTTTTTCAGTTCTAGAATTTCCATCTTGTTCTTCTTTTATGATTTTCCTGTTTCTGCTGAGACTTCCCATTTCTCTGACGACGGCTTCCTACATTGAAAACATGTTTTGTTTTACGTAATTGAGGATAGTTTTAGCAGTTTATTAAAATCCTTATCTGTTAGTTCTAGCATCTATTTCCTTTCAGGATCAGAATGTATGAACTTTTCTTGTGGGAGTGTGTTTATTTTTCTTGGTTCTTCTTATGCTGGGTAATTTTGAGTTGCATCCTGGATATAATAAATGTCAAATTTTGGAGACTTGGCGTTCTATTATTTCCCACTGCTGAGTGTTGTTTTCTTTGTTTTATGGGTCATTTTCCTGGCTGGGATTGAATTCCAAACTCTGTTCCCATGCAATAGTTCCTTACTTTGTTCAGATCTTTTATCTTTAGCTGGGCTGATTTGAATCTGTTTTGCACTTGTGTGATTCAGGGATCAGTTAGAGATGTGGATATTCAGAGTTTGGGGATTCAGAGTTCAGGGTTTTTTCCCTTGTGGGATTCCCTCACTTGCTTCAGAAAAGTAGTTTTTGTTTGTTCGTTTTTAGATTCTGCTCCATCACTTTCAGATCTTATCACCTGAAGAACTCCCTCCTTGCTTTGACTCCTGTTTTCAGACCGGGCCCCACAGTTTCCAGTGAGTACCTGCTGATGACTTGAGAGTTCTGTTCTGAAGACCATCAGAGACCCAGCTGCCTTCCTTTGGTGTCTTCCTGCATGGATGCTGACACCACATGGGTGTGGGGCTATCAGCAGTTTGTCCCCATCCTTCCATATTTAGTCACGGTGATACCTCGTCTTCCAGTTTCGTTGTAGAGCTTGTCAGTGGGTCTTTGCTTTTGTTATCCTCATTGATCTGTCTGTTTTTAACAGACGGCCCTAGGTTCACTCAAAAACCATGCCACTGTCCTCTTTCCAGAATCCTCCTCTTTAGCATATTTAGCTGATTATTTTTGGGTGCTTAAACTCTAGCCTCTGGTTTTTAGATCCATTTCTTAAATAAATGGCTGCTGCCTTTAGAACTAGACTTGTGGCTATTCATCTGCTCTCTGTTTCTGGGTCAAAATGAAGTCACAGCAGCTTCTTTATTCTTTGATAAAGAAATGATTATCAAAACTCATAAATATAGGGCACAGGTGTGATGGTGCGTGCCTTTACGCTTGGGAAGATGAAGTCAGAGGATCGCTTGAGGACAGGAGTTTGAGATTGCAGTGAGCAGTGACTGCATCATTGCACTCCAGCCTGGGCAACAGAGCAAGACCCTGTCTCTAAAAAGAAAAAAAACAACTTGTAAATATGGGAGCCTTCTCGACAATGACAATATGCGTACTGTGTTTTTTTTTATGCCACTGGGTTCATGCTTGCTCTTCAGTTGTTTGAATTAAATAATTTAATGTTTGGGTAATACATAATTGGGATGAAACTGAAAAGCAAGGGAATGATAAATGAAAATGTTAGAGAGGGACTTATATCTCTGGTGAATGACAGGGATGAAATCAGAGATAAGTACAGATAAGATACAGGAAATGTTCTATCTTTTAATCTGGGTGATGGATAAATGGGTGTACATTATTATTACTTTTGAAAGTGTATAGATAATTGTATGCCTCTTTCATATCGTGAAGGTGTCCTAAACAATCTGTGGGACACAATCTAAATTCAACGTCCTTGAGAGCTCCTCCTTGGGAGGTTACTGAGCAAGGTCAGAAATGAGTCCTAGGAAAGAAAGGTTCACCCGAGTTGGGGCTTTGGCAGTACTGCCAAGGGACTTCTGACCAAAAATGTGGTCAGGGAGTGGGTTACTCTATGTTTTCTACTTAAGTTCAACATGACCTACCTCTAGCTGTTAGAAGTAGCTCAAAGCAGAAACCTTCTGTGGGAGTAAAATGAGTGTCCTTGGCTGTTTGAAGACACTGTGGAGGAGAGTAGGGACTTTATTGGCTCAGGAACAAATATCTGGGCCACACTTGCTGAGGCATTATGCCTTGGGTTAAAAGCACGGTCTGGGGTTCTTGGTGATGGCAACTTTCAGCAATTTGTCTCTCGAATCACATTGCTCTCACCTTGACTGATTGCCCTCCTTGTCTGATACACAACTGGGTGTTCCTTCTCCTAGGAGAAAGGATACATCTATGAATGTTTAAATATGCCTTTATTTTTGATTTGTAGTTTGCCTGAATGTAGAATTCTACTTTGGGAACATTGTTTTTCAGAGTTTTGAAGGCACTGCTTCTTCGTTATCTTGTTTCCAGTGTTGCTTTGGAGAAATTCAAAGCCATTTTGATTCTTGATCTTTCCTAAGTAATATAAAAATTTTTAAAATCTCTAGTAGTATGTAGAGTCTTTTCTTTGTCCCAGGATTCTGACATTTCATGACAATGTGCATTGCTGTGTGTCTATTTTTACTCATTGTAGTGGGCTCTTTTAATCTGCCATTATCTAAAAAGTTCTTAACTAATTTTGTTAATAGTTTTAACTCTTTCGGTTTTGCTATTGCCTTTTTCTGAAACTCCCTGTATTCTGATATTGGATATCCTGGATTTGTCATTTCTCTTTTATTTTGTCTTTGTCTTTTGCTGTACTTTGGGGAAATTTCTTCAGTTGTATTTTCTAAACCTTCTATTGATTATTCCTGGGATTCTGTTTTTAATCTACAAAAACTTTTTTCTTCTCTGTATGTTGTTTTTCTAATAGCAAAACAGTATTCATTCACAGGTAGAGTATCTTATCTTTCTGATATTAATAACAGGTTTTTTTTTTTTTAAGACAAAGCTTTCTTCTTCCCTACAGGCTCTTTCTTTCCAAATTGATTTTCTGCTCCTTCTGGTCTTTCTTACAGTTAGAGGCTTTCTTTAGGTGGTTGGCCATCCTTCCCAGCCTACTCATGATAAGGGTTGGAACTAAGTAGCTGACCTGAGCAGTTAGAGGGCCATTTACTAGGGACACCCCCTGGTGTCACTGTCTTCAGACCTTTCCTCTTTGACTAGTCAGATTCACAGAAGGAAAGAGAAAAAAAGAGGCTTCCGGTCTCCAGTCTGAAGGGTAAGGATTTAGCTGCCAGGAGTTGGAGGGCAGGGGTTGGTCAGCTCTGCACTTAGAATTTATACTTCATATAGTCAGCAAAATCCCCTTGGTTAGGTAGATTATCCCGGCTTTCCATTCTGTTTGGTCTCTGCCATTCTGGAGACCCTCTGATGTCTCTCTCTCTTCGGCAATAAACTTCAGATATGCTGAGTTGAGGAGAGGTGCTCTCTAGGCATGTGGAGTGGGGGGAGAAAATTTAGGGTTCTAATTGCTCTTAAACAGTTATCAGCCAATCTCCTCCTTTTTAGCTCCCCCTTCTGCTCCTCACCTCTTGTTCCAAAGCTGTCTGTTACTGCCATTTCTGTGCCTTTTGAGAAGCCTGAGATGCACATTAGTTGGTTCTTGGCTTTAGAATCAGTCGGTTCTTAGCACTGCTGCTGGCCTGGGATTTGACTTGCTCTGGTCTGTCAAGTCAACCGCCACTTGTCTATTGGCTTTCAAGCTTCCAAAAATTATGTTGCTTTGTGTTTTTCACCTTGTCTCCCTTTCTTCTTGTCTCTGAAAAATCCTTTTCCTGTAGTTTGGTGATATTTTAGGTGTGTATGATTTAGATGATTGTCTTCATTTTGCAGTCCTGACCCAGAACCTTTCTCTGACTTTTCCATGCCCAGCATCTTCTCAACCTTCATGTCTTACTTAAATATTATCTCTTCTGAAAGGCCTTCCCAGCCCATCCTATGTCAAGAAGGCATTCCCCAACCACTTCTTTAGTCTGTATTTTAGCTTCTTGTAATATCTTTATAAGATCTTTAAAAAATATTTACTGTCTTTTTGTTCATTTTTTATACTTTCTCATATGCTGCATGACACCAAGGACTGTGGCTTTCTTGTGCCCTATTACATCCCAAGCAACTGGCACATAGTTAACTACAATGAACATGTACTGAATGTATGAAAGAACAGATTATACATAGACTGCATAAATTGTTTTTTTTTTTTTTTTTTTTTGAGACATAGTTTTGCTCTTGTCACCCAGGCTGGAGTGCAGTGGTGTGATCTCAGCTCACTGCAACCTCCGCCTCCCAGGTTCAAGCGATTCTCCTTCTTCAGCCTTCAGAGTAACTGGGATTATAGGTGCTTGCCACCATGCAGAGCTATTATTATTATTATTATTTTTGAGATGGAGTCTTGTTCTATTGCCAGGCTGAGGTGCAGTGGTGCGATCCCAGCTCACTGCCACCTCTGCCTCCGGGTTCAAGTGATTCTCCTGCCTCAGCCTCCCAAGTAGCTGAGATTACAGGTGCCTGCCACCATGCTCAGCTAATTTTTGTATTTTTAGTAGAAATGGGATTTCACCATGTTGGCCAGGATGGTCTCAATCTCTTGACCTTGTGATCTGCCTGCCTCGGCCTCCCAAAGTGCTGGATTACAGGCGCGAGCCACCGTGCCTGGCCTAATTTTTGTATTTTTAGTAGAGACAGGGTTTTTCCATGTTGGCCAGGCTGGTCTTGAACTCCTGACCTCAGGTGATCCACCCGCCTCAGCCTTCCAAAGTGCTGAGATTACAGGCTTGAGCCACCATGCCTGGCCGAATTTTTAAAATTGGTAACATCTTTCTCAGTTTTTCTCATCTGTAAAAAAATAAGAGCAGGAAAATAAAATAGCACTTACCTCATAGACTTGTTGTGAGGCTTAGAGAGTTAGAAGGATAAAGTGCTTAGAACAGTGCCTGGCACATGGGCAACACTATAAAAATACTGTTATAGTTCTAAGAGTCTTAAAAACAGTCTTCAGAGAGTTATAATTTTATATTTAATTGTTCAATTTTTTTCAAGTTAAAGAAAAGTTTGCTGTGTGATGGGCTGAATTATTCTGAATTGTGTAGTACATTCTGAATCAAAGTACATCTGAATTTTGAGTATAGGTCAATCATGAATGGCAACTTGAATTTTAGCACTGTCATGGAAGAGAATTGTGCTTCCACATGGAAGTAGGATCCCAAATATTTCCCAGAGGTTTTCTACATAGCCAGACATTTAAGGACAGTGCTGGCTACGATGCATCTTCTTGTTTAGGCAATTCTGGGTTATCTGTCTCTTCTTAAGGAATAGAATTTATTTTCAGTGCAATCATTTTGTTTTGAAATTGAGCCACATTGATTGGATAGATGGTTGATAATTAGAGATATGTCTTGAGAATTGCACTTAGTAGTAGAAGCTTAAAGAATGATTCATAGTCATCAGCCTTTGTATATCCCTGAAATTATTTAATTTTCACCAAATAATTCCTCAGTTATTCATTCAAAAGTCTATGATTTTTTAAATAGGGAGCTCAGTAAAGTTTAGTAATGAGAGATTAAATAATTTTCTAGTTTTCATTTGCTGAATCCATATGTCTAAATTTATACTTTCTTGAAAAGATAGTAATGCTCTTGTTTCTCTCTTCCCCTTGCAGTTTCGAGTACAATAAGCACAATATTCAGATTTCTTATCTCGTCATTTAGAAAGTCCAAGCTCGTCAGTCACTCTTTCAATGGGGTAGGAAGTACTTAAACTTTGGACTCAGATTCTCTAATTTCAAAATCTTGATCTGAGGAAGCTGCTCATAAACTTTGAAAAGTAAGTTTTTTTAACCCAACCTAGTTGCATCAAAATAGAATAAATTTCCATATTCTATTTCAAATTATTACGTATCCAGCGTTCAACTTGAAGAAAATTGACTACCTGTATCAATTTCTTCATCACACTGTGAAATGAATCTGACTTTCAAAGTTTCTAGTACAAGCTCTCTTGACCAATAGTGCAATAGAAACTGGAAAAGAAACCTCCTTTTTTGAGGAGGAATAGATGGTTTGAGGGGGAATAAATTGTTTTCCTTTTATTTATTGCAGGTGTCCCGTCTCTGGAACACTTGAAGCATTTCCATGTTTAGACTTTTTAAATCTTTTTTTTTTTTTTTTGAGTCACAGTCTCACTTTGTCACTCAAGCTGGGGGTGCAGTGGTGCCATCATGGCTCACAGCCTCGATCTGCTGGGCTCAAGCCACCCTCCCACCTCAATCTCCCAGGTAGCTGGGACTACAGGTATCATCACCACACTTGGCTATTAAAGCATTTTCTTTGTTGAAATGGGGTCTCACTATGTTGCCGAGGCTGGTCTTGAACTCCTGAGCTCAAGCAATCCTCCTACCTCAGTCTCCCAAAGTGCTGGGATAACAGGCATGCGCCATCATATCTGGCCTAGACTTTTTTCAGTTGACAGGTGTTAGGTCTTACTAATTCATGTATGAAAGCTAACTAGATGATTTTATCTATGTGTGTATAGAGGGGTGTGTATGTGTGTGTGTGTATACATAGTGTGCTAAAATGTGCAGTGGGGGTCACAGCTAGTTCAAGTGTTTCTCTTTATAGGTGACATATCAGAAAATGGCTCTATCATTTACCCCTACGTGATCTTGGGCAAGTTACTTAACCTCTCTCAGCCTCAGTTTTTTCATTGGTAATGTGGGAATAATAGCAATACAACTATTATTTTTATGTTTACCAGCATATAGTAAACACTCAGAATTTAGAATTATTATTGTGATTATCGTGACCTTCTAGAGGTGAGGAATTTGTCTTATTTATGTTGATATACCAAAGTGCCTCATTAATCAATATCTGATGAATGAATAAGATCACTGATATCTTTACTTTCAATTTGCTGCTTAACTTGTTGCTAATGTCTAAAATTCCCTAGACTGGACATTTTGCTTTTCACATGTTAAATGCTAAAAACTTTAATCGAATACTGTATGTGGAGTACTTTGAAAAATGTAAATGGCTGTACAGATGTAATGGATGATGATGATGACGTTGACGATAATGAGGATGATAGCGCTGGAGTCACTTACCAAAGAACAGGAATGTTCTTTGCTGACTTCCCCTGTCTGCTGAAAGTGCCAGGTAACATTTGCTACCTGGAACCAAAACTGGCTGAAGACTATGTATGTAAGTATGCAAATATTTGGAAGAGCTTAACAATGCCATTTGTGACATCTGACATCCTTTGAACTGTTCAGCCTCTCTACCTGTGTATCCTCTTCCACAACTCTTCATTTGTGTCTTTTATGAGGTTTTGCTTTCCGTTAAAGAAGATGACCTTCCTCAAAGGAGGGGATCGTTCTTTGATCAAGGATTTACAAAGAACTCTGCTTGTCTGCTACAACTGCCAAACCGTGCATTGCTGCTTTGTTCTCCCCACATCTCCATTTCTGAATATACCGCTTTTATTAGCTGCATTTGTCTTTTATTCTTTACAAGATGAGTCTCTGAATGTAGAACTACATTTCAGTACCGCATGCAGGAGTAGAGTGTGTGTGCGCTCATGCACATGCACACGTGTCTGTGTGTGTGTAGGGGGCTATGCTTGATTTTATTGATGACACAAGATCACTGGTATGTCTTACATCTTCTTTACTCCACAGGTTACACCATTTTAAGGGATAGAGTATTGGACTGGGAGAGGGGGAAGGAGAGAAACTCACCTGTGATGGCTGATTATAGTAGTAATTTATTATCTACTAGGTGCCAGTCACGCGCTAGGTAGTTTATATATGCAATATTTTAAAGTTCTTATGGCAACTCTGTGAGATAGATATGATTACCCTCATTTTATAGATTAGGAAATTGAGACTCAGAGAAGTGCGTGACTTTATCCATGTTCTCATAGTAAATAGAAGAGCTAGAATTCAAATAATCCCTGGATTTGGACTCTTGGTGCCTCTGTTTTGTTTTGTTTTTCCCATCAGTAAAATGGATTGCTTTTGTGTGTGTGTGTGTGTGTGTGTGTGTGTGTGTGTGTGTGTGTAAAGCTCTAATTGTTGAGATGAGGCAAGGAATAGGGTTGAGGTGACTCTTGTAGGAGCTGCAGAAAATTACAGATGTATGATGAAGTGAATGATGAAAGTCTTGGAAAAGCTGGAATATGTGGCTAGAAATGGAAACTAAGAAACCCCAAGGCCCATATTCTCAGTGTTTATGTGGTTTTCCTAAGGAGCCTGGTGAGTGCAGGTGATAGTTGCTAATCCGGGAATGAGGGAGGGGAGCATATGGAATTTGGAAAATACCCCTCAAATCTTGTTTGGCTCCTGATAGTAAAGGATTTATTTATTAATGTTATTGAGTATGATAATAGTATGTGATTATGTTGTTAGTGTCTTTATTAGTGAGAGATTATATGAAAATATTGATAAGTTAAATAATGTGATGAATAGGATATACTTTAAATACTCAAGAATAAAAAAGAAAGAGTGGAAGGGGACAGATGGTGACTATTGAAGGTAGATGATGAGTGTCTGCCAGTGGGTAGCCTGGACACGTTCTACCCTCAGGGCCTCTTCTCTGTGGTTATAATCCAACAGAGGAAGGGAATCTAACTCATTCTGAATAGAATAGGGCCAATGTTAGCTATGCTAAGCCCCGTATTTTTTCTACCACTCATTCTAAGATTATTTTTCCCAAAAGGTCCTTAGGTATGTGCCTCTATGAAGGGTGTTTCACTTTCCTGTACCTAGAGGTACATAGCTGTAATCTTAGTCAAGACTGACTCGGAGAATGAAAAATATTTATATGCCTCTTCTCTGAGTGTTCTCTGAGATGGTCAGTGTGAGAGTGGGGCCCATATCATCCTATAACATGAGGCTGTGCATGGTTTCTCACAGTTAGTTCCTTAGAGTGGGGCTGTCTGTCTGCTCTTCTGACTCTTGGAATGGGTATTCTTTGATCTCACTCCATCGTTGAAGATATAATCCCATCCTTATTCCACTCTCAAGCTTTCAGCCAGACCAGCTCCATACTCCAAAATGGATGGTGTTGGAATTGGGGGGATTCTGGAGGAAAGTGATACAAGTAGTTCTTGTGGTGCAAATTGTTCTTCCTATGAGTAGTAGGAAGAGGAGGTAGTGGAAACTTTAGTGTTATATCCAAGAATCAAAACTAGCCCATGAAAGGAAAATAAATTCTAAACTGCTCCATTGTACCAAGAGTCATGTGGCAATTCATTCATTCTTTCATTCACTCATTTGTTCATTTCTTCATTCAGTCATTCAAGAAACATTTAGGACCAGACACTTATTAAATGCTGGGTATACTAAAATTAGAGAGACCATTTCTGATCTCAAGGTTCTGATAGCCTAGTGGAGGAGATAGCTATTGAATTAATAATTGTAGCCTGTGTTGATAAATGCCATCCATGATAGAGGGAAGTCTTGTGTGCTATGAATGTACTGAGGAGATGCATGTAATGCAGTTTGTAGGGAAGGTTAGTTATCTACAGGGGAAATGGGTATAGCTGAGCTTTAAAGAATTTTTAGGAGTTAGCCAGGCAAAGAAGTGTGGATTGTATTCCTGTAGTAGAGAATGTGTCTAGAACGATGGAAGAATAACAGCGTTATGAGTTAGAGTTTTTGCAAGTCAGTATGACTGAAGTGTGTGACACAAGGAAAAGAGGCAGAAGGTGAAACCCAACAGGTGAGCAGGGAGCTCTTCATGCAGAGCTCGATATGCTAAAGTTAATTGTTTGGATTTCAGCCAGCAGAAAATGAGGAAGATTTGAATTTGAGAAAGATCATACTGGGTGTCATGTGCAAAAAGGATCAAAAGGGAATCAGTCTGGACATCACAGCAATTAATCTAGGAAAAAGATTATACAAGCTTGAATTAATGCGATGTCAATGTGGATGGAGAAGAGAGTAGACCCTTGAGCTGATTTCTAGATAGAACCAATAGTGCTGATAAGTAGAATCTAGTCAACATGAAAGACACAAAAATAGTGAGTAAAGACAGATATGCGGTGGCAGGTAATTGAGGAAGATGTCTGTTTCCTTATTGATCCACTAATCAAGAGAAAAAATTAAAAAGGTATCAGGCATAATTTTTACTTAAACCATTGTGGTGAATAGTTATAGCAATGTACATTTGTGAAATATGTCCAAATCCTCTTTATTTATGTCTATCATTTCTTAATGACAGTTTAGAATGAAAAGAAGATGAATGGCTTAAAAGGGGGCAATGACAGAAAATCATCTATAATGTCTTAGGCTTTATGTTGTGCAAGAAGAAACCAATAAAAAATTAAGATGGAATTAGGACATATAGTATCAAATCTACAATTTTAATAACTAGCACTGCTGAAGAATGTGGGGAAAATGTTACTTTAATTTCTCATTTAGCAAAAACAGAACAGAACAAACAAATAACTCCTGAGGCTTATACATATTAAATGATTTGCTTGAAGTCACACATAGCTGTAGGTGGGAACTCACATTCCCTCCCAGGGATCTCTGCCGGGCATTGTGATAACACCATGACTCAACATGTTTGGGGTCCAAGTAATTAAAAATAAATTTGGAGTAGCCAATTTGCAGGAAAAAAAATGAGTATTGCAAATGACAATGAAGAACCTATAAAATGTTGGGGGGTTCCATTGGAATGAGAGATGGAAGGAAATAAATCACGAAAAAGAGTACTGCATTATTTGTATGTTATACAAGCAGATTTCATCTTGAAATTACTTATTTGTGTAAATAATATTAGAATTTCAAACAAGTTATTTAGGGAATATCAATAGGACTACAGATAATTGACATTTAAACTTTCAATTCATGTCAATCACTGTGCTGCTGTTGACCATCTGCTATGTACCTAGCATTGTGACAAGTCCCAAGGGTGTACAAATGAAGTATAAGATGATTTTGTCTCCAAGGATCTTAAAATGTTGTTAGGGAAACTAGATTTTCAAACATGAAACTAATTTAGAACCATCTAGAATAGTTTATAATCAGTGAAATATTTATATAATGAAGTGAAAAAATTTTGGAAGCAGATAACACATGCTCTGGGTAGTCAGAAAAGGGAGGTATTGATAATGTTTAGAGTCAATTAGAAGGCATCATTCAAGGCTGCAGTGCAGTGGTGCAACCTCTGCCTCCTGGGTTCAAGCAATTCTCCTGCTTCAGCCTCCCAAGTAGCTGGGATTACAGGTGTGTGCCACCACGCCTGGCTAACTTTTGTATTTTTAGTAGAGACAGGGTTTCATCATGTCCAGACTGGTCTCAAACTCCTGACCTTGGCCTCCGAAAGTGCTGGGTTTACAGGCATGAGCCACTGCACCTGGCCGACGTAACTTTTAAGATGGGCCTTGAAGAGTGAAAGGGATCTGATTTTCAAGAAGTGAAGGGCAGGACTAGTGAAATAAACATGTTTTGTTTTGTGTTTTCTAAGAAATAAATAACTAGTCTAATATTCTAAATAGTCTAATATTTGTCTGCTCACTGCAGTATTACTTAATGAAATATTGTAAATAACCTAAATGCTGAACAGCAGAATAGGGAAAGTGTCCATATTTCATGCTAAATCTGTATCACTGAATATTATTAAACCAGTAAAAGTAATTAAAGAACAATGTGGTCTGGTGGAAAAGGATGGCTTACAGCCTGTTAAACTATCAGTTCTATATTTATTAGCTTTGTGCCTTTGGAAAAGTCACTTACTGTTTTTGAGCTTTGGCTTATTCAACTTTTAGTGGTAACAATAGCGACCACCTTGCAAAGTTATTGCCAGGATTCAAAATAAGTATATAGAGCAACTAGTACATGATGGATACTCTAGAGATGTTATTCACACTTAATAATGTATATACTCTGCTGGTATGTAAACAGGTACTGTCTTTCTGAAGGACAATTTCTTAATTCTTACCAAGCTTTAAAAAGGAGTGTTTTCTGTATGACTCAGCAATTCCATAACTAAAAATTTATTCTAAGGAAATAATTAAAGATGTGTGCACATAGAGTATTTAAAAGGATATTCTGGTCACAGGCGGCAGCTCACTCCTGTAATCCTAGCACTTGGGAGGCCGAGGTGGGAAGATCCCTTCAGCCCAGGTGTTTGAGACCAGCCTGAGTAGTATAGTGAGCAAAGTTTGAGACTTTCTCTCCATAAAAATAATAAAAGAAAGGAATATTCTTTGCAGCATTGAATAGAATAGTAGAAAACACCCCAAAATCTCGGAAATAGATTATTGGTAAAGTAAATTATGATTCTCTTACATAAAGGAAATTATAAAACCGTTAAAATGATGATACAGAAGTGCATAGAAAGTGAGGAAAACAGATTCTAAAACTATACACAGTTTAATCCCATTTTTGTAAATGTATATTTATGCAGAGAAAATTTTCTAGAAGGATAACACGCCAAAATGTTAACTACAGTTGTTTCGACGTAGTGGGCCCTTTAGGTGATTTTATCTTCTTCATGTTGCTTACCTGAATTTTTTGCTTTTATGATAATGAGCACAGCTAAATAAATTTTTTAAAAATAGGGATGGATCTCTATTAAAAATATTTAGTGACATAGGAAAATGCTTAAGACTTAAAGAAGAAAGATTTCAAACTTATGTTTTATACAACCCCAAGTTTGTTAAAGTACTTTTTAGTCTATGACTGATTTTTGCTTTTGTGGCTTTTCCTCTCAAAAAGTAGCAAAGCTTCTAAGAGATGGTGGGGATAGAATGGGCAGTAAAATATTAAACAGAGATTAGATTTGTGTATGCACTGACCCCTTTTGTTTTTTTTCTTCATTTTCATCACAGTTTTAACAGTTGGCATTCTTGGCTATTTTTATAAAGAGACAAAGTTGAACAGCTGTAAAAGGCCATTCTTTCCCCTCCCTGCCTCGTCTCCTTTCATTCTGACTAGGAACTCATCAAATTCAGTACTTAATAGGCATGGAGGGTAAACAATGGTGAACAAGAAACTCACTGTCCACCTAGAAAAGACAGTCAACAGTCACCCAAATAAACACGTCATTACTAATTGTGCTAACTACTGTGGAAAAAACTCCAGAGTGTTACAGAGAAAGAAATGAAGGTGGGGGATCAGGGAATCACTTCAGACAGGGAAGTTTGCAAAGACCTCCATGACGAGGAAGGGACGCTTAAAGTGAGTATGAATAGGAGTTAGTCCCATTCTACAAAGAGAGACAAGGACATATAAAAGTTTTCAAGCCAAAAAAAAAAAAAAATGTGTTGACCCTGTGTGGTGGCTCATGCCTGTAATCCCAGCGCTTTGGGAGTTCAAGGAGTTCAAGACCAGCCTGACTAACATGGTGAAACCCCATCAATACTAAAAATACAAAAATTAGCCGGGTGTAGTGGTAGGCACCTGTAATCCCAGCTACTTGGGACGCTGAGGCAGGAGAATTGCTTGAACCCAGGAGGCCGAGGTTGCAGTTAGGCCGAGGTTGCAGTGAACTGAGATTGCATCACTGCACTCCAGCCTGGGTGACAGAATGAGACTCCGTCTCAAAACAAACAAACAAACAAACAAAAAACACCAAGAAAAAATTGTGTTAAGAAAAAAATGAGCCAGGTGTAGTGTCTCATGCCTGTATTCCTAGCACTTTGGGAGGCTAAGACGGTGTGGATCACTTGAGGCCAGGAGTTTGAGACCAGCCTGGCCAACGTGGTGAAACCCCAGCTCTACTAAAAATACAAAATTAGCCAGGCATGGTGGCCAGTGCCTGTAATCCCAGCTACTGGGGGGCTGAGGCAGAAGAATCACATGAGCCTGGGAGGTGGAAGTTGCAGTGAGTGGAGATCAGGCACCCCAGCCAGGGATACAAAGCAAGACTCCCTCTCAAAAAATAAAAATAAAATTAAATAAATAAATAAATAAATAAATAAATAAACAAACCAAAACAGTGCTGGCTCTTATGTCATGACATTAGGTTGGAAGATAGGCAGGGACTTTGACCACACTAAGGAGGATTTGGGATTTTGTCCTGAAGACAGTGGGCAGCCCCTGAAGGACTCTGAGTAGGGGTTACTGTTTATGACAGTACGAAGCAATTTATAATTTAAAAAGATCTCTTTGGGTGCTCTGAGGAGACGGAAGTGGAAAGAGGCAAGAATAAATCTGGGAACTGAGTTAGGAGTCTGTTAGACTTGATCAGGAGATGCTGCTGCTGAGTAATGACAGTGAGGATAAAGAACAGAAGACCGTTGGCAGATGTATTTGGTAGGATTTAGTGATGGGACTTAGTGATTAATAGGACTTAGCGATGGATTGGATTAAAGGAGTGAGGTACGGGGGGAATAGGGGCTGTCAAGGATGAGTTTTAGAATGCTTTGCTTGAGTGACTTGGTGGATTACACAGATGGTGGAGTAGGTTTCTTTTCTGGGGGAAGGGAGATCTAAGAGTCAGTGTTGGACATGTTTTCTTTGAGGTATTTATAAGATTCCCAAGTAGAGAAATTGAATTGATGAGGCCTGTTATTCACAAGAGCTACCCATTTGGGATGGAGAGAGACCTTTCAGAGCAGTTGGCCCCTAGACGGTCCTGACAGCCCTGTGGGTGGATGGGATTGCCTCTGGGGAGAATATCGAGAGAGAGGAACAGAGAGTCTAGGACTGAACTCTGATGAATTCCAACATTTAGACATCACGCAATAGGGGGAAATGGCAAACCACTTGAAGAAGGATACATTCCAGGGAGGAAGACCAGGGAATGTGGGGTCTGGGACGACAAGGGTAGAGAGTCTCAAGAAGGAGGGAGAGAGGGAAGGATTGACTGTACGGAATGCCCTGAAAGGCCTAGGAAAATGATAATCAGAAAGTACCCAATGGCTTGGCAATCTGAAGGCTCCAGATGACTGTGGGAAATGGATTCAGTGCAGTGGTGGATGTGGGAGCCAAACTGGAGTGAGTGGAAGGAGGAATAGGAAGTGACAGAGGAGAGTGTGTGCACAACTCTTTTTATCCTCTGCCTTTCTTTTCTTTTTCTTTTTAATTATACTTTTTAAGTTCTGGGGTACATGTGCAGAACATGCAGGTTTGTTACATAGGCGTACACGTGCCGTCGCTGGAGGGGAATGGAAAAGCAGGAGAGAGGTTTTTTGTTTTCTGTCTACAAGGGAGGTTCTGTAATTTGTTTGACTCCTGGTAGGAATGATTTAGCAAAGGGGGAGAGATTAATTACATAGGAGACACACTGATAGATGGAGAGCCCTAGTGAGTGGTAGGATGTGTGGATTAGTGTTTGACAGGACAAGGAGATGCTAGTAGGTTTATGACATCGACTATTTAGTATATGTAGAGTGTATACCAGGCACTGTGCAAAGTATCCACTAACACAGTAATCACAATAGCACAATAATCACAGTAGCCCTATGAAGTTGATATAATTATCCCCATTTTACAGATGAGGAAACTGAGCTTAAGTGGAGATAGATCCAAGGTCTTAAGTCAGAACTGTTTGATTTCAAAGTTTATACTCTTAACTCTTACTAATAAGATTTCCTGAATGATGGTGTATTAGTTTGCTCCAGGTGCCATAAAAGTACCACAGACTGGGTGGCTAAAACAAGAGAAATTTATTTTCTCACAGTTCTGGAGACTGAAGTCTGAGATCGAGGTGTTGGCAGGTTTGGTTTCTCCTGAGGCCTCTCTCCTTGGCTTGCAGATAGATGGTCACCTTCTCTCTCTGTCCTCATGCAGCCTTTCCTCTGTGTTCCCACATTTCTGGTATCTCTTATGTGTCCTAACCTTCTCTTAAAAGGACACCAGTCAGATTGGATTAGGGTCCACCACCGAAACGGCCTCATTTTAATTTAATCACCCTTTAAAGGCCTTCTCTCCAGGTACAGTCACATTTTGAGGTTAAGGTTTCAACATATGAATTCTAAGGGGCACAAAATTCAGTCCATAACGGATGGCTTTTTAAAGTATAAGGAAAGGGATGTCCCTGGGGGTAGTTTTGAAGACAGTATAACTATAATTGAAGAGTGTAGAAGAAGGAGCTTACTAGAGAAAGGTAGCCTTAGGGTCAGTTGAGGTCGAAGATCATTCATGTATATCTATCGGGCCCAATTATTGGAGTCTCTGCAGCAGCAGCAATCAGGTGTATGTGTGGAGTAAAGAGGAACTCTTTGCTTTGGTGAGGCTGCTAGATGCTCACATGAACTTATTAACCAGCCAAATGACCACCTCTCGTGCACAAAATTGAACTGTAAATGAGTTTTTCTCACATCCTTGGCACAATTACAAATTACTTTTGTCAGGGACCTTTTTGGCTGCTCTCAAATCGTTGAAAACGTGGAAGTTAAATCTATGACTGCTAAGATTTCGTTGCATTCACCAATGCACAAATTAGCTTGAACATTTTTTTCAATCTGTTCTGTAAATGGTCTTTCATGATTACTTACCACTCTCTTCTCTTTCTCTATCCTACTTTCTTTCTTCCTTTTTTTTTTTCCATCTTCACTTATCAATAATTTATTGAGTACCTACTAGGTGTCTGGCACTAAGGATGGAGAGTCCACATCTATTGTATGTCTGTATGCAGATATATATGTGTATTGTGTACATATATATACAGATATGTATAACTCACTATATATCCAAAAGACCTGAGTGATAAATGCTGTTATTAAAGTATTAGTTCATGTGTTCATTTAATCCTATGAATATATTGAGTCCCTACTAAGTGCCAGACAGTATGTTAGGATTGGGATAGAGCCATGTGTAATGTACAGTTTCTGCCGTTAAAATATTTACAACCTGGTATAGAAAAATAAACAGGTAAGTATACAGACTATGCAATGTGACTTTTGTAAAATGTTAAAAGATCTCAAAGAAAAAAGTGACTCTCGTCTCTGCTTTGCTCTGTGTATATGGATACCTGTGGAAAAGAGCTATTGCTGCATTTTAATGAAACTATAAAAAGAACATTCATTCATTTCACAAACATTTTGCTTGTAATCGTTGTGTAGTGATGGTTTTATAGCTCTTGAATTATGAGCAAGCCATTGAGTTGGGGGATTTATGACTTTTTTCCTCATTTGAACTTATTGTCCACACCCTGTACTGTCATCGACTCCTTTTCTTAGGTGGTGGAATGATTAATGATATTCCTGAAATACTCCACAGAAACCTGCTGAATATTAAAACTTGAGAAAAGTCACAGTAATGAAGCATTACTGTGACAGTGGGTGAGCAGACAGCTTGTGCTGGCCTAGCATATATGTCAGATATTTGGAACTTGGAGCTATGCATTGATGTAGAGATTTTCTTGTAATATGATTTTAAAGGTATAATGAATAGCAGATCAAAAAACACTGAGAAGGAAATGGATTTTTGTAGATTATGCAATTGAAGCATTTTCAAGTATCACCTATTTATACTTTATCTCAGGAAAAAAAGTTATTTACAACCAAATACTTACGGAGTTAATTGAGATAAAGTTTATAAACTTGTTGCTTTCTTTGGAGCTCATGTGTTACACAAACTCAAGGTATTATTAATCTGCAATCTAGACTTATTTCTTTGGGAAAATGCTAACCATATTATGGAAATAGTTCAGGCAGTGGATGAGAGAAAAGGCAAATCTGATAAATGGTCTATGTAGGATTTAGAATCAGTGATTAACCTGATAACTGCTGGAAATTGCTTTGATGTCAAGCAATGGACGTTCACATTCATGTCAATGTCTCATTCATGTGAACGTCATTTCAGAATCATATTCTAGGGTATGTCATAGTGGAAAGGTCACTGGATTGGGATCAGGAAATCTAAGCACTACTCTGGCTCTACCATTGACCACCTATGTGCCTCATTTTCCCCTTCTTTAAAAGGAAGTGGTTATGAGAAGGGGTCTCTAAGGTCCTTCCAGTTCTAATATTTTATCGTTCTGCTTCTATGTCCCACACCTATCAAAAGTATTTTGACTTTAAGTTGCTTAAGCCAGCATTTCAGTTAGAATGCATCCAGGAGCTTATTTCCGTGGGCTATTGGGAACAGCAAGGCCTTGCTTCTCCAGGACTTGATATGTCTTCTGTTAACTGCTGACAGTGAGCCATACCACCTAAAAGGCTCCCTTGGTAGCCTTAAAGATTGAAAGGACAAATGGACAGTGTTGAGCACTCTGTGGAAGAGGAGACCAGAGAGACGTTGATCATCATGGCTCCTTGGGATTTGCAAAGAGGAATGACTAGAACGGGGCCCTTCACCACAGCCAGGTCAAAGGTCAGGTCAGGAATGTGGACAATGCTGGTGACTCCAGGTAGGTCTAGGAGGGTAAATAAATCTATTTAGTCCCTCCTGAATCTTGAGAAGATCTGGGCAGCCAAGCTCAGAAAACTATTAGGAAGTCTCCTAATTTATGAAATTCTTTGGAAGAAAATGTGACACTTATTTTTTACATTTTTATTAGTGCACAATCATTGTATTCTTACTTAACATTCATCATGTTAATCTACTCTTAACATATTCTCACAATTAAAGCATTTACTAAACACGCTTTCATGATCACATGTTGAGTTAAAAACCTGACTTCAGTTAATACCATTGTGCAATGGACTCCCTATATTTTAGGATTTTTTTGAGTGTTATTGAAAGACCTTTCAGTTTTCTACTTTAGCTTTAGTTAAGCAATATTAAATATAATTCTCTGGTGGCAGAGATTTATATCTATTATTATTTTGTTAATAACAAGCCAACTTGGGGTGATTAGAAAATGATTTGGAGTACTGCTTTTCTTAGCGATAAAAGCAAGCAATAGATAATTTGTGAATAGGATATTAAGCCAGAAAGCTAAGAATAATTTTATGTGCTGAATACAATTAGATGAAATTAAAAGTTTTTTGTAATTGTTTCTATCATGGAATTCTATTAAAAATTTACGTGTTCCTTAAAATATTGATTAAATTCTTGTATATAATCATTAAAAAAAAAAATGACTGTATGCCTAATACATATTACAAGATAATTCTTCTTTTTCTTCTCCTTCTTCGCCTTTTTTTTTTTTTTTTTTTTGCTTTTATCTAGTTGCTTCCAAGATCCGGTACTTGCAAGAATATCATAACCGGGTTCTCCACAACATTTATCCTGTACCATCAGGAACAGATATTGCAAACACATTGAAATACTTTTCTCAGACCTTGTTAAGGTAAGCTTTAAAATATCCCTCTACTTTGAGAGAATTATTAGGTAGTACTGCTGAATTTATTGGGATCTAAATTTTTATTGAATTGCAAGTTTTAAAGGACCTATGTTTTCTAGTGCTCTGCCAGAAGAGTCTGGACTCAGGTTTCCTGGGTGTATATAGCAAATTAGATCCCAGGCCCAGTTGAAAAAGACTGATTGCTGGGCTACTGCCTGCTTTCCTGCATTGAACATCTTTTCAGAGGATCTTTAAAATGATACAGTTCTATATTTGGCACTAATACAGAGTGAGATTAAAAAAAGCACCTACATTGCTTAAAATTAAGAATTGAAAATATTTTTGGTCTAAAAGCAAATCAGAATTATGTGGCATTTTAGATTCATCATTAGTATTTGCTGTTTCCCTAAGTGTAATATACAGTGATCATAGTTATTTTTAATCTGTGTAACACTTCAGGTGTTCAACATGCTTTGCCTTGATATGAAATTCTGTGAAGGACAAGGAAAAAAAATAGGACTCTTTTTTTCTTGTCTACTTTTACTATAAGGTAGAGATAGAAGGGCTCTATTTGCTCCACATATCTTGATTAAGAAAACAGAGCAAACAAAGATGAACTGTTCAAGTAAAGGCTCAGTTGTTTTGGGAAATAACATTGAAGAAGTCAGAAGAACACCTTGCGTTCCATTAAATTTCAAGACATGATTTCTTCCATTACCACAATCTTCTCACTTCACATCTGATTTTGGCAACACATAAATTGGCTTGGTACTGTTTTTTTTAGCTGTACAGCAGCAAAAATTTTGCTTGACAGGTATTAGGAGAACACAAAGTTGGAAAGACTAGTGGCACTAGAGTTTCTAGCAGTTGAAGGCTTTGCCATGGGCATACTGAATGCTTTGTGGATGGAAGCTTCATGCGATCAAATCAGCTATGAATCTTCTGCAGTCCTCCTCTCTCTCTGTTCTTATTTTTTGAAATATCTTTCCTTCTTTAGAGTTCTTAGTGATCCTGTTCTATATTGAAAGAATTCTGCTTATCAGATTTGTACATTTCATACTTGCATGGTAAGGTTAGGACCTCTTATAGGATATTTTCCTTCTTCTCAAATTGTAGTAGAATAATTAGCCCAATTTTCATAGTGATCATCAAATAAATTTATGAATCAAGGCATCCAATTCTATTTTCTTAAATTCTCCTTTTGTCTTTGAGGTCCAGGTTCTTAATGGGAAACAGTTTCCATTATGACAAATTCTGAAAGTTTTCAAAGTAGAAGACACTTTTCAATAGGAAGCATGTTGAATTCCATGTGCCAGGAAGCTGTAACATCCTAGTTGGGACTTCACAGCTTGCTGCTTGGGTCTTAGTAATTGTGCCCAAAAGTTAAGGAATTTAAAATATTGAAAAGTTATGTTTGCAAGACATGAGGATTCCATTTTCTTGAGCAGTGGACCATTAGAATATGATCATAGGTAATAGCATTTTAGTGGTGAAACTGGTTTTAAGGTAGTTTGTTCAAGTGGCTTGTTGGAGAAGATTCTATGCAACTGAGCTGAGTTCATTTTCAAAGGGAGGCAACATCAACATCTACTGCTAATGGTAATAGTAACAATTACAATCATTATTATAGCAATACTGTCTTATAAAATTAGTAATTATACATGCCAAACACTGTTCTAAGAACTTCAAATGTGTTATCTCATTTAATCCCTCATTATAATTCTATGAGATGAGTGTACCATTATACCCATTTTACAGATAGTAAAACTAAGGCAGAGTGGTTAAATACATTGCTCAAGGTGACTTATCTAATAAGTGTTCAGGATTTGACCCTAATTGATATCACATGCTCTCAACAATTATGCTATACTGCTTCTTTTTAGGACTATTATTTATCATATTACAGGGACACTTCTTTTAGTAAAAACTTGTCTTGGCCTTTGGGAATGCCAGCATTCATTATGAGTCCACGGACTTGTTTTGGTGCACTTGGAGCTTAAAGGAAGTGCTTAGCACAAAGATTTGTCATCTTTTAAGAAGTTAAATGGAGCTGTACTGAGATAATGTGGACAACATTTCAGTTTCCAGATGTTCAGTTCTATTTTGCACTCAGCGATTAGTTGTGGCTAGCAGGTCAGAGCAGAACTGATAGGCTGTAGTGAACAGGACACACACACACAGAGTGGGAGTAAGAAAGCAAACACTGGGAAGGCAACATGTCATGGGTTGGTCCAGGAGCAACTGCTGGGCTGAACCCAGATCGTTTTCTTTGCCTACCCTAGCTTTTTTTTTTTTAAACTAGAAGTACAGAACCATAAGAACTGTATTTTTACTTCTTCGTTTTACTTATGCTTATTAGAAAGTTCAAGACAGCTGGGCATGGTGGCTGGCATCTAATAATCCCAGCTACTTGGGAGGCTGAGTTGGCAGATTAAAGGAAGTGCTTAGCACCAAGATTTGTCATCTTTTCAGAATTTAAGTGGAGCTGTACTGAGATAATGTTAGAGAACAGAAGTATCAAACTTGAAGTTCGAGACCAGATGGAAGGTTGAGATCAGCCTGGACACAAGTAAGACCCCATCTCTAAAAAAAAATTCTTTTAAAAATTAGCCAGGTGTGATAGCATGCACCTTTAGTCCAAGCTCCTTGGAGGCTGAGGCAGGAGGATTGCTTGAGCCTAGGAGTTTGAAGTTGCAGTGAGCCTTGATTGCACCACTGTACTCCAGCCTGGGTGACAGAGTGGGATCCTATTTCTTAAATAAATAAATAAATTCCAAGACAAATAAGATGGTCTAAGTATTTGGTGTCCAAGATTATTGGCAGTAAGATTTTCTACAACAAACAAGATTTTCTACTGCAAAATTATTATATATTGTTTAATATTATTAAAGCATTTAATATGATCTTTATATTCAGAAGCACTTCTTGCTTTCAGAACTCAGGTTCTTGGGAAAAAAAAAGAAGAAAGAATTAGAGATGAATTCTCACAAAGTAACTCTTTGTCTTTCTATTTGGATATTCTCAATGAAGTTAAAATGATTATTTTTTGGTTAAATTATGCAACTTCAAATTTCAGCAGCTTCATCTGAGTCAGGGTTGTATTTCTGGAGCAATAGTTCTCTGGTATTTGTGCATGCATATAACTCTCACTGATTTCAGTAGAGCTTTGTACCTATTTCGAATGGCAGAAATTAGCTTAGACATTTAACTTCAATTAATTTAATCCGTAGGAGGGGGAGAGATTATATGTTACCATAGTTGACTATAAAATCAATTGAAGAGTCCACATATGTCCACTTAGCTCATAATTAGACTCAAATTAGTGTTCATGGACGTTCCTTAAACTCTAGTAGTAGAAGGTGAGCCCTGTGTGTTTTTCAGCTTGCTAGCCCTGGTGCCTGGAGTGATGTTTGACCTAGAGAAGGGGATCAGTAAGTGTTCATTGAATTGAATTGACTTTAGTCCAAATCTCATCCAGCGTTGGAATCCTTCTAGAGCATTTACTTAATCTAGTAGTGACCTGGGTCTTACTAAAGTTACATCTGAGTGCCGAGTTGTACTCATTTTGTTTTAGCAGATACCTAAGTTCGGTAGTCAGCACACATTTTACATACAACTTCATAGTTTAGTTTTTTGTTTGCTTTTAGCATTAGAAGAAACTACCAGAATCATCTAGTTTAATCCCCACTCACTGCTACATGGGAGGAAGTCTGTTCTTTTTATATTGGAAGCATTCTGTGGCCATATTTTCAACAGTGAAGGTCTTTAAGAATCTTGCCTTTTATCTGGCAGGACACTTAAAGTAAAGGATCCTAGTCCTCTTCCTATGTCAAACATTATTTTGGAATTTCTTCCCCCAGATCTCTCTTCTGGTGCTGTTCAGGCTGCTAGCATGTAAAATCTTTTAACAAAATCATTACATTTGGGGAAAGTTGCTTGCTGCTATTTAAAAAATGCCTAATATGTTTTAAAAATGGATTCTAGACTCAGCATAATAATCTTAATTAAATTGTAATTTCCAATTGCTTAGGAAGAATATATGTATATATAGATATATCCATCAGATTATTGGTTAAGTACATGGAGTAGCTTTAGAACATAGCATAATGAAGTAAATTTTGTTTAGTACATAGATTCAACTTAAATGTCAACATTCGTAATCTTATAGGAAGTTTATTTGACATACTAATTTTCTGTGCTATACATACCTCAGGGCAACTTCTCATCTTTCCTCACACCAACAGAGGTCTTCCTCTCTTGATTTTGAAAGTCAATGGTTGATAAAGAGAATCTCAGGAGGAAAAAGGAAAGGTGAAAAGCTGGCCGCTGGGTCAAACTCTTCTGAGCAGGGCATTCTTAATATTCATTTTGGTTGGGTCTGCAGAACTCTGGGAAAGAATTTCAGGTGGGGAAAATGGTTTTATCAACTCCCAAGTTAGGCAGTTTGGTTGGGGAAATACTTTTTTTTTTTCTAAATAAACTTCACAAAACATCATAAAATCACAATGCATTGTACATTTATTCATGAGCCCTTCTTAAGTTTTTCCACAAATGAAAACATTTCCTTACATTGAGACATGAATGGTAATATAAAACTGGTTTCATGGATGACTCATTTTCAGCCATTTTTTTTCTCGACCTCACCGAATTCTCAAATCTAAAGGCAGTGAGAGAGAAGTTTTACTGTCTTCATGCTGACATTCTTCCCTCCCCTGCATGTATGAAGCTGTTGTTACTATCATTTGGGAACTCCACGTATACAGGAAGGGAAAAATATCAAAGTAGAGTCTCCAAAGTATTTGTTAGCTTACATTACACTTTGGAAAAATACTAAGGTGTATTTGAAAAAATAATGTGTTTATTTCCCCCCACCAAGAAGTTTGATCAGAGCATTGCTCTTAAAGGATAGCATTAATTTATGGTATTCAGCTATTTTTATTTTCTAAGGCAAAATGTTGTTCTCCTTATACCACTTCTGTAAGATCCACATTTTATAATTTTGAAACGATGCCGACAGTTGGCTAATTTAGGGCTGAAGTTTGGGAAATAATATATCGGACTTATAGCCATTGTGATTCTAGAGGAATTTTCAGTGGGATTAGACTCCTACAGGATTAAAACAGACTTTTGGTGACTGGGTTTATCAAGAATATAACATTAATAAAGGTGGTATTCTTAGGAGTAATTGAGTAACGTGAGGAAAGTCTGAAGTCTGATGAACAATCTGATGGCATTTATAATAGATACAGTCATGTTGATATTATCACATTGTAAAGTATAAGCTTACAAAGTCAAATACATCACACACAAAAAAAGTAAATTAAATCCCTTTAAAGTACAAAAAATACACCAAATCTTAAGTTATTTATTGATAAGAAGTATTACATAAGTATTCTGAAATTATTTTTATTATTATCAATTGTTCTCCCCTGGACATTGGGTAACAGAAGACAAAGGAAATCGAGGTAAATTAGGCACATGGAAAATACAAAGCATGTAGTCATTTTTCTTACATCGTAATATATTTTGCACTGAGTAAATAAAAATAAATGCAAACTTGATATAGCAAGCATGCTTGACACTAACCAATTCTTCACATCACTGTAAAATTGTAAATGTAATAGCATTAACTAAGAGCTTAGTAATCTTTGATGCACATAGAGCAACTGTAAAACAGGTTATTTTTATGTAATGAAAGATTTATAAACTGTTATCTACTTGGACTAACATATAAGTGTACTATATAAAAGCACTTTGCAAGTGCACAGATATTATCATTCTAATGTATAGCTATTGTCTTTAATGCTAAATAGTATAAACTAATTTTACAAAACCTAAACATTTGGCTAAGCAGTAATTTCTTTTATTTTTAAATTAACAACTTTTCTGCTTTATTGCTTTTAGCAAAAGGTTTTTTATTTTAAAATTAAGGCTAAAAGAAAACCAATTTATTTTTAGAATTTATTTTATTCCCATTAATTTTTTTAACTTTCTAAATTATCTTTCCTTTAGTTTTTAGTGAGTTTTGTTGAATAATAACGTAAGTAGCAGCAGTAATACATGAAATCTTACTGTATGACGTGCAGCTATATGACAGATACTGCTTGCTTAGTCGTTAGAATTTTGAAGGTAACTATTTAATAAAATGTTTCCTCCCCAACATGCAAAATTTAAAAAACACACATAAATAACCATTATCATTAGCTCACAAACATATGCTATGGACCATCAACTATATATTATTTTATAGCTTTTCCAATGTAGTTTAGCTAACATTTTAGAAATATGTATTATTTCTAAATTCATATGCCTGTTTAAACTTCATTATCTCAAATGATACTGACAGAATGTCATGAAACAGTATCATAATATACATATAGACATTATTTTGATGCAATAAACATGTGATTTTTAAGACTTTCTTAATAAACACACATGTTTATTCTTTGCTGAAACATGTTTCTGCAAGTGCCATACCTATATTTTACAAGTTCCTATTTACCTGATGAAGACAGTCTTGCTGAAAACGTCTTTTCCTTTGAAAGCTCCTTGTAATTAGGAATAAGAGCCCTTACTCATTAGACAAAGCCATTGTTTTTTCTTCCAGGAAACCTCTCCTTCACCAAATTGCTAAACTGTAAAACATGGGTTTGGCACTGAAACATGCATTTTTATATTTTTGCTCCTTACTAACCAGATAACACATGAGATGCAACGAAACTTCCACAAAGTAAACCTCGTATTATTGGTACCTCTGAGCACGAAGCTATGTGACCAGTACTAGATTGGTAGACCCTGCTGGCGTGGCAATTGCATCTTATGTGGAATGTATCTGGTGTTTTATTATTTGTTTTAGAGTGTCATTTCAATGTAATGTGCTGTTCTTTGTGTCTTTGTTGTCTCTTTTTTTTCTTTGTCCCCCCCAACAGCATTTTGTCCCGCACAGGGAAGAAGGAAAACCAAGATGCCTCCAATTTGACAGTGCCCATGACCATGTGTCTTTTTCCTGTGCCATTCCCACTCACCCCATCTCTAAGACCGCAGGTCAGTTCCATCAACCCTACTGTTACTCGCTCCCTCCTTTACAGCGTCCTGCGAGATGCTCCCTCAGAACGCGGCCCGCAAAGTCGTGATGCTCAGTTGTCAGACTACCCTTCTTTGGACTACCAAGGCCTCTACGTGACTTTGGTGACTCTCCTGGATCTAGTTCCTTTACTACAGCACGGCCAACACGGTAAGCACTTAGCTGAAACCTTTGGAAATGTACATGGATACTTATGAATGTATATGATGCCGAGCAAGGGGCTTGGAGATGGTCGCTATTGTAATCAGTCACCTGAAAGGGCTTTGTGTGGCTAGAAACACTACACTGAAACTTCATTATGGTGCTTCCCATACTATCATTTTTACAGTTTTATTGCCAGAAGGATGTTATCCAAGTGGAGTATTCGGGGAGAATGGGCTGGAGAAGGAGGAAGACATATAACAAGAAATTTTCTCTTCTTCTTGATCAGTTATCATGGGGACTCTTGCTGAAATTATGAGTGGGGAGATAAGATTTTAAAACTACGCCCAGAAAATTAAGAAGTGGAGCTTGAAGAGCAGGCTATAATCCACTGACTAATTCTGTGATTTTTGAGGGAGCAAATCACAGAAATTCTCTAGGACCCATTTTTTCCTGTCTTTAAAGTAAGGAGGTTGGATGAGAAGTAATCTCTAAGAACTCTTCCAAATGTAAATAACAATCAATAGTTATTACAAAATGTACCAAAATGTACATATAGTATATAGTGGCACTGTATGCTGTATTCAGCATATGGTATTAATGGTGCTATATGCTGTTTGCGGTATGTGTGCAATATATGATATTAGTGGCACTTAGAATAGAAGTTTAAGAGCCTGCTTATTTTCTTAACTCTTTCCCCCTTCTACTCTGTGTCCTTATTCAGTTTCATTATCTTGCTTGCTTACCAGCTTCTCCTAACCCATAAAAATGAGAGAATCAAATGAAAAACAGTACAGTAAGAAAAGAGATTTTTGCAGATAATGCACTTTAAAACAGCAGTTGTCTTAACTTCAAAGCTCTACTCATTTGGTCCCTGGAAGTATGATAACCAAAGTTTCACTGTACAGAAAAATTGGAAATTTGGAAAATGAGTGGGTAGTGGGGTTATTTTGTCTTTTAGTTATGGCTAAATCCCCTAAGAGAATTCTCGATGGTTTATTTCATACAATGTGTTCCTAATTTTAAAAGTTTAAAAATATGCTGAGATAAAAATGAAATAATGACTTTTGGATTTGTTTTTTCTTATATTTACGATTCTGTGTTATAGTGAATATAAAAGGTATAGAAATTCGTAAAGTTGCTTATTGTATAATTCTGTAGCCATCTTAAGCGTAGCCACTTTCACGGTGATCCTCTGTCAGCTCTGAACTTAAATGTGAGGATTCTGAACGTAAGACTGCCAGAGCTCACTATGGTAATGAGCTTGTCAGTGCTTCTCCTTTGTGACGACCGGTCCTGAACTCACTTGGGACCTACCTGGTCCTGGGTTTGGTCCAGTGTGTTAGGGGAGCTGCCCATTATCTTCAAAGCCCCTTGATTAAGATAAAGACATTAAATTTGGTAAATTGCAATCTGTATAATTGCAGTTAATGTGTAGATTGTGACGATTTCAGGGGAGATGATTTGTATTTTTGCTCTTATACCTGCAGCTATTTTGTGACTTTGTAACATTGTTATTTAGCTGTGGTGTTCTTGTTCTGCATGATAGAGCTTAGAAGGTAGGAAAAACTCAGTAGATAGTTCTAATGAATGGTTCAGAGAAACAATACAGCATTGTTTCTTGAAGCGTGGTCTGAAAAACATCGGAATCACCGAGGGAGTTTGTAACATGGAATTCTGGTTCTTGGGACTTCTGACTAAGAATCACTGAGGGGTGGGGCCTGAGGATCTGAATTTTTAGCAAGATCCTGTGGATGCTTCTTTGCACAGACTTTGAGAGCCACTGCACTGAGACTGGAGGCTGTGTCCTCCCCTTGGTCCGGGTGGAGTACCGGAGAGCACGAGGCAACGGTTTTGTTGTAGTTCAACTGCTACTCGCAGGTGATCCTGGGCAATCACCTCTCTCCAGACCTCAGTTTCCTTATATGAGAAATACTCCAGTTGGGCTCCTTTCAGTGCTAATGGTCTGTAATTAAGCTAAAAGGCTCAACGAAAGCAGCTGAGACATCTTGTATGCACAGCCTCGGTTAATTCTTAAATACCTGTGGATTTTCCATTTCAGTCGTTTGAGCTCAAGGTTGTCTGACCCTGGCTCTCTGGTGTGCACTGTGGCCACATCCTCTCTGTTGTTCGCTAATGTGCCTATTGAGATGGCATATTACTTCTAATGACAATCAGAAATAATGTTAGGAATCAAAATAACACAAAGAAGTTACATCTGCTGCAAAATAAAGAAAAGTCTAGTACTTTTCTGTTATAATGAAGGCAAAAGTGATCAAAGTCTTCATCATTAAACCTTGGCTGATGGCCTATAGTTTGGGAAGTCCAGAAATATAAAAATGTGCATTTAGTATAATGGGATTTGGCCTACATGCATTCTAAAGCTAAATAGTTATGGTTTTGTTGCATTGCCTTTATTTTTATTCTTGTGCAGGTAATAGTAGTAGTAACTGTTAATATTAATAATAACAGCTAATATTTGTGGAGCACACGTTATGTGCTACGCTAAGGACTACATTTATCTCATTTAAACCTCCTAACAATCCTTCTAATGAAGTGAGGTAGGTATTGTTACTATCCACGTTTAAAGATGTTGTTAGATTATTATGAGGTAGCACTTCCTCCTGTGATTATTGATGACCCAATGCACAGGGTTATGTAGCACCAGCTTAAGGCTTCCCTTGTTTGGTGCTTGCTGAATCTGCTGCACTGCTGGAGGTTGCAAATTACCTCATTGCCCAGCACTCCAGATGGTGTGATTGATGTAACAGAAATACTCTGGTTTTATTTCTGACCCTGCCCTTGACTTTTCTGAAACTTCCATTGGGCGAATCATCTAATTTCTTGTGCCTCAGTTATCTTGTGTAGAAAGTAGTAATACGAATACCAAATATTATTGAAGATTGAGAAGGTGTGGAGGAAAATACATGTAATGGATATTTATATTTCTTAACATATTCATTCCTCAGTCATTTATTGACCAACTACTGTATACATAGTACCCTAGTTAAACATTATGTTTCATAATACTTAATAGGAAGGGAGCACTAGTTGCTTATAATTTAAACCAGTTCATTAAAGCTTAAAATGTAAAGTTAGCATATTTTGTTAATTGTGAAATATTCAGTGACTGATTACTCAATTTTGTTTTGTAGATCTTGGACAGTCGATATTTTATACAACCACATGTTTGCTACCTTTTCTCAATGATGATATTCTGAGTACTTTGCCCTACACAATGATATCAACGTTAGCTACCTTTCCACCATTTCTGCACAAGGATATTATTGAATATCTTAGCACATCTTTTCTACCAATGGCTATATGTAAGTCCAATCTTACCTAATACTAGATTATTTTTATGTAGTATATGAATGGAAATTGCTTTTGCTGTTATAGGCTCTAGGTTTTCAAGATTATAATGGAATCACTTGATATATACATGAGCTATGATTTAAATTCAGTCACTTTAGCGTGGATGTTATGGTGGAAGCCAAAGAAATGAAAAGCATTAGGCCTTAGAATTATTTTATTCAGATAGTTTGATCTTATAGAATAGAAAAAAAGAACATAGAAAGGCAGTCTAGATTTCCTGTGTATAAATTACCGTATCTTTTGCCACTTTAGAAAAAAGATGGGAAACTTATTGTCTTAGATGTAGAAATTCCTATCTTTTGCCTCTGAAGGCAGTGGGATGTGATAGAAAGAGAATTAGATAGTCAGGATGTGCAGATTCTGGTCCCAGCTCTGCCTCTAATCTGGGCAGCTCACATAGTTGAAACTTCATCTGCAGATGACAAGCCCATTAGCTTTCCCTTATAGAGGTATCGTAATGATAAAGTGAGTTGAAATTTATGAAAAAAGCTAAAGCCTGCAAGCTACATGCAATGTGTGATTATAAACATAAAACTGATGTGAATCCTGTTTTAGTTCTATAGACTTAATCTTTCAGGCCTTCCAGACATGAGCACAAAGAAAAAAAAAAAGTTGCCTTGTGGTTTTTATTATCAAAATCATTTTCAAGTATTTTTTAAAGAAATGGATTATGGACTAATCTGTGTTTCAGTGGGGAATCTGAAAAGATTGTGGGTTTAGGAGTCAAACATCTGGATTCAAATCATAGCTCTTCCACCTAGTAGCTACATGACCTTAGGCAAATTACTTAACTTTCTGTTTCTTTCCTATAAAATAATAATGATAATGATAGCTGCCTCATAAAGTTGTGGGATAATTAAGATGGTTAACTTGGAACATTGGTAAAATGCTAGCACAATGCCTGGTATGCAGTAAGTGTCAGCTCGCTCCTCTCCTCTCAACTCTTGCTTTAGAAAAATACTTTGGTTGGTTACATTCCTCCTCGCGATCATCATTCACATTTTAATTTTGTGTACTTATGATCTTATTAAAGTTATTGCTCTGTAACAGTTGGTAACCATATATATCTTTTGAGCTACATTTGCTTTATTTTACGATCAAGTTTAATGTTAGCTATGAAATTGTACTTTTCATGTCTTTCAGCAAAGAGTTTGACTTCTACCTAAATTATATAGCAATTCAAAAAAATTAGCAGACTGATCTTCCTTCCTTCCTTCCTTCCTTTCTTCCTTCCTCCCTCCCTCCCTCCTTCCTTTCCTTCCCCCTTTCTTCTTTCTTTCTTTACTTTTTTGAGATGGAGTGACACTCTATCACAGAGTGCAGTGGTGCAATCTTGGCTTACTGTAACCTCTGCCTCCTGGGCAGAGGTTCAAGCGATTCTCCTGCCTCAACCTCCCGAATAGCTGGAACTACAGGTGTGAGCCACCATGCCTGGCTAATTTTTGTATTTTTAATAGAGACGGGGTTTTGCCATGTTGGCCAAGCTGGTCTCGAACTCCTGACCTCAGGTGATCCACCCTCCATGGCCTCCCAAGTGCTGGGTTTACAGGCGTGAGCCACAGTGCCTGGCTTCCTCCCTCCCTTTCTCCCTTCCTCCCTTCCTCTCTCTTTCTCCATCTCTCTCTCTCTTTTTTTGAAATTATGATCAGTCTGCTAATTTTTTTGAATTACTATATAATTTAGGCAGAAGTCAAACTTTTTGCTGAAGTCAAACTCTTTATTCTGTTGCCTGGGCTGGAATGCAGTGGCGCAATCATAGCTTGCTGCAGCCTCAAACTCCTCGGCTTAAGTAGCGATCCTTTTGCCCTAGGCTCCCAGGTAGGGTGTGAAGGCCTGCCCCACCACGCCCAGCTAATTAAAAAATATTTTTTTGCAGAAGTAGGGTCTCGCTATGTTTCCCAGGTTGATCTTGAACTCCTGGCCTCAAGTGACCCTCTTGCCTCAGCCTCCCAAGGTGCTGGGAGGGGGGTGGCGGGATTAATGAGGAGGCTGTATCTTTCTAATAATCAATCTAATTCATGAAATCCCTCCTTCTTAGGAATAAGTTAATAATTATGGGAGAGGTGTTGAAAATATCAGGCCTCTGAAGTTACATTTAAGATTGATCAAGTATTGTGATAGCTGGCAATTTGTTTCTTTACACTTGATTATTAATTTCTACTTAATTAGAAACACAGATCCCCAAAACATGCCACATAGTATTTTAGAATTCTTACTTACATAAATGTACAAACCTTGGCAACTGAGAATAAAATAGTAAGTTGAGTTTACAAAATTTGTGTATATTTTGTTGTTTATTAGTGGAGTAACTTGACATTTATTTGAAGGTCTGAACAAGTCACTTAATGTCCCCAAGGTCCCATTTTTTTCAATCATATAGAAGGGATTTGAAACAAATGTTCAGTCTTGAAGATTATTTCTGGCATACTACTTTGAGTTTAAGTAACATCAATATTATTTTGTGTAAGAAGTACATATGTCCTCTAACTCAGTTGTTGGTCTGCTTCATGTGTTTATTTTGTTGCTCTGGTTTTATTCTCTTAGCTTTGACTTTCCTTTCTCATAATCATTCCTGTGGTTCAATAGTAGTCAATATTTGTCATCTTTTTTTTAATTTTTATTTTTTTTAGAGGTGGAGTTTTGCTCTTGTTGCCCAGGCTGGAGTGCAGTGGCTTGACCTCAGTTCACCACAGCCTCTGCCTCCCAGGTTCAAGCAAGTCTCCTGCCTCAGCCTCCCGAGTAGCTGGGATTACAGGCATGTGCCACCATGCCCGGCTAATTTTGTATTTTTAGTAGAGACGGGACTTCTCCATGTTGGTCAGGCTGGTCTTGAACTCCCGACCTCAGGTGATCCACCCACCTTGGCCTCCCAAAGTGCTGGGATTACAGGCGTGAGCCACCACGCCCGGCCTGTCATCTTTAAATTTTTGAAAATAAATTGTAGTAGCAACTTTTACAGCCAAATTCGATTACACCATTAAGGTGTTTCCTTTGGACTTATTATTTCATGAGTATACAAAGACACAGATCCAAAGCTAGAAGGATATAGTTTCAGATTAATCATGTTAAAATGGACTGATATGAGAATGTGTGTCTGTGTGTGGTATCCATGTTTTTCTATTTTTTTGTAGTTGTTTCGGTGTTTAGAAATTGTGACCAAAACAAGACAAGAGCGTTTAACTTCCTGCAGAATATTTTTATTTCAGGACTGAGATGTTAGGATGAAGGATGTTGTATTTCCTAAGTACTTAATAAAGTCTTTAAGACAAAATAATGGCTTTTTATCTCTTTGGTGTGGTGTTCCTAATGTCAGATGGAAAACACGAACAGCTTTTCAGGTGCAAAATGATTCTGTTATTAAGGACCTAGAAGATAAAGTTCTGATCTTTGGACCTAATGAGGTATTGCAGCTCTTCAGATTAAGAGGCCAGCATGTATATCGGAGATTTCCTCCTTACCATCCTTGTCAATAAACCAAGTGCTGGACTTTTATTTTAGAATGAGTCTTTTTAACATTCTGCAGAGCAAACTTTGACTTATTTATTATGAAATTTTCCTTTGACATACTTTTCTTTTTAACTCCTTCCATAAATAAAATATATTTCTCTTTATTCCAAATGTACTCAGTATGCATTGTTTATAAAAAATATATTAAAGGAGTTACTAAGAATTGAGAAAGTCATTTGCATGTCACCATGGAAACCTCTGTTTTTCCAATAAAGGATCTGTGATTTGTGGACTGAATAGAAATATGGATGTTTGGAAGATGATACTTTAGCAGAGAAGAGAAAGAGCTGATATCAAGTGAACATTAATTGATTCAGGCTATGTTATTGTAAAGATAATAATAAAGCTGAATAGTTATATCAGCTTAAGATATAATTGTCTAAGATTATTCTAACATATCCTTGTATCCCAGACTGTTCATCTCATCCAGTTTCCTTTCCACCCTAAATTTTCTCAAAAAGTCATTTACCTTCAGGAAAAATAAAGGTTCATTTAAATCTTACAGGCATTATCTTAAAGGCAATTGTGTGACTTAATTGACTATCTGGTTCCAGACCATTGACCCTGGATCAGTTTTTGTTCTATTCCTACTACTACAGAGGGTGCATGTTACGTTTCTATGACCTTCCAAAGACTAATAACATGTAGAAAAAAACAGTAAAAATGCAAGATGATGATATTTAAATAACTTTTAATATATGCAGTGTTTTATTAGCTATTGGTTGTTTTTCTAAGGTAGGTTTCCCTGTATACTGAGAGTTTTATTGCTGAGTCATGGGAAATGTTTTGAAATAGAAATTCCAGAAGAGCTGAGTTATAATCCTGCAACTGTTGGCACATCTCCTAACCTCATGGAACTTTAGTTTCCTTAGCTGTAAAATGGTGATTAAAGATAACTTCCTGTGTCTACATCCCGTGCTTGTTGTGAAGACCATGGGATAATGTATGATAATAGCCTTTAAATATCATGTGATGTTATGCACGTGTATATCAGGCCAAATGTGTAGTCAAATCACAGACATGTCAAATCCCATTTCAACTTATTCCAATACTCTGTTGAAATTCACACATTGACCTGAAATGTTATCATCTTAAATATTATTTGAGGTAAGAGGCCATCTGCTGGGACTTGGGAATTTTTTCTTCTAGAGTTTGTTGTATAATAATGATAATTATTGTAGCAGTTTTTGAACTCACAGAATCTGACAGAACACTTCCACAGTGCTGATGGGCATCCTGACGCTGACTTTTCATGAACCTACCATTTTGCAAATATTTTAATGCTGCATAGGCTTCCAGGTCACATTGTCTTGGTCTTCCCTTTATGTTTAACTGATAATGTCCTTCTGAAGAGACATGCTTAAACCCTATTTCATGGAACACAATTACCTCTGCTCACACAAGTAGGGGGCCTGCATAGAGGTGAGACCACTTGTTAATCCAGGCAGTGCAGTCTGGCAGAGTACAGGAAATGGTTCTGTCACATTGAAAAACTGACACCATAATGTGTTTCTTCCTTCCGGATGGCTCCTTTACCTTTACACTTTAGACAAGTAGAAGGCCAGTGGAATCCATTTCAATATATCCCCCATTCAGGCCACTTCTTACCACCAGCTCTCGTTGGGGCCAGTCCAGTAGCTTCTGAACTGGTCTCCCTGCTTCACTTTTTAACCCTCCTACCTTCTGTTCTCCATCAAAAAGCCAGAGCTATCCTCCAAACATGTAAATCAGATCATGCCACTTCCCTTATCAAAACCACCTAGCCTCTCATCATTCTCACAAATCAAATTCAGTGCCCTTCCTTCACTCTCAGGCCCTCTGTGACCTGACCTCTGCCTACCTTCCTGTTTCAGTCACTGCATCTCCTTGTTTTCGCTCTGCTCCAGGGGGACTTGGCCTTTCTGCAGTTTCACAAAGACACCACATTTTGCTTTTGCTCCATGCTTTATTCTCTGTCCCCAGAGTCCTTCTCCCAAATGGTCTCATGATTATTTGCTTCCTTACATTCTTTAGATTTCAGCTCAAGTACATCTTTCAAGATGCCCTTCCTTACCCTCTGGCTAAAACAGGACCTTCCATCACTTTCTCTTTATTCCCCTGCACTGCTTTCATTTCTCCACAAGTACCTGTTTGTCCTTTCTTGTAGAATAGTGCTGTCTACAGAACTTCCTGCAATGATGGAATGTTCCATAAAAACATTAAAAATTTTGTGCTGCCCAGTAAGGTAGCCACTAGCCCCCCTCTGGCTACTAAGCTCTTAAAATGTGTCTAGTGAGACTGAGGAATGGAAATTTTAATATTATTTAGTTTTAATTAAGTTTAAATAGCTGCATGTGACTACTGGTCACCATATTGAGTAACACAGCTCTAGCTACAAAATGCAGGAACATATTAAGGCATTGTTATTATTCCTGGAGGGAGGAGATCATGGTAATGATTGTTCTGGTGATGCTGGGAGGATAGGGAATAGGACTGAAAACTTTTAATTGTATTTCCTGAGCACAATATTAAATGCAAAATTTTCTTATTTTGATTAATTATCTTCTTCCTTCTATTGTTTATAGTCTTGACTTTTTACACCCTCATGGGGACAAGCTGCACATCTGTTTACATCATGCCTTTTTAACAAGATTCAATAAATGATGTGTGTCTGTGCATGTTTATTAAATTAGAACTCGGGTGATTTTATTCAGTCTGTTAGAAGGCTAGGAAATTGCAAGGCACCGTCTGTTTATGTAAGATTGCAGCCAATTTTCTAGGGCTTGAGCCAGGGGAATGCTTTTGGCCTCCTGGCTTGTCCTTTTTGAGGGAGAGTATGGATTTGTAGGAAAAGCAGGGACATCCAGGGGTGGCTGAGCCATTTGGGCCATTCTGCAAATAGACTTCACCTAAATCATCTGAGACATGTCGGCATCTCTCCCATTTTTAAAGGCCTCCAGGTACAGTGATTCTCAGCCTTCGTTAGTAGTAGTATTCAAAATGCATATTATTATTATCATTTTTTTTTTTTATTGAAACAGAGTCTCGCTCTATCACCAGGCTGGAGTGCAGTGGTGCGATCCTGGCTCACTGCAACTTACGTTTTCCGGTTTCAAGCAATTCTTCTGCCTCAGCCTCCTGAGTAGCTGGGACTACAGGCATGCACCACCACGCCCGGCTAATTTTTTGTACTTTTAGTAGAGATGGGGTTTCACCATGTTGGCCAGGATGGTCTTGATCTCTTGAACTAGTGATCCGCCCACCTCGGCCTCCCAAAGTGCTGGGATTACAGGCGTGAGCCACCGCGCCGGGCCTATCATTGTTTTTTGAGATGGAATCTCCCTCTGTTGCCCAGGTTCTAGTGCAATGGTGTGATCTCAGCTCACTGCAACCTCCACCTCCCAGGTGCAAGCGATTCTCTTGCCACAGCCTCCTGCCCGGCTAATTTTTGTATTTTTAGTAGAGACGGGGTTTCCCCATGCTGGCCAGGCTGGTCTCGAACTCCCAACCTCAGATGATCTGCCCACCGTGGTCTCCCAAAGTGCTGGGATTACAGGCGTGAGCCAAGAAATGCTCACCCCCAGCCAAGAAATGCATATTATTAAATGCATATTATTAAAAAGTTTGAGATGAATTTAAACAAAGGTGAAACACTTATCCCAAAACAAGAATGTATATATACACACACACACACATATATATGTATTTCTTGAATACGTCTTAAACAAAACTTTCTTTTTGTTTAAACAAAGGGCACGGGGCATGCAATTATTCTTCCTGCCCCTGGACCACCTGACTAGACATTTTCTTTCTTATTTCTCGTCCCGCTAATAGTACTTCTCAAACAGTGGTCCAAAGCCAGCTTGAGTCAGAATCACCTGATGTGCTTATTAATTAAACATGTAGTTTCCTGCTTCTCGAGCTGACTGAGGTAGCGTCTCCAGAAGCATCTTTTTTGGCCCGAAAGAAACTGAATTTGAACAAGCTCCCTGGCTAGAGTTTGAGAGCAGCTGCACTTTGTTCCCTAGCATTTGGCTGAAAGTTCTTTTTTCTTGGCTAATCACACTTGATTAATCAACTTGACTGTCTAAGAGCAGTGAATTGATCCTCAGATCTTTGTCTAATTATTAATACTTATTTATTAATATGTTGTAGAGCCAAACTAGTGTCACCGGCTTAGTGGGTTGGCAGCAGCCTAGCTCCAAGTGATTAATAAAAGCCAACTCAAGTAAATGGAACTTAGTGATAGATGTGTTTTGTTTGTTTATTTCTGTAAAATTGTTTTAAAGGCCACTGTCTACTATGGTGCCCAAAGTCCTTTATGTAAAAAGGAAAGAATTGTGTTAAAATTTTTGTCTCCTCTGCTTTATTATGTGACAAACCTTTTATTACTGTTTTGATGATTCTATTCTACATGTGTTTTATTAGAAGCTATCTTATCCTTTTTGGATGTAGATGAGATACAATCCACACCTATTATACTTTAATATAAAATAAAATAAAGCAGATTTTGAGGTTATTTGCTTTTTATTGTTGCCCAAAGTAATAATAAGATTCTATTCTTTCGTATTATGTGTAGGAATCTAAGGGTTGACGTTTTGAGGGTTTTATGCTCTCTGCACACCATTCTGTTCATGCTTCACACTCTGCCACACAAGCCCAAGTATAAGGAGAGGTTTCTTCTACTTCTGGAATTTTCCCTGAGAAAAGAGGAATTTATTTTACATTTGAGTCCTAATAAAGTTTCTCCTGTGGTGGGTCCTCTCTCAATTACTGTGTTTGAAATAAGAAAGTCCTCTTGGGAGACAGTGTATTTCCCCAAATGACTTCCATCAGTGCTAAAAATACTTAAAGGGGTGACCTGATATACTCTCTTAAAAAAGAGAGGCAAAGAAATTTAATATGGTATTTGATATCATCTTAAGCCACTTAAAGATGTCTTAAAAGCAATTTGTGAGTGGAGACCATGATTATACAGTGATAAGATGGATTTTAAGGAAACCAATTTGCTTTGTGATTTTATGCTTGTTGGCATAGGATAAAAGGCCCAGCAACTGTGTTATTCACAGGTTAAAAAATTGCTTTATTTCAAACAACTCAGATGAATGTGAAGATGGTAAGCTCTGGAAAACTAAAAAAGTGATTCTCATGGTAATGAAGACATTGATGATGAAGTTACATGTGAAGGTTTGAATAAAACTGTTTAACGATATGTGAAAGTTGAAAATACCATTTAAATTAATAATAATATTTTTTTATAATATGTGATTTAGAATTTGTATTGTAACTAAATGTTATACATTATAAGTAAACTATTATTTCATCTGCATCTCTAAAAAGTAGTACATTCAGTTGGAGTTTAAAAACCTTTTTTTATTATTTTCTCATTGGATACCCTTCAGCATGTGTGCTGTCTTTGGGCACATAGAGGATTCTGTTTTTTTCTTTCTTTTCCATCTAAATACAAACATCTTGGAGGTAGAGATCCCATCTAAGTACAACTCTGATAAAGCCATTACATCACTTTCTGGCATTGTTCTGTCTCCTTATAGATTCTCACTAGATTTTCCTATGGATAATGACAACTGTGGCATTTGTATACTAGGACAAATTTTGTGGTTTTGTTTGTACAAAACTTCCATTGACTTTATTGGAACTTGTTTTTTTTTTTTAAGTTCCTTCTTATCTCTCATGCTCTGTGCAAAGTAACAGGTATATGCAGAGATTAAATTGTGTCTAATCAAAAAACTTTTGATTGCAGTGGGCTCCTCAAGGAGAGAAGGCGTACCTGCCCATGTTAACCTCTCTGCATCATCCATGCTAATGATTGCAATGCAGTACACATCCAATCCAGGTAAGCGGAAATTGGAATGGTTTGACTAATTCTAATGCCAATAATTAAACAAGACATCAAACAAGCAGGCTAGACCTTAATTTCATCATAGAGATGTATAGGAAACAGACTTTTGAGTCAAAATCAATATATCTTACCTATTGCTATTAGCAGTGATCTTGGTGTCTAGTGATATTTTTAGAATATTTGAGGACACAATTTTAGAACATTGACTGGAAATGGATTGAATGTACAGAAATAGTAAAATTAGAAATATAAAAATAACCTGCAATTCTAAGAACAACAGATAACCACTGTTAATATTTTGGTAAATTGGCTACCCCAGTGCACACAAATATCCTTAGACATAAACCTTTTACTATGTTTCTGATTATTTCCTTAGAATAAATCAATAAAAGAGATTAATACGTTAAAGGACTTGAGAATTTTTCAATATTTCCAATAGTATGTGAAAGTACTTGTCTTATTGTGATTTGTCATTATTATAAAATTTGTGTAGAGTCAGACAGATGAATATTAATATCCCATTGTTTTGATTTGTAGTTCTTCCATTACTAGTGATGTTGAACAGATTTTCACATTTACTCTGTTTGATTTTCATTTGTCAGTATAATTGCAGATAATTTTGGAAAACTGACCCAAAACAGGGGCTGTTAGTCATGTGCTAAGATATAGACTCATTTTTATTTTCATTTAATGTTTATTTGGAAAGTAAACAAATCTGGTGGCACTGTTTTTTATTCTTTTTTTTTTTTTTTTAGCTATCTACCTAATTGTGTAATAAATAATAATTAACTCAGAACAAGGAAAAATATTTTTTTCATTTCAAAATCTTAATGCTTCTTAGTCTGGAGTGCATCTTCTGTCTTAGTCCATTGGGTCATAACAAAAATATAAACTGAGTGGCTGATAAATAGCAAACATTTATTTCTCATAGATCTGGAGGTTGGGAAGTCTATGGTCAAGGTGCCAGCAGAGTTGATGTCTGGTGAGGTCCTGCTTCCTGGTTCATGGATGGCCATCTTTGTGTTGTGTCCTTAAATGGTGGGAGGGAAAGGGAGTTCTCTGAAGCCTCTTTTATAAAGGCACTAATCCCATGCATAATGGCTCTGCCCTAATGACCTCATTATTTCCTAAAGGCCCCGACTCTGAATACCATCATATTGAGGCTTAAGGTTTAACATACAAATTAAAAAATTTGTTTTTAGATACAGAGTCTTACTCTGTCACTCAGGCTGGAGTGCAGTGGTGCAATTATGGCTCTCTGCAGCCTTGACCTCCCTGGCTCAAGTGATTCTCCTGCCTCAGCCTCTTGAGTAGCTGGGACTACAGGCATGTGCTACCACATCTGGCTAATTTTTAAATTTTCTTTAGAGACAGGGTCTCATTAGGTTTCCTACACTGGTCCCAGACACCTGATTTCAAGTGACCCCCCCTCCCTTGGACTCCCAAAGTACTGGGATTACATGCATAAGCCACCATGTCTGGCAGCATATAAATTATGAGAAGATGCAAGCATTTAGTCTATAGTATTCCATCCTGTTCTCCCAAATTCATGTTATTCTCATATGTAAAACATTCATTCCATCCCAATAGCCCCGAAAATCATAACTCATTTCATCATGAACTCAAGAGTCCAAAGTCTCGTGTAAATACCATCTAAATCTGATATGAGTGAGGCAATTTCCTGAGGCAATTTCCTCTCCAGCTGTGAGCCTATGAAATCAAACAAGTTATAGGCTTCCAAAATACAATGGTGGGACAGGCATAGAAAGACATTCCCATCCAAAAGGGAGAAATGGGAAAGTAAAAAAGGGTAACAGGTCCCAAGTAAGTCTAAAACCCAACCACATCATACCTTAAGGCTTGAAAATTACCTTCTCTGACTTGATACTCTGCCTTCCAGGCCCACCGGGATGGAGGTCCCACCTTCCAAACCCATTGGGGTAAGAGTTCTCTCTTCTGGCCCCACTGAGGTGGTGGCCCTGTATTGCAGCTTTGCCGTCTAGGGGTTGGGCCCCAAGGTCCTGTTTCTATGATTTTGCGTAGCTCTGCCTCCATGGCTTGCTGGGAATTGCCCTAGTGGGGGCTCTCTATAGTGACCCTGCCTCCACAGTGGTTCCCTTCCTGCCCCACACTCTGCAGACTGGGGTCCTGTGCCATGACTTTCTCAGGGAGGGGTTCCAGCTCTCCTGGCCATCCTTTGAAATCTAGGTGGAGGCTACTACACCCCCATGCCTTTGCTGGGTACAGTGCATGCTGCTCTGGCCAAAGGGCAGCTGAACAGTGAGGCATGGGAGTAAGGGACTGAATTTTACAATGTGAGAAGGTGCCTTGTGAGGGGGTGGCATGCCCTGAGGTGTCAAAAGTGCTGGTGGCCTCTCCTTTGGAACCTTTATTCCCCAGGGTCCTTGCACTCTGGATCTGTGATGGGAGGGGCAGTGCAGAGGATTTCTGAATTGCCTCTGGGGTCATTCTTCCACTGTTTTGGACAATACCTCCTGGCTTCTGTTGAGATGGCTGACTAACCTTATTAAATGATCACTTAGCTACATTCTCATCATTCTTTTCCTAACAGGCTTCTTAATTCTTTCAATACAGAGGCTGAGAGTTTTCCAAATCTTTAAGTTCTTCTTCCTCTTTGATTAACAATTCTGTCTTTGGATCATTCTCTCTTCTCACATTTTATTACAATATAAGCAGTCAGAAGAAATCCAGCTGCTCCTTCAATACTTTGTTAAGAAATTTTCTTAGCCAAGTATCCAATTTTATCACTCACAAGTTCTACCTTCCACAAAACACTAGGACACAAACACAATTTGCAATAAATAGCAAATCCATACAAGTTCTTTGCCATTTTATAGCAAGGATGGCCTTTCCTCAACTTTCTAGTAGTGTATTTCTTATTTCTGTCTGAGATCGCATCAGAATTGCCTTTACTGTCCATATTTATACTAACATCTCTTCAGGATCATTTAGATATTCTCTAAGAAGATTGAGGCTTTTTCTATAGCTTTCCTCTTTCCTTTTTCAGCCCTTGCCAGAATTGCTTTTAAAGGTCTATTCATGGCAATATAGACTTTTTTCTAGCCTGCACATCAAAACGCTTCTAGCCCCTTCCTGTTACCAGTTCCAAAGCCGCTTCCACATTTTTAGCTCTTTGTTATAGCAGCACCCCACTTCTTAGATCCAATTTTCTGTCTTAGTCCATTTGGGTTGCCATAACACAATTCTATAAACTGAATGACTTATAAGCAATGCACATTTGTTTCTCATAGTTCCAGGGGCCGGGAAGTCCAAAATCAAGGTGCTAGTAGATTGGATGATCTGTGAGAACTCATTTCCTGGTTCATGAATGGCTGTCATTCCACTGTGTCCTTACATGGCAGAAAGGGCAAGGGAGTTCTCTGGGGCCTCTTTTATAAGGGCACTAATCACTTCCTAAAGCCTCCACTTCTTAATACTATCACATTAGGGGGTTTGGATTATTATTATTATTATTATTATTTTTGAGATGGAGTCTTGCTCTCTCACCCAGGCTGGAGTGCAGTGGTGTGATCTCAGCTCATTGCAACCTCCACCTCCCAGGTTCAAGCAATTCTCCTACCTCAGTCTCCCAGGTAGCTGGGATTACAGGTGCACACCACCATGCCAGCTAATTTTTGTAGTTTTAGTAGGGATGGGGTTTCACCATCTTGGCCAGACTGGTCTTGAACTCCTGACCTGTGATCCACCTGTCTTGGCCTCCCAAAGTGTTGGGATTACAGGCGTGAGCCACTGCCCCTGGCCTCAGGGGTTTATATTTAACATAAGAATTTTGAGGTGGCACAAACATTCAGTCTCTAGCATTCTCTAAGTCTGAAATCTCTTATGATTATTATATATAGATATAATTAATATATACGTAGGGAAATTATATCTTATATATCAGTTTAGTTTAAAATAATCAAACTATTATATTCATTATATAGTATGTCCTTAATAAAACCATTTATTTGGAATCTAGTTAATTAGAGTCTGATCATGAGAGTTTTGTCTGAATTTCTAAGCTAGATGGGTGGTAGTGAAGCAGAGTGCTTCGAGATTAGTTGTATGTGGATTCACATCTGAGCTTACTTGCAAATTGCCAGTTAGTGAAACCTTGAGCAAGTTTTTTACCCTCCTAAAACCAAGTGTCCTCATCTATAAAATGGAAATAATTCTTCCTGCAGTACTTTAAAATGCTTCTATAAAGATTTAATGGTTTACCTATATGTAAAGTGCTTACTTTAGTGACTGACACATTGTAAATTCTCAATAAATAGCAAATCCATACAATTTGCCATTTTCTTCTTGGAGTTGAATGTTGAGTTGAATGTTTCACTGGAAAACTACTGTGGTCAGATAGAGTTGCATCTGTTATTTTAAAATCTGTATCTTTATTTGTTCATGAGGAAATATTTATAACCAGCTACTCTATACTAGGAATTTCAGTTGGGACCCAAAGCTAGTCTTGTGATGTAGGAAGCACTTATGTGAGGCAATATCCACCAGGGTCTCTCTGGGATCAAGAGGTAGGGCATTGTTCTGTCGTTTGAATTTTTACTAGAAGCAGCAGCAACTGGCAACTTGGTCCTTGTAGCTGATTGTGTATCAAGGATAGAGCACAATCCTTGCTTAAGTAACCAGCATTCATTGAGCACCTTCTATATATAGGAGTCTGTGCTAGGCATTGTGAAAATCACACAAAACGTAAGATATGGTGCTTGCTATGAAGCTTACCTCTAATTGGGAAGATCAGGTATATTCACACAAATCATTAGTTAACAATGTAATGTAGTACATAGGAGTACTAAATAAATACGCTAGGCACTGTTAGTTCATCAGAAGGAGGGGAGCTGTATGGATTGAAATGATTAGAAAAGACTTTGTGTCACTTGGGCCGAGGATGAGTCTTAAATTACGGACAGAGGAGTTTCTTTTTTTTTTTTTTGAGATGGAATCTCACTCTGTCGCACTGGCTGGAGTGCAGTGGCATGGGTCACTGCAACCTCCGCCTCCTGGGCTCAAGCGATTCTCCTGCCTCAGCCTCTCCGGTAGCTGGGACTACAGACCCATGCCACCATGCCTGGCTAATTTTTGTATTTTTAGTAGAGATGGGGTTTTATCATGTTGGCCATACTGGCCTCGAACTACTGACCTCATGATCCACCTGTCTTGGCCTCCCAAAATGCTGGATTACAGGCATAAGCCACTGTGCCCGGCTGGACAGAGTTTTTATTGATAAGGTAAATGGGGCATTCTGGGAGGGGAAGCTGTTTTAACAAAGAAACTGTCCAGGTATGTTCATGGGTCAGTGGATGGCTCTGAACAAGGTTCATATAGCAGACCCGTGGAGAATAGCAGACACTGTGTAACAGAAAGTGTCTTGGAACATCTGCCCTTGAGAATTCAGTGATGGCTTAAGACCAAATTTCCAATTCTAGAGCGCCTATGCAATCAGTAGTATCCACCATGTACTAGGCACTCCATAGTTAGTGACATGGGACTGACCCCATCCTCATCTCAGGAAGCTTATCAATATGGTTGGGTGAGAGCGAGAAGACATTAATCAAGTAATTATAAAATCAAGTGTAAAGTTTCACTTGTGAGAAGTGCAAGTATGTTACGCTATAAGACTCTATAAAAGCAAATTTTGCTTTTATTGAGGAAATCAGGAGGGCTTCTTTGAGGAAGTAACCTTTGGTTTGAGAACTGCAGGATGAGTCATGTGAACAAGGCCTACAAGGAGGAGTGGTTCAGGAAGAGGAATCTCATGTGTCACGGGGGAGCCTGGCAAACAGCTGAGACTGAAGGATCAGTGTAGCTGGAACTCAGAGTGAGAGCTCCCTGGTGTGAGATTAGATTTAGAGTTCCATGGTCTGGAACATGCAGGATGTTGTGAGCTATGTTAGGGAGTCCTCCTGTGTTTTTCCAAATCTAATGGGAAGCTGCTGAAGGGCTTTCAGTGGGCTGTGTTGTGTGTCACCCTTGCTGCAGTTGAGAATGGATTGAAAAGAAGCCAAGTTGGGTATAGATTGACCTGGAAGGAGGTCCTTGCATTTGTCTAGGCACTTTAAAGGCAGGGACAATTGAAACGGAAGAAAAAGCAGATCTATCCAAGAGCTATTTAGGAAGCAACATTGGTAGGACTTGGTGACATATTGGGTAGAGTGGGTTTCTGGATGCACTAACTGGAGGCATGATGGTTGTATTACTTTGTTGTTGCACTGCTATAAAAAAATACCTGAGACTGGTTAATTTATAAAGAAAAGAGACATCATTGACTCATGGTTCTTTAGGCTGTACAGGAAGCACAGTGGCTCCTGCCTCTAAGGAGGGCTTCAGAAAACTCATAATCATGGTAGAAGGCAAAAGGAGAAGCATGTCTTAAATGGCTGGAGCAGGAGGAAGAGAGAGAAGGGGAAGCACCACATGCTTTTAAACAAGCAGATGTTGTGAGAACTCTATTATGAGAACAGTACCAAAGGGATGGTACTAAGTCATTCATGAAGGATCCACCGGCATCATCCAATCACCTTCCACCGGGCCCTACCTCCAACATTGGGGATTACAATTAAACATGAGATTTGGTGGGGACACAGATCCAGACTGTAACAGTGGTTCTACTCACTGATAAAGGAGGCATTGGAAGAAGAAGATCAAGCCTCTGAAGGAGGATCTTGAGATCTGTTTCAGACATGTTGTGTTCACGGTATCTTTGAGACATCTAATAGGAGATGGTGATTAGGTAGTTGTATTATGGGTCCGGAGCTCAGAACAGAGCTCTGGACTAGAGCTAATGAACTTTGAACCCATACACAGGTCTCCAGTGACCTTCACTGAATTGCATATAGATGGCCACTGAAGTTGGGTATAAGCGTGAGATTGCTTAGGGGAGAGCAGAGAACAAATGAAATGTGGAGTGCTTCTGTGACTAGGCCTTCAGGAACTCCAACAGATAATGGCCCAGTGGAAGAGGTTGAGCTCTCCAAAGAGGTAGAAAGGTTGCATCTGTTAGGATGTCTTTGGCTGACAGAGGCTTTAAGGTATAAGCACTTTGGTTGTTTACTTAATAGGAAGTCCTGAAGATAGCTCCACAATATCAGGGGGCTGAGATCTTGGAATTCCCCTTATATTTGCAGAAAGGCTGCCACTGTGGAGGTTATTATAACCTCACATGACTACATCCAAAAACAGGTGATAGGATCAAGCAGGATCATTAAGAGAAAAGTCTCCTGGTGTACCTCTTTTGTTCTTTCAGAGGGAGAAAGTATGTCTCAGAAGCTCCCCAGCAGATTTTCTCTTCATTCTTACTGTCCAGAACTGAGTCACATGGCTACCTGTAGCTGCAAGGGGCCCTGGGAAAGTATCTTGCTTTTGTAGTCTTTGAATTGGTGTCTGAGTCCATTTTACACTACTATAAAGAACTGCCAGAGACTGGGTAATTTATAAAGAAAAGAGGTTTAATTGACTCACAGTTCCACATGGCTGGGGAAGCCTCAGGAAACTTACAATCATGGTAGAAGGTGAAGGGGAAGCAAAGACCTTCTTCACATGGTGGCAGGAAAGAGAGAGCCAGCAATTGCAGGGAAAAGTGCCTTTATAGAAACCTTCAGATCTCGTGAGAACTCACTCACTATCATGAGAACAGCATCATGGAAACTGCCCCCATGATCCAAACACTTCCCACTAGGTTTCTTCCTAAAACCTGGGGATTACAATTCAAGAGGAGATCTGGGTGGGGACACACAGTTTAACCATATCAATTGGCAATTGGACAAGCGAAAAAGGGTGTTGACAGCAGTTAAGTAGCAACAGTATTGTCCACCACAGGAGACAGGGGAGGGTCATTCATATTATGAAGCCAAGGAAAGAGTGTTTCAAAAAGGAGACAGTAGTCAGCAGTACTGAATGTGGCTGAAAAGTCAAGTAAGATGCAGGCTGAAAAATGTGCATTGGATTGCATGACAGGGAGGTCACTGGTGAATAAAGTGTGAACTGCTTCAGTGTCAGGACAGGCCTGGAATATAGATTAAGGAAGGTATCAAAAGGCATCTAACTAGGTTGAAAGTATCTTTCTTCCCCAAATGAAATAAGCAAGTCAAGGAAGCTTGATGTTGTGTAGCTTTTAAAAATTCCTCTACAAGATGGAACTGAGGATGAAATGAAAAACTCCACTCTAATCCATCAAGTCTGTCACTTGCGGTCCATTCAACCTTAGGCAAGTTGGACACTGAGTCTTAGTTTCCTAACTGTGCCGTGGCAATTGTAAGATAATACATATAAAGCTCTTTCTACAATATCTAGCAAATAATGAATGCTCAATAAATGTGAGCTTTATTATGATTCTGTTGGGCTAGTTTTTTTTTTTCCTATGCAGATCTTATGTTGATATAAGTTTATTTTGTGAATGTATGATTACTAGGGACTTTAAAAATATTTCCATCGTTAACATGAAGCATGAAATACTTCTCAAGGACCTTGGGACAAAGCTTGATAAAGTCAAGGGCTTAAGTGATTTTTTTTAAAGCATGAATATATGGAGAGAAGTTATTTCTTATTTAATGATTAGAGACTGAAAAGTCATACTGAAGAAATTTGTTATATTTATATCAAAGGATGTTTTGTCTGGTATTTAAATTTCATGTATGAATTACATTTTCTACATTACAGTGTATCATTGTCAATTACTGGAATGCCTCATGAAATATAAACAAGAAGTCTGGAAAGTAAGTTTTGGGTCAAATTTAACCCATAGTCACAAACTTAATCTGTATAATACAGTAAAAATTATTTACATATTAAAACTGTTGTTTAGGTCAAATTTGTTGACATCCTAATATTTTGATGTGGCAGAACCTATAATTCTTTTTTTAATGGTTAATTATTTATCATTTAGAGCAGAAATGGTACTTTTAGAACATCGTGTCTTGATGGATAAAGTAATTGGATATATCTTATTCTTGGAATTAAGCTAATATTGTATGTTATGACAATTTTATTTAATTTGAAAGGTTGCTTGAGAATCTGTCCTCTTTTAAATAGGAGATATGAATGTTTAAGAAATGTGATTAGGAAAATATTTTTTCAAATGCAGTATTTGGCAAACTGGCTTATGTTATTCTAAAATCTTTCTTTAACATCAATCTGATTAGAGATGAATTTGTTAAAAGATAAAGTACTTTGCACGCTACCTGTGAGGGCTCATTTACAGAAGGACCAATAAATGCATAAATCATACAAGTATAATGTTTTAATGTGATCTAATCTATGAAACATGACTGCATGAGATTCCAGATAAATTACTCACCTCAAACCCCTCCATTAGAATTTTCACTGCTTTGGTAATGTTGAAGTCTCTACCTTTATTTTTATTTCATGATGCTAAGTCAAAATATGCTTGCTGTTTCCTTTAGGATCTTTTGTATGTGATTGCGTATGGGCCTTCACAAGTGAAGCCTCCAGCTGTGCAAATGCTTTTCCACTACTGGCCCAATTTAAAACCTCCTGGGGCAATAAGCGAGTACAGGGGGTTGCAGTACACAGGTAAGAGGAGAGGAGCCCTGTGATGCCCCATCCATATTTCTCCTGTGCCACATTGGCCTCACCTACTTATACATATATTTTTATCTTGCCGGACTATATTTACTGTGCCTTTGGACATGGTCATAAATCCTTTCTGAAACTAAATGGTTTAAAGATGAATTAATTCAAATCAATTTCAAAAGCATTTATGGCATCAGGGCAAATTGCCTTATGTCCCAGTCCCATTTGATATACCACTGGCTGAGGGTCTTAACTCTGGCTGCCATTAATCAGTCCACAGGCATGAGCAGTGAGAGTGATGCTGCAAATTTGCTCATCATTTAGCAGAAACTCCAACTAGCTGATTCTGCTCTGATAAGAAGACTTGCAGCACTTTCAATATCACCAGCTCATGTACTAAATAAAAATTAAATGATCCTGATAGACCAGGCATGGTGGCTCACACCTGTAATCCCAGCACTTAGGGAGGCTGAGACGGGTGGATCACCTGAGGTCTGGTGTTCGAGACCGGCCTAGCCAACATGTGAAACCCCGTCTCTACTAAAAATACAAAAATTAGCCAGTTGTGGTTGTTTGTGCCTATAATCCCAGCTACTCAGGAGGCTGAGGCAGAAGAATCGCTTGATCCCAGTAGGTGGAGGTTGCAGTGAGCCGAGATTGTGCCACTGCACTCCAGCCTGGGTGACTGAGTGAGACTGTCTCAAAAAAATAAATAAAAAATGACCCCAATAGCCTGGTTGCTTAGCAAGTCAACAATGGATGAATCTTGGTATAATTAATAATGAAGAGAACATTAACTTTAAATGTAATAACAGATATCTACCAAAAAATCCTGCAAAACAAACAAACAGATCAACAACCTCCAGGTCCTAGAAGGTTGTTTATGTTTATATAATATTAAATAAAAGAAGAAACCTATGACTAATGGAATTTTGTTGCCCTTGTTCACCTTTTTGCCCCACTTAATTCTAGATCTATTTTTCTGAGAATGAGAGAGATGGATATTTTGCAAGGTTAACTTTTCTCCAAGTTATTGTAGGATTGCATACTGATGTTCTGAGAATCTACTTATTTGTTTGCATTACTGCTATTTACAAAGGTGATTTGAGGTGGTTTTCAAGGGGATTTAACTGAATTCAGGTGTCTGATTTATTTTCCTTGAAAGACTTAAAGTCAAGTGTTAGAGATAGTAATACTTGTTGTTTGGGCTTTGGTGGCCCTTGGTGGGCTTATTCTAAACCCAAACTACATGATAACAGTAATAAAAACAATGAAGGTAGATAGTAAGTAGATTTTTCAAAATTGGGAATTGGTATAATTGGTGCTGTATATCACAGATAGCAGAGAGTGTTTAAGTGTTGCTAAGTGAATAATTCAAATGTAAAAGCGCAAAATATGGAAGCATTAATAGAAGAAAAGGTGAAACAACTGAAATATTTGACACTAACATCTCATTTGATCCCTGAAATAAGCACTTACATGAAGTATAAATGGATAATCAGTATTAAATAACATTTATCTATTCAATGAATATTTGATGAGTAACTACTCTGTGCCAGACACTACTATCTGTTAATGATACAGGAACCAACACAAAACCAGACCTCATGGAACTTACTACAATCTAGATATGGAAATCCATTCATTTTATTCAACAATATTTACGGAGTGGCTACTATTAGGCAGACATTATTCTCGGCACTCTTGGTGAAGCAGTAAAGAAAACATGAAAATCATTAATATCTTGGAGCTTACACTCTAATTGTCAAGGAAAGACCCCAAAAACTGCCTTAAAGGGTAATAAGTTCTGAAGTAGAGGAAATACAGAGAACTTTGGGGAAACACAGGAAGGATCTCTAACCTCACCAGGAGGATGGGCAAGTTTGGGAAGGGGTATTTGTTAAGGAAGGTTCTCAAGTAAGTGACATTTAAGCTGATACCTGAAGGATATGTACACACTAGATGTCAGAAACAGGTGAGTCATGAGTGGATAGAGTGTGAGTTGAAAGGCAGAAGGCACTACAGGCAGAAGATAGCATGTTAGTATTTAGGAACTGGAAAAAGTCCAGTGCAGCCAGACATTGGAGTGAGAGGAGAGTAGTCAGAGGTCAGGCGAGAGGCTGATAGGCCTGGGAAGGAGTTTCGATTTTATCCTAGCAGCAAAGGGACACCAGGTACAGGTTTTAAACTGAGAAGCCACTTGATGAGATTTGCCTGTTCTGAGCATCCCAAAAGCCCAGCAAACTAACAGCTACTTCCACCATCCCTGTGGCCATTGCCCCGAGGAAGGTTCAGTCAAACCTGTCTTCACTGAAATAGCTCAGCCTATGCCCACTACAACCAGAGCAACTTTCATCTTCTCTTGTGCTCTCTGAACCAAGATATTTCTAAGGCCATTCATTCTTCAGTCCATCCTTGCAAGGACATATTCCTATTTCCATTCTTTCAGCAGTCTGTTATGGCATGCCTGCTGCCCTCCAGGCACTGTCCTAGGCCCTGGGGAAGTAGCTCTCTTGAAACTCCCATTCTAGTAGACCATGGCATTCTGTGTAGAAAACAAAAGATCACAGAAAAAAATCATTCTGGTCTATGGATTATTACTTCTCCACTACTGGCTGCTTGTAAGACATTGTTTAGCTGCTTATTATATTATCTAATTATTTTAGCCCTCTCCTAATTGAACACAATTTATGGACAAGGCACCATATTAGGTTTTACAGATGTATCTTCAATCCTTACAAAAATACTGGGAAGTCACTTGTCTTATTTCCGTTCTACAAATGAGGAGTGGAACACAGAGTTTAAGTAACATGCTTAAATTCACACAAATAATAAGGGCACAGATTGAATTTGAACCCCACATTTTTTTACTTTAACTGTGCTACATCACTTTTTTCAGTTCAGTTCTTTAATTAAACATTAGCTAAAGCATTAAAATTGTCTGCAATGCCTACTGCAAGACATACCAAAGAGTATCATCAGTATTTAAATGGCACTATAACTCCAAATATTCTTAATAATGAAAATTATATGGAGACAGGATTTTATTAACTTAGAAGCTCAAAGATAAAATGCTTTCTTAGGAACCAGCAACTTTTGTTTGTTTTCCCAGTGATTTACAGTATTTTCTCTTTAAAAAGTAAAAATTTAGCCAGGTACGGTGGCTCATGCCTGTAATCCCAGCACTTTGGGAAACCGAGGCAGGCAGATCACCTGAGGTCAGGAGTGGGACACCAGCCTGGCCAACATGGTGAAACCCCATCTCTACTAAAAATACAAAAATTAGCTGGGTGTTGTGGTACATGCCTGTAATCCCAGCTACTGGGAGGCTGAGGTTGCAGTGAACTGAGATTGTGCCATTGCACTCAAGCCTCGGCAAGAGACCAAGTCTCCGTATCAAGAAATAAAAAATAAATAAAAAGTAAAAATTTTTTAAAAAAGGAAAATTTACTTACAGAAAAATTATAGCAGTATGTAAAGAGGAAAAACAACAGCACCATCCAGAAATGACCATTGTTAACATTTTGGTTTATTTCCAGGTTTTGATGAACTTTAAAAAATACAATTAAGATCATGTTGTATGTAATTACACAAGGCTCCTGCCAACTATTTATGATAAAAGATGTCAAACACAGAAAAGTTTAAAGAATCACTATGAACACACAGGGTTAATGATTGTTAGTAATTCACCGTAATTTTCACATATATGCGTATGAATTATATATTACTTTTTAAACAGTTAACATGGGAATATTTACGACTCATACAAAGAAGATCAAATAATGAGAATTTGGTGATGTACAATGTTTGCTCCTTTTTGGTTTATTAGTGCATATCAATAACACCTGCTCCAATTATTTTGGTCTTAAAGATGCAAAAAATTAATGTCTCCTATTTTTGTGGGACTCCCATGTGTATGTACATAATTAAAACAACTTTTTCTCCTGTTTAAAAAAAGATGCAAAAAATTATAACAAGTTTCTTGACAATGAAAATAACTGTTATGTTGTTCTATGCTTCTCTGCTTCTGTGGGAGAGAAAGAAATTATTTAGTAATTTTCCTGTTACAGTTTCCCAACTAGTAAATAATTTAGCCTTTGTTAGTAAGAAACAGAACCAGTTATTGTTTAGTTTCCATTTGAACTATAGGACAAAAGATGTTGCACAAGACATACACCTCCAAGAAACAGAATCTACATTTGCAAGACAGGGACTGTACCTTTCTAAGACACAGACGGTTGCAAAAGCAGATAGAGACTAACTCAAGATAGTACAAGGTGAAATTTTGGTCTAAGCTACCAAATATCACCAGTACAATTGGATTTTTGAATTGTATACAAGTTAAGTATAAGACATTCTACCAGTTCTTTTATGTCACATTGAGTTCTTAGTTATCTTTTTTATTAACTCAATTTTATCTCTACATAATTAAAAATGTTGTAAAACGTTTCTACTGGTGCATTGTATACATGCAGAAAATCACAAATTTCTAAGTATTCATGGGACACCTCCTACCATGTGCTCTCTCTTACACCCCAAAGGTAACTACTGACATGGCTTCCAATACCTGAGATTAGTTTCATCTGTTTTAGAATTTTATAGAAATAGAATAATTTATTATTTATTTGTGTGTGTGTGACTGTGTGTGTGTTGTGTGTGTGTGACTTGTTCATGGTGTTGAGGATAACTGTACTTTGTTCATTTTTATTGCTGTACTTATTCTACCAAATGAATGTACCATAGTTTACCTATCCATTCTATTATTAATGAAGATTTGGATTATTCTCTCTTTCTGGCTTTTATAAATAATGCGCCTATGAACATCCTTGTGTATGTCTTTTGGTGCATACTTGCATACATTTATTAGGTGCCTAAGGTGGAATTTCTGGATCAGAGGATGTACATATATCCAACTTTGATGGATAATAGCAAACAGCTTTCCAAAGTAGTTGTATTAATTTATGCTCTCCTTAGTAGTGTATGAGAGTTCTTTTTGTCTTATTTTCCCCATTTTGGGTATGACTTTGTTTTGTTAGTTTTTTAAATTTTAGCCATTTTCAAGGATGGGTAGAAGTATCTTATTGTGATTATAATTTGCATTTCCCTGATTACTAATGAAGCTGAACGTTTCTTCATATGCTTATTTGCCATTTGAATATCCTCTTATATAATCTTGGTCAGTTATATGTGTTGCAAATACCTTGTTTTTTATTTTCTTAATAATGTCTTATTATTAAAGTTATTTTAATGTTATCAACTTAGCATTCTTTGTCTTCGTATTTAATCCTTTTTGTGTCCTATCTAAGAAAATCTTTCCCTACCCCCAAATTATAATGCTTTTTTGTCACCTTCTATAATTTTTGTTTTTTATCTTTTAGATTTATCTGGAATTAATTTTTCTATATGTTATGAGGAAATGGCCAATTTCTTTCTCTTATGGATAGCCAGTTGATTCAAAATTATTTATTGAAAATATTATTCTTTCCTTACTACTCTGTGGTACCATTTTTTTTTTTGTCATAAATCAAGTGTCTATTTAAAAATGATTCTGTCTCTGGATTCTTAGTTCAACTGGTATATTTTTCCTTTTATCAGTACCATACTGTTTTAATTACTGTAGCTTAATAATAAAATTTTATATCCAGCTGTGGAAGTCCTTTTACCTTGTTATTATTGCTCTCTTCACCTTCCTTGTCTTCACCTACTTTCTTCTCTTTCTATTTGTTCCTTCTCCTCCTTCAATGATATCTTGCCTATTCCTAGCTCTTTGCTAAGTTAAAGAGTTTTTCAAGTTAAACATATACAAACACTCATACTGCTAGTATTTTGATTGGGATTGTCTTGAATCTATGTTGGGATAATCTTGATCAATTTGGGAAACTAACGTCTTTATAATATTGAACCTTTCAATCCATGAACATGGTATATCTCTTCATTTATTTAGGCTTTTTTTTTTTAAGTTGCCCTCAATTCTTTTTCTAGTATTCTACTAGATGTAGATGTGTAGATGTCTTGCATATCTCTCATGTAGTTTATTTCTAGATATTTAGTTTTAGATTATTATTGTCAATGATATATGTTCTAAAAATTACATTGTCTAACTCTTTGTTGCTAGTATGTAGATGCAATTAATTTTTAGTATATTGGTCTTGTATTCAGCAACTTTGCTAAGTTACTTTTCAGTTCTAATAATTTATTATGGTAGTCTTGCTTAAAAATTAATTTAACACACACACTTATATTATTGTTGAATAATACAAATGTAGTCTCTTTCTCAATCCATAAGCCTTTTATGTCTTCTTGCCTTATTACAGTGACTTAAACCTCACAGTGGTATGCTGATTCCTAAATCCTGTGCTACGCTGATTCCTAAATCCTTCATGGTTTCTTCTTTGACCCATGGGTCATCTAGAAGGAGATTTATAGTTTTATCCTTCTGTGGTCAGATAATACACTTTGTATTATTTTATTCCATTGACATTTTTAACACTTTCTTTAGGGCTGAGCATATGATCATTTTTGTAAATGTTCTTGTGTAAAGAACTTAAAAAGAACTTCTGTTTGGCAGTTGCTTGTACAGTTTTCTACATGTGTCAATGAAATCAAATTTGTAATTGTTTAGTTCAAATCTTCTATATTTTCATTATATTTTTGCCCATTTCTTCTATCTGTTACCAAGAGCAGGATGTTAAAAATCTCTTACTATGATTGTGGATTTGTCTGTTCCTCTTTGTAGTTCTGTCAGTGTTTGCTTTGTATATTTTCAGGCTGCATTATTAGGTATATACAAATTTAGAATGCAGTATCTTCTCAGTTAATTGAAAGTTTTACCATTATGAAATGCATGTCTTTATCTCTTCTAATACTTTTTGTGTTAAAATCTACTTTGTCTTATACTAATGTAGCTATACCAGCTTTCATGAGTGTTTACATGATATAACTTTTCCCATCTTTTAATTTTCCATTTTTTTGTATTCTTATATTTTATGTGTATCTTGTAATCAGCATATAGTTGTTCTTTAAACTCCATATTCATGATTTTTGCCTTTTAATTGAAGCATTTATCCTGTATATATGTAATGTAGTTATGGGTATATTTAACTTTAAATCCACAATTTTCTATTGTGATCTATTTTTCCTGCCCTTTTTTCTTTTCTCTCTCTTTTTTTTTTTTTTTTGCCTCTTTTGCACTGATTAAGTATATTTAAATATTTCATCACCCCATCTTTGGCTTAGTAAGTTATTTAGTCCTGTACTATTATTTTTGTTTTTGTTTTTGTTTTTTTGAGACAGAGTCTGGCTCTGCCACCAGGCTGGAGTGCAGTGGTGTGATCTCAGCTCACTGCAACCTTTGCCTCCCGGGTTCAAGCGATTCTCCTGCCTCAGCCTCCTGAGTAGCTGGGATTACAGGCACCTGCCATTATGCCCGGCTAATTTTTTGTATTTTTAGTAGAGTTGGGGTTTCACCATCTTGGCCAGGATTGTCTCAATCTCCTGACCTCATGATCCACCCACTTCAGCCTTGCAAAGTGCTGGGATTACAGGCATGAGCCGCCATGTCTGGCAGTCCTCTACTATTCTTTTAATCATTACTCTAGAGATTATATCATGCATTCTTGACATATCAGTGTCCAGTATAAAGTAATACTTTTTTCTCTTTGTGTAAAAGTGGTAGAAGATTTTAACTCCTTTTACTCCCTCCTGACTTCTATGCTATACTTTGTTATATATATATATGTGTATATATATATATTCCACAAAACATAATTACTGTTCTTCAGTGCAGTTAGATTAGATTTTCCATTTTCTCGCTATTTTTCTTTTTTTGTATCTCTAAGCTCCCGAGATTGAAAATTTTAAAAATAATGTCCTTTCATATTTCCTTTAGTGCCATTCTACTGAAGATATGTTTTCTCAGTTAGTGTTTGTCTGAAAATGTCTTTGCTTTGCCTTTGTTTCTTAAGGCTATTTTCTCACCGTATACAATTACTTTTTAATGGCATTTCACTTTTGTCACCCAGACTGGAGTGCAATGGTGTGATCTTAGCTTACTGCAACCCCTGCCTCCCTGGTTCAAGCAATTCTCCTGCCTCAGCCTCCCAAGTAGCTGGGATTACAGGCCCCTGCCACCATGCCCAGCTAATTTTTGTATTTTTAGTAGATACGGGATTTTACCATGTTGACCAGGATAGCCTTGATTGGCAGTCATTTTATTTTTCATACTTTGAAGGTATTTCATGATTTTCTCATTTTCATTGTTTTTATAAAAAAATTGACTTTCTATCAAAGTCAATTGCCAATTATAACTCTTTTGGAGGTAAACTTTTCTTTGTCTTAAAAATTTTCTCTTTACTTTTTATTTCTGGCAGCTTTACTGTGATATGTCTAGTTATGATATTCTCTATATTTGTCATTTTGGAGGGGTTCATAGGACTTGTTAATCTGTGGCTTGATGTATTTTGTCATTGGAAAATTGTCAGGCTTATCTCTCTTTTGTTAGTGGTAGTACTTTATTAAGGTATATTTTGCATAAGTTAGATGCACAAATATCAAATATACAGCTGGGTCAATTATGACAAATGTATAATGCTCATGTAGTCATCATCCAGATAAAGATAATGGAATGTTTCCATCAACCCAGGAAGTAATGGTATGCCTTTTCCAAACACCATCTCCTTCTCTCACTCTAAAGTGATCACTATTCTGGTTTCTACGTAATTCATATATTCATCTAATTCAGGTTTTCATGTAAATGGAGATCAAACGCTGTATTTTTTTTATGTCTCACTCCATTCAGTCAACATATTATTGAGATTAGTATGTTTTTGTGGATATTAGTAGTTCTTCTTTTACTGCTAAGTATTCCATTGCATGGCTATGTCATTTATCAACCTTTCTATTGATGTATATTTGGGTTGTTTTCAGTTTTTAGCCAATATACATAAAGCTGCTATGAATATCTTATACAGGTTTTTTTGTGGACTTATGCATTTATTTCTCTTGGGTATATACCTAGGACTGGAATTGCTGGTTTATAGAGTTTATAAGATGTTTCTAAACAGTTCTCTGAAGTGTTTATGCCATTTTACATTTCATCCAACAATTTATGAGAGTTTCAGTTGCTCTCCACTCTGCTATCACTTGCAATTGTTCATGTTTTTAATTTTAGCCATTCTGGTGGGTGTATATCTTGTGGTTTTAATTTAAATGTCTTGGATGACTGTTATTGAGCATATTTTTATATAATGATTAGTTATTCATATATCTTATGAAGTACCCGAGAAAGTCTTTTACCAATTATTGATTGGATTCTTTACCTAAAAAAGTTGATGATGTGTAGTTGTTCTTTACTTAATTTGATATGTCATTTGTCAGATTTATATAATATGAATATTTTATTCCAGTCTTGGGGTTACTGTTTTATTTCCCTAATTGTTTTTTTTTTGATGAGCATGAGTTTTTAATTTTGGTAAACTCAAATATATCATTTTTGACTTTATGGTTAATGCCTTTCATGACCTGTCTAAGAAATCTTTGCCTTCTCCATGATTGTGAAGATTTTCTCCTTCCAGAAGGTCTATATTTACATTTAAGTATATGTTCTGTCTTAAGTTTAATTTCTGTGTATGATGGGTATGGCTTATTGACTTCTTTATGATTTATGTTTCATGTGGTGGCATGCTCCTGTTAATTTATGCAGAAAAGAGGTTTAGTTGGCATATGGTTCTGTGGGCTGCACAGACTTCTGTTTCTGGGGTGGCCTCAGGAAACTTACAATAATGACAGAAGGTGAAAGGGAAGAAGGCACATCTTCACATGGCTGGTGGGTGGGGGATGTGCACACACTTTTAAACAACCAATTCTCTAAGCACTCACTTACTATCATGAAAACAGCAAGAGGGAAATCCACTTGATCCAATCACCTCATGATCCTCATGATCTGATCACCTCTCACCAGGCCCCTGCTTCAACCATGGGAATTACAATTCAACATGAGATTTGGGTGAGGAAATCCAAATCATATCAATCCACCCCTGGCCCCTCCAAAATAACATGTCCTTCTCAGATTTCAAAACGCAATCGGCCAGATGTGGTGGCTCATGCCTATAATCTCAGCACTTTGGGAGGCTCAGGTGGGCAGATCATGAGGTCAGGGATTTGAGACCAGCATGGCCAACATGGTGAAACCCTTGTCTCTACTAAAAATACAAAGATTAGCCAGGTGTGGTGGCATGTGCCTGTCGTCCCAGCAACTTGGAGGCTGAGGGAGTAGAATTGCTTGAACCCAGGAGGTGGAGGTTGCATTGAGCCTTGACTGCACCATTGCACTCCAGCCTGGATGACAGAGCAAGACTCTGTCTCAAACACACACACACACACACACACACACACACACACACACACACACACACACAATCATGTATTCTCAACAGTCTTCCAAAGTCTTAGCTCATTCCAGCATTAACTCAAAAGAACAACCTAAAGTCTTGTCTAATATAAGGGATGTCCCTTCCACCTGTGATTCTGTAAAATGAAAAACAAGTTAGTTACTTCCAGATTACAATGGGGGTAGAGGTATTAGGTAAATGCTCCCTTTTAAAAAGGGAGAAAGTGGCCAAAACAAAGGGGCTACAGGGCCCATGAAGTCTGAAATCCAGCAGGGCAGTTGTTAAATTTTAAAGCTCCAAAATAATCTCATTTGACTCCATGTATCACATCCAGGCCACACTAATGCAAGGGGTGGGCTCCCAAGGCCTTGGGCAGCTCTGCCCCTGTGATTCTGCAGGGTACACCCCTTGCAGCTGCTTTCATGGGCTGGTGTTGAGTGCCTACAGCTTTTCCAGGTGCATGGTGCAAGCCATCGGTGGATCTACCATTCTAGGGTCTGGGGGACAGTGGCCCTCTTCTCACAGTTCTACTAGACAGTGCCCCCATAGGGACTCTGTGTGGGGGCTTCAATTCCACATTGCCCTAGTAGAGGTTCTCCATGAGAGCTCTATCCCTGCAGCAGACTTCTGCCTTGACATCCAGGCATTTCCATACATCCTCTGAAATCTAGGCACAGGCTCCCAAGCCTCAACTCTTGCCCTCTGCATACCCTCTGGCTTAACACCATGTGGAAGCCATGAAGATTATGGCTTGCACTCTCTGGAGCAGTGGCCTGAGATGCATTTGGGCTCCTTTAGCCACAGCTGCAGGTGGAGTGGCTAAAATACAGAGAACAGTGTCCTGAGGTTGTGCAGGGCAGCAGGGCCTGGCCTGTGAAGACCATTCTTCCCTCCTAGGCCTCTGGGCCTGTCATGGGAGGTGTTGTCACAAAGTTCTCTGAAATGCCTTCAAGACATTTTCCCCATTGTCTTGGATATTAACATTTGGTTCCTCTTTACTTTTGCAAATTTCTGCAGCTGGCTTGAGTTCCTCCCCCAGAAAATGGGTTTTTATTTTTTACCAAATGGTCAGGCTGCAAATTTTCCAAACTTTTATGCTCTGCTTTTAAATATAAGTTCCTGTTTCTGATAATCTCTTTGCTTATTAATATAAGCATTCACTGTTAGAAGCAGCCAGGCCACATTGTGAATGCTTTGCTGCTTAGAAATTTCTTCTGACAGATATCTTAAATCATCTCTCAAATTCAAAGTTCTACAGATCCCTAGAGCAGGGGCACAATTCTGCCATTCTCTTTGCTGAAGGATAGCAAGAGTAACCTTTACTCCAGTTCTCAATAAGTTCCTCATCTTTATCTGAGACCATCTCAGCCTGGATTTCATTGTCCATATGACTATGGTATTTTGGTCACAATTTAAAAAGTCTCTAGGAAGATCCAAACTTCCTGTCTTCTTCTGAGCCATCCAAACTGTTCCAACCTTTGCCTTTTGCCCAGTTTTAAAGTGCCTTCCACATTTTCAAGTATCTTTATAGCAATGCCCCACTTCTTTAATATGAATTTTCTATATTAGTTTGTTCATGCACTGCTATAAAGAGAATACCTGAAACTGGGTAGTTGATAAAGAAAAGAGGTTTAATTGGCTCATGGTTCTGTGGGATGTACAAGCTTCTACTTCTGGGGAAGCCTCACGAAAATTACAAACATGACAGAAGGTAAAGGCGAAGCAGGCACATATTCACATGGCCAGCAGAAGAGAGAGGTCGAGGGGAGGTGCCACACACTTTTAGATAACCAATTCTCTGAGCACTCACTCACTATTAAGAGAACAGCAAAGGGGGAAATCCACCCCCACAATCCAGTCACCTCCCGCTGGGCTGTTCCTCCAACACTGAGGATTACAATTTGACATGAGATTTGAGTGAGGAAACAAATACAAGCCATATTAGATATTGTTGCTTTGTTCCTAACTTGTGGGAATATTTCACCGTTAAGTATGCCATTAGCTGTAGGGTTTTGCAGATCTCCTTTATGTGAGTTTCAGAAAGTTACATTTTATTTCCCATTGACTTAGAGATTTTATTCTGAATAGTTCTTAAATTTTATCAAATGCTTAAACTAAAACAAATAAACAAAAACAGAAAAATGATAAAAGCTGTATTTTTTTTACGTGTCATTGTTTTCTGCTTTTATCTTTTCTATCTTGTACCTTTTACTTTCTTGAATTTAATTTTCTCTTCTTTTTCCTAGCTTCTTGGGATTAAAAAATTAGATTGTTTATTTCCAATAATAATTTTTTCCTAATTATCCATTTAAAATTAACAACTTCCCTCTAAGCTCTACATTTGCTGCATCCCACAAATTTTGTTATTTTGGGTCTTTACTAGCATTCATTTAAAAATATTTAAACATTTTAATTGCTATATCTTTATTGCCTGTGATATTTAGGAGAGTAGTTTAGCTTGCAAGTATCTGGGTTCTATTTATCTTTTTTAAAAAATATATCCATGGTAATTCCATTGTAATTACTGAACATTGCTTCTCTCATTTAACTCTTTAAAGGTGTCAATTCATTGTATCTAATAGGAAATTACCTATTATTCTTGTAATTGTATTTCCAAATGTAATGTGATATTTTTCTCTGCCTCTTTTAAAGATTTTCTCTTTATTTTTGGTATTTAGCACTTTCATTACATTCCGCTTAAGTGTGGTGGGTTTTTTTTTACTTATTTTGCGTGGGGTTTGCTGAGCTTGTTGAATATGTGGTTTTGTGTTCTTTATCAGTTTTGGCAAAATTTGGGATATTATTCTATCCAGATAGAATAATATTTATTATTTATTATTATTAATATTTGATTTAATATTATTAATATTTATTCTGCCATTTCTTTTTCTCCTCTCATTCTGAGACTTTTAAAAAAATTGATACTTTTCCAGAGGTATTAAATGCTCCATTAAAAAAAAAAGTTTACCTGTGTATTAGTTTGGATTTGTATTAATTTTTCAAGTTCACTGATCCTTTTTTCTGCTGTCTAATATTTTTTGAAAGTCCATCCAGTGAGTTAGTAATTTTATATATTCTATTTTTTTCTAATTATAATTTTAGTTCTAGAATTTTCCTTTAGTTTTTACAGTTTTCATCTCTCTGGGAATTTTCATCTGAATGATCTATTTCTGTATACTCTTTAACATATTTGAACTACTTATTTTAAAATCCTTCTTTCTAATTTGAAAGGTGTCTAGATAATTTGCTTCTTTTCATTCTTTTCCTCTTGATTATGGATCACATTTTCTAGTCCTTTAACATGTCTTGTAAATTGTTTATTGTATGATGAGCATTGTAAAGAATATGTTGTAGAGACTCTGAACTATTTTATTTACTCTAAAAAGTATTGAATTTTGTATTTTGTATTTGTTGGAATGAAGTTACTGGTGGATCACCTTCTTGCATCAAGGCTTAGTTTTATTTGTTTATTTTTATTTAAAATTTTCAGATTTTATGGCCTTCTTGACTGCTGGTCTTTGAAAAAAATTTTACTTGTACATATTTTTTGGATATTTTTCTTCCTTCCCTCCTTCCTTCTTTCCAAGGTAGGGTCTTGCTCTTGCCTAGACTGGAGTGCAATGGCACCACAATCAAAGCTCACTGCAATCTTGAAATCCTGAGATCAAGTGACCTTCCCGTCTCAGCCACCTAAGTAGCTGGGACTATGGGCATGACCAACATGCCTGGCTAGTTTCTTATTATTTGTAGAGATAGGCCTCCTTGTGTTGTCCAAGCTGGTCTCAAAATCCTGGGCTCCAGTGATCCTCCTACCTCGGCCTCCCAAAGTGCTGGGATTACAGACATGAGACACCATGCTTGGCCTATTCATACATTTTTATGGTATACAAAATACCCCATACATTTTTGTTATGGCCTGATATTTTGTTACAGGCATAGACTGTGTAAATGATGAAGTCATGGTATTAGGGGCGTCCATCACCTCAAGTATTTATTATTTCTATGTGTTGGGAACATTTCAAGTCCTCTCTTCTAGCTGTTTTGACATATACAATATACTGTTGTTAAATATAGTCACCCTACTGTGCTATCAAATATTGGATCTTATTCATTCTGTCTAACTGTACTGTTAACTGGACTCTCTTTATCTGCTCTTCCCCTTCCCAAGGACTTAGATTTATAACTTGTTAAGCCAAGTATATTTCAGTTTTGCCTTTAGTCCTAATGTATAACTGTTACTCCTATAGCGTTATCTGTAATATTTGTGTTATGCAGTGAAAGCAGTGTTTAGATGGATATTTATAACATTGAAGACATAGAGTAGAAAGAAGGAACATGTAAAATCAACAACATAATCTTCTACTTTAGGAAACTAGAGAAAGAGATCAATTTAAGCCTAAACAAGTATAAGAAAATAAATAATAAAAATTAGAAAACAATTCAGTAACATGTAAAACAGGAAACAATAGAGAAAATTAAGAAAATTGAACACTGTTTTTAAAAAAATCAATAAACTAGCCAATCTAACCAAGGAAAAGAAAAAGACATTAGACACAAATTTCTTTTTTTTTATTTTTATTTTTATTTTATTTTATTTTTTTTTATTGCATTTTAGGTTTGGGGGTACATGTGAAGAACATGGAAGATTGTTGCATAGGTACACACATGGCAGTGTGATTTGCTGCCTTCCTCCCCCATCACCTATATCTGGCATTTCTCCCCCATGCTATCCCCTCCCCAACTCCCCACCCCCACTATCCCTCCCCTTTTTCCCCCCCCCGACAGACCCCAGTGTGTGATACTCCCCTCCCTGTGTCCATGTGTTCCCATTGTTCAACACCCGCCTATGAGTGAGAACATGCGGTGTTTGATTTTCTGTTCTTGTGTCAGTTTGCTGAGAATGATGGTTTCCAGGTTCATCCATGTCCCTACAAAGGACACGAACTCATCGTTTTTGATGGCTGCATAATATTCCATGGTGTATATGTGCCACATTTTCCCTGTCCAGTCTATCATCGATGGGCATTTGGGTTGGTTCCAGGTCTTTGCTATTGTAAACTGTGCTGCAATGAACATTCGTGTGTATGTGTCCTTATAGTAGAACGATTTATAGTCTTTTGTATATATACCCAGTAATGGGATTGCTGGATCAAATGGAATTTCTATTTCTAGGTCCTTGAGGAATCGCCACACCGTCTTCCACAATGGTTGAACTAATTTACACTCCCACCAACAGTGTAAAAGCGTTCCTATTTCTCCACATCCTCTCCAGCATCTGTTGTCTCCAGATTTTTTAATGATCGCCATTCTACCTGGCGTGAGATGGTATCTCAATGTAGTTTTGATTTGCATTTCTCTAATGACCAGTGATGATGAGCATTTTTTCATATGTTTGTTGGCTTCATGTATGTCTTCTTTTGTAAAGTGTCTGTTCATATCCTTCGCCCACTTTTGAATGGGCTTGTTTGTTTTTTTCTTGTAAATGTGTTTCAGTTCTTTGTAGATTCTGGTTATCAGCCCTTTGTCAGATGGGTAGACTGCAAAACTTTTTCCCATTCTGTTGGTTGCCGATTCACTCTAATGACTGTTTCTTTTTGCTGTGCAGAAGCTATGGAGTTGATTAGGTCCCATTTGTCTATTTTGGCTTTTGTTGCCACTGCTTTTGGTGTTTTGGTCATGAAGTCCTTGCCTACACCTATGTCCTGAATGGTTTTGCCTAGATTTTCTTCTAGGGTTTTTATGGTGTTAGGTCTTATGTTTAAGTCTTTAATCCATCTGGAGTTAATTTTAGTGTAAGGTGTCAGGAAGGGGTCCAGCTTCTACTTTCTGCACATGACTAGCCAGTTTCCCAACACCATTTATTAAACAGGGACTCGCTTCCACATTGTTTGTTTTTGTCAGGTTTGTCAAAGATCAGGTGGTTGTAGATGTGTTGTGTTGCGTCGGAGGTCTCTGTCCTGTTCCATTGGTCTATATCTCTGTTTTGGTACCAGTACCATGCTGTTTTGATTACTGTAGCTTTGTAGTATAATTTGAAGTCCGGGAGTGTGATGCCTCCAGCTTTGTTCTTTTTTGCTTAGAATTGACTTGGCTATGCGGGCTCTCTTTTGGTTCCATATGAAGTTTAAGGTGGTTTTTTCCAGTTCTTCAAAGAAGGTCATTGGTAGCTTGATAGGGATAGCGTTGAATCTGTAAATTACTTTGGGCAGTATGGCCATTTTGACAATATTGATTCTTCCTAGCCATGAACATGGAATATTTCTCCATCTGTTTGTGTCCTCTCTTATTTCATTGAGCAGTGGTTTGTAGTTCTCCTTGAAGAGGTCCTTTACGTTCCTTGTTAGTTGTATTCCTAGGTATTTTATTCTCTTTGTAGCGATTGTGAATGGCAGTTGGTTCTTGATTTGGCTGTCTTTAAGTCTGTTATTGGTGTATAGGAATGCTTGTGATTTTTGCACATTGATTTTATATCCTAGACTTTGCTGAAGTTGCTTATCAGTTTCAGGAGATTTTGGGCTGAGACGATGGGGTCTTCTAGATATACAATCATATCGTCTGCAAATAGAGACAATTTGACTTCCTCCTTTCCTATTTGAATACCCTTTATTTCTTTTTCTTGCCTGATTGCTCTGCCTAGAACTTCCAGTACTATATTGAATAGGAGTGGTGAGAGGGACATCCTTGTCTAGTGCCAGATTTCAAAGGGAATGCTTCTAGTTTTTGCCCATTCAGTATGATATTGGCTGTTGGTTTGTCGTAAATAGCTTTTATCATTTTGAGATACGTTCCATCAATACCTAGTTTATTGAGAGTTTTTAGCATAAAGGGCTGTTGAATTTTGTCAAAGGCCTTCTCTGCATCAATTGAGATTATCATGTGGTTTTTGTCTTTGGTTCTGTTTATGTGGTGGATTATGTTTATAGATTTGCGTATGTTGAACCAGCCTTGCATCCCCGGGATGAAGCCTACTTGATCATGGTGGATAAGCTTTTTGATGTGCTGTTGCAATCGGTTTGCCAGTATTTTATTGAAGATTTTTGCATCTATGTTCATCATGGATATTGGCCTGAAGTTTTCTTTTCTTGCTGAATCTCTGCCAGGTTTTGGTATCAGGAGTGATGTTGGTCTCATAAAATGATTTAGGAAGGATTCCCTCTCTTTGGATTGTTTGGAATAGTTTCAGAAGGGATGGTACCAGCTCCTCTTTGTATGTCTGGTAGAATTCGGCTGTGAACCCATCTGGACCTGGGCTTTTTTTGGGTGGTAGGCTCTTAATTGCTGCCTCAACTTTAGACCTTGTTATTGGTCTATTCAGGGTTTCGACTTCTTCCTGGTTTAGGCTTGGGAGGATGCATGTGTCCAGGAATCTATCCATTTCTTCCAGGTTTACTAGTTTATGTGCATAGAGTTGTTTGTAATCTTCTCTGTATCGTCCAATTTTAGTATATGTGCTGCCGAAGCGAGCACAGACACAAATTTCTAATATCAGAAAGGAAATAAATACTATTATTTCCTGATCTCATGAACATTAAAAGGATAGTAAAAGATCACTACAAACAACTCTATGTCTACAAATTTTTTAACTTAGGCCTAGAGCACAGTCTTCATTCCTAAGGTGTGACCTATCTGTTACAACCTATTGTCTCCTAAATTTCTGGTGTGTTCACTAAAGTTCTTCACTTGGGCTACATTGGAAATACAGTGTGTACCTAGTCCTGTGTGACCTCCAAAATCTCTGTTCTGCTTTCAACCATTGAGCAGCAGTTCTCCGCTAGTCCTTGTGGAAGTTTACTCTGAGCACATGCAGGCCAAGCGCCTGAGGGACGCCCTTCCACTGATTTGTGGTACCTTTTCTCAGCAGCTTTCCTCTGTTCTCTACCTTTACTCACAAATTCCATCCGCCTTAGCATTTCTTTATTTCGATTTCTCTACCCACTGAAAATCTGTTTCTTCTACCCACCAAAAAATGCTGATTCCTTATTGAGTTTCATTTTTCTGTGCTGCAGTTTGGAAATATCACCCGGCAGAAAGCCAAGGTGACTATAGAACTTAACTTGTATGCTTTACTTTTTAAAAAGGAGAGCAGCCCTGTGCTTTCATCTGTGTCCAACGTCTGAAACCCGTTGCTTCATATGCTTTGTCCAGTGGAAAGATGAGATCAATACCAGCTTTTTATTATGGTTGTAACTGGACGTTTCCTTATCTCTTCAAAAGTGGCTTTTGACATATTCTCATCCCCTCTTTCTGGAATTCTAATGGCATTTATGTTAGACCTTTCTCTCATGCATCCTTTTCTGCATATTTTTTGTATTCCCCGTCCCCCACCATTTAGTATTTCTGTGCTTCATGCTGAATCTTTTTCTGACATGTCTTCCTGTTTTCAAACTCTTTATCCTAATTATGTTTTTAATTTTGGTTATTATTTACCTTTTCTTTCTAGGATTTTGTATCCTTTGACCAACATTCCTAATTCTGCCCCCCCTATTACTTTTAGAATTTCCATTTGGCCCATATGTATATGTGTGTGTGTGTATTTCCAGTTCTTTGATGATATTCTCTAGCTTGTCTTCTATTTTATAGAACATATTAAGCATAGTTATTTTAAAATCTGTTTCTGATAACTCAGTGTTCTGGATCCTGGAGATTCTGATTCTCTTGTTTGTTGTTTCTTTTTTTTTTTGTCGTCTTGTTTGTGTGATTGTGTCTTTTTGTGTTCAAGACAATAGACATAAAAACTATGAGCTAATTTGAGACTTAGTGTCATATATCCTTCGGGCGAACTTAATTTTGCTTCTGGTGAAAGGCTATAATTCTTAGGTCAGCTTTTCATTTTTTGTGTTCTGTGGCAACTGTAACCACTATTTTCATATATTTAACTTTCCCTCTATATTCTTACCTTCTCAAGTTTGCTCACCCTTTGTGTATGTATGTAAAATTACCAATGAAATTTTTGCTCATTTTAAAGTTGGAGTGCTTATTTTATTATCTTATTATATTTTATGTTCAAAATATAAGACTTTGGTCAACATAATGTGAACAATGTGAACATGCTCTCTCATTCAGGGGGCTTCCCTGTTTAGGTATTTCAAAGAGAAGGAGCTTTTAATTTTGATAAATTAATTGAAATTTATCTTTTTTTTCTTTTGTGGTCCTTTTTTGGTCTCTCCTAAGGTTGTAAAGAAATTTTATGCTTCTAGAAGTTGCATAGTTTAAGATTTTACATTTAAGTATATGACCTACTTGGAATCCATTTTTGTATATAGTGAGAGATAAGGGTTGGAACTGTTTTTCCTTTTAAGGATATCCAGTTCTTTCAGTTCAATTTGTTGAAAGAGTATCTTTTCCATACTGAATTACCTTGACCCTTTGTTGAATAATAATTAATCATATATGTACGTGTCTATTTCTAAACTCTCTATTTTGTTTCATTGTCTGTCCTTACAACAATATCACATAATCTTGATTACTGCAGCTTTATAGTGTATTTTAGAATCATGTAGTAGAAATCCTCTAGATTTGCTCTTTAAAAATTTTGTGGGCTATTTTAATACATAAAATTATGTAGTGTTAATACTCCAGATTGTTCTTTTTAATAATTTTTGGGTTGTTTTAGTACATTTGCATTTTCTTATAAGTTTTACTCTAAGTTTGTAATTTCTACAAAACAGCCTGCTTGGATTTTTTTTTTTTTTTTTTTGAGATGGAGTCTTACTCTGTTGCCTAGGCTGGAGTGTAGTGGTGTGATCTTGGCTCACTGCAACCTCTGCCTCCCAGGTTCAAGTGATTCTCCTACCTCAGCCCCCCAAGTAGCTGGGATTACAGGCACATGCCACCATACCTGGATAATATTTGTATTTTTAGTAGACATGGGGTTTCACCATGTCAGTTAGGCTGGTCTTTAACTCCTGACCTCAGGATGAGCTGCCTGCCTCAGCCTCCCAAAGTGTTGGGATTATAGGCATGAGCCACTGAGCCCGGCCTCTGCTTGGATTTTCGAATGAGATTACATTGACTATATAGTTTAATTTGAGGAGAATTGACATCTTAACAATATTGAGTCTTCTCATCCATGAACATGGTGTATTTATCCATTTATTTAGATCTTCTTTAATTTCTTTCAGCAATATTTGCTAGTTTTTAGTGTACAGATCTTATATTTTGTTGAAGGTGCTCCTAAATATTTTATGATTTTGTATGCTATTAAAAATAGTGTTTAAAAATTTTAATATTATACTTTTTTATTGGTACTATATGATATAAAAATGTATTTGGCTTTTGTATATTGACCTTACACCCTGCAACCTTGCTAAAATCACTTATTAGTTTTTGTGGCTTTTTTGTAAGTTTCCTACGATTTTCTGTATACCTGATTATGCTCTCTCTAAATAATTTTTATTTTTTCTTTTCTTTCTAATTTGTATGGCTTTTTCCTTCCTTCCTTCCTTTATTCCTTCCTTTCTTCCTTCTTCTCCTCTCCCCCTCCCCTGTCTTCCTTCTTTTCTTCTTTCCTCTTTTGTTTTCTCTTTCCTTTTCTCACTCTCTTCCCCTTTTCTCTCTCTTCCCCCTTCTTTCCTTTCTCCCTTTTTTCTTTCTATACTTCTTTTTTTTTGCACTGCTTAGTATCTCCATTTGAATAGAAGTGCTGAGAGTGGACATCTTTGTTCTTCTTCCAATTTGTGGGGAGAGTATTTGGGCTTTCACCATTAAATTATTATGTTAACTGTAGGTTTTTCATAGATTCTTTTAATCAGATTGAGGAAATTAGTGTCTTTAGTTTTCTGAGAGTTTTAATCATGGTCAGTTTTTGTCAAATGCATTTTCTCTTTCTATTGAGATGATTATATGATTTCTTCCCTTTAGTCTGTTATATGGTAAATTATGTTCATTTTCTTGGCAATGTTAAACCAATCTTGCATTCTTGCAATAAACTCAGCTTGTCATGCTGTATTATATTGCTAGATTTATTTTTCTAAGTTTTTGTTAAGTGTTCAGGTTTCAACATTTATGAAAAATATTGTTCTAGTTTTATTTAATTATGATGTCTTCATCTGGTTCTGTTTACAGAGTAATACTGACCTCATAAAATAAGTTGGAAAATATTTCTTTCTCTTCTAATTTCTGAAAGAGTTTATGTAAGATTTGTATTATTTTTGCTTTCAATGATTAATACAATTCACTGGTGAAGCCATATGGACTTGGGGTTTCTTTCAGGAAAGGTTTTATGTTGTGAAAGTCATTTTAACAGTTACAGGGTTATTTTTCTACTTTTATTGAGTTATAGTTTTAATTTTTGTCTTTTGAGGAATGTGAGCATCTCATCCACCTTGTCAAATTTATTAGCATATCTACAGGATCTGTGGTAATGTTCTACCTTTCATTCCTGACATTGGTAATGAACCAATTGTCTTTCTTTTTTTTTTTTTCTGTTCATCAGCTGGCTGGGGCTTACCAATTTTTTGGAACTTTTCAAAGAACCAGCTTTTGATTTTATTGATTTTTATCTATTGATTTTCTGATTTCAATTTCTATATTGTTTTCTTCCTCCTGCCAATATTGAATTTTGTTCTTTTTCTGTCTTCTTAAGATAGAAGCATAAACCTTTTATTTGAGATCTGTTATATTTTCTTATGTAGTAATTTTGAGCTATAAATTTCTGTTTAATCATTGCTTTAGTTGCTTCCCAGAAATTCATTATGTATGTCAGGCTTTTATTGTATTTCAGTACAGACTATTTTCTGAAGTTTCTTTTTTTTTCATTCATGGTTTGTTTAGACGTATGGTTTTTTATGTGCAAACATTTGGTAATTTTCCAGATACTTTTGTGTTATTGGTTTCTAGTTTAATTCCACTGTGACCAGAGAATATGCTGTGTGATGTAGCTCCATCTAAATATTTGAGACTTATTTTATGGACCGAAATACCTATCTTAATAAATGTTGCATGTGTATTTTAAGACAATGTGTATTCCACAGTAGTTGAGTGGAGATTTCTAGCATTATAAATTAGGTTAAGTTGTTGGAGAGTGTTTTCAAGTCTTATATATTTGCTGATTTTCTGTCTGCTTTTTTTTTAATCAGTTACTGAGAGAGGATTATGGAAATTTACAACTTTAGTTATGCTTCTTTCAGTGCTCTCACCTTACTAAGGATACAAATATTTATGGTTTTTATGTTTTCTGTGTTAATTGACCCTTTCCTCATTGTGAAATTGCCTTAGTTTTTCTGGAAATATTCTTTGTTCTGAATGTATTTCTCTGATATTAATATAAACACTCCAGCTTTCTTATACTTTCAATTATGGTATAAAAATTATGCCATAATTGCATGGTATAACTTTTTCTGTTTACTTCTAGCTTATCTGAGTCTTTGTATTTCAAGTGTTTTTCACAGGCAGCATATAATTGGGTCATGGGTTTTAAAAATCTTAAATCCTGTTAGACAGCCTTTGCTTTTTAGACCATTTACATTAGTAAAATTATTGTTTAGACTCTTGGCATTTAATGAAATTTCTGGTATGAATGGGCTTCAGTCTATCATGTTACACTTGTTTTATATTTGTCCCATCTGTTTCTTTTTTTCTTTTTGATATCTTGCCTTTTTTGAATTAATTATTTTTAGTATTATATTTTATTTCTGTGTTGTACTGTTAGCTGTACCACCTTTAAAAAATTGCTCTTGGGTTTATAATATGCACTTTTAATTTCACAGTCTACCTCAAATTATATTTTAACAGTTTACATGAAACGTAAGAACCTTTTGTATTTTAACCCCTCCCCTCCTTTTTGTTATTGTTATCAAACATCTATATATTTTATTAGCCTCAATTCATTATTATTGTTCATTGTTTTAAACAATCAGCCATCTTTTAACAACATATTAATATGAGTAAAAATGCCTTCCGTAGTTATTCACCATACTTACCATGTCCAACACTCTTTACACTTTTGTGTAAGTTTGAGCTTCTATCTGGTATCATTTTCCCTTAGCTCAAAAAACTTCCTTTAACGTTTCTGGTAGTGGAACTCAGCTGGAAATGAATTCTCTTATCTTGTGTTTGTCTTCAGATAGTCTTTATTTCATACTCATTTTTTGAAGGATATTTTCAGTGGGTATAGAATTCTAGGTTGACGGTATTTTTCTTTCAGCTTATTAAAGATGTTGTTCCATTGTCTTCTGGCTTGCATTGTTTCTGACGAGAATCAGTCGACCATTCTTATCTTTGTTCCCCTGTAAGTAATATGTCTTTTTTTCCCTCCTGGCTGCTTTTAAGATTTTCTCCTTATTGGTTTTCATCAATTTGATTATAGTGATTTTTGGTGTGATTATCTTTGCTTTTATCTTGCCTAGGATTCATTGAGCTTCTTGGATCTGTGGGTTGTTTGCATCAGACTTGAAAATTTTTAGCCATTGTCTCTTCAAATATTTCCCCCTTTTATTTCTTTTGTGCTTTTAAATCACATGTACTTGGAGCAATCATAAAAATTTGGCTTTATACTAAGTAAAATGTATGTAAAGTAAAACTGCCTAAAATTTTCCCACAGTTCACCAAATCTCTATTTATTTTTCTTCTAGTATTTTAGTTTGGGTAGTTTTTGTTGTGTCTCCTAATTCACTGATCTTTTCTTCTGCATTGTCTATTCTGCTATTAAACCCATTCAGTAAGTTTTTCATTTCAAGTTGTATTTTTTATTTTTTAAAGTCATATTTAATTTTTAAGTTATATCTCCCATCTCTATCCTAATTATGCTTATCTTCATACTTTCCTTTGCCTATGTTTATGATAGCTATTTTAAAGTTCTTCTTTGTCAACTACTTCATCTGTGCAGTTTCTGACTTTGTTTCTGCAGATCTGTTTTCCCCCTGGTTATGAGTAACATTTTACCCTCTTTTCCTTTTTTTTTTTTTCTTTTTGAGACAGAGTTTCAGTCTTGTTGTCCAGGCTGGAGTGCAATGGCACGATCTCGGCTCACCGCAACCTCTGCCTCCTGGGTTCAAGTGATTCTCCTCCCTTACTCTCCCGAGTAGTGGGGATTACAGGCATGTACCACCATGCCTGGCTAATTTTTTGTATTCTTAGTAGAGACGGGGTTTCTCTATGTTGATCAGGCTGGTCTCAAACTCCTGACCTCATGATTCGCCTGCCTTGGCCTCCCAAAGTGCTAGGATTACAGGCATGAGCCAATGTGCCTGGCCACATTTTACCCCCTTTTCAAGTAGCAAATAATTTTGACTGGATGCTGGATTTCATGAATGTTACATTATTGTCTGAATTTTGTTGTCTTCCATTACAGTATAATGAAGTTTGTTTTGGCAGTCAAGTTACTTGTGGATTAGTCTGACCATTTCAAGGCTTATTCTTAGGTTTTGTTAGAGTGAGCCTAGAGTAACTTTTTTTCTGATGTTAGTTTAGCCCTATTACTAAACATAACCCTCCTAGAGTTTCTATGATTGCTTCAAGTATTTAGTGAATTTCTTCTGCTCTGGCTGGTTGGATCTTGAATATCATCCAGCCCCGTACAAGCTCTAGGAATTGTTTAGCTCACAGAACCCTCACAGTTTTCTCTATCTAGCCTGATGGAGTTTTACCTTACATGCATTTTACTTAGTATAAGATGCAAAAAGACTCCCTGCTTAGATTTCTGGATCTCTTTCTTCTCATAGTTCCCTCTTCCTTCCTAGACTATTCAGCAAATTCCAGCCACCTGACCTCTCTAAGCTCCAGTTTTTGTCCCCTCAACTAAAAACAAGACCATACTACTCTGCTTATCTTTCCCCTTCTAGTGCCAAGGTCTGGAAATTACTATCAGGAAGAAAGCCAGGGTGATTATGGGGCTCACTGCATTATTTCTCTTCTCTCAAGGATGACTGTCCTGCACTACCTATAGTCTAGTTTCTGAAACTAGTGTTTCATATATATATTTTTTAGTTTTCTAGTTGTTTATGGTGGGAAGGCAAGTCTAATACCAATTTTTCTATCATAGTTGAAAGGATAATTTATGTCTGCTGTGTTTTTATGCTATGTTTTTTGTTACTATTTTCGAATGGTGATCTATTATGACTATACTTGCCACAAGATAAGGTATGCTGATTGTCCTTATATCAAAATCAATTGTAGTGTTTTTTCCAATTAGCAATACCTGTGTTCTATCCTCAAACGTTTTGATTCAGAAGATCTAACATGGGTTCCAGACATTATATTTTAAAAACCTTGACAGTAGATTTTTGATACATAGCAAAACTTAAGATCACTGTTCTAGTAAGCTTAAATCCAGTGTGGCTTTTAAATTTATTATCCTATAACCTGTTCTTAATCCAGCAACACTCAGTAAAAATGAAATGCAAAATTAAAGCAGTAGGACCTTCTGGATATCTCCATTATCCACAAAAAAGCATTTATTTCTGGCAGAATAGAAGTCTTTAAAGCCCTGATCAAGTTCTGTGGCTGGTGCACACTCTAATTTGTTTTGCCTGTGCCATAGCAATTATTATATGTTTTGAATATTACTTCTGCTCATAAGTGTTATGAACTTCTATAAAGCAATCTACAAACATTTTCATAATGCACTGATTTGGAGATGGTTAGCAGGTTTCATCTTGTGTGCCAACTTTGTTTTGATTAGTGGTGACTTCTTGGAACACAATGGTAAGAAGAATCCTAAGGCCAGTTCTGGACTCAGCAGGAAGGAATGCTGTAATAGATTAGTGATATCTGTCATGAGTTTGGGATTGGAAGAATGCAGCACATGTTCCATGTATTTGCAGTTCATGTACTGGTTAAAGGCAACCTTTTCCTCTATGTTTCTCTAATTGTACAAGAAAACTTGTTGCAACTTTTTATATTCCGCTTGACTTTACCATATATAGGAAACTAATCTCATAGTTATGAAGCGCCTATACACAAATTATTTCTTCATTAATCTGTTCATGTACTCATTCATTTCTTCTTTGTCTCTCCTAAAAATATGATCAAAATGATGCTATCTTATTATAGTAGTGGTCTCTGGTCTGTACTTTGTATTTTCTTTTCAAATAATTAGACCTATTATATGTTTTAAAATGTCAGTGGTTCTGGTAACTATATTTCCCTAGAATCCCCCAATTAGACACATAATCTTATACATGGTCTAACAATGGGATAGAAAGTTTGAAGCTGGGACACACCTAGGTAGAAAATTTTCTAAAGTATTTGGAACATAAATTAGAGCATAAATTAGCTCAGATCATTAATAATATATATTTTTGAATTACAATTGAATATGTAACTAAGTAAGAATATCTTCTCATCTATAAATTCCCATGTATTAAGAATAGGCCAACATAGTCCTATGAGTTTAAAATATGGCACTTTAGAAAAATGTCCTACTGTCAAGCATATAAGCCCCTTACATGTTTTTAATGATGAAATATTGTTAGCTAAGTGCTTTGGGCTACAGAATCATCCAGATGATAATGACTGGTTGTGATTCTCAATCTGATTTGTTACAGATCACTTCTCCTCATTCTGTGTGTATACTGAGGTCAGGAGTTGAGTATTAGCAGACTAGCAGAGGCCTACTTGGATATTATCAGACTAGCAGAGGTTTAGTAGGTGGGTCACATGTAAGAGAGAGATGCATTTCATTTGGGCAAGAAACTCATCTTTCCAGTCTCCATATTTGATGGGGATGGAATAGGAAAAGAAATGATAGAGGACACCTTACTATTAATTTCAATTATTATCAATTTAAAACACTTCCTGGTGCCAACAATCTAGGATGTTTAGCATAGTATACTATTATGAAAAGAGCAGAATGTCAGGCACCAAGAGATACAGGGTCTAGTCCTAGCTTATCATTTGCTAACTCTGTGACCATATCAAGCTACTTAAACTTGCTAACTTTATTCTTACATGAAATGAGATTAATAATCTGCTGTACCTACCCTGCAGAGTTGTTGGAGGATCAAAGGAAACCATGGTTGTAAAAACCTTTGAAAACTTATAATGGCATATCATTCTGGTACTGTACATGCCATCTTATATTGGCTTATCTCCTACCGTAGGAAAATGGATGGAGTTGTGTATCTTTGCTTGACTTTTAAATTTTTTATAGATTAAAAAGATGGTTCTGTTAGGAAGCTTTTCTGATGATGGTTCTATTTAGAAAAAAGAAAATAGTAAGGTATGTGTTTTTACTAGGGCATGAATAATTTCAGTGAGATGTATTCATCAGCTCTGCTTTACTTTACAGCTTGGAATCCCATCCACTGCCAGCACATTGAATGCCACAACGCAATTAACAAACCAGCTGTGAAGGTACTGTTTTATTAGACCTGGTGCCATACTGTATTGTCAGTGGTCAAATTGCTGAATGAAGTGGACTAGATTGCATCATTCTCTGTAAAGTAGAGGCTTGTGCTCTGTAATAATTCCAAGTACCTCCGTATTCAATCTAATTGTACTTTGGCAGACTGGTCAAGAGAGAGCAATAAATAGTGTTGTCTGCAGTTTTGGCTATGCATTCATAGCCAAGTGCTGTGTAGCACTGAGCTAATTATCTATCAGAAGGATTCTAGTAAAATGCTTACATGGATCCTTAACTGGCTTCTATTTCAGCTAATGAACTCAGGGAAATGTATTTTCTCCCTGTTTTCATGTGTATGCTACAAAACATGAGTGCTTACACAAATTCAGAAGTGGTAGGACAAAAAGATAAAATTGTTAATTCTCAGCTCATATTACAAATGTGACTTAATTGAAATGACTGAAAGGTGTTTGGATAGCATATACATGGAAAGTTACATTAAAGGTAAAGAGACGGTGGTTTACCGAGTCAAGTCATTTTCCTAAGGTTGCCAGTTAGAATCAGAACTACAGACAGAACCAGGTATCTGGACTCCTAACCTTATTCTCGTTCTTCTATACCAAATTGGTTCTGTCCTATTATAACTCTGAATCTTGAAAGTTGAATGTGAAGAAAAATAATCACACCTTTTAACAAAATTACTTGTGATATATTTATTGGATACAAAATATTTGGCTAGATGGACTTGTGTTTGAATTTGCAAGGGCTAATTTTTATATTATGAAGAGTTGAAGTTAGCTGTGGTTATTAGAGTTCGCAGTTACTTTTGAGAACCAGGTGTCTTATGGGTTTGCTTTTGTTTTATAGATAGCCTGTACAGCTTAACAAATACTAATAGAAAACTAACACCATCACTTTATAGAAACAAAGTAGAAAAGATGAAATGAGGTCCAATAAATATAAAAGAAACCAAATATGTGTTTCATGGACCAAAAATGGCAGAGGAGTGCCAATAATACATTGTCCTCTAGATACGTTATACTAACAAAGGATGCCCTTGTATTATTTTTAATCTCTGCTTTGGTTGAAGGCAAATTGAATGGATTGATGTTAAGAGCAGGTAATTGGCGGGCGCAATGACTCACACCTGTAATCCCAGCACTTTGGGAGGCCAGGGTGGGCAGATTACCTGAGGTCAGGAGTTTAGACTAGTCTGGCCAACATAGTGAAACATCATCTCTACTAAAAATACAAAAGAATTAGCTGGGCATGGTGGTGTGCGCCTGTAATGCCAGCTAACCAGGAGGCTGAGGCAGGGGAATTGCTTGAACCAGAGAGGTCGAGGTTGCAGTGAGCTGAGATTGCACCACTGCACTCCAGCCTGGGAGATAGAGCGAGACGTTATCTCAAAAAAAAAAAAAAAAAAAAAAAAAAAAGCAGGTAATGATAACCCACACAATGGAAGCATAGGCCCTCCCATTCTACTATGTGTACCCCCACTATTGACTTTCAATAGACATTTGAGGTTCAGAGGTGCTTTTCTTTTGAGTGAGGCTATTTTAAGCTACTCACATATGAATTCATAGTTTATTCATGGAGTTAAACTTGATTCTTCACAATGATGAGACTTTTAGGGTTCCTTCTTATTATCTTTCTTTTCTTCCTCCAAAGGTATAGCTCCTTCTTTTGGGTCACCCAAATATCAACAGGAAGGGGATCCTTTCTGTCTGGTTTTTGCAGTTATTTTTCCTTGATTTTATGTCAGACTGCATTCTCAGGAGTCCTCTGATATCCTGGTTAGTAATGTTTTCTGGCCTCCTACTCACAGAAAGCATCATGAATTAGATTTTCTCCTTCTCTTCTAGGCAAATAGCCCAGTCCATTCCACTGGGTTGGCCTCACTTTTCTCCTTAGAGTGAGTCAGCCAGGATAGGTCAAACCATCTACTTTCTGTCATTTTATAAAAATAGAGGCGAAATTCACATAATATACAATGAACTATTTTGAAGTGAATAATTCAGTGGCGTTTAGTGTATTTACAGTGTTTGCCAACACCACCTCTTTCTAGTTCCAAGACATTTTCATATCCCCTGAATCTTATTTTCTGAACTCCAGTTTCCTTAAAGACCCTCCTTTTTCTGTTTTCACTCTATAGTTTGCAGAAAGGTAACATTCTCATTAAGGCTTCCTGTGCTGGGGCTGTTTTTGTGCTACAATAGGTCTGGCTCAGTATTGCTCTTCCTTTACAATGTGAGTGCACCCAAGCCACATCATCACCACATGACATGCAAATCAGCAGTATCCAACATCCAAATACTTACAAAATAACGTTAAGCACAAAGTTATGAAATTTTATAGTATGATGTTTAAAAGTTTAAAAAAGTTTAAAAGTTACATATATTCATAGTGAAAAACTATCAGTAATACTTATCAGAATGTTACTATGGACTGCATCGAGATAGAGGGTTAATGAGTTAATTGAATTTTCTTTTTTTTCTTAGTTTTCTGAAGCCTCTACATTGGGCTTGTGTTATTTTTATAAAACAAAAAAACTCACTTATTAATGTGACACACAGGTATGAACACATTAGTGTGGATGTAAACCAACCTGTTCAGAGTAGAACAAAACTCACTAGACCAACTACAGATCTGACAGGTCATGCTACTTAAGTTACTTTAAAGGTCAGAGGTCAATTAGCTGATCTCTAATGATTATTTATAGTTTTAGCATCCTAGGAACTTCTTCTTTTAAGTGGAGTGAGAAAGTATCTTTACCTGGGAGAGGTATTAATGACTCACTAGAAAAGAGGGTAGAATAACTTATATAATACTTAAGAGGAACTCCACATGGGGCCGTGGGAAAGATTTGGGAAAATTGATTAATCCTCATCAAAAGCCTAATATCTCTATAATAGTGAGCTGTACTGCTGAGCAAGAATGATTTACCAAATAGAAAAGTATTGTGGTAATAGGCTGCAAAAAAGTACTTTTTAGACAAAAGCCAAGAGTCCTAATAGGATTAAAGATGAAAATATGTTGGAACTTAAAGTTTATGATATCATACTCTGGTTTTGGTTTTACTTGGTTCTACTTGAAGTCCACTTTATGAAATGCTTTGGAGCCCAGATAATTATCTAAGGTAGGCTCTGGCAAACTATGCCCCATAGCCAAATCTGGCCTGCTGCCAGTTTTTGTAAACAAAGTTTTATTAGTTTTATTAGAACACAGCTATGTTAATTTTCTTACATGTTTTCTGTGGCTGCTTTCATGCTCCAACAGCAGAACTGAGTAGGTGTGACAGAGACTGTGGTGCATGAATCCTAAAATATTTACAAAAAAAAGTTTGCCAATCTCTGGTTTAACACACCCCAAAGTAGTTATTCATTACATCTAAGGAAGCATGAAACTTATAGGAGGAAAATTTTCATGCTGAGCCTTTGTCATCGAGGAATATATAGTTTACAATTGTTGATGGTATAAAATGAGCAATTTTTAAACTATTTAAACTATTTAAAATGAGCAATTCTAACTTGATTCCTCAATCATTGAAAAGGCTGAGTTCACTTTGAATTACAGGCTATTTGAGTTATAAGTCTGGGTGATTCCCCCCCTTCAAATTTGTGAAAACAACTGAAAAAAGAGTGTAGTTCCAGAAAATTTTGTGTGTTAGGTATCTTAACTGCTTACTCAAGGGTAGAAACAGAATTAAAAATGGTTTTGATACATTATAGAAATTTAAACTCATGCAAAGTATAAAATGCAGTTAGTTATCTAGATATTTTGTTCATTTGATTTAAAAGATCCAGATATTGAAATATTCTGATGATCAACTATGAAATTAACACTTTGCATCTCTGTGCTTAGGCTAATGAAACCCAGCCATATAAATCAGTGCCAGCAAGGATAAACAAATTATAGGTCATGTGTGGAAAAAAAAGAAAGGTTGGATGATTGATACAAAACTAAGACTCCAGAGTAAGAGAAGGAAACCACTCAATGTTAGATTTAATGCTAACTTTTTTGAATGAAGTATGCCTTAAGAAGCAAAATTCTCTACCACTAGCATTTTGGTATCAGTTATGATTCTGAAATCTTAATAATACATTTTCCTTTTCCTAATGAGAGACTTCTGTTGTTTACCACTTTAAAGAAGGAATAGTGTGAGTAAAATACAGCCAATTTAAGCAGCAATTGAACGAGATGACTTTTTGTATCTTTGTGGAATGAGAGTGAACTTCTTGACACTATTTATTAATTGAATTGCAAGTAGCAGGAGAAATGAAAAACCACAGCAGCCACATTTAAATCCTCAGCGTGGGTGGACTCATCAGCTAGTGCAGGGAGAAACATTTATTGGTAAAAAGGGTTTTACTAAAAATATTTATTCCATTTTGCTTTTGAAAAATCTGTCATTATTGAAGCATTTTTGCTTAGAATATAGGGAATGTGATACCCAGTAACAGGAGAGTTCATTCTGTTTCTCATGTGTTTCAGATGTGTATAGACCCTTCCCTATCAGTAGCGTTGGGTGATAAACCACCCCCGTTGTATCTCTGTGAAGAATGCAGTGAGAGGATTGCAGGGTAGGTATAAGAGTCCTTAAAGAAAGGAAATAGGGCAACAATGGAGAAGACAAGAAAAATCATTTGGACTTAAATTAATTACATTACTAAAGTTTCTCACTAGCCTCTCTGATTTTTAAAGGTTAATTTGTCTGATATTTAACATACAGTAAACTTTCACGGGAACATTACAACTTTGAAAAGTTGCAATATTTCTCTCTGTGTAATATGAGAAGAAGGCAATTCCATTAATAAATCAGCTCCAATTTTGAAGGAACCCTGTTAAAAAGGCCACAGAGAAAAACAGATGTAAAAGAAAACTGTGGTTTCCAAACATGACATATAAATTATATGGGTTCTTTTTGCTTGTTTGTTTCACAGCATCACACTCAGCTTTGTACAGATCATGCAGTATTTTGGTTGGCTTAATTAGCATCTGGAAAGTATCATTTAAAGATAACTGAATATTATGAAGTGCCTATAATTTATAATTTAGCTGGAATGCATTAGGCATTTTAAGAGTTTATTATGATAGTGCTCTTAATTATACTTCCTTTCTATTAAAAGCCTTTCAGCAATAGCGTGTAGCTTATAAACATTCATGTGTAAGGAGACATTTCAATGAAGCTCAAAAATGAATTTTGTTTTTTGTCAATAGGGACCACAGTGAGTGGCTGATTGATGTTCTTCTCTGCCACAAGGTATGGTTGACTTAGGAAAGGCTGAATAACGAGTAATCATGACTAATGACATCATTGCTTTATCGCCTTTTGTACTATTTTATTTTACAAAGACAATCACCAAAGCATTATATTCTATGAATATTTATTGATGTGAAGCATAATATCAATGCCTTGTTTATAATGTACCCACACATTTAATAATGAGGGAAGTGGTCTCATCCCTATCAAAATTGAAGGTAGATATTGGAATTAGGATTCCATATGACTAAAGCCCTGCCAGATTATGTCTTAGGGATTTCTTGTATCTGTAACAGTTGTTGCCAGTGATAAGTTGCTGTGCCAGGTCGGAATAAAGAGAATAAAAGGAATAAGGAACACCAGCTGGGAGATAAATGAATAATTGGCCTTTTCCATGCTACTATTACTGGTACTGTGTTGTGAAGGGAAAACATTGAATTTCTCTGAGACTCAGTTTCCTCATCAGTAAAATGGGGATAAGGTATATCTAACTCTTCTCAATGGAAAGACAAGATTGCAATGCTTCTTGAAATTTGTTGGAGTTCTCAAAGCTATGCCCTGTAAGTTGTCCCAGACAGAGCATTTCTCCATACATGGGAGAAGCAGCTATTCCAGCCACGTCATTGGAGACTAAAATGATAAGGAAAAGTACTGACAAACACAGAGGAAAGATGAAAGGTAGAAAGAGTTGCGGGCATATTAAGTTTGAGTAGAGATTGGGGCACAGGAAGAACTCTATGGTATATGACTTCACATGTAGAAAATGTAAGGATTCATGTGAAAGGCCCATTTAAGAGGAAAACCTTACGCAAACTAAATTCTGTAAGTTTTTTTTTAATTGAAGGCCTTTGCTTGATGGTAATTATACTTTTTGTAGTCTTACTTTTCATATTATTTATATTAGATTCTCAATCTTAAGAGAAAAATTAATTTAGTGCTCCCCCTCTGTGAAATGGAGCAATAATATCAGCCTGTATATCCTTCAAAGACACATTTTGAAAATTTACATAAAAATATCTGTAGGTCAGGCATAGAGGCTCATCCCTGTAATCTCAGCACTTTGGGAAGTGGAGACAAGCTGATGACTTGAGCCTAGGAGTTTGAGACCCACCTGGGCAACATGGTGAGACTCTGTCTCTACTGGAAATACAAACAAAAAATTTAGCCAGGCATGGTGGCACGTGCCTGTACTCCCAGCTACGTGAGAGGCCGATGTGGGAGGATCATTTGAGCCCAGGAGGTTGAGGCTGCAGTGAGCTGTGATCATGCCACTGCACTCCAGCCTGGGTGACAGAGAAAGATCTTGTCTTAGAAAAAAATCTGTAAAAAAGATTTGGGCTTATATGGGTAAATGTAACTTTTTAACCTTTAAATTAGGCTACTTAGTGATCATCCAGTGCTCTGAGGTAAAAGCCATAGTCAAGTTATAAAATACATTGAAAATATCAGCTGTGTTGCTGAGTTTTGGTCCTCATCTCCAGTGATACTCATCTTTAGAGGAAAATTAGCAATAACTTTTCATTATTTATTTAGAAATGTGACACTAACCTCAGATGATTTAAGATAAACTCTAGGATATCAAACTGTCAAATAACCATTAATTATACAAAACCAGTTTTTTAAAAGTGAGTTGTAAATTTTATTGCTTTTTCATCCAGTAGTTTAAAATTACCAGACAGGGTTTGGAAGACATTTACCTTTGATCTTTTAAATAAACTATAACATAGACTATTCTATAAATAAGGTGTTAGTGCATTTTTTGAGCATTTACTATTTCAGACATATTAACTGATTCTTGGAAAATTTATTTTCAAATACTCTCAATCATCAGTTTTCATGGAATTGATGTGCCCCCTAAAAAGAATTCTTATCCATTCATTAAAGTCAATCCCATATGTAGACAGTAATTTGACAGTCTTGCTCCAACTGGTCTACCCATGGGTTTGAAAATTGCTTTTCTTAAATAACCCTACAACTGGTTTTACAAACACCAGTTATAAATATAAGAATGATATAAATTGATAATTCAAAACTAAGTAGTCCAAGTTAGTATTTTTTTCTACAGTTTTGATATCGCAAACAAACCCATGGTGATGCTGTAAATATATCAATCCGGTGTCATCGTATAATGGAAAGAACAGTAAATGGGGAATTTGGAGATTTTAACTCAAGGTCTGCCCCTACCATTGATAGCCTGTATGACCTTGAAGAATTTATCTAACCACAGTGGTTCTCAATTTTGTACTCTGTAAAATGGGGAAATAAGATTAAAGTTGTTTGACTTTAACAAGATTAGATTTCTAAGTCATGTCTGGAAAGATTAAATTACTTGTAAGAGTAGCAGCATGCAGGTGTTTTTAACCACACTAGGTGAAAAACAAATCTTTTTCAGGCTTTCTGAGGAAACTTGAAGCCAATAAAAGTAGATGATAATTTATGAGACAAGCAAAAAGCTGTTTGGGCCAAGTCCAGAGGTTGAGATTTAAAAAACTTCCCCCTTCATGGCCACCCTTATTTAAAATGGGCTCTAGACCTGGCATGGTGGTTCACACCTGTACTAACCTTGTGGGAGGGAGGTCAAGGCAGGAGGGTCACTTGTGGTCAGGAGTTCAAGAACAGCCTGAGAAACATAGTGAGACCCCATCTCTAACAAAAATTAGCTGGGCATGGAGGCCCATACCTGTTGTCCTAGCTGCTCAGAAGGCTGAGTCAGGAGGATCATTTGAGCCAAGGAGTTCAAGAGGATGCAGTGGGCTATGATGGGGACATTGTACTCCAGCCTGAGTGACAGAGTGAGTGAGACCCTGTCTCAAAAAATAAATAAATTAATTAATTAAAAAGAAGAGGGGTTTGCTTTCTTTGTTGATATTTTGTGTGCCTTCCCCTTACAGCTGAAATATCTGCTATATGTCAGAAAAAGGTAAGAGCAAACAATTTATGTGGGATGGGGCATGATTTATTGTGTTTGTATGTCACTTCATGTATTGCCATCTGCCTCATTTCTGCACCACGATTTTCCCAGTATGTGCATGCCACTGTATTTGTGGAGGGGGAAAGGAAATAATTTAGCATGCAAGATTGCTATGTCCAAGTGGTCTCTATTTCCATTTCTGCTTTTACTCACCCATCTTATGCACAATGTTTTTGTTCAGTAAGCTGCAATAAAAGCCTATGGGTAATTCTGGGATAGGAGTCTAATTAGAAAAATGTTTCAATGATACTGCAATTTATGGTACTTAACTTTAGTTAAGGATATATCTTGTATGCTAAAATATCAACTGTTTTGAAGTGGAGTGCAAATAGTCCAATTTGTATGTGTGAAAAACATACCCAGACTGACTATATATGGAAAGTATTTATGTGTAAGTTGAACAATATGTGTAGCTAAAGATTCTTCCTTTAATATTTCCTTTATTTTTTTATAATAGTTTCTCTAAATCACCTCCATCTTCTCTTCTTGTTTTAATAATCAGAAAGAGGAAAAGGAGGCAGTATGATGTCATAAAAAATAACTTTTGATTAGTTGGTTGAGATACTTGGACTCTGGCCAGTTCTGTTCCCCTCTGACTTATGTGGACCTTGCATACGTCATTTAAACTTTTTAGGATGTTGATCATGAGTAGGTATATTGGAGGGCTGTCTCAGTTATCTTATGGATGCGTAACAAACCATCTGAAAACATAGTGCACCATATGGCAGCCCAGTTATTTGATCACAATTCTGTGGATCGGCAATTTGTCTTATGCTCAGCTGAGCCAAGCCGTTCTTTTGATAAATTACTCCAGGCTCACTCGTGTATTTGGAGTCAGTTGGTGGGTAAGCTGGAATAAGGAGGGTTTCAACTGGGATGGCTGGAATGGTGAGATGGATGGGGTGTCTGGGCCTCCCTCTTCCCCACATGATGTCTCATTCTCCAGGGGCTAGGCTGGACTTGTTCACAGGTGACAGTCTTCTGAGAGAGAGAGAGGAGGTTTCAGGGCCTCTCAGAAGTCACACAGCATCATTTCTGTAGCATTCAGTAGGTCAGAGCAAGTTCCAAGGCCAGCCCAGATTCAAAACGTGGAGAAATAGGATCTTTGTGGTTATTAAAGGAGTGGCAAGAATTTTGTGGTCACATTTAATCTACCACAATCCATCCTTTGGACATAATTATTTACCTTCTTTCCATATGCAAAATATGCTCACCACTTTATATGACTTCCACAAGACTTATTCATTTATGGCTTCAGGCTTAAAGTCTAATATCTTGTGATGTGCATCTGATATGTCACTGATTAAACTTCTTGGTGACTGATTCTCTTGATTCAGAGACCTGTGAACTAAGAAGGAAAGTTATCTTCCCTCTGCACCCAAGGCACAAAGTTGAGACAGGGACAGGATAACAGCAATAGACTTCTATTCAAAAAGATTAAGGGAAAGCAGATAGCAGTCATTGGTCTACAGCAGCTCTAGCCACAAACACATCAACAATTCCTCTGTCTCCAGGGATAGCACACGTGCCTTGATTAGGATCTGGTTTTGCTTCCTAGGCGTAGTCCCCTAATCTGTTATTGTCCTCCTGAGCTCTTGACTTTACTCTCTGAGACATCTTTTCTTTTCAATAAGAAATGGCTCATGTTGCAACTGAGTAACCTTCTCAATCTGTTCCTGCATGTAAGAGTTAGGATCCCATAGACCTCTTTTCATTTTGAACTGTGTCTGTTTACCTTAGTTTTAGCTGGTGGTGCTTTTGCTCGTATGACTTTCTTAAAAACTGTGGATTTTCAATGAATCTCATTGGGGTCCTGTGCCCCCAAAGCCACATCTATAATTATTTTTGAGGCAGTCCTTCCTATACTTTGGGCATTTCATTGTGCCCTTAAAATTATTAGAAGCTCTGTTATAGCTGAGAGGCTCAATTAGGCACCACCTTATAACTTTCTGAAGCCTTAACAAAGGATCTTAGAGTTATAGACCAAATTCTTCCTTTGATCTTTATCCTGAGGCCATTCTTACTTTGAGAATCTTTTATAAACTTGAGGGACTAGGATTTCAAACAGTTCTGTCTTCTAAATCAGCATGTCCTGGCTCTGGGGACATACCTAACATATTTAACACCATGGTAGATCATTTTTTAACACTTCCCTCTTTATATGACAAAGTTATTTGTAGTAATAAGGTTCAAATTAGCACATTTTTATTGCTTATCCTTTAATAAATGTGTTTTACATAGACATTAATTTGGAGAACTTCCATTAAGTTCGTAACAGTTCAGAATTGTTTGATCTTGCCCTGGGCAGTTTATATTCTACCTTTTGGTGCTGCATATTCCCTGAACAGTATAATTGAAATAAGCAATCATAGCATTGTCATTAGAAAGATAAAGAGACAGACCTTGATTATTTCAATTCTGTTGTTTTGTGAGACCACTTGCAGTTATTTCTATGTGTTTAAACTTCAAAGTGAAGCAAAGTGGCTGGAGTGAACATTTGAAAACATGCCCAGCTGAATCTCCATCTAAGGGAAGTCTCTCTAGTTTACTTTGGAAATGAATGAGCTGAATCCACATGGGTTGAGGACTTTCAAATATATTATCAAAGCTTAGTAGGAATCCCAACAATTATTTAGAACTTCCATCAACCGAAGATTATTTTGGGGGGAAACGTATTTTACTGCTGACATTGTTTAGAATTGATGGCATGTGGTAATAAAGCAGACTGACTTTTAGTTGGTATTCCAGATATTATCATATGCATTGTATCCAGATACTCCATATGGAATTCCTCAGAATTTAGCAGCATCAAACAGCAACATTTAATTATGTTCATAGACTCTGTGGATCAAAGATTTGGACAGGGCATGATGGAGATAGCTTGTTTCTGTTTGATGATGTTTGAGGCCTTATCTGGGAAGACTTGAATAGCTGAGGGTTTTAATTATCTAGAGGTTTCTAGATAATACGTTTGGGTTCTGGGGTGAGGTGACTTGAAGACTACACTAAGCCAGCACCGTTGACTCAAGACTTAAACATGGTCTCTCCCTGTGGCTTGACTGTCTCATGGCATTATGGCAAGATCTGGGAGGAGTATCCTGATGAGGAAATATCTGAAGAGAACATCTCAAGGCAGCAGGTGGAAGCTGCATATCCTTTTATAAGCATCATTTCTGTCATGCTCTATTGGTTGAAGCAGCCTCAAGCCCATCCATATTCAAGGGGAGGGAAACTATCTCTGACTTCTTGATGGGAAGAGATAGTTTCCATCCCTCTGGTCACAGATGATTTACATTCTTTCCACTTGCAAAATTTTGGCTGGAGGTTCAGGGTCTTCTCATCAAAATCAGGTCCAGGTGTGGACGAGGCTCTCTGGGCTTGGCTCCTTAAGTATTCTTCCTCTTGCTTTTAATACCTGTAAATGAAAGAGATGTTACCTGCAACTTGCACAGCTAACATGCAATAGTGATGCAGCGGTAGGATTACTGCAGTAGACACTCATGTAAAAAGTGAGGAAATGAGAGGAAGTTAGTCATGGGTCCTTAGAAATTCTGAAGGTCACAGGGCACATGTGACGTGTTCCTTAGTTAGGTGCCAGTCCTGCTTCCTGGGACCTGGTCTCTTGACTCCAGGCCTCACCCTCTAGGAGATGCCCATCTTTTCCTTCTCATAAAAAGTAGCCTGTCATTTATAGCTAAGTAGTTTTATCAGCTTATATTTTTGCTTACAGAAGTTTAGAAGTCCCAAAACATCTTTTTTGGACTGTCTCTGTCCCTTTCAATCTACGATGGTATAATTCCATTAAAAATGGGCTTTTATGTCTCAATTTATAAACCTGCTTCATTAAATGTGAGTCAACGCACAAACCTCTTTGGGATAAGTCCTTCTACACCTTATACTCCCTATGAGGCTGCTGGGAACAATGATTTTAAGATTCTTAGAACGCTTATTGTTGAATGAAGAGGATGCTGAGGTATGCCCTTAAGTTTCTTAGAAGGGCTTCCCCTTTTTTGTCTATCTAAAAGAGTCTATGGTGTACCCTATCAAATTCTAGTTCTTAACAAAGGGTTTTATATTCAAGCCCTTACCATCATTTTTTCGTACTGAGACCACATAAGACCACATTTTCCTGATAGGGCCCTGGATTTGATGTTTGCCTTGAAACTTTTTCTTACCTTGAGAATCCTATGCTGGCTAGAAAGACTGTCCAGAGCTCAGTATTTTCCCTTTAAATTCCAGATGGAGATGATTAATTCATTCTTTTGTTTATCTCCCCCCTCTCACAAGCTCTGAGTTCATAAAGGCTTGTGTTTAACACCGCTTTGAGGGTGTTTGCATCTTCACAAGCACTATTGAAAGACATTGAGTATGTGGTGGTCACATCTCTGATAGGCTTGGGGGCACTTCTCCAATAGCTTCACGTGGGTGCTGCCTCACTCCTCTGCCTCTTGCCAGGGCAGCTTGAACAGTGGCGCCCCTGAACTTTGAAATGTCTTATACTCCACCCGTTCTCATTCCCATCACTTCGTTTGCGGTTCCCTTCCTGCAGCTGATGTCAACGCTGAGGTCAACGCTGACGAAGGGTTCTGACTGTGTAGGTCCCTGTGGTCTTCATAGAGTGCCAGTGGGCATGGGAAAGCCTGGTTTGAGGCCATCGCCTTGGCACAGCACACTCCCTGTCTTTGAATGCAGCATCTACCTGTCCTTGAATGTGGCAAGGACAGAGGAGCTGCAGCGGAAATCTACTGTTTGAGCTAGATAAAATAATTTTGAAAAAGTTTATTCTGGGAGGTAACATTATTTCTTTTATTCTCTGATGTGCTGTGATATTGCACTCTCTGATCCATGGTTCTATTTTTTTCTTTATATTTCTGCTGAAAACTCGTGGAATGTTAACTTGAAATAATCCAGAAAGTGTCCTTCTCCTCGCTGCCCCCGTGGCTGAAGTAACTTTACACAGGGCTTCCCAACACAGTTACACTGATATTTAGAGCATTTCTACTACACACAGGAATAGAAAACACTCCTCGCCTTTATTTTTTAACTATGACTGAAATCTAGCTGGTTGGAGAATAACCTGTGCTTTGAAAACTAGTGGCCCTTGAATGTGTTGTCACTTCTAGTGGCCCCTGAAGTTGTCATTCTGATTTTTAGCCAAGTTTATCTCATTGGTCAGTTTTAATTGATTTCACTTTCTTGGCTTCTAGAACTGCAGCTCCCATGTTAGAAGAGCAGTTGTCACCTGCTTCTCAGCAGGGTGCTGTGGTCGTCACGGAAACAGGCCTGTTCGGTACTGCAAGAGGTGCCACTCGAATCATCACAGTAATGAAGTGGGGGGCCGCCGGGGAGACCCATCTCTATCAGACCTCCCCTCCGCCCATCAACACGCGGGAATGCGGTGCTGAGGAGCTGGTCTGCGCCGTGGAGGCCGTGATGAGGTAACACGCAGTTTCTTATTAGCTGCCTCTGACAACTCCACCTTGCTTTGAGCTAACCTCCGCACACTGAGATGTGCATATTTAATGCAACCTCAAACGCCCTTAGCCCAGCAGCTCACCTTCCCACAGTGTGGTAATGATGCTGTTTTAATTCATGAATTCAATGAATATTTTTACGGATGCCAGTTATGTGCGAGGCACTATGATGGGCACTTGGGAGGCAGGAGGGAATAAAATGTAGTCTCTGCCCTTAAGTTACCCATGTAGGGACTAGAAAAACATAAGCACGCCATTATCATCAGGTTTGGTGAGCTCAGTAATGGCACTGAGCAGTGGGCGTTAGGGGGAACTAGGCGAAGGGGCCAATCAGAGTGAGGAGTGTGACTAGGCTTGGCTTGACTGACATCAGGGTTAACCAGTCAGGATGCGGGGAAGGCTAAAGAACGAATTATCTGCACAGGAACCAGGTGCAGAAAACTCCAGGTAATTTCATATTGGGATAAACCACTACCCTGTGGAATCAGGGACAGGTCCCACAGGCTGCTGGGTTTTTCTCCTATCACATGGCCAAACAGAAAAAAAAGGCAATTCAAATAACTTCTACACTTGCTCTCCTTTTGTCTGATACTCATCGAGGCAAGATTTTTTTTTTTTTTTTTTATAACAGAGTCTCTGTCTCTGTCGCCCGGATTGGAGGGCAGTGGTGCTGTCTCGACCGACTGCAACTTCTGCCCTCCGGGTTCAAGGGATTCTCATGCCTAAGCCTTTCAAGTAGCTGGGATTACAGGCGTGCGCCTTTTGTATTTTCAGTAAAGACGGGGTTTCACCATGTTGGCTAGGCTGGTCTCGAACCCCTGACCTCAGGCCTGGTCTCAAACTCCTGCCTGCCTCGGCTTCCCAGAGTGCCGGGATTACAGGCGTGAGCCACCGCGCCCATCTGGAGGCAATATTTTTTTTTTTAATTAAAGCAATAATATTAGAATGTAAGTTTTAAAGGATAGAGGCCAAATCTTTTCTGTTTCTTGTATCCCAGTGGTTGACACATGGTAGAAATGAAATAAATGATTGTCAGATTGAACATTATGAAAAGTTTGAAAAGAAAAACTCAACCATACTGTTGTCGTCATCGTCAGTGTTGCATATGTTATAATTTTATTCAAATGCATGTTTCATTTTTGTAACCGTAATCACAGTGTATCCACAATTCTTTTTGAAATAACATTACACTATTAGCTCTTCTCCACATTGTTGCATAGTTTCAATATTTATCATTTGTAGTGGATATATAATATTCCTCTAGATATAACTTACTTTTCTCTATCATTACATATTTAGACTGCTTCTAGTTTTTTACCTTTATAAGTAACTCTTTGAGAAATATTTTTGTATATAGTGCTATACTTGTATTTTTTATTTTCTTAGGGTAGATTACCAGATGTCAGTTATCCTGGTTCAAAGGGTATGAATATTTACATGGCTCTTAATACATTACCAAATTGCTTTGCAAAGCATGTGTATGGATTTACAATGTCAACACCATGTATAAGACTTACCAATACTAAGTGTTTTTGTTTTGTTTTGTTTTTTGACATGGAATCTTACTCTGTTGCCCAGGCTGGAATGCAGTGGCACGATCTGTGTTCACTGCAACCTCCGCCATCTCGGTTCAAGCGATTCTCCTGCCTCAGCCTCCTGAGTAGCTGGGATTACAGCTGTGTGCCACCACGCCCGGCTAATTTAGGTATTTTTAGTAGAGACAGGGTTTCACCATGTTGGTCAGGCTGGTCTCAAACTCCTGACCTCAAGTGATCCACCCGTCTCAGCCTCCCAAAGTGCTGGGAGTACAGTTGTGAGCCACCGCGCCTGGCCACTAAGTGTTGTTTTTTAAAATTGGTACTTGTTTAGCAAATGGAAAAAATAATTTTCATTGCTTCACTTTCGTGTCTTTGAATACCAGATGCTGAATATTTTCCATTTGGGTACAAGCTCCTCAATTTTTCCTTGTATCATGCATTTGCTGTCTGCACAGTTTCATGATAGTTAAAGAGGAAGTATTGACTTATAGTGCGATGGTTGGCGAACCAGAAGTCAGACGGCATCAGTTCTGTTTGATTCTAATTGATGGGAGGAACTAGCCTCTTTGTGTCTCAGTTTGTGCATTTTTGAAATGGGAATGGAGTATAAAATAGTAAGAAAATAAAATTAGGCATGCTGGAGTAACTTAGGATGCACAGTACTCAGTAACTCAGTAACAGTACTCAATTTAAAGAAGAGCAATCCAGGATGCTTGAGTCCTCAGGAGGTACTTCCTCGGAATGGGTCATGATCTAGGATGTATTTTTTCACAGTCTAACTTGAAATCTCACTGCTCTTTGGCAGCTTGTTGAAAGAAGCTGAGTTCCATGCTGAGCAGCGGGAATATGAGCTGAACCGGCGGCGGCAGCTGGGCCTCTCCTCTTCCCACCATTCCCTGGATAATGTTGACTTTGATAACAAGGACGATGACAAACACGACCAGAGGCTGCTCAGTCAATTTGGAATCTGGTTCTTAGTAAGAAAAAGAAATCAACTATTCTCCACTTTCTTATTTCTCATTCCACAATTGTATTGATGAAGACTTTCTCTTGTTTTTTTAAAAAGGAATAAGTAGTGAAAAATTAACCTTAGCCACGAGACTGAATTCTCTATGGCAGTAGCTCTGAACCCTGAGCTGCATGTTAGATTTACCTAGGATAGCTTTTAAAAACTGACAATGCCCAAATTGCATTCCAGAATCTTGGGAATTTTTTAAACAGCTCTTAGCCATTGATTTTGATAAACAGCCAGGTGTTAAAACAGTATCAGGGTCTAGACTGGTACAAGTAGGAAAGCTGCTAGTAGTATATATTGTCGAATACTGGATTCAATAACATTTACAGATTAATTCACGTCCCATCACCTATGCAGATGAAATTTTTCTTGAAAGTTCAGTCTCTGTGGAGTTTTTTGTATATTTATGGTAAGTCTGTGTACACCAGAGAAGTTGTAGCTAAAGTAATGCAAGGAATATAATTACTATTGACTGATTTAACTGCAATATCTATTCAGTAGAGATCATACATACAGATCTAAAGTCCCACGCAAGCTGAATTTACCAATTCTGCAGAGAAGCAGGCTTTTGTTTTGCCCGTTGGAGACATAGGTTCAGTCTCCATAGTGATATATCTCTATTATCCTTGTACATAGTTCTGTGAAAAAGTCTTTACCAAATTGGCATTTAATTGTTGATTTCACATATCTTGCTTTCTAGAAGTTATTATCTAATGACACAACGGCTACTACTGTGAACTCTTTGAAGGCAAGGACAGTGTTTTATTTATTTATTTTTATTCCTGGACCCTGCCATAGTACTCAATAAAAGATTAGTTCAAAGAAAATGAATGAATGATGTTTTAAAAAGTCTATTTATGGTAGTGAATTAGGGGACTCCAAGATATCCGAATTATTATTAATACAAAATTCTTAGTGAAGTATGATCATTTTAGAACTGAAATGTATATAGATCATTTTCATTGAGGATATGGATAAAATATTATTTTGTTGACCTAATTTTTTTTTTTTTTTGAGACAGAGTCTTACTTTGTTGCCAGACTGGAGTGCAGTGGCACGATCTTGGCTCACTGCAACCTCTGCCTGATGGGTTCAAGCGATTCTCCTGTCTCAGCTTCCCGAATAGCTGGGACTACAGGCATGCACAACCATGCCCAGCTAATTTTTGTATTTTTAGTAGAGACAGGGTTTCTCCAAATTGGCTAGGTTAGACTTGCCTCGAACTCTTGACCTTGAGATCCACCTGCCTCGGCCTCCCAAAGTGCTGGGATTACAGGTGTGATCCACCCACGCCCTGCCTGTTGACCTAACTTTTTAGAAGCATTTATCTGCTGCAGATTATGTAATAGATTTCTCGTAGGAGAAAATGCTTAATTAGAAAGTAAAATCTTTAGGGAAAACCATTGTTGCAATCTATCTCTCCCTGTAGAAAGGAGCAGTTTCTGGATAAGTGATCCCCATTTTTAAAACTGCCGATTTCATCTGTTTCTATTCTGTACACATAAGGGAAAAAAAAGAAACTGCCTATTTCAAATGGATTATCTGGGATATCTTTTTATTTATATTTGCCTTTTAATCCACCTGTAATACTTTTGTAAAGATGGATGGAAGCTGAAAAAGGTTCTAATCTACCTACTCCTAGGTGAGCCTCTGCACACCCAGTGAGAACACGCCTACAGAAAGCTTGGCCCGGCTGGTGGCAATGGTGTTTCAGTGGTTTCACTCCACTGCATATATGATGGATGATGAAGTGGGAAGTCTGGTGGAAAAGCTGAAGCCTCAGTTTGTCACCAAATGGCTGAAGACAGTATGTGATGTTCGCTTCGATGTCATGGTCATGTGCCTTCTTCCTAAACCCATGGAATTTGCCAGAGTAAGTGGAAGCCTACAGCTTGCACCTTGTTGGAGAGGAGGACTTGGGGAGAAGTGCTGCCTTAGCCATGAGGTATTATCAGTGTCTGCAGAGGAGGAACGTCTCTCCTTATTTTAATTAATATAGCTAAATGAATTTAGTAACTACATCTTGGGTGATGTGCTACTTTGATTTTGTTTTGGGATGAAGAAGAATGGCAAGATGAATTTGTGAGGTATCTTTAACCATTTAAGGGACTATTCTTTCTCGACATGGCTGATTTTTTTTTTTTTTTTGAATCAGGATCTTGCTATGTTGCCCAGGCTGGCCACCTTGAACTCCTGGGCTCACGTGATCCTCCTGCCTCAGCCTCTGGAGTAGCTGGGAAGCTAAATATTATTATTAAGAAACAACAAGGCCAGATGCAGTGGCTTACGCCTGTAATCCTAGCACTTTGGGAGGCCAAGGCAGGTTGATCACTTGAGGTTGAGAGTTCGAGACCAACCTGACCAACATGAAGAAACCCTGTCTCTACTAAAAATAATAATAATAATAAAAATTAGCCAGGTGTTGGAGCACATGCCTGTAATCCCAGCTACTCAGGAAGCTGAGGCAGGAGAAGCACTTGAACCCAGGAGGCAGAGGTTGCAGTGAGCCGAGATTGCGCCATTGCACTCCAGCCTGGGCAAGAAGAGCAAAACTCTGTCTCAAAACAACAACAACAACAACAACAACAAAGCCTTTCTGTGAGGTTACTAGAGTTCAGTCCTCTTTTGGCTTAGAATCTTTGGAAAGATTACCATTCAACTAGGGGAAATGTCTTTTTTTCTTTTTTTAATCGTGTATATATCTACAGATGAATGGTAGAAGTCCCCGCCCTGCCATTTGAAATGTCAAAAAGGTTCAGGATCAGACAAAATGCACCTATTCCTCTAACTTACGCAACAGATTTCTCTGTGCTTATCCCCTTGCCTCTGCCTCAGTGGATCACATCTAAGAAGATTCCATGTTTCTTTTTTCCTTTTTTTTTTTTTTTTTTGAGACAGGGTTTCACTTTGTCACCCAGGCTGGACTGCAGTGGCATGGTCATATTCACTGTAGCCTTGAACTCCTGGGCTTATGCGATCCTCCCACCTCAGAGACTACAGGCATGCATCACCACATCTGTCTAATTAAAAAAATTTTTTTTGCAGAGATGGGGTCTCTCTGTGTTGCTCAGGCTGGTCTCAGAGTCTTGGCCTCCAGCAATCCTTCTGCCTCAGGCTCCCAAAGTGCTGGGATTATAGGAATGAGCTTCTGTGAGCAGCCCATATTCTTTGAATATGATATAATTTGTATCTAACCCAGAAAGGTAGATGTCCAGAATCAGGTTTTGGCAGTAATAACGTGAAATTTTTTTGCAAGTATTTTCTAAGTTTTATTTTTATTTGCAATTTTTAAATTTCCTTTCAAGGAGATCTTGAGGCAGTTTTCAGTATATATCTGTGCTAAAGTAGGACATTTAAAGATAAAACAGAGCATAGACTGTCTATAGGAGTAACTTTTATTGGTTTTTCAGGACTCAGAGCGATCTGTGCATTTATGGAGATGTACTTCTTTCTTCTTTGGTGCCACCTACTGACTCACTGAGAAAATTGAATTTTTGCCTAATGGAAATTTCCCATTTTCTGACACTCTTTGTCTGTGTTGATATACTTTCTATAATTACGTTTCTTGGAATACTGAAGGATTGATGTGACCTGCCTCTGGAAAATGAGAATAAATGATTATGTTGGGAGAAAAACTTTTCTTATTCCAACTTAGATGCAGATGTTTTGGGGCCTGCAAATTAACTGATAATAGATTAACTGGAGAGAAGGCAAAGTTTCTTTCTGAGTGCATGTGGGAGAGCTCAGTGATAAATTACTTCCTGAATAGCCAGAGATAAAAGATGTATATACCAAACTTAACAGAAGGTTTACTTAAGGGCTTCAGTGAGAAGGTCTGGAAGACTCCTTTGGGTGTTTTAATGCCACTTGAGCTGGGCAAGAACTGGGCTATTTCCACAGCAGCTGAATTCATAGGAAACTCCCTTTGGAGGGGCATAACAGAAGGGTTTTCTCTGGAGACTCTGCCTGAGTCACATAATGGAAGTTCAGATAAGATTTCTTTTTGCGTCTTCTTTAGCTTAAATGTTTTCACTTTAAAATAATCTTTATACCAACTCTAGGGTTTCAGTGGTTAACATTTCCTCTATCGTCCCTTGAAGTTTCAACATATGTAAAAGAAGCTAAGTTGATTGCTAAAGAGGGAAGGTTTAGGTTAGAAATGGTGAGATAAGAGACCTGCAGAGGGAAAGAAGAGCATAGAATGAGGAAACAGAAAAGCACAGAGTAACGGTTGGGATAGATTATACACCTGGGTTTTGAGTACAGAGGGCAGGCAGTTGAGAAGATGTCTAGATGTTGGGCTTGAAGCATGTTTAGATGGTGGAGTGAGAACATCAGTGTCACAGTTATGGTTATTTTCCAGAGCAGAGCAGGGAAGAGGTGAGTGTTTGGTGAACTTCCTGAGTGGACCAAACTGTTGCAGCAATAAGTCCTTTGAATTTTATATCATGGTGTCCCATTTCAGCTTTTAGGGCTTTGTGACAAGGTAACCCAGAGTCTTAATGCTGATCCAGGAGGTCAGGTTTTAGTTCTTAGTGATGCCTTGTCAGGTGAGTAGGAGAAAAATTAGATGTGTTAATTACTGGCAAAATGGGCAAGACAGAAGGATCTAGTTTACAAAGAGGTGAAAAATATTTCAAACATGACAAACAGGACTAGATTCTCATCACTCACAAGAGTGGGTTATAGTTTTTCATCAAAACATAAAATTTCTCTCTACAATCACCTGCATTTTTTGATCAAAGATAATAAAAGTAAGATTACTTTTGGTCACAAAATTAGTCTCATTAAATTTAGTCTGATCATTTTCACAAGCACAGCAAGAATGGTAATTGACCACTTAGAGCTTTCTAAAGTTAGCATTGCCAGAACTCTTACAAGGAATCAGATTGGATGGACTTTTAGAGGTTTCTTGAGGCTAGATGTCAAGCTAAGAACTTGTCATCAGACTTAATCTGTAATACTTATAGATTTGGGGGAATTCCTTTCTTCTTGAGATCTGCCAAATATTCTAAGTTTCCTAGGAAGTGACCTTTTTTACTCATCTGTAAGGCTGAGAATTCTGTAATGCAGGTATCAGATCAGTTTTTCCAAGAGGGCTTTGAAAACACTGCTCTATAAAGTCAATCTTAGTTTCTTAAAATTGTTTAGTCATATCAGATTCCACACAATTCTCAAATATGACATTCCACGAAGGCTTGGGAATGTAACTGTAACTGGCTGATGTGTTCTTCCTGCCTGCTGCACAAACAACATCAATTGAGAGCATTGAGTAAAGAAAGAGCTTAATTGACATGAGGCCAGCCATGCCACACGAGAGACTGGGTTATTGCTCAAATCAGTCTCATCAAAGGCTTGTAGCTTAGGGGTTTTTTGAAGCCAATTTGGGGGAAGGAGTGGGGTTGGCTAGGCAGTGGGTGCTTGCTGCTGCCGATAGTTGGGTTGGAGATGAAATCTTAGGGAGGTGAAGATGTCCTCTTACGCTGAGTCGATTATGGGTGGGGCCACAGGAGGGGTTGGCAGGTCCAAGTGGAGCCATGGGTGTCAAACATGCAAAAAACATGAAAAGATATCTCAAAATGCCAATCTTAGGTTCTACCATAGTGATGTTATCTGCAGGAATAATTGGAGAAGTTGCGTATCTTGTGACCTCTGGAATAACAGCTGGTAACTGTTTATGTCTACAGCTTAGCAGAATTCAGGCTCCTTTCCTCCTCCTAGCCTTGTGGTCTCTTTAGAAAGGCATTTGAATTTTGGGGAAGGGCTACTATCATTTAAACAATAAGCTAAATGTCTCCCAAAGCTAGCTTGGCAGCTTGAATGCTAACGGCAACAGGGGGGGTTGGCTAGATCAGATCTCCTCCACTGTCATTATTTTCTCACTGTTATAATATTTGCAAAGGCGTTTCATAACCAAGTTTCCCAATTCTGTCCTGTTAAAAGGAGAACAGATTCTTATTCGACTTATGCAAATAGCTATAATGCTGTGACAATAAGAATATTCAATAAGAGCTTCTGAATTCTGGAGGAATCAGGTAGAGAGAAAAAGGATGTATTTCATTTTTGTTTACAGAGGTATAAATCTACCAAATTATTGTGAGTTATAGATAGCTTAGGAGAAAAGAGAAAGGAGCTCCTTGTATCCAAAAAGAGAACATTGATTGAAAAACTAGCAATGTTCTAAACAAAAAACGATACAAATTATAATCATTTTTCATACAGTCCCATGTAATTCAGTCTTGTTCTGCTTGATTGAGTTAGCAGTTAATGAACCCATTAGCTTCTCCGCTAAAGCTCTGGCAATACTGACTCAGTCCAGTGGTTTTGATCTCCACTGTTTAAGCAATGCCACCAGAAGCCTGTACCCCAGAGTTCCTGTCATAGTCCTTTCCACGATCTCAGAGGCGATCTGTTTATGTTGAAGATAAGCATTCTTGCTAGTAGCTGATTGCAAGAGTTCCAGAAAAACATAAGATAACAATTACTGTCTGAATGACAAACGGTTTAAAGTAGTCATTGTTAAAGATCTGCTGAAAGTTCACTAAGTTCACTGTGATACAGTTGACAAGGCAGTTATGTTGTTTCTGTGGCATGCAACGTTAAAATAATAACTAAAATAACGGATACTATTTTGCCATTGTTGTCTACTATCAGACAAAGAAGCATAAAGACGTATCATGCCAGCAAGGACATTGACAAATTTCTAGGAACTTTATATAATTCCCGAAATATTTATATTCATAACATTTACTTATACAAATGTAACCTAAGGTCAGTTAAACATCTCTTTTGTTTGACAACACTTTCTATAGAATTCAACATTTCAAATAAACCTAATTAGTTTAGCATCTCTTTTTACAGGTAAGAACAAATCTTTTGAGATTTTCAAGGGTCCCTCTGGGAAATTTCAGTCAGTTCAAGACCAAGATTTCATTTAGGATTTGGCTTTGGAAAGGCAAAATATCAAAAGTCATCAGAAATGCCAAAAGATTTGAGTACTTGATTAACCAACATTACAGGCCACTGTGAAACAATTCTTAGTTATTTATTTAACCTATATGATACTAAGAGATTTCAAAAGTAAATATAGGGGGTAACACAATTGTAAGAAACAAAAAGAGTAACAAAACTTAGCTCTTTTAACATTGAGAAGACTTGGTTCTCTTAAATAATCTAGGACGTCATAAAGACAAAAAGCACAGGGTGCCAGGAGTGGTGGCTCATGCCTGTAATCTCAGCACTTTGGGAGACCGAGGTGGGAGGATCACTTGAGCCCAAGAGTTCGAGATCAGCCTGGGCAACCTAGGGATACTTTGTCTCTACAGAAAAGCAGAAAAACTTAGCCTGACATGTTGGCTCACACCTCTAGTCCCAGATACTTGAAAGGCTGAGGCGAGAGGATTGCTGGGAGGTCGAGGCTACAGTGAGCCATGATCATGCATTGCACTCCAGCCTGGGTGACAGAGTGGGACCCTGTCTCAAAAAAAAAAAAAAACAAAAAACCCACAGGAAGTTATTCTGATGAGACACAGAGTCTCTGTTTCTGTCTTAATTTCTTCAGTTGGGCTGCAATAGCAAAATACCATAGATTAGGTAGCTTATAAACAACAAATTTCTCACAGTTGTAGAGGCTGGGAAGTCCCAGATCAAGGCAGATTCAGTGTCTGGTGAGGGCCTACCTCCTGGTTCATAGATAGTGCTTTCTGGCGGTGTCCTTATGTGGTGGAAGGGGCAAGGTAGCTCTCTGGGGTCCCTTTTATAAGGGCATTCATTCGTAAGGGCTCTGCCCTCATGATCTAATCACCTCCCAGTAGGATTGGTGATTAGGTTTCCCCATAAGAACTTTGATGGCCAAAAGTCGGTGATTGGCACAGGAGTATGTTACAATCTGTTTATACATGCAGTTAGTTTACAGTTCACTATGTGTAGGTAGAAAACATTGGGCCAAACTTAGAATATGTAAGAAGACAACTTTAGGCTAAACATAATTTAACATATAAGCGGATATTTTTTGCAACTGTCAATCTCAATTAATCAAAAGGATCAGAAATCAGATTTAAAGCATTTCTTTAAGCAAAAAGCTGGGAATGGCCATTCAGCAAACATGGATTCCAGAGAAATGGGGTCAGTGCTCTGTACTTAAAAGTTAAGGTCTTGCTTATATAGGCAGAAAACAAAGAAATTTAGTAGGATTACAACATTTTCTACACAAGGGTAGTTTATGAATTTCAACAATTTAATTAGTTACAATTTGTTTTCATTTCCATACAGCTAGTTTTCATTGCCTTTCCAATTTAAAAGAGTATATTTAACATTCCATCCTAGACAATGTGATAGTCATGAAGTCTCTCTGAGAGAGGAAAGAGGGATGTTAATCTATAGTGAAGATCAACAGCTAAGAGGGAAGGAGTCAGACTGGGCACAGGGGCTCATGCCTGTAATCCCAGCACTCTTGAGAGGCTGAGGCGGGAGGATCACGAGTTCAGGAGTTTGAGACCAGCCTAGCCAACATGGTAAAGCTCTGTCTCTTCTAAAAATCAAAAAATTAGCTGGACATGGTGGTGTGTGCCTGTAATCTCAGCTACTTGGGAGGCTGAGGCAGAAGAATTGCTTGAACTTGGGAGGTGGAGGTTGCAGTGAGCTGAGATTGTGCCACTGCACTCCAGCCTGGGCAACAGAGTAAGACTCTGTCTCAAAAAAAAAAAAAAAAGAGGGAAGGAGTCTTCCCTGGCTCAATTTAGTCATTTACTACATTGTACAAAATAATGTAAGTAAGAAAAAAGGCTAATCTGTAATTAGAGAAACAAGGTTACAGTTGTCTGGGTTGCAGCTGCCTGTTTACATGACTCAGGTCTCATAATCACATTTGCTTAAGGCTCAAAATATTTTAAAGTTACAGCAGCTTAGACTTTGAGTTACTTATTTCACAAAATACATTTAGAATAGAGTTATCTTAATGAATTTTATAAAGTAATTTGGCAATATTCTCTGGAGGTAAGAAGATACCACATGTACATAATATATATACATATGTTACAGACCACAGGCTCTTTGGCTCCCCATGTAATGGAAATTAATATGGGACCAAGAGGATTTCCTAGACAAGGCTTTAATTTTAGGACTTTGTTGTCAAGTGCAAAGGAGACAGTAGAGGCACAAGAATCCTCCAGCTGGTTCCTCAAAAAGAGCTGGTAGGTTTTTTTTTTTTTTTTAAGGCAAAGTGTGGGAATTGACATCAGTGGTAGAGTATATAGGCTGGGTTGGGCAGTGCATGTGAGGGGTAGGGTATGCAGGTCAGCAAAGCTGGTTGTGATGGTTGTCTTGAAAAATGGGCCACCTGCTGCTCTGGCCAGTGGCAACAAGGCCATAAATCAATTGTTCAGCATTCCTTCCCGAAGTGGGAGATTCAGCAACCATGGTTTAATTTGGATCTCCTTGGTTTAATCAGTGTCTGGAATTGTTTGAGCAAAAGGCATGGCCAAACATTCTAAGATCATAGAAGAACAATAGAGAATGGCTGTTTTCTTTGTATGACTATTAACGGTGTGCACTGGTGAGGTAGTGGTGTGGATTTTGAGATCACTGGGAATGCATGAAGGAATGCTCTGTTGGGGGTGAACTGAAGCCAAGCTCCATCCTTACTGTCTCATTCCCCTCTGAGAGATTTCACCCTTTTTATTCTTAGGGAAAAGGACTGAAGATCGCATCTTCTGAAGCTATACAGAATAGCTGTGCTGAACAGTGTTGTTGTCCCTGTCTAACCTTAGAGGAGCATAGAAATCTCTCACTGACTGTTCTAGAGACCCATAGGAACTAGGATATTCCTGAGATGGTATGGGTTGGAATTCTTGGGCCATTAATAGCTCAACTTAGAACTGTTGAAGCCTGGAAGGCATAAACTTTAACCATCTGTACGCCTATTGAATATAACAAATAATTATTTTAAAAATTAAGTAGCACCCAGTGATAATTCATGAAATGCGTAAGTCCAGTTTAACAATGCTTATGAGAAGAAATCAGATGCCATTTGGAATTTAAGTGAATAGGCTGGAGAATGAGTCTCCTGGTGTCTGAAATGCAAGGCAAACATACTTTTAATAAGAGACATTTCTATGGAAATGAAAGAAAAACAACTGTTAATGGTGGGAATAATCTACCCAGATATTAGGCTCAAAGCATTTTTAGTTACAGAGGAGGAAGGTGGTGGCAATTTTTCAGGTTTTCTTGCTAGTATTATAAAGAATAAGTCTTAGTTTACAAGACCTTAGGAAAAAGATGGTAGCAATTTTATTGAGTTTAAGTTAGAAAAATGGAAGAAAAATATTAAAATGTTAGTTTGGAGACTTGTAGCCCAGAAAATAATATTAAAAATCTCAAAAACAACAGATAAGACTTGAACCTACAACAGATGTATTACAGTCTTTTTCTCTCCAGTCTCTCATTTTTATCAAAGATAAATTATGGTAGGATTGATGTGTTTGCAAAGTAAGTTTAATTATACTTGGCTTGATTATTTGCATAAAGTACAGCAAAAATATTTGCCATATAAGCTTTTCTTTTGAATTGGCTTTTCTGGAACTTTGTTTCATAAATGGATTCTCAGATTAGACTTTTTAAAGCTGTGAGCCTAGCTATGGATTTATCTGTGCCTGCAAACACTTGTATGAATTGGGTGAATTCCTCGCCTCTTGAGGTCCAAAGATAATTTGGGGCTCCCGGACCTGTTAGAAAGTTATATTCTTTACTTATCATAGGTCAGGAACCCTGTGCAAGGACTGCATAGACAGGATATGAGGGCAATTTTTCCAAGGGGCTCTTATTGGCTTTATAAGTCAACCTCAATTTCTAGAAAAGCAGCATGAAAGCATGCCATTCTCATCAAAGCCTTGATAAAATAAACGGTGTCCCCAGTTATGTCCTGTTACAAAAGAAAATAGATTCTTATTGCACTTACGCAAACAACTGTATTGCCATAAGTTAGGAATACTCACATATTATTTCCAAATTCTACAGAAATTAGGTAGAGAGAAAGAAATATGCTCAAAATTTTGCTTATAGGTTATATTTTACTCAATTATTAGAAGTTATGAATAGTTTACAACTCTGAAAAACAAAACAAAAAGGGTCAGCAGCATTTCAGGGAGAAAAGGTCATAAAAATATTATTTTAATCTTCTATTAGTTTAGTCCATGCAATTAACTACTGTTCCGCCTGATACTTATGGACACATTAGCTCTCCAAGAAAGTGTTGCAAGTTTTTCCCTCTATACGAATGGCTCAATCTCCAAAGTTGTCAGAGATCTGCATTCAAGATTATCCATGAGAGTCCTGTAGCTGATTATAAACCCTCTTTTGGAAAGAATCAAAACAAGACAATTGTCAGTGGATGACAAGAGTCTTAGGATAGCCACAGTTAAAGATGCAATCAACAGGGAAATCTGGTCATTTCTGTGGCACACAATAATTTAACATAACAATCATAATTATTATTGATAGCATATACTTAGGCATATCAGAATTATAGGAATCATATAATTTTGTAATACATATTAATCACACATTTATGTGAATATAATCTAAAAAAGTTAAACACTATTTTAAATGTGATGGCATTTCCTGTATGGTTTTAATATACAAAACAAGCTGCATATGTCCCTTTTGGACTTCAGAGGATCTACTATACAAAAAGGTTGATTAGGTCAAAAAAGACTTAATTCAGGATTTGATTTTGGAAAGCTTATTAAATATCAAAATTTAAAACACTTGACATCACAAAATAGGACCACAGTTTATTTATTTAACCAATGTGATTAACTCAAAGATTTATAAACAGCAAAAATCCTTTAGTCTTTCATAGAGAGAGGACTCAGCTTTCCAAATAACCAGACCCAAAATGACAGCATAACCAGGTGTGGTGGCTCATGCCTGTAATCCCAGCATTTTGGGAAGTGGGAGGCAGGTGGATCACGAGGTCAGGAGTTCCAAGACCAGCTTGGCCAATATAGTGAAACCCCATCTCTACTAAACATACAAAAAGTAGCTGGGTGTGGTGGCACACACCTGTAGTCCCAGCTGCTCAGGAGGCTGAGGCAGGAGAATCACCTGAACCCAGGACACTGAGGTTGCAGTGAGCTGAGACCATGCCATGGCACTCCAGCCTGGACAACAGAGCAAGAATCTGTCTCAAAAAAAAAAAAAAAAAAATCTGTCTCTTTTTCCTGTAGGTGATTGAAAATCTTGCTCAAAACCAAATTTTACCTTTGCATTAGTGTATTAATAAGAAAAGATAAATGCTCCAGAAAATCCCTATTATTCTGACATATGAGCCCAGTTTCTGGCCCTGTGTTAGCGAGCTTTTATTTTAATATTTAATTTATGGAAAAACTAAATAATACCCTTTTGATTTTAGCCAACTAGCTCATTGGATTGAGCTACTTGGGTTTCTGTTTCAAGATTAATCTTTCACAAACCTTTTCCAACTGGCTTAAACTTTCAGTTATATTCTATCTTTCTTTTAACCTAAAACAACCCTTAAACCCTCTAAATTAGACAAGATTATTTTGTCTTTTAAAAAACCACATTCCCATGCCTTTGTACTAAAAACATCTAATTTTTATTTTAGTGTATGCAATTTTAATTCTGTACCAAGTGCAGAGCCTGGGCCACAGGAACTACAGGTAATGTGTGACTCTTTTCTAGTATAGCGAGGGAGTGTGGCTAATTCTATGTATTCCCCAGGCCTTACTTAGAATCTAATGGCTCCAGACAAGGCAAGTCAAATAGTTATCAAAAGTCATAGAAACAGTTTATAACCTTAAAGCATCTAGCAAGAGCAGTTTCTGACCTGCCTAATTTAGATCGAATGCTGAAATTTTAAAAACATTTTAATTTTATTTTACCAATAGTCTTTAAAACTGTTTGTATTTGCCAAAGTCTACTAAAGCTATGTGAACTAAAAGGCATTAAAGTGTTTGCTTTTCTGATAAAATATTTTATTTAAGCATTTATTTTTCATTAAGCCAATTAATTAGAGGTCTTTTACATATTTTGGTAGTAAGACATCACATATATGACAGATATAGACAGACAAGCAGATCTGGTAGAGGTGTAAGAGTCTTCATTTGCCAGTTTTTAAGATTTTCCTTTTTTTTTTTTTTTTTTAATTAATTTTTGAGATGCAGTCTCTCTGTCGCCCAGGCTGGAGTGCAGTGGTGTGATCTTGGCTCACTGCAACCCCTGCCTCCCAAGTTCAAGTGATTCTCCTGCCTCAGCCTCCTGAGTAGCTGGGATTACAGGTGCATACCACCATGCACAGTTAATTTTTATATTTTTAGTACAAATGGGTTTCATCATATTGGCCAGGCTGGTCTCAAACTCCTGGCTTAAAGTGACCCACCTGCCTTGGCCCCCCAAAGTGCTGGGATTACAGGTGTGAGCCACCACGCCCAGCCAAGATTTCTTTCTCATTTTATTTTAGACCATCAATCTGTTGATTACCTGTTCTCTGTCCTAAATAATTATCAGTGAAGTAACTCTAAATTTGCATAAAGGCATAATTCTTAGGTGAAACAAGATAGAAAATTTATATTTAAACCAAGGGAGAAATGGTGTGAGTAAAAGTTTATGTGAGATGGCCAGGAGAAACAGATACCCTTACATGTGGAGATTTATTTAAATAAGTAAATTTTTAAATTGGATTTAGGGTGGAGCCTTTTAAAGAACAAGGCCAGGAAAGTATCCAGTTTTTAGGGCCTAGTAGATGGGCACAGCTGGAAGGCAGAATAAATCTCCCAAAATCAAGGATTCCATTTTTACACCAAATACTGGGTCTCCCCCAAAGAGGGAAGTGCTATGAGATGAGATAGTGCAATGCTTTCACAGTGTATTTTATTGTAAGGACATTTCCCCAATGCTGCTGGACAACCCAACATCAGTTAGTCTGCTCTGTATCAACCCATCCTCCAATTCATACCTTCTAGGTGCCCAAGAGCATGGCTTTTTATGTATATGTACAAAGAAAGGAGTATCACCCTGTAGTAATAGCCACTCAACATAAGCAACTGCAATTGGACCTTTAAAAAAGTATGCTCTTATTTAACTATTACATATTAAGATTCAACTTTTTAAAATAATGCAAAGTAATTTCCAACGCCCCCAAAAGTCAAAAAGATCAGGTAACATAATGCAAAATAGAACAGAGCCTCAGATTTTTAGAAGTATCTGTTTGCTTATAATTCTTGGGGTTCCATGTGGAAAACCGAGGTTTCTCGCAAAACAGGAGTCTGTGGTGCCTCTTCTGTTTCTCTCAAGGAGTCCCAGGCTGTCAGAAATTACCTTAGGTCCTCTCATGTGGGACAGTGAAGGCATGTGGGTCAGAGGACAGACAGAGTAAATAGAAAAACAATTCAGTCGACTGAGAAAAAAAAAAAAACCCAAAAACCTTTTCTTCAAAAAACAAGATCCAAAGAGAAAAAAGCCAAACGGCTTTTTAAACATATGTATAGCTTGGATATCCCCTTTTAATTAATCTCATTTGCCATAGAGCTCTTGAAAAAAATCCTTTTAAATGTTTAATTGCCAGACCGTAGCTGGTTGACTGTTAGGGACAAACAGCCAATACTTCTGACATTTAAGACTTTTATTTTCCCAAAGGAATTTTTCCAAGTACAACTGTTACTAGAAAAAGGGGTCTTGATCCAGACCCCAAGAGAGGGTTCTTGGATCTCACACAGGAAGGAATTCAAGGCAAGTGGTAGAGTGCAGTGACATGAGAGAGTTTATTGAAAGCTACTCCATTGCAGAGTAGGGCATCCTTAAGTTTTTCTTGTATAGAGGTCATCACTATGTAAAAGCGAAGCTAAGCTGCGTCTATGTAAGCATGAGCAGAAAGCATGACAAAATTTGTATTCTACTGATTTAAAGAAAACTATTCTTTTTTTTTTTGAGACAGAGTCTCACTCTGTCACCAGGCGCCAGGCTGGAGTGCAGTGGTGTGACCTCGGCTCACTGCAACCTCCACCTCCCGGGTTCAGGCAATTCTCCTGCCTCAGCCTCCCAAGTAGCAGGGACTACAGGCGCGCGCCACCACGCCCAGCTAATTTTTTGTATTTTTAGTAGAGACAGGGTTTCACCATGTTGGCCAGGATGGTCTTGATCTCTTGACCTCATGTTCCGCCTGCCTCAGCCTCCCAAAGTTCTGGGATTACAGGCATGAGCCACCGTGCCTCACCAGAAAACTATTCTTGATGTTTTAGTGTGTGAATACATCAAACCATAACTGTAACAATGTTGAAAGCATATTTTGTTATGGGTATCAGAACATTTGGACTTTCTGCTGTTGTAGGAGTGTGTCTATGAAGGTATCGTAGGCTGTTTCCTTCACTGTAAATATCTTATGACTGTGGGTAGTGACCAGCAAGGAATGTGCCCAGTTAATCTGAAGGTGGAGCTGAACTTAAAATGGGGTTACTCTGGCTCTCCTAGGCTCCTGCTTCCCTAACAAATCCAATAAGCCTTAAGTAAGGTTATGATTTAACCGTGGCTGGACAAAGTGTCTACAAAGAGATTGCAAGCAGTTTTTACAAGATCTAGAATTGCCTCCAAGATAGCTCAGAGAAAGGAAAATTCAAGACAGAAAATTGCAAGCTGCCTAACATGAACGTGAAAATTTCCACCCTCTGAATGGCAGAGATGGAGAGAGAGTACCCCCATATGGTCACGAAGACAATGGAGGGGAAAAAGAATAAATAAATAGCGAATGTCACATAAATATCAAACCAGAAAGGACTCATCTCCTAAGCTGGGAATTGAACCCATGCCACCATCATAAAAGGGCAAAGCCTCAGCCGCAGAGCTATGGCATGGGGCAGTTGCTATTGTTCCTCCCAGAAGGAATCTAGAGCAGACAGTTTCAAGTTTGCAAAGGATTTTAACTGCTTAAGAGAATTTAAGGCTAGCCATGACATTATCATGTGTCCTTTCAGACTGGCTGCCTTACCTGAACCTGAAAATTTCCACCCTCTGGATGGCAGAGACTGAGAGAGAATACCCCCACATGGTCACAAAGTCAAGCTGTCAAGGACAGAAAACAAGACGAGAGGGGGAAACTTCATTTGGTTTTTGTTTCAGGGACCCATAGTAAAGTTTGTAACTGACCAATGTGCTGGGCTGGCTCGAACAGCAGGCCTACAGGGGTCCTACACCCACATTGTTCTGTGGTAACCCCTTCATGGCAGAACAATGCAGAACAACAAATTCATAGCACAAAGTACACCATATTCACTACAACCTAAGACTGGTCATGCACATTTTTTTTTCTCATTAATCAAAACCTTGCAGAGGAGAGAAACGGATTTTTTTTTTTCTTTTTACTATTTACTCAACTGGTTTGCACAGAGAGTGAGAGGTGAGGACCCTGGCTGGTAAGAAATTCTTACCCTTTTGCCTGCATGCCAGGGTTTTGGTTTCCCTCTCTGCAGCTTCCACAAGAGCAGAGCAGCTTTTGATGTCCTTGCTCGCTGGGCCATAGCTTCTGGGGCCAAGCTGCGTTATGAAGAATATCATCTTTTCCGTTTCATGGAACCATAGACAGAAGCCTCTCATTTTTGCAAGATGCCATCCAGTGGGCTGCATGGGGGAATAAGATGTCAAATTAAATACATAAAAAGGAAAAATGGATCAGGATGTGAGTGATAAAACTCTGGACCGATGAGCTGCCAATTCTCTCCTCTTAAAGACAGCACTGATCAAAGAAAAACTCCAGCTGAATTAAATTTAAAAGAGGTTAATTGAGCAATGAACAATTTGCGAATTGGGCAGCCCCCCCGAATCACAGCAGGTTCACGGAGACTCCAGCACGGCTACGTGGTGGAAGAAGATTTATAAACAAACAAAGGGAAGTGACCTACAGAAATCAGCAGTGAGGTGCAGAAACAGCTGGATTGGTTACAGGTTGGTACTTGCCTTATCTGAACACAGTCTGAACACTTAGCAGTCTATGAGTGGTTGAAGTATGGCCGTTGGGATTGGCCAAGACTCAGTTATTGTCACAGGCGCATGCTACTAAGTTAGGTTTTTAATCTTGTCTGATTACTAAGCTAATGGAGGAAATGCTCTCTCCCAGATTATAAAAGGCGCGCCTACCTGTCGAAACCTAAAGAATAGACTAAGAGGCCAGAAGTATAGTGAAAGCGAAACTTTACCGTTGGTCTTGCAAGATCGGGTGTCTGTTGAGCAGGCACACTCTGTCCAGTTACGGCAAGCACTTCATCCCCTAGTGCGCAAGTCCCTCCCGCGGTTCCTCTAGGCTGAGTCCTGTGGGGTTACAGTCTTTCTCCACTTCACCTAAATCTCTTTTCCTGGTTTGCATTGGTCCTTGGGTTGGGGCTTTAGGTATTTTCTCTAGGGTCTTCTCGCCGCATTTTGTTGCAGCCCTTAATGCATTGTGATCATAGTCAGCTCTGGGACTCTTCAGGTATTTGACCTGTGACCCAGGGGGTTAAGCAAGCTGTTAGGAATAGAAAGGCAAGCTACTTTTGCAAACTAGTAAACTTCTATTCTAAGCTAAATCCGCTGGTTCAGGTGAGGGTAACTAAGGGGGGGGGGGTTCCCAACAAGCAGGTGCTGGCTATTAAGGCAGGGGCCTAGGGTATCCTGTTCTTCTGGAGCTTACAGGCCCCAGCATATTCGAGGTACTTTGTCTTGAAAATGAACAACCTATACATTATTTTCTACAGCTAGGTTACATCCACAAGGACTCAAATATTGAAGTATGGAGTCCTTTTCAGGCTATATTTAGTTTGCTTTAAGAATACCCAGAGTCAGTAGCTTCACACTCAGATGACAGGAAAGTCCACAGGCTTCCCTTCCCCCACAAGGTATGGCAAAGGGAGGGAAATACTTAGAAGACTTAAAGAAGATTACAGAGTTCAAAGCCAGGGCACTAAACAGAGTTTTCTAAATTGATCAGCTGTTTCAATCCGTTACCATTTAGGCTGAGCCAGTCCATCATTTCAGCACGTCCTGCGTGGGTGTCTGTTCAGTTGGAGCTGATGAAGTTAGTGAAAACCGAAGGAAGGGAAGGACGGAGGAAGATGAAGGAAAAACAAAAACACAACAAATAGGGGACGGGAGAGGAGGGAAAGCACAGCTTAGGGCGGTGGCAAGGAGTCTTGGGGAGACTAGAGGAAAACTCCCAGTTGCAGTAATACTGAACCAAAAATTCAGACAGCTGCCCATCAGCTGCAGAGGGGTCCGGCCATCCTGCTGACTCACAAGCCTTCCCCTTGGGAGAGAAAAATGCTCCTCATGTCCTGTGGACCTGCAATGGTTGCCAGAGACTCTCTTATAGACCACAGACTCTTTGGCTCCGCCTGTAATGGAAATTAACACGGGGCCAAGTGTATTTCCTACAAAAGGGTTTTACTTCAGGGCTTGTGCTAAGAGAAAGGGAGACAAACAGTGGAAGTGCAAGGATTCTTCCACTGGTTTCTGAAAAAGCATTGGTAAGCATTGTTTTATTAGGCCATCTAGTGGTCTGGCCAGTGGCAATAATGCTGTAAATCAGTTGTTCAGCATTCCTTCCCAAGTTGGGACATTCCACAACCTTAGTTCAATTTTGGATCTCCTTAGGCCAGTTTTTGGAATTCTTTAAGTAAAAGGCATGGTTAAACATGAAAGCCCAGAAGAATAATATAGTGTGAAACCAAGTTTAGCCTAAAACTGCCTCCTTGCATTCTTTAAGTTTGGCCTAAAAGTCTCTCTGTACATCTTGTATAACAAGTGGAGGTATGAAAGGACCATAGTCTGCACTAAGCCAATCACCAAGTTTTGGCCAATCAAATGTAGCCAACTGTTGGAACCATGTTTACGTAAGGCAAATGCCAGCCTATACCCAATCCAGCCGTTTCTGTATTCACTTCTATTTTCTTTTCTTTTTTTTTGAGATGGAATTTTGTTCTTGTTGCCCAGGCTGGAGTGCAATTGTGCAATCTCGGTTCACTGCAACCTCCACCTCCCAGGTTCAAGCAATTCTCCTGCCTCAGCCTCCTGAGTAGCTGGGATTACAGGCGCCTGCCACCACGCCTGGCTAATTTTTTGTATTTTTAGTAGAGTTGGTGTTTCCCCATGTTGGCCAGGCTGGTCTCAAACACCTGACCTCAGGTGATCCACTCACCTCGGCCTCCTAAAGTGCTGGGATTACAGGCATGAGTCACCATGCCTGGCCTTCTCTTTCTGTCTGTCACTTTCCTTTTTCTGTCCATAAATCTTCTTCCACCACGTGGCTGCGCTGGAGTCTCTGAGCCTACTCTGCCTCGGAAGACTGCCCAATTTGTGAACCGTGAATTGCTCGATTAAACTCCTTTACATTTAATTCGGCTGTAGTGTTTCTTTCATCAATAGAATGGCTGCTTTATTTTGTGAACCCCCGAATATCTGAGACTGTCTCAGTTAGTTTAGAAAGTTTATTTTGCCAAGGTTGAGGATGGGCACCTGTGACACAGCCTCAGGAAAGACATGTGCCCAAGGTGCTCGGGGCACAGCTTGGTTTTATACATTTTAGAGAGCCACGAGACATCAATCAACACATGTAAGTTTAGCATGAAAGGCCGCAAAACAAACCTCTCACACCGAACTGGAGAAAATCCCTGCCTTTTTAAAGGCTTTCAGTTCTAGAAATTACATGTGAAAGGGTCTTGATCCATGAGGTAGGCATGGGGTGTGTGACTTAGGGTGGGGGGTTGCTCATGTTTAGGCACAAACAGTGCCTTCCAGGAAGACTCCTCCATACCATGCCTGCGATCTACAGGAGGGAGATTAGGTGGCCCCAGTCTGCCATCCTTTACTTCTATTGAAATGCAATGTAGAAGTCAAGGGGGAGGTGGTCTTAGATGGGTAAGGGTGATTCAGGGTCTCCTTCCTCATAAGAAGTACATTAGTTCTGTCCAGAAAGGCGGGGAGAACTCAAAGCTGGGAGGGAGCTTCCAGGTCACAGGTAGATGAGAGACAAATGGTTGTATTCTTTTGAGTTTCGGATAAGCCTTTTCAAAGGAGGCATTCAGGTATGCATCTATCTCAGTGGGGCAGAGGGATGACTTTGAATAGAATGTGAGGCTGGTTTGCCCTGAGCAGTTCCCCAGATTGACATTTCCCTTTAGTTTAGCAATTTTGGGGCCCAAGGTTTTCCCTTCACACTTTGTATGACTGTTAGTTGGTATAGTGTCAGTGAGGTAGTCCTGTGTTGTTTTGTGATCAGTGGGAATGCGTGAAAGGGTGCCCTATGGGGGAGAGCTGAGGCCAAGCTCTATCCTTACTCTGTCTCACATAGACATACACAAACATACAGGCACACATAGAGACCTTATAGCTTTCAAAAAGTAACATAAAACTTACTAATTTATATAAGAGCTGTTTTTCATCTTTGCCCCACTTTTATTCAAATTGTGTTTCTGGCAGATGGAACAAGTTGTTACCTATTCATTATAAGGGCGAATACTTTCATCGATATTTGTGGGGGAAACCTCCAGGATCTTTTTGCTTGCCCTGATACATAATCTCATAGAGGCTGTGGCTCAGCCTCAGGTGGTTGTTTTAGTGGCAAAGCTACTTTTTAAAGTGGGCTTTGGAGTTTTCTTAAGAGACTGGAGTTTTAGTTGGTATTTATCAGGAGGAGAAGTAAATTTCTTGAATGTTATGATAAGAAGCAGTACTACAAGTAATAGTGAGGAGCTTCAATTCTGGGGTCCAAAGCCGGAATTACTTCCTTGGATGTTTGCATTTGAAAGAGATGGCGCTCAGGTTCTTGAGAATTTAGTGCTGGATGATAGACGATTTACATCTCAAAGAAGGAGCGGAATGGTGCAGATTTTTAAAGTAACTGCTCCAAAAGGATTTCCAGGGACATATTTGCCTATTGCCAAGTTTTGGTCTGGGATAAACAGGAAATTCTCCCAGCAGCATTGAGCTTTAACATGTCAGTGCTTAAGGGAGAATGGGGGGGATGGACGATTATTTATGTGAAAAGTCTGCAGTGTTTACATGTCCAGACTGAGGCTGAGGGCAATTATTATTAAAGTTTTCCTTCTTAAGGGCAGGACAGTCCCTTTTCCAGCATCCTGCAAGCATCTTTCAGAGGGGAGGTTTTGGGATTGGTAAGAAGGGTGGGTATGTTGGGTACAGTGAGTTCTAAATTTCTCTTCAAGGAATCAGTAATGTGAGTATGTTCAGTTCTTTGTCCTTTTTATAGTTTAACTTCCTTGTAGTTTCAGTAAACAACCTTTTCCACCAGTTCTAATCAGTAGTTCACATCTGTTCCCTGGTCATGTGCTCCATCCTGACTCACCCTGATCACCTATTTTGACCTGAGTCACCTTTAGTTACTTGTTCTGTAACCATCCTCCCCACCAAACTGCTCACCCCACCAGTCTGGCTCATACTCCTGCTCCCTTTAAAATAGCTAATTGGAATTAGCTTAGACTGTGCGGTCCAATCCTAGCCAATAGGGGAATGACACAGCAGTAGGGAATGCCTGTGTCAGGGATAAGAACACCTTTCCTTCCCTTGTTCAGGTGTATGCTTGCCATTGCTCCATTTGTGAGATACAACCTTCTATAGAAGTATATTGCCTAGCCAAGAAAATTTATATTTGAGTGCTACTTCTGTGGAAGGAAAATAAAATAAAATAAAATAGAACAGAATATAGTTTAAATAATAAGCATAACACAAGTAGTAGTTAACTAAAAGTAAAGGCCATTTAAGAGTTGTACAAAGGTTAAGGAATTTAAGTAACCTCTCCCTAGTGAAGCTGAAAGCTTATCTTGCATTCTAGCCTAGGTTGTAAGCTGTATTCAGAAAGGAAAAGACTAACAGACCAGGCACCACCCTCTCTCTACATAGATAAGTGTACCAGAGCACATCTTTAGGTCTGCAGCCCGCACATTCCTGCATTTCCTGTTCTTCTGATCTCCCTGGATGACCTCCCCCGACCTTTCAACCCCCATCTCAGCTGCAAGATTATAGAGTTAAATGACCACGAAGCCCAAGATTGTAAAACTTGACTGACTATCCTTGTCTGAAGTCTGCTTCCTGCCTCGATTTCCTGCTTCAAACAGCATATAAGCTAAACTGCCTTCTTTGTTGGGTTTGGCAGCCATTTTAGGCATGAGCCTGCTGCCATCCCAGGTGCCCGAAATAAAGTTCTCTTCCGTCTCCATCAGTCTCGTCTTCTTAAGCCAGAGTTTTGCTACAACACTTCTTTAGTGGCACCAAAAATTTACATATAACAGGTGGGGCTTTAGGTTATTACTAAAGCCACATTTCTGTTAAGACTCACTTAGTAAAGCCGGGACATTTATTTATTTAAAAAAAATTTTTATTTATTTATTTATTAGATATGGGGTGTGACTCTCTGGCCCAGGCTGGAGTACAGTAGCACAACCATAGCTCACTGCAGACTCAAACTTCTGCGCTCAGTGGATCCCCCCACCTAGGCACATACCACCATGCCCGGCTAATTAAAAACAATTTTGTTTAGAGACAGGGTCTCACTATGCGACTCAGGCTGGTCTTGAACTCCTGGCCTCGGGCGATCCTTTTGTCCCAGCCTAGAAGAGTTATTTTTAATTCTTCAAAGAATTGGGTGGCAGCCTCAACAATAACATTAAGGGATTGGCCTGCCCGTCCAACTGCACTATTTTGAAATTGCCCCTTTATATCAGAGAGAAGATTTCCAACTGACGTGGAAACCAAAAGATTCCTGTGTTCCAGGGCTTCTGAATTTAGAGCTGTGTGCCTATGAATCTTTTAACAGAGGCTTTAGGCTGAATTCTTGCCCTCTGAGCACATCATTCCACTTTAGCCCATTGACCTTTAGAGGGAAGTCTTTCATAATATCTCCCATCACACTGTGAATATCAGCCTCCCACTGGGCCCTTTGCAGGAGGGAGGTGGTGAAGGGGAGTTTATGGTGGGTGTAGATTTAAAGTTTTGTTCTAAATCTGATTTCTGTTCTTTAATTTTATTAAGGGAGCTTTTTAGGCTACCTGTGATACTTTTTCTGTCCTTCTTTCAATTTCATCTTTGCATATGGGTAATTAGGACATTTGTTTAGGGTGAGTGCTCTCTAAAAATCCTTTTACATATTAAAGCTTTTCCAACTCAAAGGATCTATCATCTGGCCATTGACAATTTAGGGTTTACAAAAGCATACTTGTTTTAAGATATGATTCAAAACCAATAAAGCTTTATAGGGCTTGACCATAAACTACATCACCAAAAAAACTTCAGTAATGATATATTTCAGAATCTCAATGTTATTAGTGCTGGCACTTTTCTGTCTGTACCTGTAACTAACAACAATGCAACAGAAATCCCAGAAATGTAGTCAGTTCTTGAAAATGTCTAGGATTTTGGTCAATATGGCACCATATAGATATTGGAGCTTTAAAATAGAATTGATTGATTTTTTTGAATAATCTAGAATTCTAGATGTAATAAACATTTACAATTTGATTTATTTAAATTAAGGTGGTTTCTCACAAATCTTGTGTTATTTGGTAAAGACTCAGGACCAGTTTAACCTCTGTTATCTTGATATTTATAATAAGAATATATGATGTCTATCTAACATCAGGATTATAAACAACCTGAGTTTGTAAATTGGTGATTTAACCTTTTCCTGCTCTTAAAAATTAATATCCTATTTTAATTAGTTTAAAAAGCCAGTCCTTTTTATTCACAAATTCAACTACCTTTAGAACATTCTTAGGAAAAAAATTGTGGCAGAGTATGCAGCATACAGTAAAAAGAGCATTGTGTACTACCGTATTTCCTGTAATGAAAGCTCTGCAATACAAGGCATACAGTAGTAGAAAACGGTGTTCCTCTGAAGCATAGGTATAACGTGCATGTTGTAATGGATTTATCAGTTTTGAGGAGTAATAATGCTCTAATAGGAAGCTCATCTTGTTGGAAATAAATCTTTGGAATTTTAACTCATGAGTGATTTGGGAAGTCTACAGTAGAATCATTGAAAATTCAATCTGTAATCAATATTTGAGCCTATTTGTAACCTGTTTTCCTTTCTGTAACTGATGGATCCTGGCAGTTTGCCACCTTACAAATCAATCTCACATTGAAGATTCTTGGCCTGGGACTCAGACGTGATGGATTGTGGCGTTTCTCTTGTACCCATTGCCTTAGGAAGTCCTTGAGTATAATTGTAACCAATGTGTTTCTCTTTCTCCCTGTGGCTATGGAACCCCCTTCAGGTTGGTGGATACTGGGATAAGTCCTGTAGCACAGTGACTCAGCTGAAGGAAGGTCTCAACCGAATCCTCTGCCTGATCCCCCTACAATGTGATCAATCAATCTGTCTGGGAGTGCATTATGCCGGAATGGCTGGAAGCCATCAGAACAGAAGTCCCAGATAATCAGTTAAAAGAATTCAGGGAAGTATTAAGGTGGGTAACTAGATTAATGAAGTCACTGTAATTATAATCATATCTAATGTTTGTTGAGCAGGTACTGTGTGCCTGTCACCCTACTAAGCGTTTTATATAATCTCATTTACTTTTTAACAACCCTGTGAAGAAACTTGAAGCCCCAACATGAAATAGCTGCAATATGTTGAGCTAAGAAGATTTGACATTGTCCAGAAAAGATTTTGTTCTTATGGAATAGTAAATAGATAAAAACAGATTTTGCTTATTTTCAAATTTTCAAATATAATTATAATTGGTGGAATGTGGTGGGGAAAGTGCAAAGGGAAGATGTTTTAGATGCTGTGGAGCAATGCTAATGCCTTAGAAATGCAATTCCTTCTGTTAAACCTAATATGAGGAAGAACAGTAATGGTTATTAACAATCGTATGAATTATTTATCAGACCTCTATTCCAATGATGTAAACTTCTCTTACAGTGAAGTGAAACATGCTGGTAACAGTTCAGAACACAAACTAAAGGCTTGGCTCTCCAAATAGGGAATAGTTAGAAAAACATTGCTGGCATCAGTAGAACCCAATCTATGCCCACTGGTCATTTACTTTTGTTGCTCTGCTTTCCAGCAAAATGTTTGACATTGAACTCTGTCCTCTGCCTTTCTCGATGGAGGAGATGTTTGGCTTTATTAGTTGTCGGTTTACAGGATACCCCTCCTCTGTGCAGGAGCAAGCTTTACTATGGCTTCATGTAAGTGAATAACACTTTTGATCATTTTAGGTACTAGTTCTTAGTTTCTAAGCCTCAGATCCCTGGGTCGAGGGGGTGGGAGTTACAGCAAAGAGTCCGTAAGTCCCTGTGTTTGCCAAGAAAGAATATCTCCTATGCATAGATAAATGAGTAAATTTCAAATATGTCACCCTAGTTGTGGTTAATAACATATAAATTGTGCAATAATATTACTGAATTCATAGTAGCTTTAGCTCCTTTTGTATTTTTCCATCAATGGCTATTAATAGCTGTCTTGTGAGATTCTGATAAATCTTTGATATTAAACAGGTCCTTTACTTGGAAAGATGGGGAAGGATTTAGGGAGTAGTTCATGCTGTTCCCTCAGCCTGGGATGATTTTCTCTCCTGGCTGTATTTGTGAACTCTAACCTACCTTTTAAAGTCCATCTCAAAAATTATCTCCTGTGTGAAGTTTTCTGCTACTTCAAACCCTCATCTTCCCATCAGAATTTCTTCTCTCACTGGTTACACTGGTTTAAATTGTGTGAATTTGGTTCTATTTCTGTCTCACAGTTTTTGTCTGTCTCTCCACCTGATTACAAGCTTCTGAGTACAGGGGCCAGGTCTTATTTCTGTATTTACAACCCTCTTCATTCTCTCTTCCTAGAATATGGCACATGCTTTGTATTTAGTAGATGTTCAATAAATGTTTATTAATTTGAAATGTTTATTAATCTGATATAAAGTTTGGACAGTTTGAGAAAATGAGGACAGAATCAATGTTTAGATTAACTACAGGTGCAGATACATTTCTGTGTCATGCAAGGATGGGATCCTGGAAGCTGGTCAAGTTGTAAAGATGCCTTTCTGGGTTTGAAACTAAAGAGCAATATTCACATTTGACAAAGAGTAAAGGGACCATTTTTTAAAAAGTCAACATTTGGGCCAATGTGGCGGCTCACACCTGTAATCCTAGCACTTTGGGAGGCTGAGGTGGGCAGATCACTTGAGATCAGGAGTTTGAGACCAGCCTGGCCAACATGGCCAAAGCGAATCTTCACAAAAAATACAAAAATTAGTGGCATGTGGTGGCACGTACCTGTAGTCCCGGCTACTTGGGAGGACAAGCCAGGAGAATCTCTTGAGCCCACGAGGGCGAGGCTGCAGTGAGCTATGATCAATCCACTGTACTCTAGCCTGGGCAACAAAGTGAGACCCTGTCTCAAAAAAAAAAAAAAATGTCAACTTTGGGATTTAGAATTTTAACTATTTATTCCCAAATGGATTTCAATAAGGTAATTCTCCTTTTAAGAAGGCCAGTCTTCCTACAGATGGCTGGATGTTGCCTCAGTTACCCAGTTGCACAGCCCTTACACTGTTCTTTTTGGGAATGAACATACATATAGCTTTGGCCCCCCTATAGCTACAGCGGCTACATTTATATGTTTTATGGACTGGGCTTTCATTCAACCTTGGTTTATAAGACAGAGTGCTGCAGTTGAAGGAGGTTTTCCAGCTTTGGTCTATTTGGAGGATAGAGTGGACACTATAGTGGTTGGAGTTGACTCATTTATAATTAATTGTGGAAACACGTGCAAGAGCTCCAATGTGCCAGGCACTGGAATAAAAATGGGATGGGAAATAGTCCTTTCTGCGTACTTCCTTTCTTTAAACAGCTCACAGTGGGAGGGATAGGATTAGATCATTAAATAGAACAAAGGATAATACTTGCTCTAATAAAGGTATGTATAAAGGTTAAGAAAGCAGAGAAGTGGAATGGGTTAATTCTGTCTGAAGGAAGAAGGCATTTTCTCCAGCAAATTAATGACAGATAAGGTGACTTGATTTGGGCCCAGACTGACACCAAGTTGTAACAGACAGCAAGACTAGATGAGTCATTCAAATCAGAGTGGGGATGGACTGGAGAAACAGAGCTAGTCCAGGAGAAAGGTGGGGATCTAAGGCACTAGCAGTGGGTATGGAGAGTGGGGGGACAGCATCAAGAGAAACTGAGAAGTTTTAATAGAAAGAACATGGCAACCTGTGGGATCTTGGGAGTGGGAAAAGGGGAAAGTTCAATAACTTTGATGTTCTTAGTATGAAAATTAGAGGATGACTATGTTGATAGAATACGTGTAAGGCTAAATGTCCTCGTGTCCAATAATCTGCTTTGGAAAAAGAAGGTTAAATGTGGCTTTTTTGAGTTTTAAAATTTACATGTGTTTTTTGGGGGGATATATGCCTTTTTTTCCCTAGGTATTATCAGAGTTAGATATCATGGTTCCTCTTCAACTACTAATAAGTATGTTTTCTGATGGAGTTAATTCGGTCAAAGAACTGGCAAATCAAAGAAAATCAAGAGTCAATGAACTGGCAGGGAACCTTGCATCTCGAAGGGTAATTATTGCCGCATTTGTTCTTGTCTTACTTTTGAAAATCTGGAAAACCCTTGTCAGTTATCTTAGGCCTGAAAGTACTGTCATAAGAAACCAAAAATGTGTTTTCAGCCCATCTCATTGTGTTAATTTTTTAATTGCATTAAATAGTCACATTTGTTTGGTATAGTGTGTAATCAGTAAGTTATTGAGTTTTCATTTTCTTTTTAATTTCTTTGAATTTTAGCTTTCTCCCTTGATGAAAAAAAGTGATTTTTTGGTAACATTCCATTTTTATGAGTCTCCTGGTGAATAAGATTTTTTTACCAGCTCCTGGGCAGATAAGTGCTTCACTTTGGGGGGTGAGAAGTTTGGGAGGAGTTTGACTGATATTTTTTTCCTTGTGTTTTGGGAAGATATGATCAACCAGTGGTGTCTGTGAGGGATGCTGTCACTGTGAACCAACTGAGCCCATTTTATTGACCCCTTTGCATCATTGTAGATGAGAAAAGTCAATATAGTCTGGTCTAAAGTGTATACAAACTGCTGGACAGTTTTGATAATTTTTCTATAGAGGCCTGGTAGAGTCTCTGCAGATGTGCTGCTGTTCTCAGGCCATGAACAGCTGTGGAGAGGTTGAGTCTTACTGGATGATTGGCAGAAAATGTGCTCCACGCTTTCCTTGTCAAGCCTCTCTATAAAATTTCCCCCACTGTGTGCCATAGGCCTCCAGCCATTCCACCTGATATCTAGGAATTAGAAAATGGAACATGATTATGGGTTTGTATTCAGTGTTTTTAAAGAATCTCATTACTTATTTTGTCATCTGCCTGTTAGGAGCCAGCTGCCAACCATTTATACTTTACCCCCTTCTGTAACCTGTAAGATGACACTCCTTTGTGTAGCCTTTATTTTGTGCAATGTGTTCACAACAAACAATATCACAGAATTGTGTGAGGCAGCCAGGGAAGAACTCATTATCCTCATTTTACAACTACCTAACCTGATGTTCAGTGAAGTGAAGTGATTTCCTACAGATAACACTGTGAATACTTGGGTATTCTGATTCTTAATGGGGCAATCTTCCTCTTTACCTTAAAAATGGTGTTTGAAGAGCTTTGTGGTTACCACAGAGATTTTTAAGACAGAAAAAATATCCTGAGTTTTAGGTTCAATCATACCCCAAACCTCAGCATTATGCAATATAACTTTGTAACAAACCCGCGTATGTGTCCCCCCAATTCTAAAATAAAAATTGAAAAAAAAAAGAGGGAAAATATGATTTGAGAGTGATGTACAGATGTGTTAGTCAGGGTCCTGATTCAGAATTTATCCTAGATATTTTAAATGACAGACTTTAATGGAGATTCTGCCTATAGAGTTATGGGAAAGCTTAAAGGAGCTAAAGGAGCAATATGGGTAGACAGGGTACCCAGAGTCTGGAAACAGTCCAGTAGAAAGTCCTTAGTCCCCCAGGGCTGAAGGAACAAGGGAAAGAGTTCTTGGGGTATGAAATGGGAGCTGACACTGTAAGAAAGGGCTGGTTAGAGAAGTTATGGAGTGATGGGGATGCTCCCAGAGATGTAGCACCCGAGTGGGCAGGGAGTGGGGAGAAATCCTCCTGCCTCTGTTTCCTCCAGCCTTCAGGACTTCTGCTGGTGCCTCCCATTGACTGAACCCAGCCAGGCTTGGTGGCTTATGTAATCCCAGCACTTTCGGAGGCTGAACTGGGAGGATCGCTTGAGTCCAGGAGTTAGGTAGAGACCAGCCTGGCCCACATTGTGAGACCTTGTCTCTACAAAAAATTTTTCAAAAAATTAGCTGGGCCTAGTGATGCATGCCTGTAGTCCCAGCTACTTGGGAGGCTGAAGTGGGAGGATCGCTTGAGTCTGGGAGGTTAAACCTTCAGTGAGCTGTGATCATGCCACTGCACTCCAGCCTGGGCAACAGAGCAAGACTCTGTCCCAAAACAAAACAATGACAAAAAAATCCAAAAAATAAAAACCATTGACTGAACTCAACTGGAAGCCAGGCAGCAAAGGAGCTAGAGGAGACTCAGTCCACGACTCCTTGGGCATAGAGTAGGGCTGAGGAGATAGTAAGGGTCTGAGTGGGGCTTGGATGGACAAATGGAGAATAATCAGTACAAAAGGTTTGTCATATATTGCTGTCCCATAATAGTTTAATAATTGTAATCCCCAGAGACCATTTTTTAACTAATCATGTCAATCTGAGATTCTGTGCTTCTGATTCTAAAAAGTATCTTGCAATATTTTGCTTTTGTAAATTCTCATTTTTCAGGGTACGGTTTTCAGTAGATTCGAACAATCTGGTCTAATTGGACATGTTTGACGGGATGAGAAACGTATGCCTTCATTCTTCACGGTGTTGATGTTACTTCCTGACAACTAGGAAGTTTGGGTGGTTTTATTTCTTGTTTTTATATATTGAGAGGATCCATAGTATTTGGAGGTACTAATGCCATTGGCTAAGGAAGGAAATGAGTGTGACAGCTGGAAATACCTTCTGTAGAGTCCCCAAATATTTTACACAGCCATGTGAGCGTCTGTGAGTTCATTTCTATGTGTTGCCATTCTTTCTTGTAGGTGAGTGTTGCCTCTGATCCTGGTCGACGAGTTCAGCACAATATGCTCAGTCCATTTCATAGTCCTTTCCAGAGTCCGTTTCGGAGTCCTATGCGTAGTCCGTTTCGTAGCCCTTTCAAGAATTTTGGACACCCAGGAGGAAGGACTATTGATTTTGATTGTGAAGACGATGAAATGAATCTAAATTGTTTCATCCTCATGTTTGATCTTCTCCTGAAGCAGGTAGCTGAAGCATGAGCTTCCTTTAGTTCAGAGGTGAAGAATGAGGGAAAGTGTTATACAGCAATTCTTTCCTTGTGTTGGGCATCTCCACACTTACTGAAATGATGCAGCATCACCTAAGACCTTTTGCAAATTCCTTTGGGGATTTCCTAAAGAGTCTGGAAACTACTTACATGAATATCTGCAGTGATGTTGACACATGAGAATGGAGGGAATTTTAGAAACACCTTAGTGTCATTAGAATTGATTCTGTTAAATAAATTGGATGAACAACCCTATAGTGATGGGGCTAATTTTAATATATTTTATACATTGATTTTTAAAGTTAATTTCAAAAGAGAAGTTAAAAAGGTTTTGATTAGAACATTTCTTTTTAATCTTTTATTTTGAAATAATTTCAGATTTGCAGAACAGTTACAAGAATATGATAAAGAATTCCCAAATACTCCTCCCTGCAGTTCTCCAGATGTTAACATTTACCACATCTGCTTCTGTCTCTCTTTCTCTGCATGTGTATGCATTAATTTTTTAATAGATTATTTGAGACTAAATTGCAAACATGATGCCCTTTTATCCCTGCACATTTCAGAGTGTATTTTCTAAAAAAATAAGGATATTCTCTTACATAACCACAGTACAGTTATCAAAATCAGGAAATTAATAGTGTTGTAGTACTACTATGTAACTTACAGAAATTATTAATTTTTAAAATTAATATAATAATAGCATCTTTATAGCAAGAGAAAAAAGCCTGGTTTTGATTAAGGAACACTCTAGGAGCACTCATTGCAATTATATGTACCATCTCCTTTGTCTTCTTTAATCTAGGACGGTTCCTCAGTCTTTATCTTTTATGTCCTTGACTTTTAAAAAAAATTATTTTTAATTTTTGTGGGTACATCGTAGGTGTGTATATTTATGGGGCCTTGATGTTTTTGACAAGTATACTCCAGTTGTTTTGTGGAATGTTCCTCAATTTGAGTTTGTCTGATGCTTCCTTATGAATTAATTTAGGCCATCCATTTTTTGGCAGGAAGACCACAGATGTGATGTTACGTCCTTTATAATGGATCATGTCAGCAGGCATAAGATACAATGATGTCCCATTACTGTGATGATAACTTTGGTCCTCTTAACCAAGGGACCAAAATTTGCCAGATTTTTCTGTGATAAAGTCACTATTTTCCCTTTTGTAACTAATAAGTAACTTATAAATACCTTATGAGATTTCCTGTTTATTATCAGACTTTCATCCACTAGTTTTAGCATCAATGGATGATTCATCAATTATTACTATTATGGCAGTCAAGTGATAATTTTTTAATTCCATCCTTTCTTTCTAAATGTATTAGCTGGTATTCTACCAATGGAATAGTTTCTCTTTTCCCATTTATGTGTTTATTTATCTACTCATTCCCTAAGTATCCACGGATTTTTATGTAATTTGGTGGGTTATAATCTGTGACTGTGATTCTGTATTTTGATGCTTGTATTGTTCCACATTTGGCCAGTGGGAATCTTTTTGAGCTGGCTTCTGTGTTCTTTTGGCACGTCCACATCCTTCTGGGAACTCTTCCTTAATTTCTGGTGTGGTAAGATGTTCCAGGCTCATCTTATATTTTCCTAGCCCCAACCCTGGAATTCAGCCATTTCTCCAAGGAGCCCTAGTTCCTTTTAGTGGTTCATGGTATTTAAAAACCAAGATCTGGACTCTAGGTGAGGAGCAGCATTTTAAAAATGTGTAAGATCTCACAAACTGATGAGCTAAAAACAACAACAACTCTCTTTTAAGTGTCCTACATGATTTTTAGAGTAATTCCAATTGCTTCATCTTGTGTTTACATTCCTTCTAGAAAAACCCATGGACAGCAATGTATATTCGTGGTCTTGAAGCCTATATTGTCTTTAAATAATTCAATATTGCTGTCAGTTAGTGAAAATTATCCCCCAAGTAGTGTGCCAATGGAATAGTGGACAAACGGACCAAACTTCTTCTTCTTCTTTTTTTTTTTTTTGTGTGTGTGTGTGTCCTTTTTTCTATGTCTTTCAGATGGAGTTACAAGATGATGGAATCACGATGGGTTTAGAGCACAGCTTGTCAAAGGACATTATTTCTATTATAAACAATGTCTTCCAAGCCCCCTGGGGGGGGGGATCCCACACCTGCCAGAAGGACGAAAAAGCAATTGAGTGCAACTTATGTCAGTCTAGTATCCTCTGCTATCAGCTTGCTTGTGAACTCCTGGAGAGACTAGCTCCCAAAGAAGAAAGTCGGTTGGTGGTAAGCAGTTGAAGAAATGAGATGACCCATGTATAATAGCGTTAAAGACTGCAGTAGCTGATGTAATGGAGTCTTCCTCCACCATCATCTTATAGTCCATGCTGGGTTATATGTGAGACTGTGTTAAAAGAAAGTTTTCCCGTTGCTTCTGCCAGCTCAGGCTCCTGGAGAGGGATACAAATTGGAGCCACACTACAGAATTCTATTAAATGGCTTGAGTGAGCATTGTAGCACCTCTGTTCATACAGTTTCATGCATTCATGCATTACTAGTATTCTTGAAAGAACTTTTTTTACAAAGTTATATTACAAAGTTTAAGTGACAATGAATACTGTAAAATTTATTTTTAAATTTTTTTTATTTTTTAGACAGTGTCTCACTCTGTCGCTGAGGCTGGAGTGCAGTGGCTTGATCATGGCTCCCTGCAACCTCTGCCTCCCAGGCTCAGGGGATCTCTCACCTCAGCCTCCCAAGAAGCTGGGACTATAGGCGCCCACTACCATGCCTGGCTAATTTTTATTTTTTGTGGAGATGGGGTTTGCCATGTTGCCCAGGCTGGTCTTGAACTCCTGAGCTCAAGTGATCCACCTGCCTTGGCCTCCCAAAGTGCTGGAAATACAGGCGTGAGTCACCACACCTGGCCAAATGTATGCATTTTTTAATTGTTTCTCCATCTAGCTGTTGACAGACACTTGGGTTGCTATACCTTCTTCTGTGTAACTCATATGTTGTAGTATTTTCTTGCTCCTAAAAATTTGACTACCCTGGACAACCAATATTTGTGTCTTTAAATTTTTTTTTTTTTTTTTTTTTTTGAGATAGAATCTCACTCTGTCAACCAGGCTGGAGTGCAGTGGTGCAATTTTGGTTCACTGCAACCTGTCTTCCTGAATTCAAGCTATTCTTTTGCCTCAGCCTCCTAAGTAGCTGGAATTACAGGAGTGTACCACCACACCCAGCTAATTTTTGTATTTTTAGTAGAGACAGGGTTTCACCATGTTGATCAGGCTGGTCTCAAACTCCTGATCTTGTGATCTGCCTGCCTTGCCCTCCCAAAGTGCCGGGATTACAGGTGTGAGACACTCCACCTGGCCGTGTCTTTAAATTTTTTTAAAAAAATATTTATTATTATTATTATTTAGAGATAGGGTCTTGCTCTGTCACCCAGGAGTGCAGTGGTGTGATCATGAATAGCTGCAGCCTCGAACTCCTGGGCTTAAGGAATCCTCCCACCTCAGCCTCCTGAGTAACTGGGCACAGGTATGCCACCAAGCCTGGATAACTTAAAACATTCTTTTAGAGATGAGGTCTCACTATGTTGCCTAGGCTGATCTCAAATCCTGCCCTCAAGCAATTCTCCTGCCTCAGCCTCCCAAAGCACTGGGATTGCAGGCATGAACCACTACACCTGGCCAGTATTTGCATCTTTTTTTTTTTTTTTTTTTTTTGAGACAGAGTCTGGCTCTGTCATCCAGGCTAGAGTGCAGTGATGCAATCTCGGCTCACTGCAACCTCTGCCTCCCGGGTTCAAGCGATTCTCCTGCCTCAGCCTTCTGAGTAGCTGGGATTACAGGCACGCACCATCACGCCCGGCTAATTTTTATATTTTCAGTAAAGACGGGGTTTCACCATGTTGGTCAGGCTGGTCTTAACTCCTGACCTTATAATTCGCCCACCTCGGCCTCCCAAAGTGCTGGGATTACAGGTATGAGCCACCACGCCTGGCCATTTGCATCTTAATATAGCTCTGTGAACCCGTTATTATTTCTTCCTAATTAAGTACTGTTATTGAACAAAATGTACATGGGTGGGAGTGACTTGATGAGTGGGCACTGATCTCAGAGACTAATGCAGAGTTGAGAAAGCAGGCCTGGGAAGATTTAATGATGTTTTTATCTTCTTCTTTGTGTATTTGAAGTAAAAGAAAATGTTTCAGCAACAGCAGATAGAGATTTCTTTTCACTGTTCTGGCAGTGAGCTCCAGAGTCTTCTGGGGTGTGATGCCTTCGCCGCTAGCCCCAGCAGCATGGAGCCTGGGACACAGAGGGTGTGCAGTCCAGCTTTGCTGAGCTGAGCCAAACTGTTTCTTACACCCCTCCAGGGCTGCTCATTTGGCTGCCTGCCCTGTTTATTTCAGGAGCCCACAGACAGCCTTGAGGATAGCCTCCTTTCTTCCAGACCAGAGTTTATCATAGGCCCTGAAGGGGAGGAGGAGGAGAATCCTGCAAGCAAGCATGGGGAGAACCCGGGCAATTGCACCGAGCCCGCGGAACATGCTGGTAGGTGGGCTCTGACTGCCGGGGAGTGCACTGTGTGCACAGGGCCTGATGTTCAGATCACTGAGTTCTTGGTTTAATATCGACTTGGGCAAAATCAGACGTGGTTTCCTTAGTATAGACTCGTGCAGAGGAATGTTTCCCACCAGATTGTAAAGAGAACAGATCTGTTACGGTTCCCATAGAACCTAGTTCCCTAAGCATCTTTCTGGCAGTGGGCTCCAGTTTTCGGTAAAAACTCATTGCCTCCCTACTTACAATTTGTGGTGTTCTCTGTGGACCAAGGCTGGGTGCTGACAATCTTGACAGCCACTCAATGCATTTGGCCAAAGCAGAGTGTTTTTGGCTAGAAGCAATGGGGCCCTGGAGGTTGGGCTGTGCAGGTTGAGCTTGAAGGCTACTTTGGTGGCTCTTAGCGGGGACTGGGGAATGGACTCTTTCTCATTTGCCTCAAGGCTCTTGGGTGGATGCAGTGAGGGCAGCGCGATGACAGACAGGCTCAGGAATCGTACTCTAGCTCCTCTCACATGAGGGCATTTAGGGATTTCAGAATGTGACTCCATGTGGCTCTGGGAAAGCTGGATTTCTAACTCTGGATGGTGGCACTCTGGGGATTTATGAGATCTGGGCAAATTTGGGCAGCTTTTTAATCTTCCTGCATCCACAATCCAGAAGAGATAGAACAGCTTGCTCCTGGGAGCCCACTCCAGTATCGGGAGGCATGGACTTGACATCATTCCTTCAATGAGCAGCAAATATTATTAGGGGACTGTTTTCTGGGGCTCACTGCAACTGGGAGGTGTCTTATTCAGATGAAGGTAACCGTATAAAATCTTTGGTCAGAACTAACTGCTTCTCTGTGGATCATATGAATGGTGAATTTTGTGTGAATATCATAGCTCACACTATTTCATGTCATAAAACTTAAGAAACACCCTACATGATCTGGTTCACTGGTTTTCCATGTGTACTTCTTGGAGCTGTAAACGGTCCGTGTGATTTCCTTTGGAACATCCTTAGACCCCTGGTGGGGAGATGAGAGCAAAATATAAAGACCCAGGCTCCCTACCTTGCTTCTGCCAGATCACTCCGACTTGTTCTCTTTCATGTGTTGGGGTCCTTTTTTTTTTTTTTTTTTTTTTTTGAGATGGTGTCTAGCTCTGTCATCCAGGCTGGAGGACAGTAGCTCAATCACGGCTCACTGCAGCCTTGACCTCCCTGGCTCAAGCAATCCTCCCACCTCAGCCTCCCGAGTAGCTGAGACCACAGACACGCTCCACCATGCCCTGGTAATTTTGAAAACTTTTTGTAGAAACGGGGTTTTGCTGTGTTGCTCAGGCTGTTCTCAAACTCCTAGACTCAATTGATCCACCCATCTCAACCTCCCAAAGTGCTAGGATTACAGCGTGAGCCACCACACCCGGCCATGTGTTGGAATTCTGAGATTTTCTGTAAACAAAGCAGAAAGAAGTTTGCAATCTGCTGATCCAGTTTAGCCTTTGCACTTGGCAGATGAGGAAAATCATTCCCAGATGGGTTAAATGACTTGTTCCTGGTCATGTCATTGCTACTATTCATTCACAATTTACACTTCATATTTCCCGTAATTCCACAGCTGTCATGGAACATTGGAATCATTGAGAAGCTGAAACACCAACTAAAGCTCCACTCCTCAGCTCCAAGCCTGGGTGTCCCTGGGCTGGGGTCCTGGGAACTGGAAACAACTAATTAGTGGCAGGGTTGGGACTAGAACCCAAGTCCTCTAGTTTAATTTAGGATTAATTAATTTGCTTTAGGTGCTGCAGCAGCAGGGCCCAGGCCCACGTTGTGTTCTCTCAGGCATTGATGCCTGAGGAAAGCTGGGACTTCACGCATGATCCAATAGCCTGTACTCTTTCTATGCCAATATATTTTTTAAACCTAAGCTAGTACACAGATCAGTTAACTGCCACTTTTATTTATGTGTAATATTTTATTGAAACAATGGTTAAAATTAAGCAATTTCTTTTTTCTTTTCTTTTTTTTGAGACAGGGTCTCACTCTGTTGCCCAGGCTGGAGTGCAGTGGTGTGATCTTGGCCCACTGCAACTGCCACCCCCCAGGTTCAAACAATTCTCCTGTGTCAGTCTCCTGAGTAGCTGGGATTACGGGCACCCGCCACCATGCCTGGCTAATTTTTTTTTTTGTAGAGACAGGGTTTTGCCATGTTGGCGAGGCGGGTCTCGAACTCCTGACCTCAAGTGATCCACCTGCCTCAGCCTCCCAAAGTGCTGGGATTACCAGCATGATCCACTGCACCCAGCCAGCAATTTCTTTTCAAATGTTATTCTTTTTCTTGCTGAATTGTTGTACAATCCACTTATTAAAACACATGCTCTATTCTCCCCTGAATGCTCCTCCAGGCTCCTGTGGCAGCTTCAGGAGGAGCTCCTCTTTTCCTGCTCAGGCTGTCTACTGTCTGCAGGATGCAGTTATAAATTGTCTCTGCAGGGGAGCCCCTCTTTTCTTTCTTCCAAAACCAAGGTTCCCTGCTTTTCAGAGCCTCCCTCCTGCTTCTGCTCTGTGGGCCTTCAGGCAGTGACCTGGAGATTTTCTGTCCTAGAATTTGGGGATGCTCTGTCAACGTGTGTTCAGAGACTTCCCCCTCTCTTCTAGTGTGTTTCCTTTTTCCCATCTTGAGACCTGGCCCCTATTTCTTAGAGCTGTCAGATATATCCACCACCAAAAATATATTTAAAACTTTCACCTAAAACAAAATTGTCAAGTACTTATGACAAGCATTTAAAATACATTCAGGTGGAAGATTCCCAATGGACCTTTCAGTATTTAGACCGAGAGAATTTGACTGCCTTGGAGCAATGGTTAAAATTAAGCGATTTCTTTTTTCCTTTTGCCTCTGATCCTAGGGATTGCCAAAACGCGTGATGGTGATTTTAACACATTCTGCGTTAGTTCCTGCATCTGGTTAACTTGTGAATTCTTTTCTCTAGCGTGCCTCATGTATAATATATTGCTGCCCCTAGTATGGGGGCAAAAGTTTTAAGAGATCTTCATGAGAAGGTGAAAATCATGAGTAGTTGTTCTCATTTGAATATGTTCAACTGTTTCAAAATGCGCCCCTTTTGTGAGAATCCATGGGATAAACCCCTTTAGCTGCTAGTATGACTTGAACACCTCTCTTGAATCCCTGTATATCTCCCTTCCAATTAGAAAGGCATGGCTAGCAGGTTCCAGGTCTCTCCAGGGAGCGGCAGAACTAGCAGAGCTAGCAGCACTGCGCAGTCCATCATGGATTCAGATGTCTGGGTAGGGGTAGCTCCAGGGAGCCAAAGACATCTGAATACATGATGGACTGCGCAGTGGAAAGTAGAAACTGAGAAGCCTCAATTTAAAAGATTTCCAGCCCTTGTATCATAGAAGGGATATATGCTAATTTGGAGAGCAAATAAAAATATTTCTGGAACAATTTTTACATACATTCTATGTCAATGTTTTACTCCTCTTGGTTTTTAGGATCTTGATAAATTGATGAATGATGGGGGAAGGGAAGAGTTAGCCTAATCTTTGTGTAATTATTTCTTCACAGCAGTAAAGAATGATACCGAAAGAAAATTTTGCTACCAACAGCTTCCAGTAACATTGAGACTAATATATACCATTTTCCAGGTATATTTTCAGATGTCTTTGAATACTTGGCTTGGTGGCATTACTGTTTTGGATAACTTAGTAACCGTGTGGTTCTTTGCATAGGAAATGGCTAAGTTTGAGGAGCCAGATATTCTTTTTAATATGCTCAATTGCCTGAAGATTCTCTGTCTGCATGGAGAGTGTTTATACATTGCCAGAAAAGATCACCCTCAATTTTTAGCCTACATTCAGGACCATATGTTGATTGCAAGGTACGTCTTCCTAATGGTTTATTTTGTTTGTTTATATATTAGTCTTTAGTTGTGAAAATTAAAGTTACATTAAGACTTACTAGCTTGTTTGGGTTATTTTTCAAGCCAGGACAGCTCGATTGCCTATAGGAACTACTTTTATTTTTCTTTTTTAGTCTAATTTAAAAGTATATTAATACAAAGAATGGTGATTTCCATTTGCCAGACACTGAATAAATAGAAAAGTAAAAGGAAAAATTATTTTATGCTTTTCACTTGTTAGATGGCTTAAGAATATAGACAATATAGAAAAATGTGGCCAGACGTGGTGACTCACGCCTGTAATCCCAGCACTTTGGGAGGCTGAGGTGGGCGGATCACCAGGGCAGGAGTTCGAGACCAGCCTGAACAACATGTTGAAACCCATCTCTACTAATAGAAAAATTAGCAGGGCATGGTGGGGTGTGCCTGTAATCCCAGCTACTTAGGAGGCTGAGGTAGGAGAATTGCTTGAACCTGGAAGGTGGAGGTTGCAGTAAGCCAAGATGGTGCCACTGCACTCCAGCCTGGGTGACAGCGTGAGACTCCATCTCAAAAAAAAAAAAAAAAAAAAGAAAAATGCCAAAATATATGTTACTATTTACCTAATATAATTAAGGACTTACCTACTTTGTTACTTAAAACAGAACTGCTAATAGATACCTAAATCTCTCCATATGCTATCTCATAAGTTATTTTGTAGACACTGGTGAAGATATTTTGAAATTATAATAAAATGTTACCCTAGATTTACAGTGTTTTTTCCTTCTGAAAACCTTAAAATAACTCTTGCAATCTTCCTGGAAGTAAATCAGAAATATTCTTATTTTATATGTATGAGAATGAGGCGGTAAAAAAGGAAAAGATTGGTTCGGGTTAACTTGATGACAAAACCACATTGAGGCTCTACCTTTCTTTACTCATTTTGTTTATCTATTATTCATTCAACGTGTGAGGGCTTACTGTATACATTATTGTTCTAGGTACTTAGGGAATTTGCAATCTAGTTTGGAAAGGGGTGAATCCTATATAGAGAAAAGGTGACCATGCAATTTAGTATTCAAATTTGTCTGCGTTTGAGAGTGAAGAGAGGTGGTCTTCATATAACCTCAAGAGGATGAGTGTAAACTGGACAGTCATGGTTAAACTAAGATTAATGGTCACTCCATGTATATTTAAGTCACTGTCACTCCAAGGGAATATGATAAATGACTGCTTTATACAGCTCAGAGGTGAGAAAAAGCATTTCTGGATGAATGATGAATGATGAAAGACTCTGGAGACAATACCACTTGAATGGGCATTGAGATAATGGCAGAATTTTCACTCGTAGAGATTTGAGATGGGTGGGGCATATTGTAAAACATGGGAATGTCAAGAGCAAACAGATGGCAGAGTTGGAAAGAGAGACCAGAAATGAGCAGGGCATACTTGCGGGATACTAAAGCTTTGTTTTTGGTTTGTTTGTTTTTGCTGGATGGTGTGGATGTAAGGGAATAATGGGAAATGAGGCTGGAGAAGTAGGTTGGGACCCAAGTATGAAGGGCCTTGAAGATAGGGATTTTATTTAATGATGTTTGGAGATCCATGGCAGATCTTAAAATAGAGTCACAGGTGTGCTTTAATAAAATGAGTATGGAGGAAAGAGAGATCTTTGGAAAGCACCCACATTTAAGAGAGTGCTAAGAGCACATTGCACAGGCTTACTGAATATAAACACGCAACGCAGAACTTTCGCCTGAAAGGTTTGTTAGAAGAGGAAAGCAGGCCAGGTGCAGTGGCTCATGCCTGTAGTCTCAGCACTTTGAGAGGCCAAGGTGGGAGGATCACCTGACGTTGGGAGTTCGAGACCAGCCTGATCAACATGGTGAAACCCTGTCTCTACTAAAAATACAAAATTAGCCAGTTGTGGTGGCATGTGCCTGTAGTCCCAGCTACTTGGGAGGCTGAGGCAGGAGAATCACTTGAACCCGGGAGGTGGAGGTTGTGGTGAGCCGAGATTGTGCCATTGCATTCCAACCTGGGCAACAAGAGCGAAACTCCGTCTCAATAATTAAAAAAAAAAAAAAAAAAAAAGAGAGAGCGAGAGAAAAGGAAACATTAGATACTTAGAGAGAAAAGGGATTAGACATTAAGGATTTTTAGGATAAAGAAAATTAGTACATATTTATGGTCAGTGGGAAAGGACCAGAGAAGGAAAACAGTTAGTGGGTCCAAGTTCTGAAAGGCAGGAGAGTGTGCGATCAGGAATAAAGGGTAGGGTGGAAAACAGGAAGAATACCCTTTCCTTTGAAAGAATATAAATTTTGAAGGAAAGAGAAAGTGTTAAAGGGAGTTTATAACAGGTGGCTTAAGCCTTAAGAATACTAGGTGTTGATGTCTTCTCCTGAGAGGGGGATGATAGACATTGGGTTGGGAGCTTCAGGAACGTGGAAAACAGTATGGCACAGCCCACGTGAGGAAAGCAGCAAGAAATTAACAAGAAATAACCAAAGAATCACCAGCTTTAGGGTTCGCCTGAAGTTAGCTAGCACCAGTTTGCAGTGGACCAAGTTAGTAGGGGTTTGGATTTCTTTTCCTCTGGCGCTCAGGGGCCTGGGAGTGGATGAGAGCAAATGGGCAAAGGATTTATTCAGGACCGGGGACTGGTGACATGGTGTGATGGAAGCTCAGAGGGATGAGGATTCCAGAATGATGAAGCAGTTGTCTCTGGGATCCAGTCTACGATTGGAGGCAGATGAAGCCAGAAGAATTGATATTTGGGAGAAGAGTATGGAAAAGAGGGCAGAGGAGTCTCAGTCAGGATAGGCTGGGGGTTGGGGGGGGGAATTTGGGTATTCTTAGCCTTAGAGAGGGGGAGGTCCGCATCTCATACAGCAGAGTAAAGACAGAGGCCACTGAGGATGAGGAGGTGTGAAGGCAGTGAGACCAGGGCTTGATCCAGTGATGGCATCCACAGAGGCCTGTGTGAGGAGCAAGACTGAGCTAGGTGCCAAACTGACCAAAGGATTGGGAGAGGGCCTTGTGCATCAACGTCATGGGTTTCAAAAGAAAGAGGCTGCTAAGAGGAGGCCTGGAGGAAGTCTTGGGAAGCAGGAGTCATTTGGGCCAGTGAAGATTGGAGTCCAGACTCATTGAGAGGATTAAGAGGAAATCTTAAGGCCAGGCACAGTGGCTCATCCCTTTAATTCCAGCATGTCAGAAAGCAGAGGTGGGAGGATCACTTGAGGCCAGGAATTTTAGACCAGCCTGGGTAACATAGCAAGACCCCATTTCTACCAAAAAGAAAAAAAAAAGCCAGGTGTGGTGGTGCAAGCCTGTAGTCCCAGCTACTCAGAGGTTGAGGTGGGAGGATTGTTTGAGTACGGGAGTTTGAGGCTACAGTGATTTATGGTGGTGCCATTACATTCCAAAAAATAGTAAGAAATTGTGTTACCAGAAAAATGTGAGATTTCAGTTATGTGAGGAAGGGGAAGCTGTGCCAGTTTCCAGGCTGCTGTAACAAATTACTGTGAACTGAGTGACTGAGTGGCTTCAACTTAATGAAGTTTATTCTCTTACAATTCTGGGGGCCAGAAGCCTGAAGTCCAGGTGTCAGCAGAGCCGTGCACCCTGTGACAACTCTAGGGGAGGAGCCTTCCTTGTCTCTCTCCTGGATTCTCATGGCTGCTGGCAATTGTGGGAATTTCTTGGCTGGCAGCTGCCTCACTCCAGTCTTTGCCACATGGTCTTCTCCCCTGTGTGTCCCTGAGTGTCCTCTCCTCTCCTTACTAGGGCACTAATCACTCATTCATATTTAGGACCCACCCTATCCATCAGGAACTCATCTTAACTGATGACATCTAAATAAACTGATGACATCTTACAGAGAGCATCAGTGAGGTTCTGAGTGGACATGAATTTTCGGGGAGCACCACTCAGCCCACTAGAGAAGCATACCCTGAGAAAGGTGGAGGATCTACAGAAGTTTCTTCCCAGTAAAACAGGGATTCTACAGCCACAGTGGGAGGAAGAAGCTGGGGAAAGGGAAAGGGTAGACATGGCAGACCTGGAGTGGGGGAAGAGTAGGAATGACCTGGAGGGAACATTGTGAAGCTGGAGACCATCAGCAGATTCGGACGAGAGGAGTGAAGGAACAGGGTCGAGAGTTAGGCAGACGCTCCATGAACTCAACATGGGAACACTAAATGGGCATTTTTTTTTAGTGTGAAAGCAACCCCCCAGAATGTACACATGCCAAATGGACTGTTAGTGCCACGGGACCACCCACTCAGCCTTTGGGGTCCATAGTCCAGACTTTCTCCTTAAAGAGTCAGGTTTTCTCCTCAAAGTGTCACCCTGACACAAAAACCATGACGGACAGTGAAAGGACCTGTGGAAAAGATGCTCTGCTTCTTTCCAAACAAGTCTGCCTTAGAGAGCTGGGAAAGCCCTAGGGGACTGGCCAAATCCCTGATTTTGTCATGGAAATGGGTTTCTAGCAGGGCTGTGTGGTTGGCCACCTTCAGCTAAACTGGAAGTCCACGAAGGCAGAAATGATGTCTTCTTTTTCCTTTGCATTCTTCCTAGGGCCTATTGTTGTGTCCTGGAAGCATCATCATCCTTGTCACCATGATGGTGGTAGCAGCTTGGGGTATCTGAATACCTACTATGTGCCACACTCTCTGCACATCTCGTTTAATACAGCCCACACTGGGAGGACACGAAGCTTAAGAGAATGTGCACATGGTTACATAGCTCATTATGGCAGGGTTGGGATGAGATCTCTATTTGTGTGACTTCCACTATTCAGATTAAGCATATGGTGTTTGAAAATCACTCCTGTTCATTCTATAGCTCTGGTAGGTCTTCTGAAAAACAGCCGACTGTGGTGGCTCGTACCTCCATATGCTCTCTGTAAAATGGAGAGGGCATGTATCCCTCTTCCCTTCTCTTATCAGTGCAGCATGAGCTTTTTAAAGACACAAATATAGGTAACCGTTGAACAATGGGGAGGTACAAATGCTGATCCCTGTGCAGTTGAAAATCCGTGTTAACTTTTCTCTTCCCCAAAACTTAACCTTTAATAGCTTACTGTTGACCAGAAGCCTTATGATGATAACACAAAGAGCTGATTAACACATATTGTGTATGTTTTATGCATTATCTGTTGTATTCTTACAATAAAGTAAGCCAGAGAAAAGAAAATGTTATTAAGAAAATCAAAAGGAAAATGCATTTACAGTAGCATACTGTATTTATCAGTTCTGTAAGTTTATGCCATGTGTTTACATGATGAATTGTCTGAAATGGTGAGCAGCTGCAGACCTCAAGCAATGGTACATATCAAGCAATTCAACTTTTCCTAGTAATGTCATGACTTTTCTCTGCTTCCTGGGAACACTTCCAGCATCACTAGTGGCACCTCGTATAGGACCCATGGTCCTATTCAAGGTTTATGGTATTGCACTAAACACGATGAAAAAGACGCAAGAACCATGAGGGATCACTTTTTACTGTGATTTCCAATTTACTGGAGAGAGGAACTGCTCACACAGAGAGACAACACTCGAGCTCACCCGAATAGCAACAGGAGGTGGCTACAAAATTATTGCCGTAGTACAGTGTGTACCACAGTTGGTTTTATGCAGTTACAATTTAATACTGCATCTTTACATTTGCTTAACATTTCTCACCGCTGTGAATGGTGCTATATATGGTCTGTATGTGTTTGTGTGTGTAAGTTTCGGTAAATTTTAACTTTTTATAATAGATTCATGTATAATTTATGGTAGTAAATGTTAGACTAGTAACTACGTATAATTTATACATTCATGACATAACTTTTCCTTAAATTTTTTCACTATTTTGAGGCTACATGGTACATCTGTGAGGTTTTTTTAAATTGTAGCAACTCTCCTAAAAAAATTCAATATATTTATTTAAAAAGTCCATGTATAAGTGGACCTGTACAGTTTAAACCTGTGTTGTTCAAGGGTCAACTGCAGTTTTGATTCTGATATTGACTCTGGAGTCAAATAGAAAACAAAATAAAACGGCAACATAAACAACCAAAAGGCATACTTTAAACAATTGGAAAAAAATGTAAACAATAATGTATTATTACTAAAATAGATTAAATTCAAAGTTGTTCTGGAGAACTTGATAGGAACTTAGCTGAAACTTGCTGAGGTGCAAGATGTTATCAGGGATCTCTTTCTCTGTCTTTTCCTCCTCCCCTTTCTCATTCCTTCCCTGTCTCTTAGCCCTGTTCTGGCTTGGCTTCTTTCTTTTTTTTTGAGATGGTGTTTCCCTCTTGTTGCCCAGGCTGGAGTGTGATGGCACGATCTCGGCTCACCGCAACCTCTGCCTCCCAGGTTTGAGCGATTCTTCTGCCTCTGCCTCCTGAGTAGCTGGGATTACAGGCATGCGCCATCACACCTGGCTAATTTTTTGTATTTTTATTAGAGACGGGGTTTCTCCAATTGGTCAGACTGGTCTTGAACTCCCGACCTCAAGTGATCCACTCGCCTCAGCCTCCCAAAGTGCTGGGATTACGGGCGTGAGCTACTGCGCCCAGCCTTGCTTCTGAAATGGAACTGTGTTGGCTTCTCTGTTAAGTGCAGGCTGCCCCTGTGAGAAGGGAAGGAGGGTCATTGGAAGCTGCAGGCTGGCATTGCCCTTTGTTCCTGATTTCAGGAGAGAGAGCCTCTGCCTCCCAGAGTGCACATCAGTCCCTGAAATAAGGGTTCTGTAATTCCCATGCTTGGGTCATACGCCTACTCCTAGCTAATTATTTTATTCAGGTTGTTGAAGTTCTTTGGTCAGCCTGTGTTTGTGTTCCCCCTTATGATAGAGAAGGTTGGGGAGCTTGACTGATGACCTGTATGTTCTTGGAGAGGCTGTTATTAAGAGTAAAAGAGTTGTTCTTTGCCATCGTAAGAGACTGGGCGGGCCAAACCAACCAAACTTCCCAGGTGTTCACTGTAAGAACATTTTTAAAAATCACATATTTCTCCATCGTCCTAACATAACTAATTTTGACTTTGTATATTACTGAAGTCATTGTTCATTTACATTGCTGAATTTACATTATGCAGATTTTTAAGTTATAAAATGTAATGTTAAGTGAAAGTGTTTTTCTCTAGTGTCACACTAACGGGACAGAGCATAGGAGACATTTATCAGAGGATTATCCTCTCGTGGATGAGTGTCACTTCACCAAAAGGACCCCTACCCCCGCCTAGTAACTATGCTTGCCATAAATTAAGAGGTCAGGATCTTTTTCTGGAAAGGTTGTGATGACTGTCACCACTTCACTTCTCCTTGATTCCCTAGCCTGTGGAGGGTCGTCAAGTCGGAGTTCTCTCAGCTGTCTTCACTGGCAGTCCCTCTTCTCCTCCATGCCCTGTCACTTCCTCATGGTGCTGACATCTTCTGGACAATCATAAATGGCAATTTCAACAGCAAAGACTGGAAGATGAGGTTTGAAGCAGGTACCTCTGTGTTAGCTTAAAATTCATTCTGGGTCACATGGTACACAGGTGTCTAGTCACGGGATCTATTTTGACACCTCCTTTCTCGTCCCTTCTTTTTAAAAGACATTCTCCTCCTTGTTGGTGTCCCTTGGGAGTTCTGCTTTGGGCTTCCTCTATAAAATAACAGCATTTTGCAGAGTGGTCCTTGGGGGGAGGGAGGTCCTGTCCAGGTGTGCGTAGGACAGACCCAGCTTATGCCTGTTACTCAAGTGTAACAATTAACTGCACACGTTTACTCCCAAACAGGTACTGGCTTGGATACAGTCAACCTGTTAGTTTACTTGCATCAGAGTTATGGGGAATGTTTGTTAAAATGCACATTATTAGGCCACATCCTAGACCTACCGAATGAAAATCTCAATTGAAGGTGGGGGGTGACGCCAGAAACTGAGATTTTTTTTTTTCTTTTTTTTTTTTTGAGACAGAGTCTTGCTTTGTTGCCCAGACTGGAGTGCAGTTGCACAATCTCAGCTCACTGCAACCTCAGCCTCCTGAGTTCAAGTGATTCTCATGCCTCAGCCTCCCGAGTAGCTGGGACTACAGGTGCATGCTACTATGGCAGGCTAATTTTTGTATTTTTTAGTAGAGACAAGGTTGCACCATGTTGGCCAGGCCAACTCCTGACCTCAGGTGATCTACTCATCTTGGCCTCCCAAAGTGTTGGGATTATGGGCGTGAGCCACTGTGCTGGGTCAGAAATTGAGATTTTTAACAAGAGGTTTGAGAATCTCTGCTGATATCCTTGCCACTGAAGGATCAGGGACCAAGTCTGGTACAGCTTGAGTATAATTTCCTGGTAAATAGAACGGCAAGTGCTCAGAGTAATGTGGTAAGGAAGGAACCTAGAAGGGTCCTGTTAGCCTCATGTCTGCTGGCCCACTGTCACTCCAATCTGTTAGTAGTTCCATTCTCGGGGTGGCAGGCAGGGTCAGCATGCCATAGTGCGGCTTCTCAGAACAGTGCTGTATGTTGGTGTCTCAAAAGTTTGGCACAGAAATGGAAGTTCCATCAGTGAGGTAACTATTATACGTTTAGTTCAGTTCCTTAATATGTGGCCACTTCAAAATGTTCTTGTTTTTTTTAATGCCCACAGGAGTCTCAGGAGTTAGATTCTTTACATGATAGCACATCATGTTGTGGGGGGTTAGGATTAATCTTCTGAATCATGGCTCTCGTTATGTTACTTTTCTTTCTTGTTTAGTTTAGCTTTTTTTTTTTTGAGACGAAGTCTCGCTCAGCTGCCCAGGCTGGAATGCACTGACGCAATCTCAGCTCACTGCAACCTCTGCCTCCCAGGTTCAAGTGATTCTCTTGCCTCAGCCTCCAGAGCAGCTGAGACTACAGGCGCACACCACCACACCTGGCTAATTGTTGTATTTTTAGTAGAGATGGGGTTTCACTATGTTGGCCAGGCTGGTCTTGAACTCCTGACCTTAGATGATCCGCCTGCCTCAGCCTCCTAAAGTGCTGAGATTACAGACATGAGCCACCACACCTGGCCAAGGTCATGTTACTTTTCTACTCAAGAAATTTTAATGGGTTTTTCTGAATGCCTAGAGAATAAAGTTCAGACTCCTTAAACTGCCATTCAAACAGTCTGACTGCAAGTGCAGACAACCTCATTTCCTGCTCTTCTTTCTACACACACTGTTGCTGTGTTCTCATTGCTTCCTGCCTCCCCCTCATCCGTGCGCGGGCCATTCTGGGCTCTCCACCTTTCATCCTCTTTCCTTTAAGGCCCTACACAAATACCACCTCCACTTGATCCACCTTCAGATGCCACCATTGAGGTTCACCTGCTAGGTCCCTGCTGTGGAGAGTGGTTTCTGTATCCCCTGATCTCCCATGGCATTTTATTTATATCACACTAGAGGCATTTCCAGCTTTTTTAAAGTTACATTTCAGTTATAGTTGTACATGTCTTATCTATTTTAGTCAATTTAACTTTGAAGTCAAGAGTTATGAATGATTCATCTTTCCACTTCTATCTCCTCCCAAGTGCCTAAGATAGTTTCTTAGTGGTATACTTATGTGTGTGTAATATGTATATTTTAATATAAGCGAATAAGTGAATTTATTGAATAAACTAGATATGTGCTAGGTACTATGGGAACAATAGAAAGAAGTATAAGAGCAGAGTGCTGTCATCAGGAGCCTTCTAGTTTAATCGATGAGACCAAACATAAGCATGTAAGAGACTGACAAATTATAAAAGGAATAAATATAATCAAGACCACAAAAGAAAACATTTCATATAATGAGCACGTACTGTGTTCATAGATAGCTCATATTCTGAGCACACAAATGGTATATGTAAATTAATGATATGCAAATGAGCAGTATTTTTACAGGAGTTCATGGGATGGAAAGGTCACTCTAAGAGATCAGGGAAGACTTTACAAAACAGAATTTCAGCAGAGATTGTCTAAGGATGGTAGAATGTCAATAGGAAGAATATCGTAGGCCAGGCACAGTGACTCATGCCTTTAATACCAGCACTTTGGGACGCCAAGGTGGGCAGATCACTTTAGGTCAGGAGCTTGAGACCAGCCTGACCAACATGGCGAAACACTGTCTCTACTAAAAATACTGGGCACGGTGGCGCCCGCCTGTAGTCCCAGCTGCTCGGAAGGCTGAGGCATGAGAATTGCCTGAACCCGGGAGGCGGAGGTTGTAGTGAGCTGAAATCATGCCACTGCACTTCAGCCTGGGCAACAGAGTGAGACTCTGTGTCAAAAAAACAAAACAAAACAAACAAAAGAATATTCTAGGCTTCTGGAACAGCTTAAGCAAAGTATTGAAATGTCTTAACTGGCACTGCACTATATTGCTTTACTAGTATTGTAACTTTTTTTGTTGTTATTTGAGACGAGTCTTGCTCTGTGCCCAGGCTGGAATGCAGTGGCGCGATCTCGGCTCACTGCCACCTCCGCCTCCCAGGTTCAAGCGATTTCCTACCTCAGCCTCCCGAGTAGCTGGAATTACAGGTGCATGCCACCACACCCTGCTAATTTTTGTATTTTTAGTAGAGATGGGATTTCGCCATGTTGGCCAGGCTGGTCTCGATCTCTTGACCTCGTGATCTGCTTGCCTTGGCCTCCCAAAATGCTGGGATTACAGGTGTGAGCTACTACGCCTGGCCACTATTGTAATTTTTTATAAAGCCATGCTTTAAGAGTGGCTGGAATTGTTCAACATTCATTTGCAGGATAATTAGAAATCTATCAAGTAAGGGTATATTTACAGCATGGAAGAAACACCTGGCTTCTATAGCCCCAGGAAATGTCTGTTTGGTCTAGCCCCAGGAAATGTCTATTTGGTCTGCTGTTTCACATCATGACCTACTGAGAAAGTAGGGGACCAGAACCCAGAGCTAGGAATGGTGGGCACCATCGACAGAGAGATGACTCTCTCTGTCATCTGCAGAGCTTCTGTGGAATGGCCACAGATAGGAACATAGAGGCATTTGGAAACATTTGAAAGATAGCTGAAAGTTAAACAAATATGAAAAAAATATAAACGACAACCCAGAATTAGATCAAGTCTGCATGGGAAAAAAAAATACTGCACTGTGTAGAAACAGTGCTGCACAGATGAAATGTAACACTAGAGATGGTGACATTAGACTTGCCTGTTGGGATTTAAAATAAACCATGTGGGAGACCCAGAGTTAACTTTTTCTCTGTGAGTTCAGTTCTCAGACTGGTTAAATAAATATGTGTGCGTGTATGTATATGTGTGTGTATTTATATATTTTGCCTTCTCTTTTACATTGCAGTGGAAAAAGTGGCTGTAATTTGTAGATTTCTGGATATTCACTCAGTGACCAAAAACCACCTGCTGAAGTACTCCCTGGCACACGCCTTCTGCTGCTTCCTGACAGCGGTGGAGGATGTCAACCCTGCAGTGGCTACCAGAGCTGGTCTCCTGCTTGACACCATAAAGAGGCCAGCGTTGCAGGTGACATGTGATGTGTGTTATCTGCTCTGAAGGTGGTCTGTGTCAGCACTACTAAGTCATTGCGTTGTCACATGTCTTTGTTTGACCTGCTATAACAAAATACCATAAACCGGGTAGATTACAAACAACATAAATTGATTTTGCAGGTTGGCTGATGAGGGCCTACTGTCTAGTTCATAAATGGGGCCTTTGCTGTGTCTAGGGCCTCTTTCATAAGGGCACTAGTCCCATTCATTAGGGCCCTGCCCACATGGCCTAATCATTTCTCAAAGCCCCACTTCCTAATATTGTGATATTGGTGATTACTTTCAAAATAGGAATTTGGAGGTGAGGGCCTTGCACACATTTTCAGACCATAGCATCACATGTAATATTGATGATGATGATGATGATGATGATTTTTTTACTGGAAGATATATACCAGAACCACATCTTGCTAAAAGACCCCTTGTTGTTATTTGTTGATACCATTTTTTTTTTAAAGAGAGAGTCTTACTCTGTTGCCCAGGCTGATCATAACTCCCTGCAGCCTGAAACTCTTGGGCTCAAGTGATCCTCCTGCCTCAGCCTCCTGACTAGCTAGGACTACAGGTATGCATCACCATTCCACCTAATTTTTAACTTGTTTTTTTGTAAAGACAGGGTCTTGCTATATTACCCAGGCTGGTCTTGAACTCCTGGCCTCAAGCAATCCTCCCACTTAGGCGCCCCAGAGTGCTGGGATTATAGGCATTGGCTGTAGTGCCTGGCCCATTTGTTGATACTTTATTTTCAGTCTTTGTTTATATGCTGATATAACTTTGGACAGATGTAATTATTGTATAACGTGTGTGTGTGTGTGTGTGTGTGCACGCGCGCATGTGAGGGTGTCTGTGTGTGGCAAATTTTAAAACTAGGTTGGTTTATCTTACACCACTTAGCTAGCTCCTGGGCTAGAGGACCCTGTTGTTAGAGGCTAGATGCTAAGATAAATCAGATAAATTATAGTTTTTTTGTATGGTTTTGTTTTGAGATGGAGCCTCACTCTTTCTGCCAGGCTGGAGTGCAGTGGTGCAATCTCAGCTCACTGCAACCTCCGCCTCCCGGGTTAAAGTGATTCTCGTGCCTTAGCCTCCTGAATACCTGAGACTACAGGCTTACACCACCATGACTGCCTAATTTTTGTATTTTTAGTAGAGACGGGGTTTTGCTGGGTTTTGCTATGTTGGCCATGCTGGTCTCGAACTCCTGGCCTCAAGTGATTCACCTGCCTCGGCCTCCCAAAGTGCTGGGATTACAGGCCTGAGCCACTGCACCTGACCTGAATTATGGTTTTAATTAAAGTAAAACATAAGAATATAAATATGCTATCAAAACAAAACACAAAATAAAGCCAAAGAGGCAAGAAATATGAATCCTGGAGACAGTTGTGTATTTATTTTGTTTGGAACCTTTATTTTTTAGCGGAGACACCAAGTCTCAGAGAGATAATGTGACTTATCAAAGGACACAGAGTGATTTAGTGACAAAATCAAGACTAGAAACTCCAAAGTTCTGATCTACTGTTTCTCCATGTTGCACTTGATTTATTATTTTGTTGTTATTATTAAACTAACAATAGAAAGAGCTAACGTTCCTCAGATAGCAACTGTGTTTCCAGGGCAGTGTGTTAAAAGTGTCCTGTTATGCATTATCTCATTTAATCCTCGCAATAACCTTTTGTGGGTTCTCTTTTACAGGTAGAGATGCTGAGGGTTAGAAAGGTTAAGACACCTTTTCAGAGTCACATAGCTAGTAAGCAGCAGAGGAAATTCAGGAGTGATTCATAATACAGTCCACATTCTTAACTCTCCGTATGTGTGTGCGTGTGCGTGTGTGTGCATGTGTGTGTGTGTGTGTGTATACACTGTCTCCGAATCCAGTGTAAGCCTCTTCCTGCATTTTGAGCCCAAGAAGCAAGGGCAAGCTTGCATGATCTGAAAGACTGAAGGATTATGCTGCCTGTGGCATATTCTTTTTTTTGTAAAATCTCCAGTTGTCTTCTGAATAGTTCTTCTCTGTTGATCTTACCAGGTACTTCTACGTCCTACCCCTTGTTTAGGGCCTGGAACATCGGAGGCACTCATTAGATGACAGCTGAATTAATGAATGGGATGGTTGGATGAATTGCAATTTTTAAGTCTCATTCAGTTAAAAGAGGGGGGAATGGTAAACTCAGACACTAGAGGCACAGGTTCTCAATCCATTCCAACTTTGATTAACATTCTATGTTCCACTCATATTCCAAGAAAACCAGGTGACTTTGCTTTTTTCAAATCATGAAATTTTGGATTGAAAGCAGATTTCTAGACCATTTTTTGTATATTCTAAAATGTAGCTTTGAAAGTATGCTTCTCTTAATGAAAACTACAGACCTTAAAACCAGATGTGGCCGGGCATGGTGGCTCACGCCTGTAATCCCAGCACTTTGGGAAGCTGAGGCAGGCGGATCATGAGGTCAGGAGATCAAGATGATCTGGTTAACACGGTGAAACCCTGTCTCTGCTAAAAATGTAGAAAATTAGCCGGGCATGGTGGCACACACCTGTAGTTCCAGCTACTCGGGAGGCTGAGGCAGGAGAATCACTTGGACCCAGGAGGCAAGACGTTGCAGTGAGCTGAGATCGTGCCACTGCACTCCAGCCTGGGTGACAGAGCAAGACTCGGTCTCAACCCCCTCCCCCACAAAACAAAACAACAACAGCAAAAAAACCAGATGCATTTGACTTGAGGGTATTTGGATTAAGTGGTTATTATTCAATGCATTAGAAAATAAATAGCATGCATTTAGTTCAGATTTCTGATTCCAAATTCAAGAGATATTCTACAGTGAAGAGAAATTCCTCTTCTACATTTTTCTTTCTTTCTTTTTTTTTTTTTTTTTTTTAGATGGAGTCTTGCTCTGTAGCCCAGGCTGGAGTGTAGTGGCGCGATCTCGGCTCACTGCAGCCTCCGCCTCCCAGGTCCTGGTTCAAGCAATTCTCTTACCTCAGCCTCCCAAGTAGCTGGGATTACAGGCATGAGCCACCATGCCCAGCTAATTTTTGTATTTTTTAGTAGAGACGAGGTTTCACCATGTTGGCTGGGCTGGTCTTGAACTCCTGACCTTGTGATCCACCCACCTCGGCCTCCCAAAGTGCTGGGATTACAGGCGTGAGCCACTGTGCCCGGCCGCCTCTTCTGCATTTTTCTTTACTACCAAAACTTTCAATCAAAAAAAGATTCCAGTGGGATCATTCTATCTTATAAGTTTGAATTGAGTAGGCTGCCTTGTTTCATTGGCTTTGCTTAGTACATTGGCTTTAAAGTAACTTAGATGTTTATATCTGACTTTTTTTTTTAAATCTCCTTTTCCCCAGGGTCTATGTCTTTGTCTTGACTTCCAGTTTGATACTGTCGTTAAAGACAGACCCACAATTCTGAGCAAGCTTTTACTCTTGCATTTTCTTAAGCAGGATATTCCTGCTTTGAGTTGGGAGTTCTTTGTCAATAGATTTGAGACGCTTTCTTTGGAAGCCCAGCTACATTTGGATTGTAACAAGGAATTTCCTTTTCCTACAAGTAAGTAAAATGAAGAACTTGCTGTAAACCGTCACAGTTTCCATTGTGCTTGCTTAGACAAAGAGAAGATATTGGCATGCCATTTAATTCCTCTACAGAGGATGCCTTGACCTCATGCACTCAATTCATTAAATGCTTTTTGAATAGCTACTGTAGTAACCTGTAGATTTAAGTATATCCTGCCATTCCAAAATCAAAATTCTCATTTCCTTGACCTATGATAAATATATGACTCTGTGTTCCCTAAGTATCATTCAATCATTACGTTTATAACGTTTGTGAGGAATTTTGGGAAGCATATTTGCACCTTGCAAACTCACTCTTGCTGCTTTCTAAATGTCAATAGTTTTTGGAACATAGGTGGTTTTTGGTTACATGGATAAGTTCTTTACTGGTAATTTCTGAGATTTTGGTGCACCCATCACCTGAGCATTGTACATTGCACCCAATGTATAGTCTTTTATCTGTCACCCTCCTCCCACCCTTCCCACCGAAGTCCCAAATTCCATTCTGTCATTTTTATGCCTTTGCATTCTCATAGCTTAGCTCCCACTTATAAGTGAGAATATATGATACTTGGCTTTCCATTTCTGCATTATTTCACTTAGAATAATAGTCTCCATCTCCGTCCAGATTGCTGTGAATGCCATTATTTCATTCTTTTAAATGGCCAAGTGGTATTCCACGGTATGTGTGTGTATACATACATTTTCTTTATCCACTTGTTAGTTAATGGGCATTTAGGGTGGTTCCATATTTTTTGCAACTGTGAATTGTGCTGCTATAAACATGCATGTGCAAGTGTCTTTTTCCTGTAATGATTTCTTTCCCCTCTGGGTAGATACCCAATAATGGGATTGCTGGATCAAATGGTAGATCTACTTTTAGTTCTTTGAGGAATCTCCATACTGTTTTCCATAGTGATTGTACCAATTTTCATTCCTACCAACAGTGTAAAAGTTGTTTCCTTTTTACCACTATCTCTGCCAACATCTATTATTTTTAGATTTTTAAATTATGGCCATTCTTGCAGGAGTAAGGTGATATCTCATTGTGATTTTAATTTGCATTTCCCTGATCATTAGTGATGTTGAGCATTTTTTCATATGTTTGTTGGCCATTTGTATATCTTCTTTTGAGAATTGTCTTTTCATGTTCTTTGCCTACTTTTTGATGGGATTATTTATTTTTTTCCTTGCTGATTTGAGTTCCTTCTAGATTCTGGATATTAGTCCTTTGTCAAAAGCATAGTTTGCAAATATTTTTCCCCATTCAGTGAGTTGTCTGTTTACTCTGCGGATTATTTCTTTTGCTGTGCAGAAGCTTTTTAGTTTAATTAGGTCCTATCTGTTTATTTTTGTTTTTGTTGCATTTGCTTTTGTGTTCTTGGTCATGAACCCTTTGCCTAAGCCAATGTCTAGAAGAGTTTTTCCGATGTTGTCTTCTAGAATTTTTATGCTTTCAGATCTTAGATTTAAGTTGATCCATCTTGAGTTGATTTTTGTATAAGGTGAGAGATGAGTATTTGGTTTCATTCTTCTAGATGTGGCTTGCCAATTATCCCAGCATCATTTGTTGAATAGGGTGTCCTTTCCCTACTTTATGTTTTTATTTGCTTTGTTGAAGATCAATTGTTTGTAAGTATTTGGCTTTGTTTCTGAGTTCTCTATTCTGTTCCATTGGTCTACAAGCCTATTTTAATACCAGTATCATGCTGTTTTAGCAACTACAGCCTTGTAGTATAGTTTGAACTCCAGTAATGTGATGCCTCCAGATTAGTTCTTTTTGCTCAGACTTGCTTTGGCTATGTAGGCTCTTTTTTGGTTCCATATGAATTTTATTGTTTTTCTAGCTCTGTGAATAATAATGATGGCACTTTGATGGGAAGTGCATTGAATCTGTTGCCCAGGCTGGTGTGCAGAGATGTCATTATAGCTCACTGCAGCCTCCAACTCCTGGGCTTAATCCTCCCAGCTAATCTTCCTGAGTAGCTGGGACTATGGGTGTAAGCCACTATACCTGGCTAATTTTTCTTTTTTTGTAGAGATGGGGGTCTTATTATATTGCCCAGGCTGGTCTCAAACTCCTGGCCTCAAGGGATCCTCCCACCATGGCCTCCCAAAATGCTGGGATAACAGGCATGAGCCACCACACCTGGCCTCATACTTAGTTATTAGTCAGTTACCTACAGCTCTGAATAGGTGGAAAAAAGACTTTCATCACTCAACTATCCAATGATAACAAAATTAGATGATTTAATCTTGTAGTCTAAGCAGAAAAAAATCATGATAGGCAATAGTCATTTTTTATGTAAGACTCATCATAAAGGGAGAGGTATAGCCATGAAAAATGTATTTTAGTATTGAAACTCTACACAGATGGATTGTTATAGACTAGGTGGATTACATAGCCAGTAAAGGAGAGTGATAGTCTCTTTAATTCCTTTTGCAAAGCCATCACTGCTGTGAGGACCAACGTTGCTAACCTCAGCGACGCAGCCTTGTGGAAGATCAAGAGAGCTCGCTTTGCAAGAAACCGCCAGAAGAGTGTACGTTCCCTGAGGGACAGCGTGAAAGGGCCAGTGGAATCCAAGAGGGCACTCTCCCTCCCTGAGACCCTGACCTCCAAAATTCGTTGAGTATCTTCTTCCATCCTCCCATTAAATCTGTTTAATGTCTTTCTGAGGCTGACCTGTCTTGTTGAATGTTCACAGAGACTATAGCATGTTTAGCAAACAGTTTGTTCAATAAGTTTGGCTTTCAGATTCCCTAGAGAATCACCCCAGGGGTATAAATGTCTAGGGTTGCTTTTGCTAGTTTGCTGGGGTAGCAAAGCCCTGATCCAGCAGTAGACGTTTTTGAAATGTAAAAGGCAGCAAATGCATTGATGCTTGGCATGCAATTTAGAAGAAACATTTACTCCTAAATCCTGGAACACCAAAGTTTACACCACCAATATTGTATCCTAAGAGGTTTCTGAATAAGACTTAGACAACAAGACCTTTGGTGGCTAAAGAGGGAGAGTTGAAATTTGGAATGTATTTTATTTTTCATGTTTGGTAGAAGCAGCCACACAAGCTCCCCCACCCCGCCAGACAAACCAATAATAATGGTTGCTTTTGAAATAGAGAAATCAAGCTGAGAAATTGAATTTCTGCTCATCTTCACTAGATAATTTATAAATAAAAATAAGCTTCGTTGCCTTTTTTTTTTAAAAGACCATACATACGTGTTCTATAAAAGGTTTTTCTTTATCTTACAATTTTAAAGGGAATAAAATTTTCCTTAAATTACCAAATGACTAGATAAACCCTAATGATTAGTAATGACTCATGAAGGACAAATAATTAAAAATTCATCACTAAATCACCATACTAGTGAATGAGTATTTTTAAATATATTACTAACTTGTAAAATTTATTAAATGATTTAATCTTTAAATAATCACTGTGAAGTTAATCAAATAATGACCCAAAACGTATTTCTTATCCTGTCGGAAGTTGAAAGGTTTGTTTTTCATTGGCATTCATTAGAAGACAGCCTTGTAGAACATAACCATGTTTAATCATAAATATGATTTGATTTTATTCATTACATTTTCTCTATTTTATGACAAGCTATGGAAATGTGTTCTTTTAAACTTTGGGAGAGTTAAATATGAATGAAATCCCTTTAAGTAGTCAATAACCCAGTTTTTCAGGGAGCAAAGATAATCATAGGTGGTCATTTAAGAATAATCAATGATAGTGCTAGGCCCCGGGTGAAACTGTTTAAATCCTAGAAACCAATACCTAGATTAAAAAAAGAAAAAATTTTATATGAGTTTCCCAGTTCTATTTATAGCTTAACTAATCAGTTTGGAATATCAAGTTTATTTATTGTTATTTCTTGTTCATTAATTCACATGACAGTTTTGAAGATGAAGTAACATTGAAGGATGTTCTTACAATTCAAATAAAAACTGCAAAACTTCTGTTGCATAAACAACTTTTATGTGATGTTAATTACAAATGGAAAAATGAAACCTGCCCCTACTATCCAATACAGTTAGCACTGAGTATATTTTCTAGGCTCCAGTTGTCTATAATGCTTATTTAAATAGAGTTGTTGTTGATTTTTAAGCTATGAGGTTGACCAGGCATGAGCAGTCTGCTCCAGCTCTCGGTGGGGACACCTGAACAGACGCCAGGTGGGTACTTCTGACGTTGAAGGGCCGTGTGCAAGTGTCTATCACAGGTGGACAAGGGAGAGAATGCAGTGTCTCTATCTGGACCAGAGTGATATACTTAGGATTTGCAAGCTCAAAAGGGTCTTACCCCAGATGTTCAAGTGTTTGAGTACCTGATATGGCAATTCTTTCCATTTTGATATTAACAGATGGCTTTTGAACCCATTAACTTTTGGTCCAGTAAGAAGCATCCTATCACCTGAGTATGCACCTTTCCCCAGAGAGCCAGTATGACTAGAGCTATAGATAGTATTTATATTTGTATGTGTCTTTACACATAGAAATATTTTGTTCATATAATCTGCTATAGGAAAACCATACATTTCATTTACATTTTAAAAGGTTACACATTTGAACCACCATCATCTGCTCATCCCCTTAGCCATTCCTGATTCTTTGCAACTCTACATGCATTTCTGTTTCTCAGAGAAAGGAGAATTTCCACTGTTTGGAGGACCATAGGATTATATTCAGCATGATACAATTTAATGATCATTTGATGTTCCATGATACATTACAATTTATCATGAAGTAGCCTAAGAGTTGAAAGGGCATTGGCAAGGAGATTCCACACGAATGGTGCTGGAACTCACTGGGAAGATTGTGAAGGTTCTCAATACCTGCTTATTAGTTAGAAACAAACTTGGTAACTACCACCCATGCTATAGAACATTTGAGTTTTCATCTAAGACTACTAGTTTTAAGATAAACTTTCAGGATGGTACAGATAGTCTCAGAAGGAAAATTTATCGTGTGCATTTTGTATTATAAAAAGGACATTTGAAAGAAAGGGAGTCAGGAGTGGGAGAGAAGAGAGAAATCCCAGAGATCATGCATGCAGACAGTAGAGGGTGACCAAAGTGTCCTTTCTCTTTGAAAATTGATGAGAAAAAAAGAATAGCAAACATTTGTTAGAGTCCCTCTACCTTGCCTTACACATCACTCGTGTACTCTACTGTGCTGTTCCTTTTTCAAAAAAAGAATACAAATAAGAACTTCTCATTCAAAGCTTCATTAGAAATATGAAATTCATGCAGTTCCCCTTCAGTGAGGCATTTTTGAGATTGTACTTAGGCAGTTTCATAAATTTATTTTACTCTAGCTTGCCTCTTTCTCTTAAGGCTTAGCTGAAAAGCTAGCCTTTCATAATAATTATCCACTTTAACAATGCAACTCAAAGAGTCTCCTCACATATCTGTGGGAAAACACATACATGTGTGAGTTAAAAAATGCCTTCAGGCATCTAATTATTCCACCAAAAGTGGCCAGATGGAAAAGAGACAGATCATAGCATTGTTTAGATTAAATATGAGGCTGAAACTTCAGGAAAGATAATTTACATGACACCATCATAAGCAAAACCTGCTTAGATATGGAAATAGCTGGCTTAACTTATAAGGCAGTTTCAAACTACTATAGGGTTCCATTTTTACTAGACCCTGACTGTTTCTAACTTGGAAGCAAGGACATGCCAGAATTATCATAAGATCATGCAGAATGGTTTAAGACAGTCATTAAATGGAAACTGAAGAACTTGCTACTTAACTAACATACTTTTGTTTGGTCCAAGTAATGAGTGCCTCTGTGCAGACCTCTTCTTGATGAGGCTTGAAATAAAGCAGATGCCCCTTTATACAACAAGACTTATATTAAATTGCTGTGTAGGTTGAACTTTTTGGCATCGGATTTACAATTTATGACTCTCTGATCTTAGCCTTTACATGGTACTCACAGCAAATGGAATAGAAAATTCTGTTTTCTGTAAAAGGTATACTCTGCAAGGTTTGTAGAGAGTCGCATTCCTTTGTGACTTTTATGAGTCAAATCAAAGGCTTTGTGCATATAAATAAAATTCATAGAATCTTATAGCTGAAACCTTAGCAATGTGTTAACAGTCTCATTTTATAGAGGAAGAAACGGAGATTCTCACAAAAGAACAAGCTCGTTGGTGACATATCTGGGTCTTAAGCCCAGAGGTCCTGCGCTCTGTAACAGGGCATGTAACTGCCAGTAGGAATTCAGCACCTTCATTTCGTCCTAATTGATGAGATACACAATCTTTTTAACTGCTAATCTACAATTTGTATGATTAGACATAAGGACTACTATTAGACATAAGGACTACTTTCACTGGTGCTGTAAGAACCAGGAATTTTTGTCTTCATGTATTTAGAACACTGATGAAGATTGATTGAATAGAATGTAGCAGTTGTGCACAATACTGAACTAATGGTATCAGTCCCATGTGAACATTGGGTGCTAAATTATATCATGTTCCTCTTTGCCTGGAATGCATAATTAAACAATAACAGGTATATAATAATGGTAATCCTTCATTTATATATATATAAATGGTACTATATAGTACCATAGTACCTCTTTACTTACAGGAAAACTCATGTAGTGAGGGATTAAGTGATTCTGCTTAGGTGATTTCTTAAGGTCACGTATGACTAACTAGTTAGGAACAGAACTGATGCTGGCATCCAAGGGACTTGATTTGCTTTCTTTGTACTACAACTACCTCTTGATGAACTGGTCTTAGGGCATTTCTGCCCTGTGGGACGTGAGGACACCAATCTGGTTATGGAGTTGGCTGGACTTTTGAGGCCTGCTACGGAACTTAAGACCATGAATGTCCAGACCAAAGGCCTTCCCAGTTAGGACCCTAGATTGGTCCAGAGCTATCCCCATCCCTCATGGGACTCGCATACTCCAAGTTCTGCTTCTGCCTGCAGGGAAACCTGGAGATCTCTTGGCCTGCATTTGTATCCATAAGAGAAGGTGCCCAGTACTAGTTATGACCAATAAAACACTCTTGCTTTGACTTTTCCTGTCTCCTTATTGTCTCAGCCTAGAATTCCAAATAACTTTACTCTGGGCACTTTCTTTCTTTCTACAGATGGTTTACAATTCACTTCTTCATTAATTTGCAAAATGCCAATTGACCATTAAGATCCAATAAGTCAGAGTACAGTCGTTTTTAAAGGAATACTCTTGTTCGAAGTTATATTTTTGGGAAATGACAATTTTTGTTCAACAAACATTACAATTTTTTTTTTTTTGAGATGGGGGTCTCGCTGTGTTGCTCAGGCTGGTCTCAAGCTTCTGGGCTCAAGGGATCCTCTCACCTCAGCCTCCCAAGTAGCTTGGATTACAGGTGTGTGCCACAAATGCTTGTTCAACAAATATTTATTGTACACCTACTGGACTAGGAAATATGAAGAATACAAAGATGCATCAGAAATTTTTATACTTTTAACTTGCTTATGACCAAGTAAGGGATATTAAGTATGAACATCAGTAAATCCTCATCTTGAGTGAAAGTGGCAGTATGTAGGATGAGTCATGTCAAATGCAAAGGGGAGGGAGCTTTCCACCAGCTGGAGGCATCAGGGGAAGTTCTCGTGGACAGGTGGCTTTTAGCCACGCTTGACTGGTGGATGAGACATAAACACATAATGATAGGATGTGAGATAGGAAGGAGAAAAGGCAGGGATGGGGAGCATAGGAGGATGTGAAGTTAGCCACTGCCCCAGCAGTGGACACGTGCACACGCAATGGAACACTGAGGTAAGGAGGTAGGGAGATGAGCGAGGCAGTGTAGTGAGAGCTGCCTATGGAATGGAACCTCATTTATAGTGCTTACTCACTGGCTGCCCTCAACCAAGTGCAGAGTAAGCTTGCCATTTGTTGGTTTGACAGAGGGGTCAGTGAGCCAATTCACATAGAATATTGTTCCCATATTCCTGCTGTTCTGGGACTTTATCAATTTTTCTCTTATATAGAATATAAGTTCTGACATATTTATTTGAATTTAGTGCATTTCAACAGACATTTATGTATCATAAGCATCTACTGTATATCAGACATTGGCCCCTATCCTGTGAGGGATATAAAAATGGATAAAATATGGCATTTGCATTCAAGGAGCCTATGTTCTTATTGGAGTATTAAGGCAAATAAATATACAAAATGTTCTCCCTTGCATAATTGTTATTGGCCACATGGGAATTAGGAAGTGCAAAAGGAAATTTTCCTCAATTCTTTTATCCTCTCCTGTCTTCCCTCCTTTCTTGTCCTTAGAAACTCAAAGAATTTAGGGATCACATCCAATTGCTGGAAGATTGGGTATATGTAATGAGAACGGCTTTTGGGGGACCAGTTGATAGCACAAAATTATACGGGGAGGGTAGAGAACCACCTTGCAAGGTGAAGAGAGCACCATGAGAAAAGATGCAAAGAGGGAGAAATGTTGGCTCCATCCTGAGATCCACGAGTAGCCCAGCTTGTAAGAATGTCAACCTTTTTGGGTGAAACAACAGGAGATAAGTCTGGAAAAGCAGATCCTGATCTTGCCTGGTTTCAAATCATCTGAATAAATAATGTTGTGTTACACTTTGGAGTTTCAATCAGTTATACAGCTCTGTGGACAGACTGTAATGGACTCAGTCCACATTAAAGTTATGGTAGGAATAGCTCTGCCTCCATAATTATAATTATAAATCTAATTATATTTTCTCTTTATAGAAAATATAAAATCCAACCCCTTAACGTGTTAAATCTCTATGGTTAGGACAGATATGGGAATTTCACAGACTAGAATTCAAAACTAGTAAGCATTTTGTTTTCTTTAGAGAAAATACTTGTAGGCATTTAGTTTTAAAATGGAAATTTCATACCTTTTCTAGGTTAAAACATTAATATTGTCTTTATCGATAGAGAACATTTCAGCTTACCTACCGCCCATTTTTCTTAGGATTGGATTAAGGTAACTTTTCTTTTGAAGAGTGCAGCAGTCACAAGCTTACTCTATTTCAAAGAGAGGCAATAAACAAAGGGCTCACTTGTGAAGCCTACACTGGAGGGGTAAATTATTAGCATAAAAAGAGATTAAAATTTTTTATGCAAAAGTTTTTATAAATTAGTTCTTTTTTCAGTACATTTGTTAAGATCACTCATTACTTGCTATTCAGGGAAAGCAGCAAACTTAAGATCAGTGAAAATGAATCTACAGTGAGATGGGCATGTATGGAATGACCGTCATCAGGAAAATACGATGTCATGGGAAAACTCAAGGTTACACATTTTTTGGAAACATGCCCACTTGCAATGAGAAGAAGAGTTTTGAAATATCTAAGCTGAAGTCTGATGGTCTGTTTTCTAGACTTGAATTGTGATGGAAGAGAACAGAGACAGGGTCCTAGTTGGGCGTTGCTAGGAGCACCCTTTCTTCTGTATTGAGGTCCCTAGATTCTCAGCACTATAAAACAAAGGAGCAAACTTCCTCTCAAATGGACTCCAGTTCCAGTTTTTAACTTTGGAACTTTGGAATTGAGCCAGTGTGGACATGAGGTGGCTGAGCAGGACTGAGTGATACGTGTTCTCTTCAATCTTGCACTGCAGAGCTGAAAGGAGTTGAGGATTGAAGCTACGTTGTAACAGCCATTACTTGCTGCTACAATAACATTGAACCCTGCAGGGAACTCTGTCATATTCTTGGCCCAAACTTGTCCAAAGCGACAATGTCCTTCTAGTTGTAAAGTAATATTCTAGTGGAAAAAAAAATCAAGAGTAAATATTTTTCTTTTCTTTTCTTTTCTTTTTTTCTTTTTTTGAGACAAGGTCTTGCTTTGTTGCTCAGGCTGGAGTAGAGTGGCATGATCACAGGTCACTGCAGCCTCAACCTCCCAAACTCAAGTGATCCTCCTGCCTCAGCCTCCCAAGTAGCTGGGACTATGGGTGTACACCACCATGCCCAGCTAATTTTTGTATTTTTTGTAGAGACTGGGTCTCATCATGTTGTCCAGGCTGGTCTCAAACTCCTGGGCTCAAGTGATTGTCCCATCTCGGCCTTCCAAAGTGCTGGGATTACAGATGTGAGCCACTGTGCCCAGCCTGAGTAAACTATTTTTCAATGCTGAAAAAATAGTTCTGTAATCTTTTTGTATTTTGCCTTACAAGGATTTACATAGGTATTGTATTTGGTCAATCCTACATTACAAACATTTAATTTAATGACATACAGTGATGCTTCACATTTCCAGCCTCTCATTGAAATAGGGTGTTCCACATAAATTGGTTTTTTTTCCTGATGCATGCCTAATAAGTAATTATAATGTTAACAATGTATTGATCACCCCCACATGTGAAACTCTGTAATAAACAAATCCTTAGGTTTTATTTGAATAATTTTATTTGAAAAAGTTTCTCTAAAGTATATCATACATATTTATTCCTTTGTGAACAGATTCTATGAGACAGAAAAGTGTGAACGCCCTGGATTCATACTGAAATGTGTCAGATGTTTTTCTCTGTATTAGAGGCTCTCACACTAAGCCGCCTCTGTTGCCTCTTCATTTACTGTCAACTGTCCCTTCTCAGCAGTTCACTTTTGAACAGACCAACATTCGTCTGATTGTCTGGAAAGCTTGACAACCATGCTTGTTACCTTATGTGCAGGTCTAAACTGGTAAATTCTGAATTTGACCTTCATACTACTGTCCCAGAGAAAAATTATTTGGGCTTGAGACAGCAAATTTCTGCAATTCCCAGAAACATTTCTTACACCTCGCTTCTCTTGGCTGTGTCCTGGAAGGCTGAGATTTTGCCAAATGAACTGAGGAGTTAATAGGTATAAATTACTACCTAACTCTTTGTTGCATCCTTTATACCATAATTATAACGGATGCAACCAAGGCTTGGTTTATAATGGTTTGCAACCAAAGCTTGGCATCATTTAGTAGAACGTTTCCTTGCAGGATGAGAGATGAGAATGTCAGTGTGCTGATCTAATCCGCCAGGCAAAATCTTTGTTTTCAATTTAGAAATTCTAATATTGCTTATCAAAAAAAAAAAAAAAAGGACAAGGGTATTTTAAATAAGCCCCAAACCATAAATATAGAAGAGCAAATATCACTCTTCCTTCTCCCAAAGCTCTAATCCAAACCTGTAAAGAAGGGGCAGAAAAACAAAGGGAGGCAGGATAATTTCTGACTTTGAAAAATAACAGTGAAAGTCAATGTCAGGGGAGCTGCTCAGTTACCATTATTTACTAGGTCAAGAGGAAGCAAGGGCTAAGGTATTTTTTCTTTTTCTTTCCATGTGAACTTTCTGCTCACCTTCATGTGGTGTTTTTCTGTTTTTAAAAGTTCATGCTTCGCTCTCTTTCTGTTTGTGTCCTCTCCCTCCCTTGTATGTATCTCATGACATACAGCAGGGCTTATAATTTGCTATTTGTAATTTTGACTACTTCATTTAAAGAGTACCTATTGTTAATATCTCATGATTTGGAAAAGAATTTTTTTTTGCACCAGCTGATTCATGAGCATAACTGAATTGAGACAAGAATTTAAACAACATAACCCCGTGGTTTTGGCCTCAGTGGATTTTAGACTATAACGTTTGTGGTGATTCTTACATGCTTATTTTACAAAGCTGGAAGAAAAAACTTTATTACTGAGGATAAAACAACTTTGCCAAGATATTAAAAATTTTGCTAAATGCAAAATTTATTGAGGCATTTCTCTTGCTGTTTGAGGATAATATTCTTCAATAGCACCCTGTTTTCATTTCCATTCCCTTAATTCCTCCAAATTACTTGGTTGTTGATGAACACAATAACTTTACCCTGGATTAAGTCTCTACTAGGCCATTTTGTGCCTTTAAGTTCCTTAAAGTCTGTGTGGAGCAGAAAGTTTAGTAGAAGCGGAAACAAGGGTGCTATGTCAATATCTAAGAGAGATTTTAGAGTCACTTTACTTGTGAGGGAGCCACCCACTGACAGCCTTTCTTGTACTGACAGGACAACAATCTCCTGAGAATGACAACACCATCAAGGACCTGCTCCCAGAAGATGCGGGGATCGACCACCAGACAGTTCACCAGCTGATTACAGTGCTCATGAAGTTCATGGCCAAGGACGAGAGCAGCGCTGAGTCAGACATCAGCAGTGCGAAGGCCTTCAACACGGTCAAGCGACACCTGTACGTCTTACTCGGCTATGACCAACAGGAAGGTTGCTTCATGATTGCACCTCAAAAAATGCGCCTGTCAACTTGCTTTAATGCATTCATTGCAGGAATTGCCCAAGTAAGTGTAATAACAGCTTTCGGAGTCACACCCTTACACTTTCAGTAGAAGCAAGGCATTACATTCCATGTGGCCAACATTGGTTCCGTGGAAAGGTTTATACAAATTGCTTGGTATTATGCAGGAGTATGTGGAGGGGGAATGTGAAGATGAGTAAGAATTGGTAGCCTGGCTGAGGAAGAGTGAGAGAGACTCTGTGTGTGTGTGTGTGTGTGTGTGTGTGTATGTGTGTTTGTGTGTGAGAGAGAGAGAGAGAGAGAGAGAGAGATGCTAATGTTGTAGCATATGAAGAATGTACCTTGATATGATAGTTACATAATCATTTCAGAATATTTGGTTTCTAGATCACATGCTTATTTTTTTTCAATCTGTAAAAATACTTAAATTTGATTTGTTAATTCTATTTTAGAAATTGTAATTTTAGTTTATATTAATTTTAATTATATCTTACTAAATCTTTCTAGTTAGAAGGAGGTTCTAATATTCACATGGTCTAATACTTTATTTAAAACAGCTAAGTTTGGAGATACGTAAAGCCTTTTTTTCTCTCGTGTGGTTCAGCTACTTTCCATTTGGTATTACACACTCAAATTTACATTTATGTATTAAAATTGCCATTGCATTAAATATTTTCATACACAGTAAAAAATTTTAAAAAAAAGAATTGATATGCTGGTATCATCAAGGGAGTATGGGAGGTTTTTTACTTTTGTAAAATATACATAAAATTTGCCATTTTAACAATTTTTATGTGCAGTTCAGTGGCATTAAGTACTTTTACGTTGTTGTGCAACCATCATCACCGTCCATCCTCAAAACTTTCTTATCATCCTAAACTGAAACTCTACCCATTAAACAATGAGGGAGTGGCCAAGTGCTGTGGCTCATGCCTGTGATCCCAGCACTTTGGGAGGCCGAGGTAGGTGGATCACAAGGTTAGGAGTTCAAGACCAGCCTGGCCAATATGGTGAAACCCTATCTCTACTAAAAACACAGACACACACACAAAATTAGCCAGGCATGGTTGTGGGCACCTGTAGTCCCTGCCACTCAGGAGGCTGAGGCAGGAGAATCACTTGAACCTGGCAGGCAGAGGTTGCAGTGAGCCAAGTTTGCACCATTGCACTCCAGCCTGAGCGACAGAGCGAGACTCCATGTAAAAAAAAAAAAAAAAAGAGAGATAGTATAGGATTTTTTTGTTTGTGTAGTTTAAACAAAAAATCCTCTTCCTTTTTTGGCTTCAGGTGGAGAGAGTTGAGTTAATCATGCAATTTAACTTCATGCCGCACCATCATCATTGGGTTTCCATGTGCGTCTGCTACTTCTAACTGCTATATTGCATGCCATGGTGGACATATACCACCCGTAGTGATGGACACTCATATTGCTCCCAATGCCTCACTACCCCAAACGGTTCAGCAATAAGCATCCTTCTACATGCACCTTACATCTCACATCAGCCAATGTGAGAATTCCTTAGGGAGATGGATCCAGAAGAATTGCTGGGTCATGGGGCAAATGTATGCCTAGTTTGGTCAGTGCTACAAATCTGACTCTCCAGAACAGCTGCACCAATCTGCAAAGATGTAGGAGTTGGGGCTAGAGAGATGCGGATATGAATTTCAGCTCTGCCGCTGTTACTAGCTGCTAGGGCTTAGGCATTCTGCTTGCTTATTGGTAACACCGATTTCCTTTTCTGAGAGATTAGAGAAAACATATTGCAAACACCTTGATCAATGCTTGTCTCATGGTAGGAATTCAATAGATGATAGTTGTTATTGTCAGTTAGCTCAAATGAATTATACTATAATGAGCACAGATAAGCAACGTGAGAGCAATATGCATGTCGTTGTCCCTTGCTGACGCTGATAACTGGATAGATCACTGCTAATTCTTAGCTGTCGCTGTTTCAGATACCAAACCCTCCCTCCCTCTTCCCCTACCCTCTGAGTCCACATTATGCCTGTTCGCTTTAGAAATATAAGCTAAAAATTAAAAATTAAATTTTTATATTGGGTTTGTATAACTCCAGAGAACCCATGTTAGAACTTCCTAACATTTTGGCATATATTACTCCCTCATCATACTCACATATGTGTGTCTACACATTTTTAAATGATAGGTTTATATTATACATACTGATATATATGCAACCTTTTAAAAATATTTTGATTTCAGTAGGTTTTTGGGGGAACAGGTGGTGTTTGGTTACATGGTTAAGTTCATGGGTAAGTTCTTTAGTGGTGATTTCTGAGATTTTGGTGCAACCTTTTTAAACCTAAGATTTATTATATGACTACATAGTATTCTGTAGTTATACAAACAGTATTTTATTTATCTCATCCCATATTGTTGAATATGGAGGTTGTTTTCAGTTTGGGGTGACTGTAAACAAAGCCATGTTAAATTTCTTTATACATGCATTTGGAACACTTGTCTGATTATTTCCTGGGATATATTTAATGGCTGTATGCTTTTTTTCTTTGTTTTTTTGAGACAGCGTCTCTTTCTGGTAGCCCAGGCTGGAGTGCAGTGATGTGATCATGGCTCACTGCAGCCTCGACCTCCCAGGCTCAGAGGATCTTCCCAGCTCAGCCTCCTGAGTAGCTAGGACTGTAGGTGTGCACCATCACACCCAGATAATTTATTGTATTTTAGGTAGAGACAGAGTTTCGCCATGTTGCCCAGGCTGGTCTCATACTCTGGGGCTCAAGCCATCTATCGGGCTCAAGCGATCTATCTGCCTCAGCCTCCCAAAGTGCTGGGATTGCAGACGTGAGCCACTGCACCTGGAATGTGCTTTTTCTTATTTCTGAATACATATTGCTAAATTGCTTTCCCAAAAGATTGTACCAAATTTGATTGGAATAATACTCAGTTCAAAGATTGAACCAAGTATTGCCTGTTGTCCAGGAATGCCCATTTCCACAGGTGGTTACCGATACTAGGTTTCGTCATTGTCTAGTTTAACTCTGGTTCATAGTTGAATAAATAAAATTTTATTTTCAATAGGTACTGAAATAGATAAATAGATAATTAATTAGATTAAAACTACTTTCATTTACAAGCTTCAAAATTTTTTTGTTATTTTGGACATTTCCTTTGTGTATACTAGCCATTACTTTCAATATTCTGTGGGATGCCTGTTAAATATTTTGCCTGTTAAAAATTTTAACCACTGGGATGGCTCAAATTTTTCCTTTTGAGTTCTGAGTGTTCTTTGTAGCTTTCCATCAGTTATTAATATCTTTTCTATTTCAGGTTATGGACTATAACATTAACTTGGGAAAACACCTTCTCCCCTTAGTGGTTCAGGTGCTCAAATACTGCTCTTGTCCTCAACTCCGGCATTATTTCCAACAGCCGCCTCGTTGCTCCCTCTGGTCCCTAAAGCCTCACATCCGGCAGATGTGGTTGAAGGCTTTGCTTGTCATCCTTTACAAGGTGAGTTGGGTGGTCACTGCTGTTTTGGATGCAGTGGTTCTCTTAGAGAGTACAGCATTAGGAGAACACCTGAGTCTTTAGCTGAAAATTTTGTAGGATAAAAGTTTGACCTTCAGAAGAAGGATCAAGATATGCAATTACTGTTAAGAACCAAAGAGGTATTGAAATGAAAATAGAAATGGGAGGCCCTGTCAATATATGCTCTAAAAATGTTTAAAACAAAGAATGATAAATGGTAGGCTGTTGATCAAGAACCTCTGTTTATACTCAGTCTCGTATTTTATCTAAGTATTAATTATTATTTCAGAAAACAAAGAAAATATCTGAAATTGTATTCATCCGCTAAATGTTAATGCCAGATACTTTCCTTGAAGGGAATTATAACTATGAACTGGCATGCATTGCTGTCAGTGGTTTGGTGTAGGAGGAAAGGAATATGGTCCCTTGTAAAAATAAGGCCATGGGGGAGGGCGTGGTGGCTCACTCCTGCAATCCAGCACTTATGGGAGGCCAAGGTGGGTGGGTTGCTTGAGTCTAGGAGTTAGAGCCCACCCTGGGCAACATATAGAACATATCTTTTATTTCAGTAAGTTTTTGGGGAACAAGTCGTGTTTGTTTACATGGTTAGGTTCATGGTTAAGTTCTTTGTGGTGATTTCTCTACAAAAAATTGGCCAAGTATGGTGGCATGTGCCTGATCCCACCTACTTGGGAGGCTGAGGTGGGAGGATCACCTGAGCCCAGTATGTTGAGGCTGCAGTGAGCCATGATCATGCCACTGCACTCCAACCTGGGCAACAGAGTAAGACCTTGTCTCTAAATGCATGAATGAATGAATGAATGAATGAATGAATAAATAAATAAATAAATAAGGCCATGAGCAGAATCTGTTTTTACCTCTCTCTCTCGCTCTCTCTCTCATATATGTATTTATCCCGTAGAGATATTGCAAAAAGTATCTGGCAAGATCATGTGGAAAAACTCACTCTTTAAAATAACCATTTACTTTTTTCTCCCTCGTTTCATTGGGCAGTATCCATACCGAGACTGTGATATCAGCAAGATCCTGCTGCATCTGATTCACATAACAGTCAATACACTCAATGCACAGTATCATAGCTGCAAGCCCCATGCCACGGCAGGACCTTTGTACAGTGACAACAGTAACATAAGCAGATACAGCGAAAAGAAAAAGGTATATATCTAAATTCCATCCCAAACCTAGCTGCAATACCAAATAGATTTCTGGACAGTGTTTTCTTAGGAGATGGAGCGTGTTCCCACATATCATTCTGGAGTCAAAAAAATCACAGCTTTCTTAATTTTCCAACCTTCCATGAATGTTGCTGCATTAACTTTGAAATTGAGCATTCAAGAGGAATAATTGATATGCTTCCAAAGCCTATATCGTAAGAAATGATATTTTGTAAAATATTTTCTGTTGTTTGATTAAGGAGCCTTTGTAAGACTTTCTTATGTGTTAGAAGCATCTTGTTTTTCGGCTATAAAGTAAGTCTTGGTTGGCGCGCAGTGGAGCCATTCTTTGTAGGTTTCTAGTTTGCATCTGAACTTTGCACTCATAGAGTTTCAATGGAGGTTAAGTTTGCTGAAGTGTGTTTTCCTAGCCTTTTAATTCAATACAAAGTGACTCAAGGCAAGGGAAATGAAACATTGCTGTTGCATAGGTGTATGTTATCTCCACTATCAACACTTTCTCTATTGCTACCTTTTTCTAAAAGGAGGCAGTAGAATGCAACTTTAGCTAGAGTACAATTGCAGCCTGTTTTCAGGTGAGACATGAAGAACCAGGGTGTATATTTTTAGTTTTTAGTGCAAGTCATGGCTGACTAGATTTTAAATTGACATCATTTGATCTAGTCCTTGGAGAAAGCCAAGTGTCTGATGACTGTTTGTGAGGTTAATAGAGGTAGGACTGCTCTGGAGATATCTCAAAAGGATAAATTGTAGTCAGTGTTCCACTGTTTGTTATTGCTGAAAGTTACAAAATCTAGTTTGGCTACAGACAGAACTCGAGAACTAAGTTCTTTAAGTTCTGGTACCATTCAGATCCTTCCTGAAGAATATCTTGTCTACCAGTTTAGGGCTTAGTCTCTGGGAAACTGGGGAGATTGGTTAAACTATGGATGTTTTCAATGTGGGTTTAGTGTTTGGGCCAAACCCTGATGAACCTTTCCGGATGGAAGGCGCCATCTTGTGGTCCTTCAAGTCTTGATCCTTCAATGAGTTTTGAAAACTATTTCAAAGTTGTGTAATGCAAGTCACATAACTATTGGTTGGAAAAACTGCATTTTTCAAAGGATATTATTCCAAAAAGGAAATAGAGGAGTAAAACAGATTATTGTGTTGCATTTCCCCAGAAATATGGGAATTTGATAGGCGTTCTCATCTTTGTGGAAGTTCACTGGGTTAAAAAAAAAATTATTTTGATTGTTAACATTTATTTTTATTTGATTAAAAAGATTAGTGTGGTTATTTCATCTAAAATTTACTGCTTGAAGTTCCATTTACTTGTAGAATTTTGTGCATTAAAACAGGTTCGGTCCTTAAAACTGGATGCATATACTGCCCTTATACTAAAAAATCTTGAATCATCATAATCACACCTGAGCCTCATTTGTCATATAGGTAGATATAAGTACAGACCAAACATTATGAGTTCAGTGATATTCAACTTGAATACTAGGTTAACTCCATTTATTGTGCTATGAAATGCATTTTAGTAGCCTTTTCTGTTGCCACTTTGTACGTGGCTTTGGCCTTTCAAAAGGATGAAAGAAGAAAATTGGTTAAGTAAACTTTGTGGGTTGCAACATATCAACTCTTTCCTCATTAATGTACTTTGGGGTTTATCTTGGATTTTAAAATGTCCACATGGGTATAGAAGGGAGGCCGTAGAAACAAGTTCAACAGGCACTCAAAGTGACTGATTTGTTTATGTAGGATTAGGGAATCATAAGCATCAAAGATTCTTTCTGGGATTCATGAGATCCATAATAGTGACATGTGGTAAACTCCTCAGAGAAGAGTCTTACTGTAATAGGAGGAAATGTTATTTTCTTTTTTCTTTTTCCTTTGTTTACTCTTTCAGTCCATAATCATTCGTGGAGCTTTTGAGATGACAAGTGGCTTTTCTAAGCTTCTTCTCTGTGTTGTGTGTCTCATTATCAAATGTAGAGTACAGTATTTTGCATTCACACCGTATAAGGTGCATGTACTGTTAGGCTGTGTCTATGCCAGTTACCAAATCCCAGAAAGGCAGATTTTCTTTTTTTTTTTTTTGGAAAGGGCAAGATCCACTCATTTTGTTTAATTTCCTTTCACCAAATCAGCCTGAAAATCCACACAAAGCAGGCAAGTCCAAGCAGTGTCACAGGCTCCAGGAAAAAGTAGTTGACATCTATGTGTCATCTGGTGTTCAGTGCACTGGAAAAGTTTCCCAAAAAGGCTCTATTGGAATTGAGCCTCTCCTAAAAATGGCTGCCAATTGTCATGTGAAAAGTGATGGGCAATCTTGTAACAGCTTGCTCTGTTCAATATGTGGAGAATTTGATGCCTGGATGAAATACCAACCCATGGGTAGACTTGCGCTGGTACAGAAGCTACCCCAGACCTTGTTCCGTAATGTTTTCATTGAAATGCTTGTGTAGACACAGCCTAGAGAGAATAACCTCTTAAGTGTAATTTTGACTTTCTCTCCCCAATTAGAAGAAGATAGTGTTTTTGATGAATCTGATATTCATGATACACCTACTGGACCCTGCAATAAAGAGTCTCAAACTTTTTTTGCAAGATTGAAAAGAATAGGCGGCAGCAAAATGGTGAAATATCAGCCGGTTGAGATGAATGTTCAGAGAAGTATGAATTTTTTCTCTCAGTAATTTTATGCAGAAATGTTGTACTCTACTGTTTGGGGTGAAATCTTAATTTTATTATGTTATTACACATTTAATACCGTTGATTTTTATATATATGTATGCACAAACAGTATATATATAGACCCATTTATATATATACGTGAATCGACAGATGCATCATTAATGTCATGATCGTCTTTGAGGGCCATTGCTTGATTTGATTTGTTGCAAAATGTTTGCTTCTCTTCCACACGATTTGAATACAGTTTCCTAGATCTGCCTCAGCCAAAAAATGATCCCCTCTCGTATGCACAAATGAATAGAGCTGAGGAATTATCCCAAAGCCTGATTTTGAAAATCAAATCTTAAACTGCCATTTTGGTTTCTTTCATTCCTAAATTTTCCGGTTTTTGAAATTAGAGCGAACCTTACAAAAACTTGGCTAGAAAGTTTGTTTCCCTCCTGGTGGAGCTGGGATTGTGATGATGATTTATGTCAATTGTATGCCCAAGGATGAGGGGGAAAACATGGTGAAGTCTCCAAGTAAAATAGTACTAGCTTTCTCTGTTTTGATCAGGTGAAATAGAACTGGCTGAATATAGAGAGACGGGTGCATTACAAGACAGCCTTCTCCACTGTGTGAGAGAAGAAAGCATTCCGAAAAAAAAGCTGCGCTCTTTCAAACAAAAATCTCTTGATATAGGGAATGCAGACTCGCTTTTGTTTACATTAGACGAACATCGTAGGAAGTCGTGCATAGATCGGTGTGACATAGAGAAGCCTCCGACCCAAACTGCGTATATCGCACAAAGACAAAACGACCCTGGGCGTTCTAGACAGAACTCTGCTACGAGGCCTGACAATAGTGAAATCCCCGAGAACCCAGCTATGGAAGGGTTTCCAGATGCTCGAAGGCCTGTCATACCAGAGGTTAGGTTAAACTGTATGGAGACGTTCGAGGTGAAAGTTGACTCGCCGGTAAAGCCTGCTCCTAAAGAGGATTTAGATCTGATAGATCTGTCCTCAGATTCAACATCGGGGCCTGAAAAACACTCTATACTCTCAACCTCTGACAGTGACTCTCTTGTATTTGAGCCTCTTCCCCTCTCTCAGAATAGTTGAGAGTGATGAAGAGGAGGAGATAATGAACCACGGCAATGATGGCCCCTCCGGTAAAAATGCTGCCTCCTCTCCCACCATCCCTAGCCATCCCTCTGTCCTCAGCCTGAGCACAACTCCGCTTGTGCAAGTAAGTGTGGAGGATTGTTCTAAAGACTTTTCTTCTAAGGACTCAGGAAATAATCAGTCAGCAGGGAACATGGACTCTGCCCTCGTCACCTTGGAAGATCCTATGGACTCTGAAGAATCCTCAAAGCCAGAGGAGCTGCCGGAGGTCTCCTGCGGTAGCCCACTCACGCTGAAGCAAAAACGAGACCTCCTTCAGAAGTCGTTTGCTCTCCCTGAGACGTCACTGGATGATCACTCTGACCCAGGCACCGAGGGGGGAGAAGCCTGGGGAGCTGATGCCAACTTCCGGGGCAAAAACCGTCCTCCTCAAAGTTCCTGAAGACACAGAGAACCCCCACAGAAAGTGAGAAGCCTGATACCAGTGCGGAATCTGATACAGAACAGAATCCTGAAAGGAAGGTGGAAGAGGATGGCGCTGAGGAGTCCGAATTTAAGATTCAGATTGTTCCCAGGCAGAGGAAGCAGAGGAAGATTGCTGTCAGTGCTATCCAGAGAGAGTACCTGGACATCTCCTTCAACATTCTAGACAAACTGGGAGAACAGAAAGATCCAGGTAAGCTCGCCTCTCTTCTTTCTCCCAGCCTTAACTTTAAGTCTGTGCGTCTTTGTTGCTAGGGTACCGGCTCTGAATATGCATCAGACTCAACCTCTTATAATATCAGGGTGTGACATTATGATGGCTTCACAGTCACTCTGAATCCTTCCTGTTTACTGGACAATGTTGGATGTAGATATGGTTCCACTGGCTCCATAATAAATGTTTCTGTTTTTGTTGTTCTAAACTCTGCAGTCAATTCTTGACCACCCTTGGCAATGAGACGCAGTGGTTAATTCATATCAGGATAAGCCAGGTATCATCTTAGCCTTCCTCAAACAGTCATTAACTTGAACTCTTTGCTTGCTTTTTTTCTCTACTCTATACTAGTGGGCTATGCTATAGTCCAAAGAAGGAACCAACGTGAAGGGCTAAAATAAAGCAAAGAGTGCTTGGAATGATTAAGAATTGACTGTGTAATCATTTACAGGGCATACAGCTGATTGTAGACGCTAACCAAATATCAGAAACCAAAAAATACAGCCCGGACCCTAATCCATGGACATCACTTGGTGATGAAGTTGTCACAGCCCATGGATTTCCTGCCTCAGGGCCATTTCTTGTGTTTGCTTGGAGGCATTGTTTCTAAGAAAGAGAACTTGAAAGAAATGGCAAGCCCATGATCCACCTCATCCTATAACACAGTCTTCTGTAATGTTACTGCCACGCTGATCGGAACCCATCTTCATTTCTTAGTTCAGATCTTTAAAAAAAAAGTTAATGGGATTGGCTAGGGGTGGTAATTTTAGTAGATACATAGACTGTGAGTGTGAAAAACTGGTGAGGGTCTTAAAGACCTCTAGCTTAGCCCCTCATATTATACAAGCAGATACCGAGGCTTGGAGGAGGTGATGCACCAGGTCACACAGCCAGACAGAAGCAGTGTCTGATTCTAGTCACGTCTTCCCACTACTCCACACAAAAGCAACTTCTGAGAGAATATACATGGCTTTTTTATCTGCCCCAGGCATTTCGAGAGGTTTCTAGCTGTCCTCTAGCTTATGGGACAGAACTGTCTACCTCAAAAACGCTCTGTAAAAATCTGTTGAATGAACATTAGTGTATTTGGAAAGGGTCATGCTCCAACCAGGCAGGGAAAAAAGGTCTTTGTTCATAACAAGAAAGTTTAAGAAGTTAAGAAGGCTTTCAGGGAAACTGGGACACCTTTTTATTGTTTGGGGCCAGGAAAATGGCTGCATATGGAAGGAGGATGGCATTGACCTAGAAACGATGGAGGTCTATAGGGTGGGTACATACGAGGCTAAGATCCACAGGGTGAGTCTCTGCGATGTGTAGGCTGCATGTAGGTTCTAGAATGCAGGTTTGTATGTGCAACTGTGTTGGCTTCTTTATTCATTCACCCTTATGTTTGATTGTTCCCCAGACTACCAGGGAGGAAAGTAGTTTTGCATTCATACATTTGTTAACAGAACAAAAGAAAAATATGTAGTCATTATAACATGTCTTTAAATTGCATAATATGTATTATACCATCATCATAATTTTATGTCTCCATAGGGCTTTGCCTCCCACTGACATACTGATCTCTTCTGCCCCTCCTTGCTAGGCATGAAAAGGAGTCCCGTGTGCTCAGAGCATGACCCAGGCATCCCCAGACTTTCCTGCCTCCATCATCAGGAGTGAGGGAGGCCCAGACACTTGCCCCTCCAAACCCTCCCACTAACTGCTGGGAGTCCAGGACTAATCTCATTGCGCACTTCACTCTGTTCACGTCAGTCCCTAGAGTACCGGGTCACCCTGCATCTCCCTCACTCAGAGCTCCCCAAGGCCTTGCATACCTTCTGTTCTGAAGCTTTCTCCCTTGTTACTCTGACTCCTGAAAGCCTTTGCCTATGTCCTCAGAAATTCATCATCCTTCATGAGCAAAATCCCTCACATGCATTCTGTCTCCTTTGTTTCCCTTGTCTTCTGAGTCTAATGCAAGCCCAGGTCTCCCCGAGGGCACTGCTTTCCCTACAGCCCATGTCACTGGACTTGGGCCCGGGGGCAGGCATCCTCCTTGCTCCGCACTGCCCCTTTGAGACCCCTCCCTCCTTGTCTGTAGAAACCCCGCTCTGAGCTGCATGCCCTCAGACCACGGCTCCCACTACTTGCTTTGCTGCATCGTCACTATCCCTGGCTCTATTTCACTTGTTGACAAATTTGATTTGTGGCCCTTCTTACTCTTTCCTAAATTATTCCTGTCTGAATTCCTGTGGATTTTAATATTAGTGTAGATGACACTCCTGACACTCAGTTCCTTGACTGCATCTTCTCCAGCGATTGTTTTTTATCTTCCACCTTAGCTCAGCTGCTCACACCCATGGTCACATCACAGACCTTGTTATTGCCAGTAACTGCAGCCTCTTCATGATCTCAGTTTCACGTCTCTCATTCTTTGATTGCCATTTCCTCTCTCCCCTGGACAATCATGTATTGCTTCTAGTATTTTTTGTTGTCCTTCCTCCACTTCATGTCTTTTCTCTTTACTCAACTTAAACTCAGGCTATCAGTGTAATCCCTCCCTGCCTGCACCCTCTCTGTCCTTTCCCTTTTTAGATTTGCTTGGCTAAACACAACCGTGTTAAATCCAACTCTCCTTCTACCAGTACCTGCACCTACCTGATGAATGTGACTGGGTAAAAACACATAGTGTATTATTCAAGAAGTTAAAAGAAAATTAAGAAACATGCTTGAATTCCTTAACATGACCAGTGAAAGCATAGATCCGGGATTGGTAAGCAATAGCCCTTGGGCCAAAATGCCCCACTGCCTGTTTGTGCAAATGAAATTGTATGAAGTACAACTATACATGCACAAATAAAATTTAAAAAATCTAAAAAAAACAAAGGCCAGGCACGATGTCTTAAGCCTATAATCCCAGCACTTTGGGAGGCTGAGGTGGGCAGAACACATGGTCAGGAGTTCAAGACCAGCCTGGCCAATATGGCAAAACCCCATTTTTACCAAAAATACAAAAATTAGCCAGGCATGGTGGCGGGTGCCTGTAGTCCCAGCTACTTGGGAGGCTGAGGCAGGAGAATTGCTTGAACCCAGGAGGCAGAGGTTGCAGTGAGCCAAGATTGCACCATTCTACTCCAGCCTGGGCAACAGAGCAAGACTCCATCTCAAAAAAAAAAAAAAACAAAATTCAAAAGCCAAAAACATGTAATGTTGACTGGCCTCATTTTAAATTAATTGCCATGAACCTCAACTGGGTCCTTCAACCTGGCAAACATATCATATTTTCCTGGTCCATTCACATTTTCAGTCTCCTAAATGGCTATTTCATATATTTACAGTCTCCTAAGTAACTATTTCATAGCTACTTTTCTCTCCAAACTTTCAGTAAGTCTTCCAATTGACATCATTAGAAGGACTGTGCACAGCCTCCTACCACCTCATCTGCCTGCCTTCCAGCCTCTGCACCTACCCACCTGGACATCCTGGCTGGGCTGTGGGTTAACTGTATTCCTGTCTACATACAGCCTTTCCACATGTGGGCAAGATTCTATCTCTCTCACTTGCTCAAGAATATATGACCCTAAAATTCTCCCATCTGTATCCTACCTTAGTATTTTTTTTCCCAAAAGGACCCTTGACTTGAGCATACAAACATAATCTTATTTCTCTTTCTTAAACAAAAGCACTTGATCCATATTCTCCCAACTATTATCTCGTTTCACTCCTCTCCTTGTAGCAAAACATTTTGGAAGAGTTGTCTATACTATCTCCAGTTTTCTTCCATTCTGTTATTTCTAAAAGCTATTCATAGGCTGGGCTTGGTGGTGCACACTGTTGTCCCAGCTACTTGGGAGGCTGAGGCAGCAGAATCTCTTGAGCCCAGGAGTTGGAGGCTATAGTGAGCTGTGATTGCACTTGTGAATAGCCACAGCACTCCAGCCTAGACAACATAGTGATACCCTGTCTCTTAAAACAATCATTCCTATGAAGATTTCATTCCCACGATTTCACGAAAACAGCAGTTGTCAAGGTCACCAGTGGCCTTCACTGCTAAATCTTTGAGCAGTCAGCCATGAGGTCTTATGTTGACATATCTGCAGTTTTTGACACAGTTGGTCACCCCATCAGTCTCTTTGGCTCCTCTCTATCTCCCTAATGACAGAGTGCCTTGTGGTCTCTGTCCTTGATCCTAGTCTCTTCTTTATGAACTCTCACTGTCTCTATGATCTTATCTGGTTTTAGCCTTTACATATTGTCTGTATGCTACAACAATGATCAGTTACCTATTGCTGGAATAATGCTGTGTAACAAACACCTCAGCAGCATACAACAGTAAGTATTTATTTAGTTCAAGAGTCTATGACTGACCTGGGGATTGGCCAAGGCTGAGTGGCTAGGCTTTGCGTCTCATGCTCGCTGACCTTGACCTTGAAGCCTGGAAATATTCTCATGGTGATGACAGAGCCACAAAAGAATTCTCTGTAGGAGAGCAATGGAGAAGCGGCCCAGTTGTATAGGCACTTTCCAAGCCTCTGGCCATGTTATGCTTGCAAACATTCTGTCAACCAAAGCAAATCACATGGCTGAACCAAAGTCAAGAGGGGGAAATATACTCTTCCTTTTCAGTGGTAGAACTTCAGAGTCACATGGTGAAAGGCATGGATTCAGGGAGAAATGAAGAATTGGGGCCACATCTCTCAAATATTGCATGGGACTGTTTTTACTCATACTAAAATATTATCTGTTGTTTATCTGAAATTAACATTTAACTGAGCATCCTCTATTTAATCTGGCAACTTTAATCACCTTCAAAACACATTCAGAATGTGGAACCACCTTCTTACCTCCACTGTTCCACCCTGGCCTGAGCCACTGACATCTCTGACCTAGAAGAACTGCTAGAGCCTCCTGACTGGTCTCTACCTTCTGCTCCTATTACCTTCATGTCATCTCAACACAATAGCCAGAGTGATCCTTTAAAATAGGAGATGACACTATTCCCCTGCTTAAAACCTTCCAGTGACTCCCTATTTCCTTCATAGCGAAAACTCAAGTTCTTTAAATGCTTGCAAAGCCCTATGTGGTCCCAGTCCTCACTGGCTCTTCAGCTGCATTCGTACTGTTTCCATCACAATGCTACTTGGCCACAGTGACCTCCTGTCAGGTCTTGAATACCCGCTCTGTGTTCGTTATCTTTGGGTCTTTCCACTGGCTGCTGCCTCAACCTGGAACTGCCAGATATCTGTCTGGCTCATTCTCTCACTTCTTTTAATTCTGTGATCCAACACCAGGTTCTCTGTGAGGGCTGCCCTGGACTATGCCCCACTCTCCAGCCCCTACCTGGTGTCTTGATGTCTCTCTTTCTCTTCTTCGTTTCTCTCCTACAGAGAATTGATCTTCCAACATACAATAATTTATTCACTTTTATGCATATTAATTATTGCCTGTCTCTCCCCACCAAAATGAAAGCTCCTGAAGGCAAAGATTTTGTCTGGTTTGTTCACTGATTGTATCCCAAGTGACTAGTAGAGAGCTGGCAAATGTCTGATGAAGGAATGAAATGATAGCCTGACATTTTCTGCCCATCACTATAAAAAATTGCATACAAATATCTTAAGCCAAGTGGATAGCTCTATTCAGATATTTGTCTTCAACTCATACAAATAAAAGCTTTCATAAAATGATGGAGGGCTGAGAAAAGACTGCCTTGCTTACAGAATCTTGGTACACTAATAATTATTACCGACTTTCTTATAGTAAGATGTTTCTTTAAAATTAAAGATACACCAAGGATTTTAATAGGCATACCAAGGCCAGGCACGGTGGCTCACGCTTGTAATCCCAGCACTTTGGGAGCCAAGGTGGGTGGATCACCTGAGGTCAGGAGTTTGAGACCAGCCTGGCCAACATGGTGAAACTCTGTCTCTACTAAAAATACACAAATTAGCTGGGTATGATGGTGTGTGCCTGTAATCCCGCTACTTGGAAGGCTGAGGCAGAAGAATCGCTTGAAGCCGGGAGGCGGAGGTTGCAGTGAGCTGAGTTCACACCATTGCACTCCAGCCTGAGTGACAAAGCAAGACTCCATCACACACACACACACACACACACACACACACACACAGGCATACCAAAACTCTGGAAGTCTTAATATTCTTTCAGAGAATTCTTGAAAATTAGCTTTGAGCTTTTTCACTAACATTATTGGTGAGACTATTAGGCGTTAGTTGTAGTACACATAGAATGCAGGCCGGTAAGGATAAGAGAGACAGTTATGTATGTTTTTTATTAGTGTTTTGGGGAGGATATCTAAGAGAAAAATCATACCTGATCTTTACTATTTTAATGGCTAAAGTAATTTAACAACGGTCATTGTTTTATGCTTTATTAAGAGGGTTTGGGAAACTTTACAAGAGTTATGCTTTTTTGTTAGCAAGAGGTTCTATTAATCTGGCAACCATACCTACTCAGAAAGACCTCTGAGAATCAAAAATAGATGCTTTGAAATCAGTGCTCAGAAACCTTTCTCCCAGACGCTCACCTAGGATCTGTTCTACAGTTAGCAAGTTTAATTATCATCCAATCATAGAATGTCATCTGTGTCCTTAAATTGTATGTTTGTATGTGTGTATGTGGTTTGCTCTCTGGGAAGAAAAATGGTCGACACCATGAAAAGGATGAGACAGAAACACTATTAAACTTAAGAACGTGAAGCCATTTGGGGTTGACATCCCTGAATTCCAGTCCAGTGTAGTCATGGAAGCACATGGTGGTAACTCCAGACAGCAAGGTGCTCAGTATATTCACTGCATAGTGTGCCTAAGATGGCAAGAAGGTTTGGAAGAAAGCCATTAAACTTTTCAGCACGTTTTGAAAAATAATTCGTAGTTACCTAGAATAATGTGGGTCAGAGTGTTTCCCATTATTAATAGGTTAATAAGACACTATTATATGCAGAAAATATTTCACTTTAGATTCAACATTTGTCACATAGGAGAACCAATGACAGTCTGCTTCTTGCTCAATGAATAAAATATAAAATCTGAAATAATGATGCATATTTATTTCAGGTTAAGTACAGTCCGTGCCCCTAAATCACTTAAAGTTTAGCGAAGGTTATAGACAAGCAAACAGACAATTAGGGTATAGTGTGGTAAGTCTGGAGAAGGTTGAAGACAAGGTGCTGTGTGATTACATCAAAAGGGCACCTGACCCAGCATTTTTGTTTGCATATTTTTGTGGAGAGAGGTCGTGGAAGCCTCCCTAAAGGAGGAATTTTCTATATAAATTGAGATGCAAATACTGAGTAGGAAATTGTCAGACAAAGGTAGAGTACGTAGATAGGAGATAGGGATGAACTATTAAGCATATTTGCATCTCAGATGAAAAGAAATTCAGTACAGAAAGGTTAAGGAACTTGTTTGGGGATATGCATTGTGAGCAGCTGAGCTTTAGCTCTGTAACTTTGCTATCATTAGTCTCCAAGAGGCAGATTCATAGGTGCAGAGTGTCACACGGAATCAGCTCTCCCTGGAACATTGTAAGCAGTGTGTATGTAATTCCATGAAAGTAACTATTAGGCCCAGAAAGTATATGAAAGTTTGAATGGTTGTAGTAGGCAACAGAAAAAGTTCTTGAATTTGCTTTTAATCAGTGTCCTGAGTTTTAAATAATACTTTTGTTTGTAGATCCTTCTACTAAAGGACTTTCAACGTTGGAAATGCCACGAGAATCTTCATCTGCCCCTACGTTAGAAGCAGGTGTGCCAGAAACAAGTAGCCATTCCTCAATATCAAGTAAGATTTCCTCTGCTGATTTTTTCATCTGTACGTTTATTTTAGAACACGGTCTGCTGCCTTGTTTTCAATTTTCACAATCTTGGTATTGTATATATATATTTCTAATGTTGCGTCAGCTTCCTTGGTGACAGTATGTTGTGTGTTCTCAGAGACCCTGAGGTGTAGGATGGCCCACTTTTGTCCATATCTCCAGTGTTTGATAAATCGCTATGGTTACTGACTGGCCAAGTATCCTAATTTGTTAAGGAATGATTACTGATTTTCATTATTCAATAAAATAAAAATTGTATAGCCTGAACATAAAACATGGAAAACCATTCGGGGCACATGAAAAGCATTGTCTATGGCAGAGTTTTACATGGAACACTTTTCTTTGAGTCACCTCTGTCATTGACAAAATTTGTTCTAAATTATCGTAAAATAAATGTATGATATATCATAATCCCAAAGTCATGACTGAATTTAGCTGTTTGGGATTGGAGAGTGGAAACGGCATGACATTTTACAGGATCTGTAGGAGACAGAAACTGGATTCTGTCACTGGGCCCTAGATTTTGTCCATGAGAGCTTGACTTCCACTGAAGTTCTGTAAGGGTGTCCACCTGTCTCCATGGGGTTAATTACGAGACTTTAGCATGAGACATTCTTACCTAGAATCAGAGATACGAACAGAGGTGCAGCTTCTGTAAACCTTTGTCGTATGTGCTGATAAGTGTTGTGTTCCATGTGGATGTTGCCTGAAAAGCTATTCAATAATTTTCATTTGACCATCTTTCGAAGATCCTGAAAAACCAGATAAAGATCTGAATTTAAATATTGGACTGGTAGTTTGGAACACCGTCATCTTCATTGTTCATTCATTCATGCATTCATTCATTCAGCAACTATTTATTAAGTGTCTGCTGGATGCCAGACACTGTGCTTGGCACTGGAAGGCAAAAGTGAATAAATAAAACACCACTTGTTCTCCAGGAGTTTGCAGTCATTATAGTAATTGCAGCTACTATTTATTTGACACCTATTATGTGCCAGGCACTGTGCAAAGTGGCTCACATGCATTGCTATCTGATCCAGTTCTTACATCAGCACGTGCGTGGTAGATGTTGTTGGCCCCATTTTATAGATTAGGTAACTGAGGTTCAGAGAAGCTAAATGACTTGACTAAAATCAAATACCTGCTAAGTGATAGAGACAGGAATTGATGCTAGGCCCTTTAGACTTACAAACCCATGTTCATTCTTAGTATATCATACTTCCTTTAAATAATTCAAATTCAGTTGTAATAAGGATTATGGAAAATCTAAGAAATTGTTTCCAAATGACAGTTAATTGCCCTTTTGGTAGCAAAGAAGAATGGCTAGTTCTGAATCTAATTATTCTTATTTTATTACAAAAATCTGTTTGATCACATGATAAAATGCCAATATTATGTCCACATACTAAAATCATGAAAATATATCTTTTCCTAATTTGTCTGAGTAATCTTTAATAAAATATAGCGGACTAGGTTTGGTGGCTCACACCTGTAATCCCAGCACTTGGGAAGCTGAGGCAGGAGGATCACTTGAGCTCAGGAATTCAAGACCAGCCTGGGTAACGCAGTGAGACCCCAGTCTCTACAAAAAAATTAAAAATTAGCCAGGCATGGTGGCATGCACTTGTAGTCCCAGCTACTCAGGAGGGTGCGGTGGGGAGGATCACTCGAGCATGGGAGATGGAGGCTGCAGTGAGCTGTGATCGTGCCACTCCACTCCAGCCTGTGCACCCTGTTTCAAAAAAAAAAAGGAGAAATAAAAAAGATAGTGAATTAGAATATAATTTGAAATAGGATTATTAGCTCAATAGGACTCAAATGCTAGTTACATATACCATAAAATGAATTTACAAATGTCTCATGATCCCAAAGTCATGGTTGATCTAGACTTTGGATTTGGCTTAGCACTTCATTAGATTTCCACCTTTCTCCTCCTCGCCATTAAAAGCATGCTCTTGGTGGTGTGTTCTTGGAGGTATCATGCCTGGTGCCTTATACACTGAGCTAAACATTAAGGGTTTTATTCTCAGGGAATTCTGCTGTCTTTAAAAACACCTGAGAATTGAAGACATTATTCAATCAGTAGAGGTGTTAAATTTTTCTTTGATTGAATCTTTTAGATGCTGCTAATTTTTAAATTTGTTAAATCTTCGAAAAGATTTCTGTTTTTGAATTTTACTTAAAGCTGTGCTTTTCAAGTGAGTCAGAGCATTGTAAGTTTTGCCAATCAGCGACAAAAATCAGAGCTGTTTAGTACTAGGTTGAGTAGTCATTTTCATGAATTCAGTTAATATTGACTTTCAGACACAAGAATTCCCTTCTCTTTTGATTAGTTTATCAACTGGTTATTTTGTAGCTAAACATGTTGTGACCACCATTAATCAAACAGCATGCTAGTTACATTAAAAATAATGTTATAATTGATTTCACATCACACCAAGTTGCCACCTTGGTGCCGTGATTGTGAAACCTGTGTATAACATTGAAGAGTTTCCAGGGGCCATACAGTCATCCCAGTTTCTACCATCCCTTTCTAGGGCGTGTAGTTCACAGCTTCAGTTTCTGCAATTGTTCTTATAAGACAGTGAATAACCACAAGTTGTCAAATATACAAGGTGTTTAGGGTCATGTGGAAAAGTTGCATCCATGATGGTCTGCCTCTCACACTGGGCTGGTTGGTAGGGATTGGTGGGCCTGCTGAGAATAGGAGCAGAGGAGGCTGCTTTCCAACTCAGCAATCTACTTGCAAAAGTGTTTTTCATTGTTTTCTGGTTTGGAAATGCTAATAACTTGACATTTCACTGGCGGGATGTGTCTCAATGCTTAACTTACAGGATAAAAATGTTACCACTTTTTAAAAACAAAGCTATATACTAGAATGTACTCGTGGAACGTTATTTGATTCACATTTTTTAAACAGTAGGCAGAGGCTCACACAGAGATTGAAAACAGTTTTTGACTTTGGAGTTAATATATTTTGGTTTTAGGACCACCTCAGTTGCTGGCTGGTTCCAAGTCACATAATTTCATTTGCTTCAGTTTCTCTCTCTAAAAATTGGGGTTGATATGTGTCATCCTACCCTAAAATATACACGCACACACACACATCATGCACACACGCACAGATACACCGGGACCTCATGGGGCTGTGAAGAAGATGGAAACAATGTACACACAAGCTCCATTAAAGAAAGTTAAACCATAAATTTAAATTTATTATTTGTCTTAAATCCTTTTGGGAACATGGCAGAGTATATAATTTAAAAAGTAGATGAAGATGATCATATTTCATTCAGTTGTAACTGGGATAAATATTTACAGGTGACAAATCAGTGTTAATGAGCACTGTTACCATCTTCACTGTGTGAAGAAAGGTACCCGGAACAGCAGAGTGCCTTAGTTTCTCATTTGAACAGAAGCATACGATTTACCAAAAATTATGAATAGCGAATGAAGTGTCAATTAAAATTCTATATGGATGTGTGGAGCCTTTGTGTGCTGTGGAAATTTATTATTATAATCGTCTCCTAATTTCCTCCATCTAGCTCAGTATAGGCAGATGAAAAGGGGATCTCTGGGAGTTCTGACAATGAGCCAGTTAATGAAGCGGCAGCTGGAGCATCAGTCTAGCGCCCCCCATAACATCAGCAACTGGGACACTGGTGGGTCAAGCTTTTTCTTCTCGTTCTACCTCTGGGATTAGCGAATGCCACTTTCTCTGTGTCCACTCTGCTCCCTTGTTAAAGAATAGATTTTCTCTTGTGTTCTTTGGTTCAGATAATTTTTCAAAACCATCTAAGGTAATTAGTAAGTCTATTTAAACTTCCCAAGTGTGCTGGAGGGACACACTCTTCCGTTGAGGCTGGCCCAACTCTTGTTCTCTCTAAGACCCAGATTCCAGACATTAGGTTATTGATCTGGGGGAGGAGGGAATGGAACTATGGTTTCATGATGCAAATAAAAAGAAAACACACAGCAGATTATCCATATTCTCTGTTGTATAAACTACAAGTTACCCCCCAAATGAGGGAATATTTATAGTAATAATAATAGTGATGACAACTGTTAGCTCAGTGACATCATGATCTGCCAGTAGGTCTGGGAATATGAGCCAGCAGGGTCACCAGGTTGCAGCCGCACACCCCCATGCTCATAAGATGGAACTGCATGTAACCTCAATTTTAAAGTAAGAATTGACTGCCATGACCTGTCTGTTCTAAACATGATCACTCTGCATTTTCTCAACTTTGTTACTGCATTTTGTACATGTACTACCTTATCAAGCCAGTAGTACTACAGCCGCAATCCTCTTTGAAGTGCCTGCCTTTTCTGTTGTTTTTTCTTCTGTAATTAAATGGGTCGTTTGAGTTACAAGATTATAAATGTGAAAACACCTTGCAACATGCATGCATTACTGAAATGTAAGGGCTTATTATGGTGATATGCTCTGGGGCCTACCCTTGGATCAGACTCTTTTAGTATCGTAGTTATACTTTCTGGCTGCAGTGATATGAAATTATTTTAATATTCTTCCTGATGACTATGAATTATAATATCCACAAAAGCAAAATATTGAGATATTATTATTTTCTTCAAAGCCATACTATTTATATACATCATTTACTTGCTCTCATTATTCTGAGAGAAAGAGAGAGAGAGAGAGAGAGAGAGAGAGAGAGAGACAGAATTCTAGTCTAGATAACTAAATTCCACACACCATCCCCAATCTCATATTTAACAGATAGTTTCAGCTCTCCCGGACTTTATAAGGGTTCTTAACATTGTAAAGGTTTAGTGTTTTCTCTTCATTTTAGTGATATGTGGTAGTGAGCAGTGAGTAGCCAAGAGCCAACAGGCAAGGAGAGAAGGAGAAAGACTGGACAGCCAACCTCAGGAGTTTACTGGGTTTGAATGAAGTCTTTCTACCTACACCAAAGAGGACTGTGCTGTCTTCTTTATGGAGATGAAGCTACGTAAGGAACTGAGAATAGCAGCTTTTGTTTGACTAGGTCTCCGAAAATTAAATGCTAATGTGAGGGCTCTGAAGATGATTTTACCTTGCTACTGTTTTCTGCAGTGGGTAACTCAGCCTAAGCTAACCAACAAGTTTAGATTCCGACTACAATGACAACCAGTTTGATGGACACAGTAGTTATAAAAAGGCACATTGATCTCAATTTTCAGTCTAAATTTTAGTCTAAGAAAATCTGCATGATACCAAATAACCCATTTAACGGAATTTTTTCACTTTTCAACCAAATTTCAACCTTGTTCATGTCACTCTGGTTTCTCATTCAATATTTTCCATTTACATGCTGTCTGAATCTTTCCTGAGTTCTCCTGGGCCTGTTTTCCATCCTCCAAACTGGTTCTGGAATCACCAAGTCCTACTAGAGCATCATCTCAATATTCTTATTTTGATTAGTGCCAGAAAAAGCCCTCCTCACATCTGAGCCTGGGGAGAGTCTGTTACTGTGTAGTATAATGTTAGGTGGCATGTCACTTTAAACTACACATGTAGATTCAGTGACTTGCTGGTCTCCACAAGAACAAATTTGTCCATGTAGGCACACTGAGAAAGGTAGCCTGCAACATGGATCATGATCAGTTCACCTCAGCACACACCAGCTTCGTCCTGAGACCTGCCTCTTTCCCATCCATGCATGGTACCATGACTTGCTGCTTTGCCTCATCTTTCATGCGAACAAACGTTTTTCAAGCACCATGCCGCCATTTTACCCCCTCCCCCTTATCTCCTGTTCCCCATCCCTCAGTCCCACTCCTGGCATTTCCTTCTTACCAGTTCCACGTGTTTTCAGTATGACCTTTCTGGCCATTGCCCCAAATGATCACTTATGTACTTACTGATTTGCATAAAACATTTCTGTCATGGCTGTGATATTAGCCTTTCATTTCCTATCTGGAGATAATGAGATTTAATTTTTTTTGGGGGGCAGGGTGAGGTACTTGTCTGGACTTTTTGGGATAGTTTTAGATGCTGTCCTGCTTTTAGTTGCATTTCATGGAACTGAATGGCAGGTTTGTAGTGAAGCCCCAAATAACTCTACCCTAAAATCTAGGATGCGTCCTGTAAATGTTAATCATCAGTAGTAACAGGGACCAAAAAAATGGCCCCAAGAAATAATTGGTTAAATTCTCTGTGTTCTAAATGGCATTGAGATGACCACATCAAAGACTGAAACACTCTATTTATCCACAGAACAGATACAGCCTGGGAAACGCAGTGTAACGTGCCAACGTGCCTAAACCCTGACCTGGAGGGACAGCCATTGAGGATGAGAGGTTAGTTGAGTCACAGAGTCTCAGGCTGTGAGAGCTGAAGGAGACTGGACATGTTTATCATCTGGTCACCCAGCAGGTGCAGCCTTTTTCTTAGCAGCTCCATGAAGTGGGGCTGACCTTTGCTCACACACCCCCAGTGGCTGAGAGTGCGTGACATCTCATCTTTGAACATGGCCAACGGTTATTCCTTATAGTGACTTTCTATCCCTTGCACATAAAAGAAGTCTAGTCTCTCTCATAAATTTTTTTTTTTTGTTTTTTGAGACAGGGTCTTGCTCTGTCGCCCAGGTTGGAGTACAGTGATACAATCTCGGCTCACTGCAGCCTCCTCTGTCTCCTGGGTTCAAGCCATTCTCCTGCCTCAGCCTCCTGAGTAGCTGGGATTACAAGCATGCATCACCACACCCAGCTAATGTTTGTCTTTGTAGTAGAGATGAGGTTTCACCATATTGGCTGGGCTAGTCTCAAACTCCTGACCTCATGTGATTCACCCACCTCAGCCTCCCAAAGTGCTGAGATTATAGATGAGCTACCATGCCTGGCCTCTCCTATAATTTTTTGGATGGTGCTCATTCTCCTAGTCTTTTCTAGACCAGACATTCCTAGGTCCTTCAGTATTCCTTCTCAGACATATCAGTTTTCCATATCATGCCATATCTACTCTTCTGAGCATGGTCCAGCTAATCTGTATTTTTTCTAGAATATTGAGGTCATAGGTTAATAGCTTCTTTCCAGCTCTCTGAAGTATGCATTGAAAAGATTCACTTGACTTGATGTTGCTCACGGAAGCAAGCTGCAGGTCAATCTGTGCTAAGGTCAGGATATTCATTTTGAATTTTAACTACCAAAGTAGTTGTTTTCTGTGTTCTTTCTTAATTGAGAAGGCAAATTAACCTATCATTGGTAGAAAAACAAAATACTCAGAAAGAATTATGATCACATCTCCCAACTCGTGTCTTAAATCAAGTAGAGCTCATTTTCTAGACCATGTCACTCTTCTAATTTTCCTAAGGAATGAGGAGATATTGATCTCCAGCTTTTGTTAACATTTCTTTGCCAATGAATAGCAGTTTTAGTTCCTGTATTGGATGAGGTGAGATTCTTTTAATCTATGGGGCTAGGAAAAGCTTTGATGAGTAGAAGTAAGAGTGGTTGAACAAATCTTTGGTGCTTGTTCATGATCTAGCGACTCAGTAGCAGTAAAAGTGGAATGACGTGGTGAGAACACTGAGATGGAAAGTCAGTGTCTTTCATAGTAGACTGAAGAGCCCATCAGTGCAGCTGGGGGACTGATCCATGCACACCTGCTTAGAGACAAACACCTTCATAATTTCTCCTGTCTCCAAGACTCCCAAAGGGACTTTTGTCAAAATCTTCAGCTTCAAAGTTGGGCTCTGGAGGTGGGCCCCTCTTCATTCAAGTTTCTGAGAGCCCCTCTGTCTCTGTTGTAGAATGCACTTCAGCTATTCAGAAGGGGAGCCAGTAGTGGAGGCATCAGAAATGTTGACAGGAACTTGAGGGTAATAGGGACTGCCTTTAACATTGTAGACTTATCGTGACTGAAGTATAATCAAAGGTGGCTGAGGTCTGTGGCCTCCTTTTTGCATTTTCCACCTTCTACTAGGTACTCTTTGTTCCCACTTGAGTAGCAATGTTTAGGAATCCATTGATTCAGCCAGTGTTGCCCATGGGGGCCAGTGTTCAATAACTGAATCTGTTTGCTTTTATAGATGACGGTTCTAAACATGGCATCATACATTCCCTACTGTCATATGGAAAAACAACTTCACAATGCTATTGTCAAAAACACTTCTTTCTTGGCATTTTTATTAGGTAATAATTAGTTTGAAACTACCAGAATGACTTTGAGTTCCTCCCCTTTCTTGACTTTGTGATTACTGTATAACAGTAATTGGCAATACTTTCTGAAAGGCTTGACTCAGAGGTTTTCAATTAAAAAATCAATTTCTTATGTTTCTAGTAAGTCTATGTACATATCACTATATATTGTATGGGCTGAATTTTTCCACTTTTAGCACAGGCATTTTGACATCAGGTCAATGTGATCTGTCGATGTTCAGGAAATGTGGAGTATTGGCTTTAAATTTTCTGTGTCTTCGTTTCTTGAAGCAACTTCATGCTCTTTACTATGCTATTTAATAATGAATTTGTGTCTTCATTTATCTTGGCCTATTTCTTGCCTTTTCTATTATTAATCAGTGTACACTTACACCTGTAATACTGTTGCTTCCACTCAAAGTAACATCTTTATGAAACAAACAATGGAGATTGATACACTTGTGTATGCTTAGGAAAGGATGTTATCTTGGACATACCTGATAAATATGGTAGTAAAATTTGAATTCCCACTTGGGAGCTTAGGAAGTGACATAAAGATATTTTCAGATACTTTCCTTTGCAGTTTGGATTTGCAAATCTTCTGCTTCTCATACTTTTTTGTAACCTTTGATCAGGCAAACGAGTCTGCAGTATGGAAGCATTTGACTTTTCAAAGGCTCAACACCATTTTTTCCTTTGAAAATGCAGATTGAAACACATTGCCCACTTGGCTAGCTTTATGAATATTTTGATTCCTTTAGAAACTCATTGTCTGGATCATTATCTTTCTCCTATTTGAGGAAAGATCATACCAGGGTTTTTATTTTTTTTGCCTCCCGGCACCAAGATACTAATTCCTTGATGAGAAACATTGTTTAATGACTGTTGGATTTTCTGACTCCTTCCTGTTTGAAGAACTTAGAGTTTTAGTTAGTACTTTGTAAAACATGGCATTATTCTGGATGATCACTTTGAGATTCTTCTTGGGTACCCCATTTTCATCTGAGATTCTATCTTGCACTAGTGGCTTTCTTAATGGAGAACAGCTTCCTGAATCTCCAGACTGATTTACTCCTCCCTGGAGCATGTGGCCAAGATTCTTGCCTCAGATTTCTTGGAAGGCATCAAACTCCAAAGTTTTAAACACTGTGGTATCGACTGGCTGAAGTGGAATGAGTCACTGGATGGTTCCTTCAAAAAAATCTTGGTATTTCATTCATAAATACTTCAGTTTGAAAAATGGAAGGCCAGGCACAGTGGCTCACAGCTGTAATCCTAGCACTTTGGTTGGCTGAGGTGGGAGGATTCCTCAAGCCAAGGATCTCAAGACCAGCCTAGGTAACATATTTTGCCTTTACAAAATACTTAAAAATTAGCCAGGCATGGTGGTGTGTGTCTGTAGTCCCAGCTACTTGAGTGGCTGAGATGGGAGGATTGCTTGAACCTCGGAACTTGAGGCTGCACTGAGCCATGCTCACGCCACTGCACTCCAGCCTGGGTGACAGAGCAAAACTTGTCTCAAACAAACAAACAAACACACTGATATTTCTTAGCTCAAAGATCTTCCATCACTTAAGTGCATGGAATTCTGGGATCTTACCACCTTCCCATATTAGCAAAACTGTAATGTTGATATGCATTTGTGATTTTAGAAATGCAGTATTATATGGGCAGTTTCCATTTATGCCTACAAATAATGTTTGTAGCTCATTTAAGGGTACCCTTGAATAGATTTCCCCCTTTGTCTTTCATCTTTGTCTTCGGACCCTGCTGGCACACCTAAGAGAGAGAAGTCTAGCTCTTCACTTCATCCAAGCAGAAACAAATCACAATCTTTCTTGACTTCATTTCATGGTTGAGGGCTTTCTACAGTACAATTGGGATGTCCAAGTTGCATTCTGGGGAATGTGATATTTGGAGGGTTTCCAAGAGGAGAACCAGGCCTTTCTTGGCCCCTTGAAGCTCATCTATATTCACTGGTTGTCCTTTTGCTGCTTACCCAGGTGCCACCAAATCCAGCCTGCTATCCGCACCGAGCATAGTCAGTATGTTTGTGCCAGCACCCGAAGAATTCACTGATGAGCAGCCGACGGTGATGACAGACAAGTAAGCTCGCATAGTTATTTTCTTCACCATGTATACAGAATTTGAGTTTGGTCACCACAGTGGTGAGAAAGTTTCAGAAGAAGCACGCTTTGCTTTTAAGTCATAATTTGTTCTTCCAGTATATTGCCTGGCACATAGATGCTTGTTCAGTGAATATGATAAAGAGTAACCAAAGCATGTGGATTGCTTGAGCCCAGGAGTTTGAGAGTAGCCTGGGCAACATGGCAAAACCCTGTTTCTACTAAAAATACAAAAATTACCCAGGAATGGTGGTGTGTGCCTGTAGTCCCAGCTACTAGGGAGGTTGAGGTGGGAGGATCTCTAGAGCCTGGGACGTCAAGGCTGCAGTGAGCCATGATGGCACCACTGCACTCCTGCCTGGGTGACGGAGTGACTGTGTCAAAACAGAACAAAATGCTTTTAAGATTTCAAGTTTAGAGAAATTCCCTTGGACCAGGAAGCCTTCTTGGTAAAGGTGACCTGATTGATAAATTAGGTATGTGATATGGTTTGGCTGTGTCCCCACCCAAATCTCAGCTTGAACTGTAATGATCCCCCACATGTCAAGGGTGGGGCCAGGTGGAGATAATTCAATCATGGGGGTGATTTCCCCCATACTGTTCTCATGGTAGTGAATAAATCTCACAAGATCTGATTGGTTTTATAAATGGGAGATCCCCCTGCAGAAGCTTTCGTGCCTGCCACCATGTAAGACGTGACTTTGCTCCTCCTTGTCTTTCACCATGATTGTGAGACCCCCCCAACCATGTGGAACTGTGAGTCAATTAAACCTCTTTTCTTTATAAATTACCCAGTCTTGGGTAAGTCTTTATGATCAGCATAAGAACAAACTAATACAATATGCATCTGATAAAAGGTGAGGAGGGTAAGGTGGAAGGGGCTGGTGTGGGTATCCCTGTAGCTGGCCACCCATTACTCATTTGTAATGAGCTGACAGCCATGACTGAAGAAGCGGCGGTGCCTGTCTTGTGCAGCTGCCTTAGAGGTCCACACAGGTCACTGAGTTGCAGGCGGAGGGCTCTCCCCAGCTCTTGCTTTGGTATTATCCCCCTCCCCCAAGTCTTAATGTTTCTTAGTTGCCTTTCTGTGCACTCCATTTCTTTTCTTTTTTACTTAGTAATGTGAATCCTGTATTTTAAAATGTCAATTTGTAAGAAATTTTTATGCTTTTTTGGGGGCCTATTAAATATAGGAAGGTTTCAGAAGGAAAGGTCACAACAGCAGTAGTAGTTCTTGTTTCCCTGCTATTCCCAGTAGACTTTCCCTTCCTTTATAAAACCACTCATTTTATCAGCTGGCTTTGGTTGAGTTGAATGAAATGGACCCTACATTAGGACACTACAAAGAGCAATAAGTTGGAAGTTACCCAAGAGCGGGTGGCATTGTTTGTGCATTTATATACGACACTTGGCAGGCCTGGTGAGTTCATAAAACCAATCTGAGTGAGTGGTGGAGAAGAGACTTTCTCATCTCCTCAGGCTTTCCAGATGGTTCTGTAGACTTGACTGCCCTGTCTCTTACCCACAAATAGAACATTTTTGGAAAGCCTCCATCCATGCCTGGGCATTTTTCATTTTTAACTTCAACAAATGAAAAACAAATCTAGTTACTGACTTTCCTCAGCAATAATGTCACATGCATCAAATCCCTCATCCACAGGCTTCAAACTGTTGGCACTCATTCTAAGCGAGAGCAATCATGCATGTGCAGGCCAGATGCTGAGGAATTGAAGGAACATTTTCAGTAATCAGAGGCATCTTCGTGGTCTCTGCCATGTGTGCTGTTTCTGTATCTGTGGTGATGGTGGCACTGGAATCCCCTACCGATTATCAGAGCGGGGCCCCCCATCTCCTTTTGGAGACTTTTCCAAGACCTGCTAGAAACGACCATGTCTGCAGTACATTATATCTTGAGAGCGTGGTTCTTTCTTTCATGGAAAGCATGTCTCTGTTTTATTTGCAGATGCCATGACTGTGGGGCCATTCTTGAAGAATACGATGAAGAGACACTTGGGCTGGCCATTGTGGTCCTCTCCACATTCATTCACTTAAGCCCAGACCTGGCAGCCCCGCTGCTGCTGGATATCATGCAGTCTGTGGGAAGGTGAATATCAGCTTCTGTTTTGTTTGGTAGGAAGGTCCTTTATTCAATCTCTGTCTTGAAGTAAAAACTACCAGTTAAAAAGTGAAACATTCAGCCATCTTGTAGATACTGGTATTTGTGAGATCAACTCAGACTGGTTTTAAAAACCAAATAGTCGGTCTTTCAGCTGAATTCTCCATCTGCGTAAGGTCATGAGTCACAGTGTCAGAGCAAAGCTAGAGGCAACTGCACTAAGAAAACCCCACTGTTTGTTATTCCCTATCACTAGAGGAGCTAATGGATGTAACCACACCCACAACTGTCAGCAGTTGATAGAAAGCACTTCATAAGTATTAGCTGTTATTATTTCTCTTTACCTGTTCTGAGATGGATTTTCTAGGCATTTGTAATTTCAAGAGCACCTCATTTAACTATAAAACTTGGGGCATTGTCATGTGAGGAGACACATGTCGTGTGAGGAGACACATAGTAATTACAGCAGGTTTACATTTCCGACTCAGATAAAGGAAGGATACACACATTTGGGGAACAGGGATTTCAACCTGACTGAGAGATTATGCTTAGCTGCTTTGACAGTGTTCATGCTAAGAAAATTCTATTTAGTAGATAGGGCATTAGAAGATAAATGATGTATTTCATGGATATGAAGAAAGCTCAAATTCAGTAACAAACTGTAGTCCTAGCATGCACAACCTATAGGAGAGGATTGAATTAAACTCCACATGAATGTATTAACGCTTCCAAATTGTGCTAACAGTGCCAGGTGCTTTAGGCTGCAGGTATTAGACAGAGCTCTTGCCCTCAGGTACTCTGCGCTTAGTTGCTGTGACAGTTACTGTGGACTCATTGACTAGCCATACAAGACAGGGGGTGATTAAATGCTGTAATGAGTGGTATGAGAGAGAGCTAAGTACTAGAGAAGATTAGTATAGGAAAGATTTCCTAAAGAAAGTTTATAAGGAGGAGGTAGGACAAGAATTGGATTCTGCAAATTCTTGGCATTTGGGGAAAGGAAAGAGAATGAATCTTAATGGAGCTAAAATTTAATCTGTTTTTTAAAATGAAAAATTGCTGACTTCAAGTTGAAGACAAACAGGAAAGCACTATCAGCTCCTCAATCCCAAGAGGGTATGGCTTTTTTATCCTCCCTCTCTCCAGTTTTTTTGGTAGTGTCCTTAGGAGTCATATAGACAGAGATTGTATAAAGGTAAGTGTGACTATTGCATCTGGAGACTTCAGAATAGCCCATGTGCAAAGTAAGGGATGGATATGGGGATATGGAGGGATAAGAAAAGATGAATTACTTCATTTAAGCCCTGGAGTTTGAGCTAGTCATAATAATTACAAAATAAAAACTCTCAACACTTGGGGAGTTGAGAGTTTTTATTAATACCAGGTCACAGTTTCTACTGTCAATACTTCTTAGATTCAGAACAGATAGAATTATTGTTCCAGTCTGTTATCATCTCTTTGAAACAGATGATCTAGCTTGTCATAGCTATATAGAGGGGTTTGTTTCAGTTTTGGTTTTTTGTTTGTTTTAACATAAGTGAGAACAATTCATTTTCAAACATTGCCAACTGTTAGGATGGAAACACATGAGTTTTGAAGAAAAGCAAAGGAAAACCAGTGGCAGATACATTTTTACATATTTACATATACATATACTAAATCTCTACCTCCTTTGGGTAGACTAGCAAGAGACAGGGAGTACATTTAGTGCAAGCTGCCACAGGCCTTAGCAACCTAAGCCTAATCAGCAAAGCTACCATGAAAACAGGTTCAACTGCCAGCTAATTCGGGGCTTCCTGGCATGCCCCACTTCATCATGAAGAACAGATGAGGCCATGTGGTTTTACAAACATGTTGTTTATTTGTGCTAGTTATGACCACAGGGGCCATTCCCTGCATATTCTAAGGGTTCGTAGCTCAGCATAACCCTTTCATCGATCACCCAAGCTCTTCCATATGATCTCATACTTTGCTGTCTGCTTGGATCCCTCTTAAATGACCCCTTTCTCTAGGTATACCCTTTAAAACCATATTTGCTGCACCATTAATTACTGTTACTGTTTAGTTCACTTGCCAATGTTTATCTATTTGTTGTAGTGACATTAGCATGAGAGGGTCTGTAAACAAAACAATTGGGAGTGGCGTCTGGTGTTAGTGGTTGCTGGACCCTCAATTCCTCTCCAAGTGGATTCTTGGCTCAGCTCACTCTTATACATGTAGTCCTAATAGAGTAAATAAATTTGCAATATTCTCCTTTTCTGTTTCCTCAATATGGTACTGATCCAGACATGTTCTTCTAAACGCACTAGTATAGTCCATTCTCTTTCCCTAGGATAACATATAGAATATTTCCACACATACAGAACCAAATAATTATACTTTTTTGGAAATTACATGCTATATATTGTTTACTTAACCAGTACATTTATCTTCTTAATGTAACATTTCTCTTCTCCTCATTTCAACCCAACAGCTGACAAATATTCATGTTATCTATTTTACTATCTTATGGAGGCTTTTATCATTTGTGATTTGTTTATAGTTAGGCCTCAGAGGTTATATACAAAGAAATAAATTTTGAGTTGAGTTAATATGGAGAGGGACTGGGTCCAATGTTGTTCTGATCACTGTCTGACCTGGCTGCAGGAGCATTCTGTAGAAACCAACTTTCTGCAAACGTCTCCATGAAAATGTCTAACTTGACATAGCAGATCTCAAGGACTGGGTCAAGTTTAACTCTAGAGACTGACCACTGAGTGGGCCCTCTGTCCTCTGTCAAGGCAACTGTCAACATTATACATGTCTCCCCCATCTAAACTGGAAACACAACAGGTCCTCCCACATTACCAATGCATCTCATCATGGAAATCTAAGATATTTTTGTGACTCTCTTTACTTTATTTCCTAGATTGGCATCCAGTACTACCTTTTCTAATCAAGCAGAAAGGTAAGGTCCTAAAGTGAGTCCAGATCTCACTTTCTTTTCTCCTCTGTGTATGTTTATCTTGTTTCTAAAACACCAATGTGGGGCTGGGTGCAGTGGCTCATGTCTGTAATCCCAGCACTCTGGGAAGCTGAGATGGGAAGATCACTCAAGCCCAGGAGTTCGAGACCAGCCTGGGCAACATAGCAAGATCCTGTCTCAATAAAAAAATGAAAATAAAAAATAAAATGCCAGTTTGTGCACCACAAAAGGAATATTGTTAGGTTCCAGTTGTAGCTCCAGAGAGCACTAGTTGTTCATTTTCTGTTCTTGCCTTCATTTGTTCATTCAGTCATTCATTCACTCACTCACTTATTTCAGCCAACAAATACTTCTTAAGCCCACCCTGTGCTAGATACTTAGGGCTTCACTGGGGGCAAAACTGACGTGATTCCTGCCCTCATGGGGCTTATAGTCTATCCATGAAGCCAATGTGAATAAAATATTTGTACAAATTCATAATGGTAAACTGTGCTAAGTGCTATGAAGAAAAGGTACAGAGAGACTTATGTAACAGTAATTCATTCAACATGTATTTATGGAGTGACTACTAGTTACTGATTGTTATAGTGGTAACAAAACATCAAATCCTGGCTCTCATGGAACTTACATTCTACTTGATGAGGGAGAAAACAAGCAAATTAACCAACAGGAAAACTGACTCTGTAAGTTAATATCATTTAGTGCTAACTGCTATGAAAATTAATGAAGTAAGTCCGGGAGATAGAGAGTGCGTGGAGCTGGTATTTTAGACATAATAGTCAAGGACAGCCTTTTTGAGGAGATAATATTTGAACAAAGCCTGAATAAAGTGAGAGAGTGATCCATGCAGTAATTTATAGAAAGAACATTCCAGGCAGAGGGAGCAGCAAATATGAAGTCTCTAAGTAGGGAAAACACCTCATATATTTGGAAAACAAACTAATGTGGCTGGAGCAGGTTGAGTGTGAAAAAGAGTGGCAGGAGATGAGAGGGCAGAGGCAGTGGGGGCCAGGCCAAGTAGAGCCCTGCAGGTCATTTTAAGGATGCAGCAGGGAGCCATTGGAGTGAGAAGTGATGTGCTTTAACCTGCTGTATTAGTCCATTTTCACACTGCTGATAAAGACATACCTGAGACTGGGTCATGTATAAAAGAAAGAGATTTAATGGACTCACAGCTCCACATGGCCTGGGAGCCCTCACAATCATGGTGGAAGATGATGGAAGAGCAAAGGGACGTCTTACATGGCGGCCAGCAAAGAGAGAGCTTGTGCAGGGGTACTCCTGTTTATAAAACCATGAGATCTTATGAAACCTGTTCACTACCGCAATAGTGAATAACTACCCCTATGATTCAGTTATCTTCCACTGAGTCTCTCCCCACAACATGTGGGAATTATGGGTGCTACAATTCAAGATGAGATTTGGGTGGGGACACAACCAAACCCTATCAACTGCTTTGAAGGATCACTCTCTAGTTACTAATCAAGGGGCATGAAGTTTTACTCAAGCTGGATGAATGAGCTCTGAAGATCTGCTGTATAGTATTCCACCTACAGTCAACAGTAATGTATTGTACACAAACATTTGTTAAGAGGATAGTTCTCATGTTAAGTGTTCTTAACACAATAAAATAAATCTTTTTTAAGGAAAAAAAATTTTAAAGGATCCCTCTGGCTTCTGTGTTGAAAATAGGTTATGGGGAGGGGGTAAAAGGGAAGCAGGGGACCAGTTTGGTGACCGTGTTAGCGATGCAGGTAAGAGGTTAGTGGCTTGGCCTAAGGTGGTGAGAGGTAGTCACATTAAGGATATATTTAGGAAATATTTTGAAAGTAGAGCCAATAGAATTTGCTGCTAAATTGGATGTTAGGTATAAGAGAAAGTGAGGAGGCAAGACTGACTCCCAGGTTTTGGTCTAAACAACTGGGTGGGCGGGCATGGCATTTGCTGAGATGAGCAAGCCTGGATGAGAGCTGATGGTGTGAGTGGGTGTAACAGGCGGTCCCAGTCTGGTCTTGGTAGTGGTAGAGGAGGGGAGAAGGAGGGAGGGCTTCCCTTAAGAAGTGATATTTAAACTAAGATATGAAAAAATGAGTTTAACTTAATATGCACATAGTTATGGAAAGAGCATGGTAAAAACAGTGTGTAGGAGGAACTATGAAAAAGCCAGTATAACCACAGCAGAGAGATGCAAGAGCTTGCTGAGTCTACCAGCTTGTGCATGACTTATAAACCACAGTAAATATTTTGGACTTCCTTCTAGCACAGTGGGAAGCCAGTGAAGGATTTGTAAGCAGCAAGGTGTGTGTGTGCGTGTATGCGTGTGCCTGTGTACGTGTGTGTGCGTGTGCGTGTGCGTGTGTGTGTGTGTAGCACGTAGAAAGGCTACTTTGACTGCATTGGGGAGGAAGAACCAGAGGAGGGCAGGAAGAGATGCTGTCTGTGACTCTGGCCACACTGATCTCTCTGCCTTAGTTTCCTCATCTGTAAAGAGAGATACTAATCTATGCCTTCTTGTGCCTCAGGGATATTTTCTGTGGACCCAAATGGTAGAGTGTATATGATAGCGTAACTGTAACAGGTCCTACAAACATAAGATAATATTATTGCTGACATTGCATTTCTATAACTTATGGCTTTAGGGACGTTTGCTTTTCTTTCTTATGCTCTATTCGATGAATGGCTTTTTTAAAAACTTTTTTTCTTAACTTTTTTTGATGAAAGATTTTAAATATACTGCAAAGTTGAAAGAATTATGCAGTGAACATTCATACTCTTATCACCTAGATTTTAAAACAAATATTTTATTTTCTTTATCATGTATCCAACCATTTATCCATCCATCATTTCTTAGATGTATTTCAGAGTAAATTTCAGATATTAGAATATATTTTCCCCTATATACTTCTGCAAAGTTAGCATTAACTCAAGTTCAATTTTTTATACCGTTGTTTCTTTTTTCCTCCAGCTTTATCGAGGTATAATTGAGAAATAAAAATTATATATATTTAAGGCATAAATGTGATGTTTTGATAGATGTGTACATTGTGAAATGATTACCACAATCAAGCTAATTAACATATTCATCACCTCACTTAGTTACCTTTTTATTTTTTGGTGAGAACATTTTAAATCTACTCTCTCAGCAAATTTTAAGTATACAATACACTGTTGTTAACTATACTTACCATATTGTACAATGACTGTGGTTGTTTCTTTTGTAAAATTTATATACAAGGAAGTACACAAATCTTAAGTGTTCATTTCTTGAGTTTTGTCAAATGTATATAACTGTGTAATCCAAACCCTTGTCAAGATATAGAACATTACCGTTATTCCCAGAAAGTTCTCTCATGAACCTTTCCAGAGAATCTCTACTTCCATAGAGGCAAGCACTGTTGTGATATTTTTTCCACATGGATTAATTTTGCCCCTTCTAGACTCCGTGTCAATGGAATCCTACTGTCTGTGCTCTTTTGTGTCTAACTTCTTTTATTCAGCATGATGTTTTTGAGATTTTTCCATGTTGCTGCTTTTATTAGGAGTTTGTTTCCTTTTCAAGGCTGAATTGTATCCCATAGTTTGCTTTTTTATTTTCTTATTGAAGGACTTCTAGGTTGTTTTTGTTTGGGGCTTTTAAAAATAGAGCTATTGTCAACATTCTTATGAAAGCCCTTTTTAAAACAAGTGTTTTTATTTCTTTTGGGTAAGATATCGAGGGATGATATTGTTGGGTTACAGGATAGGTGTATGTTTAATTTTATAAGAAACTACTGGAACTTCTCTTAAAATGGTTATGCCATTTTATGTTACCATCATCCATGGATGAGACTTCTGGTTGTTTCATATTCTTGCCCAACTTTGGCATTGTTGATCTTTTTAATTTTAGTCATTCTGGTGGGTGTGTAATGGATATTTCATTATAGTTTTAACTTGCATTCTCTCTATGCAGAAGGACTCTGTCCTTCTGCGACTATGTGACCTTTGTATGTTACCTCTTCTCTCTGGGCCTTATAACCTTCATGAGTACATTGTGGGACCTGGAACATGTCTGGGACTACTCTGGCATTTCATGGTTCTCTCTTTCTAAAAAGTTATTGTTAAGAGGGATTAGCTTTGAGTAGAATATTTCATTTCACTGATGAACATGACAGTGAGATATCTCATAAGAGGAATGGTGCACAGATGTCTGAATTCTAAGTGAATACCTAAACGCATGCTCTCTGGCCCATGACCTCTTGCCTTTTCTCCCCCTGTTCCACTCCAGCATGATGGTTCCTGGCAATGCAGCGGGGGTGGCCAAGCAGTTCCTGCGCTGCCTCTTCCATCAGCTGGCCCCCAACGGCATCTTCCCACAGCTGTTCCAAAGCACCATCAAAGGTAACTCAATCCTTTAAGGATGCAGATGCCACAAAGTTGGCTCGTCCCAGACACTCAAACACTAAATCTGATTGTTGACTTTCCAGATGGGACTTTTTTACGGACCTTAGCCTCATCTCTGATGGACTTCAATGAGCTGAGCTCCATCGCGGCCCTCAGTCAGCTCCTGGAGGTGGGTTTCCTTTAGTGACATCCTAAGCCCCAGCCGAAACTCTCAGCCCCAGCACAACTGTGGGTGCCACAGGGTACTGCTGAGGAAGGATTTCAATGTTATTTAATTTAAAAATGAAATCTACAATTTTTGAATTGAAAAATATATATTAAAAATTTAAAATGCTAAGGGCTGAGTGCAGTGGCTTATGCCTATAATTCCAGCACTTTGGGAGGCTGAGGCAGGAGGATTGCTCGAGGCCAGGAGCTCAAGACCAGCCTGTGCAACATAGCAAGACCCCCATCTCTACAAAATAAAAATAAAAAAAATTAGCCGGGGTGGTGGCACATGCCTGTAGTCCTAGCTACTTAGGAGACTGAGAGGGGAGGATCACTTGAACTCGAGAGTTGGGGGCTGCAGTGAGCTGTGATCACTACACTGTGCTCCAAGTTGGGCAATAGAAAGAGACCCCAACTCAAAAGAAAAATAATATAAAATGCTAAAATTTAAAATAATTTAAATTTTAAAAAGTTAATTAAGAAATAGAATTGCATAGAAAAGTATCAGTTGGACATTGCTGCTTTGCATGGATTTACTCTTCCTTGAAAGCTCTCCACAACCCCAGCTAAGTCGTGACCTTGCCTCCACAGAACAACCTGGTTTTCCAAGGGCAGAGTTGTGGGTGGAGCTATGGGCACTGGATCAAGAGATGTGGGTTCAAGTCTCAGCGCTGCTGCAGGTCAGCGCTCACGGTTTGCTTGTGGGCGATGCTCACTGTTAGAAAGAAAGCTGCTGCTCCTGTAATTCTGTGCTCAGGCTTTGTGCTGGGGATTATTTCCAGTGAGCTTCATTTATTGTTTTTCTTAGCACCGAACCACACCAATGGAACACCTTGGAAGCTGTTTCCTATTTTTTGCTCACATTTCACCCCTCACCAATTTTCCCCCCTTAAGTTTGTCTGAACTTGTTGATTGTTCTCGGTATTCCTCCAGTCTATCGCAGGGATTGGCCTATGTAGTAGGCACTGAACACGTTTATAGCCTGAAGATGTGACTTTTAAACTGACCTTCACCAAATAGCGCTATGCATTCCCGTGCTGTTTCAGCAGTTGATTGCCTATGCTTTTGTGTTTTTAGGGTCTAAATAACAAAAAGAATTTACCAGCAGGGGGTGCTATGATACGCTGTTTGGAAAACATTGCAACCTTCATGGAAGCTTTGCCTATGGATTCTCCTAGTAGCCTCTGGACCACAATCAGCAACCAGTTTCAAACATTTTTTGCCAAGCTGCCTTGTGTTTTACCTCTGAAGGTAAGCTGAGCTGAAGATTTCATTTTCAATTAATTTCTTACCATTTTCAGACCGTTTATTTACAGAGAACAGCACAAGCAGCAGAGTCTTGGGTGATTTAATGTATCGCAAAGGACAATGAGAAACCTCCGTCAGCCATGAGTGAGGAGGCTTATTTGGGTTGTTCTGTCCTCTCTTAGGGAATGACAGGAATACAGAGTGAGCATTTGGCTCGCTGATTATGAATATACATGTTTCCAGTTGATTAAAAAAAAAAAAACAGCCAGAAAGATATTAGTAGATGGTGTTTATCCAGCTATTTTCCTCCAGTAGATATTAAATAAGTAAGTAAATAAATAGTTTTGTCCAAAAGCAGCCCAGACATATAAAGTTTCAATTTTAGAGAATTATCTAAAGGGAAGTGATTGCTGTGTTTGTGAATGATGCTATTTCTGCTTGACTGTTACCCTCTATACCATACCATCTCCCAAGAATATACACACAGTTACCTACCTGGAAATCTAGTGGCCCAAGGATCCTCGACAACATGAGCTAGTAAATGCAATTAAGAAGCCAATACTGTTAGAGCTGGAAGAAACCTAAAAAGATCATCCTTTCCAATGCCCTCATTTTCGAAATGAATTCTTCAGGTTCAGAGAGGTAGTGTAGCTTCCGGAAACAATGCAGTGGTGGCAATGTGAAGATCAGAACTGAGGTTTTCTGACTCACAGTCCAGTGTCTGTTTCACTAACAGACTCTTTTTGCTCTTCTACGACAGGCGTGAGTTGAAGGCATTCATGTCTCTAGAGCAGGGTATGGGGGAGGTGGCTAGTAGTGGCATTGCTGGCTTTGGACCTGACCTGCTCCATGAGGTTTTTTGTGCTTTCTCTGTGCAGATTACAGAAGCATTTAACTGGCAACAAAATGAATCAGTCAGGGCATAGCACCTCACGCCTATAATCCCAACACTTTGAGAGGCAGAGATGGGAGGATCGCTTGAACCCAGGAGTTTGAGACCAGTCTGGGGAGCATGGCGAGGTGTCATCTGTATGAAAGATTTAAAAAACCACAGCCTAGGCAATATAGTGACACTTTGTCTCTTTAAAAAAAAAAAATAGCTGGGCATGGTGGCACCTGTAGTCCCAGCTACTTGAGAGGCTGAGCTACTCATTGCTTGAGCCCAGGAGGTTGAGGCTGCAGTGAGTCACGATTGCGCTGCTGTACTGTAGCCTGGATGACAGAGAGAGACTCTGTCTCAAAAATAAGTAAACAAATAGAGAATATTTAAAAATTAGCCAGGCATAATGGCGTGCACCAGCTACTTGGGAGGCTGAGGTGGGAAGATTGCTTGAGCCTGGGAAGTTGAGGTTGTAGTGAGCTATGTTTGTGCCACTGCACTCCAGCCTGGGCAACAGAGTGAGACTTTGTCTCAAAAAAATAAAATAAAATAAAATAAAAATTTAAAAAATTCCCATAGAAAAACAAAAGAATCACTTGTTCATCTTACAAGAGAGGTTACATATTAGTAGCTCCACTTCTACAATGAGTATTATGTGTACATAAGATATTCGATAAAGATTAACCACCTGTGATAATACATTTTTCCAGATGGGCAGATACTACTAATAGGTCTATACGGTATAATTCAGGGACCCTTAGCTCAGCATGTGCCCCTTTGAGCTTGGAGTTACTGTGAGAAGCAGGAGTGCAGAGGAGGAATCTTTACCACCTCTTACAGTCTATGATCCTTGCTTGCCCACACATCTGGAGTAGCTGAATAAATCCAAGCAAGGAGGGTCAGTACTTTGAAACTGTGTATCTGTATAGCTACTGTACATCGACATAGAAAACTGAGTGCACAAATTTTAAGCACATGGAGCCTCCTAGGACCCGAGAACCAATCAGGGCTTCACTGCTGAAGAGGCACACACGCTAAGAGAAGGGATAGTATGAGGTATGGCAAATTTAAATGCCTGTGTGCTGATGTGACTGTCAGAAGATTTCACTTGGGCACAGAAGAGTGGCAAGTGTTGCCAGCTGTAAACAAGTGGCATGCCTAATTTGTGACAATCAGCCCTGTCCATAGGGACCCTGCCTACAGGATTAATAAAGGAGATAAGATAATAAGCAGAATTGAGACCCTTAGGAACTAGAATGTGCCAGTCCTTCTACGAGGTCAGCAGCTACTCACACCTGCTGATTGTTGTTCTGTGAGAACACAGGCCCCAGGTTATCTGTCTTCCCTTTCTTTCAAAAGATGACATTTTCTGATTTTTAAATCACTGTGGGGTCCTGATGAGCAGCCAGTTTTCAGCCTTTGGTTTAAAGTAATGCAAATGTCACATCAACTCCGATGAGTATGGAGCAGATTAAATAGACCCCAGTGGTTCCCTTAGAAGGCACTTGTGAAATACTTTCAGAATCTGTGTAAGAATTTGCCCCACTAGGGCAGATCTGGGCGCTTCCTCTGATCATCTTCTGCCTTTGTTTTTAATCTCTGGGGAAAATAATAAGTCACTGAAACCTTCTGTAGTTCATTTTCATCAGTTTATAGAAGCTGATCTCAAGCGTCAGTGTGCATTAGTGTCCCTATAGGACTTGCTAAAACACAGCTTACTGGGCCTGATTTGGGAGTTTCTGATTCAGGAGGGTGGGGCTTGAGGATTTGCGTTCTAGCACATTTCCAGCTGCTGGTTCTGGGATTCCACTTGGAAAACCCCTGGCTTAGTTTGTACTGTCTTGAAGAGGTTAATGTATATGTACACAGCTGCAGAAATTTAACTATAACCTGCTATTGTGATCTATTTACAAAGTTAAATCACATCATTGCTTATTCTTGCTGTAATATTTTTCCCCAATCCTAGTAAACTCAATTTTAAAAAGTACATTTTGATGTGGAATCTTGTCAGTATAGAACTCGAATGGATAGGTAAGGCATGATTTTCTTTTGCAGAAATTTTACTGCATTTTCTCAGGTTTCTGTCATGTCACTTCATAGCAGAGAAAAGGCAGATGAAACTGGTTCTTATGTGGATTAATGGGTTTTGCAAATAGATCTAAGAAGTTTTTTTCCCCTAAAATGGCCTTTCACAAATAGGTGTATCTCTTTAGAGTTAGATACATTTAATATCTACCCAACAATTTCTGTTCATTGCCTATCCATCCATCCGTCCATCCGTACATCTGTCCACCCAGCCACCCACCCACCCATCTCTCTATTCAACTGTCTATCTCATTAATTTTTAGGGCTGTATCTTTGAAAAATAGTTTAGGAGCTGCATTTAATTATTTAACACTGTATAATTGTTTAATTAAAATTGTTTTAACATGAGAATGATTTTTTCAACAAAGATATTAGGGCATGGGAAACTGTAGAGAGGCAGTCATATTTCAGATTTTTCCTTTTGCTAAAATAAATGTTTTTGGGACATATTTGAAGCAAAAGGCATATTAAGGTGAAAACTGATCTTTACTTTTTTTCATATTTATTCACAGTGTTCTTTAGATTCCAGTTTGAGAATTATGATTTGCCTCTTGAAGATCCCCTCTACCAATGCTACAAGGGTATGTATGTTCAGAAAAACATAACCAGTTGGTTAGTCAATTATTTTTTAACCTAAAGACATAGGCTTGTAGCAATACTGAAAACATAGTTACTGCATACTGAATGCTTCCCTTTCAGCCTCCTCTCTCTCTCCTCATGCTGGGTCAGTGCCTTGTATAAAGAGCTCTATCTAATACCTCACAAGGTCATGGTTTATCATTGGTCCTACTAGCCCTGGGCCATGCCCACCAATCCATCTCCCATGCTACTAACTAGGTGGTCCTTCTAAACAGGATCTTATTGTGTTGGTTCCTTGCTTTAAAATCTCTGATAATGCCTCATTTCTTTCAGGATGATGCCCAGATTCCTTAATGTGGCATCTAAGATGTTACTTCATAACTCTCCAGCCTGCCTTTCCAGTGTAATCTTTGGCTGCGTGTCTCATTCATCCATTCCTCCTATCCACTTGCAGAATCAGCATTAACATCATCATTGAAACAGCAGTCACTGTTTGTTATCATATGGCAGACATTGTGCTTAATGCTTCAGATATATAATCTTATTTAATTTAATACTTCCTTGCCTTTGCTTAGGCCATTTCCTTTGCCTGAAATGCTTTATGGCCTTGTTGGTGTGGTGAACTCCTTCTCATTCTTCAAGGTCCCATTTAATGAAAAAAGATGCTCATATTATCTGTAGCAACTTTCTCCTGTATCAGCTCCCCACAGTATTTGATAGAGCTCTCTGTAGTAGCACTTACATTGTCCTGAAGTGGTTCCCAAGGAGACCACAAGCTTCAGGGAGTTCTGCACCATGTGTCATTCACTTTTGTATTCCAAGCTCTATTTCCGGGCTGCATTCTGTGCAGTGGTACAATAGTTTGTGTTGCTATAACTTGTAATTACTATTTAATATACCAATGATGCACGTATCCTGCAACTATTAACTTGACTGTGCTTTCATAGACTCATGGCTTATGCTAGAAATTTACAAAGATATCACTGGGTTCAGTCCACTCATTTACAGACGAGGAAATAGGCTCAGAGAGATGAATTGTCCTGACCAGGATCACACAGCTGGTTAGTAGAAGACTTGAGACTTGGACATAGGTCCTTTGGGGCCATATTGCCCCATCATTATGCTGCTCTTATAGATACAAGAGCAAGTTTCCATATAGGCTTGAATTCAGGCTTCTCTTTTTGACCAATAGGATACATTATGTGCAACATAATATATATATATATATATATATATATGTTATTTCAAGACAATAGCATATATATATGTGTTGCTATATATATAGCTATATATATATATATATATATATATATATATATATGCTATTGTCTTGAAACATTGACGATAGATGAATGGAACAGGAATATATACATATATATTTTTTTTAGATGGAGTCTTGCTCCGTTGCCCAGGCTGGAGTGCAGTGGCGTGATCTTGGCTCACTGCAGCCTCTGCCTCCCAGGTTCAAGCAATTCTCCTTGCCTTAGCCTTCCAAGTAGCTGGGACTACAGGCATGTGCCACAATGCCTGGCTAATTTTTGTATTTTTGGTAGAGCTGGGGTTTCACCATGTTGGCCAGGCTAATCTTGAACTCCTGACCTCAAGTGATCCGCCTACCTTGGCCTCCCAAAGTGCTGAGATTACAGGCATGAGCCACCACACCCGACCTCAAGGCAATAGCATTTATATGGAGCAAAGAATAATGAATCATTAGGACTATTTCTGTGAGTTTCTTTAAGATTTTCTGTATGAGAAGCACCACATGGATTTCTGTGGGAATATAAATAAGTAAAAAACAGAATTCCTATCTTCAAGGGCAACTAACACAGAGTACATTCATTTTTGTATCAGTAAGAAAAAGAACCTCAAATATGCTCATATCCTTTGATTTAGTCATTTTTTTTTCTGGGAATCTATTCAAGGAAGAAAATGCAAATGCTAATTTCATGTAAAATATATTTATTGGGGTGTTATTTATAGTAAAATGTGGCTTTGTGGTCATTAAAATGGATGATTATGGAGAATTAAAAGGCACTGGGAATTTCTTATATTAAGTTAATAAAAAACAAAATATAGGATTGTATATGTGTAATATTTCCACTGAGTATCAAAATGTAATCATGAGGCGGTGGGACTATGGGTGACTTTTATTTCCTCATCCGTCCTTTCCTACATATCTTGAGTTTGACGATGAACATGTATTACTTTTGAAAACCAGACAGCAAGCACTGTAGATACTGAGAAGTAGTGGAAATCATGGCGTGGAAGTGTTTTGGAGTCCAGTTAAAACCCTATCTTCTCTGCGGAGCAATTGTACCTCTGGAAAATTGCCCTGGAACTTGGCTTTGAATTCCACTTCATACCTGTATGGCCTTAGGCAAATTGCTTGTCTACTTAAGTGTCTAAGTTGCAGAGTAGGAACAGACACTAAAGCTTCAGAAGGTTAATAATGAAGATCATAGCTAACACTGATGGAGAGCTTACTGGTACCAAGTGCTTTACGTATATTACCTCTTTTAATGCTCATAATTTGCACCCTAATGAGGTGGAAGCCATAATTATCCCCGTTTTACAGAGGAGAAAACCAAGTTCCAGAGAGATTAAATCACTTATTCAAGGTCACAGTAAGCTAGAGTGTGAAATACCTTGTGTCAGAATTCAGTGCTTGTGTCATTACCTGTATTATAACACACTGTCTCCTGGGATAGTTATGAGAAATTTGAATAAGATAAACTAGATGAAAGCATCCATCTAACTCTGACACTCAGTGAGTACTCCATAAATGTTTCTAAATGACTTAAGAAAGCATATAGAACTAAAACTGACCTTTGTGGGTAGGATTCAGGGGGAGAAACTGAAACAGACTATGTCTTCCTGAAAAACATTGGCAGCAGGCTGGGTGGTGATGAATTTTATCTAAGTCATAGTACTTTAGTACTTACGCGCAAGGGTGGTTTGCGCTACTTAATCCAGAAGACAGGCTTCCAGATCTGAATATGATGAACTCATAAACACTTAAATGTTCTGAAAATAAAGTGGAAGATCCTATTGCAAACCTCACACTCTTGATTGCTTAGGGTGGACATGGAGATAGGGTTGTAGTTAGGTAAGTGTATAAATGATGCCACATGGAAAAATGAATGTCTTTTTGAGCAATGAAATGATTTGATCCTGTTCTTTGAGCCCTTGACTGAAGGTGCAGTTCTGTTTTTATTAGACCAACGGGGTGGCTACAGGAGCCACCTGGCAACAGATTTTTAAATTAATAAAAAGTGATTTCATTAGTTAAAGTATCATAAGACTTTAATACATTTTTTTCCGATGAAGTAATCAGCAATTGACTTTATTTGGCCCCAATCTCATTGCAGAGTTTGTTGGAACCATTTTCAAAACTGCTCAGCTTTGTAATCCAGAATGCGGTCTTCACTCTGGCCTACCTGGTGGAGCTGTGCGGCTTGTGTTACCGAGCTTTCACTAAGGTAAGCAAGCTTCTGTGTGTGTGCTCCTGGGAAACTGAAAACTGGCAGAAATATATTCTTTTGAATCAGTGTCAAGTCTCTTTTAGGTCAGTTGCTTCCATAGAGTTAAAAATGAGTAATTCTATTGAGGTCTAATAAATATCATGGTAAGGAAACACTTTAAACACACACACACACACACACACACACACACACACACACACACACACAGTCTAAAATATGCACATATACAGATTTGGAGAACTGACGGTCATGTAGTTAGAACAGAAGTGGTATTTTTGAATAAAAAGAACCAATGGTTGACATGACCCCTTAAGGTCCTTTTCAAGTTCACCATCCCATGATTAGTGGGGCAAGCCGTCTCTACATATCATTTTTATACCCAAAATAGAAAAATACCAGCTTGTCGTTTGTAAAAACCTTTGAAGGATTCCTTAATTCTCATCATCTGTCTCTCCAGATCTGAGTTCTCAGCCTCTAAGATTGGAATCTCATCTTTTGTCATCTTGCCTTAATAATGGTTTCTCTATTGCATTATCTGTAGCTCCCCCAGTCCACTACTGAGAAAGCGGAAAAGTACTGCTGGCCCAGTGGCAGTAGCAGCCTTGGGGAGCTGCTAGATGCTGTCCTAATGGAAAAGCAGAAGGCAGGGCAAATTGGGAGCATTTCTGTCCTTAAGAACAATGTACAAATGTTACCCTTTCAATTTCTCAATCTTCCAAGTTTGTTTTCAATGGGTCTCTGTTTCTGTTGTTCTCTCTTGAACATTCAGAATGTCTCTTATTCATGTTGTCCATTTCTATAAGCCCTTTATTTTCCTCATAAAAATCTAATTTTATACTAAGGCTTTCATTCTATTTAAAGCATTCTTGCTCCTTTTCTTACCAACTTGTGTCTGTTCTGCCATGTTAAGTGTTCCATGGTAATCTTTTCTTTGTTTTCTTCTGATTAGAAACTATTTATTACTGTGCCTGGAGCAATATGTTTTCTAACTACCAAGATGGTCAGCATTTTTTTCTTCTTTTAGAATCTTCTTGAAAGATAACTTCTTCCTTCTTTTTCACTTAAAAAAGTAGATCTTTTCAGCACCAAAAAGACTTTCTATTTCTAGAACCCATTTGATTTATTCATTGTCTTTATGTTTAATTTGTTTAAATTATATCTTTTTGGGGAAGAATCATGATGAGTTTATACTTTCTATGTTGTACACTGTAGGTATTAATTACAGGAGACCTTCTTGAATTTGAATTCAAGGTAATTCTTGGTTTTGAATTCAAGATATTCATTACACATGATATCTCCTCATAATCCATCATAACTTTAGCGGTCTCTTCCCATTATCATCTACCCTTTCTCATTCCAATACAAGATGATGATTACTTGTAGAAAGCTTAGTCCAGGGTGTTCCTGCCTTCCTCACAGATAATAAGAAACTATAATAAATAGCAGTAGCTAATTGAGCTGTCTCTCTTATATAATCAAAAGAAAAGGCACAAAAAGGTAAGAGCTTTGTAGACTTCCCTTTCTAGCAATCTGGAAGTCTAGATACCCTGAAAACCATCCCACTTAAAATACTAGAAGGATGAAATGTAATAAAGGTGATTTTTAATTTAGAGCTAACTTTATAAGAATGAAAGGGGCAAAAATGAAGTGGGATTGAGAACGAGAGTGGTAAGCATATAAGTTGTCCTGTGGTGGGGGTGTTGCTTGTCTCAGTTACTTAGGGAATAGAGTTGTTTGTTTTTTTTTTTTTTTGGGACAAGAGTCTCGCTCTATCACCAGGCTGGAGTGCAGTGGCGCGATCCTGGCTCACTGCAACTTCCGTTTCAGGTTTCAAGCAATTCTCCTGCCTCAGCCTCCCAAGTAGCTGGAACTACAGGCACGCACTGCCACGCCTGGCTAATTTTTTGTATTTTTAGTAAAGATGGGATTTCACCATGTTGGCCAGGATGGTCTCGATCTCTTGACCTTGTGATCCGCCCACCTCGGCCTCCCAAAGTGCTGGGATTACAGGCGTGAGCCACCACGCCCGGCCGGGGCTAGAGTTATAAAGCCCATACAAGGAAAGGAGATGACGTCTTGGGACTATCCAGGCAGGGAGTTGGATCTGGGTTATCCCTAGCAAAAGGTCAGAACCCTTGAAAGGCTATACCCTTGGTAAAAGGGTGGTTTGGAAAGAATACATTCTTATATAGAGGTGACAAAGAATGGTATCTGTCTCGGTTTGGGAACTGGGAGAAAGATTTATAGTTTCCCTTGAGAATTAGTAAATGGGGGCCTATCTTGGAACAGGTTTAGAGTTTGAATTTATAATACCTGCATGCTCTTGGAACTCCCAAGCTGAAGAGTCAAATAACATTAGTGCTGAGCAAGTAATAACCTTGAAATATCTGGCAGAAGCAAGATCAGAACAAGCCCCAAACCTCTCTGGAGGAGTATGTCTCCAACCTAGGCCCAGCACGATTCCTATGGTTAAAATCCTGATGAACATGAACTGATAGTCTAAAATTACAAAACAAATGAAGAAATAACCCACCTTGATATAGATTAGGAAAGTCAACAAGTAGCAAGATCATTTCCCACAAGAACTTTCAATATTAAAACTATGTGATAGAGCCTATAAATGATACATATATAAAATATCATTAAAAATGACAATATATAAGTAACTATACTTTAAATGATATGCATATGAATAATGTATATATAAATATTAAAATATTATAAATATATAAATGACTATACTTTAAAGATAAGCATATGAAAAATAAATAAAATAATAGAATAGAGTTAGTCAGTTAAAAAATAAGATGAACCAGACAGATTTAAACAAAGTTGAAATTCTAGAAATGAAAAACAATCACTGACATAAAAAACTTAATTGATAGATTAAATAGCAAATTAGACATAGCTAAAGAGAGAATTGATGAAATGGAAAATAGATCAGAAAAAATTACCTGGAATGCAGAAGAGAGAGATAAAGAGATGAATATAAAGTGAAATTCTAATACCTATCTAATAAATATTTCAGATAAGGAAAATAGGCTTTTTATCAATTCTAGAATTGATGAAAATAATTAATTTTTGGATTCAGGAAACACAATGAGCCCTAAAAGTATAAATAAAGTTTTACCTGATCATGTCATAGTATACATGAGTAGGTATAACTTGTTGGAACAGCCAAGACAAAGAAAATATTTTAAGAACAACTACAGGAAAAGACACTCTAAAAACACTCTGAAGAACAACTAAGGGAAAAGACAGACAATAAACTTCTCAACAGCACAATAGAAGGCAAAAGATAATTGAAAAAAAAAAAGTCTTAAAATGATAAGAAAAAGAACTATCTACCTGGAATTCTCTACCAGCTAAGCTATCCTTCAAGAGTGAAGGTTAAATAAATATTCTTATCAGGAAAATAAGAAAGTTTCTAATAGATTCTTACTGAAACAACTACTAAAGAGGTAAGACAGAAAGTGAACTGAAAAGGAAGGAGTGAAAGTTGTGAAGGAATGATGCTCAAATAAATTGGTAAAGTGTGAAAATCTAAGTAATCATTGATAATATAAAGAATTAATAATAATGTTAATCAGATGGGCTTAAAAACAACACTAAAATACTAGAAAATAGTACTCTGTAAGGAGTGTGTGTGTGTGTGTGTGTGTGTGTGTGTGTGTGTGGTTGGAGACTGGAGTTAAAGCATTCTATATATTATACACAGGAAGGGCAGAGATAATGAATAACTTTAAACTTTTAAGAATAGATGTAGACATTTTAAGTGTAAACTCCAAAAGGCAGAAATATAATGTGTAAGTTCCAAACAGAGAATAAAACAAGAATAAAAATTCAATAAAGCCAAAAAGAGTATCATAGAACAAGCTGTAATAAGCACACATAAAATGATAGAATCACAATAAATATAAGTTTACTAGACTCACTAGGGATTGTCAGATTGACTTTTAAAAATTGAGCTACATCTAAAATATGTCTAAAGACACCAAAAAAGTTTAAAAGAAAAAGGTTAAAAAAAGATATACCAGACAAATACTAGGGAAAAGAAAGCAGAAGTCAATTGATTTTAGGTTGAAAAGCATTATTATAAAGAAAATTACCATATATTGATAAAGGGAGCAATTCACCAGGATGATGTGACAATTCTAAAATTCCATAGAGCTAATAATATAGTCTCTAAATATATAAAACAAAATATAATAGGTTTACAAAGATAAACTGATAAATTCACAGTCATACAGGGAGATTTTTAATGATCTCTTTCAGTTATGGATAGATCAAGCAGATAAAACATACAGTAGATTCGAACAATACAGTGAGCAAAGTAGATGCAATAGTCATAAAAAGAATCTTGAATCAACCAATTTTAGAGCGTATTTTAAAATGTCGAAGATTTTAAAACATGGAACAGATAGTAGGCAATAAATTAAGTCTTAACGCATACTGGAGAGTCAGTTTCAAGGAGAGCAAGTTCTTTAATTACAATGCAATTAAATTATAAATCCATAACAAAACCATCCCTGCATATAGATGTTTAAGGGTGGCCTGAACAAGCCTCCACATCTAAGCGGACACCATTCACATCTTTGGTGTATTGAAGTTTGTTAAGTATTGAGGCAGGTGTAGAGATCTGGGGGCTTCCTGGTTAAGTCCTAGAGCAACTGGAGGAGGCATTCCCTGCATAAAGCCACACCAGCTCAGGGCCCTGCAGACATGGAGAGAAGTATACATGTACACATCACTGGTACACACAGATGTACATGGCTGTGCCCTGGCCCAAGTATACCCAGGAGATTCTTCTCTTGACCACCTCCTATTGTCAGATGTCAGATTTTTGTGCCTCTGCCAGATTGTGACCCAGTCCCTTTTCCTAAAACTCCTATCATTGTTCAGGTTTTGCAGTCATAATATATTTGTATGTGTGTATCTGTACTTTTTCCAGTTCATAAAATGAAGCCGTATGGGTTAATGGTATCTGGGACTTGTTATATTTGGAAATTTAAAGTATGCTTTTTTTAAAAAAATTGTACTTTAAGCTCTAGGGTACATGTGCACATCTCACAGGGTTGTTGCATAGGTACACACATGCCTGGTGGTTTGCAGTCTCCATTCCCCCGTCGCTTACATCTAGCATTTCCCTTTTAAATAATTCATAGATCAAAGGAAATATGAGAATTTAGAAAAATATTTAGAACTAAACAATTATAAAACCATTACATTCTAAAACCTGAAAGGTATAGCTGCACAGAAATTTAAAAGAAAATTTGTCTTAAATAATTAGAAAAGAAGAAAAACTAAATGAGCTAAAAAGCATAAATTTGTTAAATAAGAATAGCAGAGTAACCACAACAAAATTTTAAAAAAGGAAACAGTAAAGATAAGAGCAGAAATTAATGAAATAGACAACAGATATACCAGCCTGGGCAACATAATGAGATCCTGTTTCTACAGAAAAATAAAACAATTAGCTGTATGCACCTGTAGTCCTAGCCACTGTGGAGGCTGAGGTGTGAGGCTTGCTTAAACCCAGGAATTTGAGTCTGCCATGAGCTATGATTGCACCAACTGTGTACTCCAGGCTAGATGACAGAGCGAGACCCTCCTTCTTCTTTGAAAAAAAAAAAGAAGGAATGAAGGAGGGAGAGAAGAAGGAAAGGAAGCAAATGAGGAATGAAGGAGGGAGAGAAGGAGAGAAGGAAGGAGAAAGGAAGGAAGGAAAACATAGATTCAATGGAAGACCAATACAACAAAGGGGGCTTTTTGATTAGACTAGTAAAATAGAGAAACCCTTGGCAAGACTGATCAAGCAAACCAGATAAAAGACACTGATAAAGAATATCAGCAATGAAAAGGGGAACATAACTACAGACATTAGAGATTGTAAAATGAACAGCTTTATGCCAGTTAATTTGAAATGTTGGACAGTAGAGGCAACTTTCTAGAAATATATAATGTAGAACATCCAGAAAAAAAGAAAAAGAAATAACTGACTAGACTTAGATGCCTGAAAAATGGAATCAATAGTTAAAAACCTACCCTCAAAAACTATTTCAGCTTTACAGACAACTTCTACTAAACCTTTAAGAACTGATTGATCTCTTCTTTATATAAACTAATAGAATATAAAAAAGGGAACACTTCCAAACACATTTTATGAGGCCAGTAGAATTTTGATATCAACCAGAGAAGGACAATAAGGGGAAGGAAAATTATAGGTCAATATCCTTCATAGATGTAAAACTTTTGAATGAATAATAGCAAATCAGTGCATTAAAAATAGGGCCTCATGACATAGTTGGAAATTTCTTGAAATATAAAAATGTTTAAATATTAGAACATCTATTAATATCACCATGTTACCAGATTAAAGGAGAAAACCTTTTTATCATTATTCAGCAGGTAAAAAAAAATTATTTTTTATAATTCAGCCATCATCATAAACTCTTATCAAACTAGGAATAGAAGGGAAACTTCTTAACTTCATAAAGTGGGTCTACCAGAAACATCCAGCCAGCATTATATTTAATGGTGAAATGCTAAGAGTCATCCCTTTAAAATCATAAATACGACAAAAAAAGCCTATCATCACTTGTTCTATTTATCATGGTACTGGAGGTACCATTCAGTTCTGCAAGATAGGAAGAGAAATCAAAGGTATAAGGATTAGAAAGGAAAAATACAACTCTCATTTTTCATAGGTGATATGATTACAAATGAACCAAAGGGAACCTATAGACACCTTTTTAGAACCTACAAGAGAGCTCAGCAAGGATGCTGGATACAAATGAATACCCAGAAATCACCCAATTTTAATATTCAACTACAGATGATTATAAAACATTTAAAAAATATCATTTATTGTGGTGACAAAAAATGAATCTAATAAAAGTGTGCAATGGCTGGGTGTGGTGGCTCATGCCTATAATCCCAGCACTTTAGAAGGCCAAGGTGGGAAGATCGCTTGAGCCCAGGAGCCTGAGACCAGCCTGGGCAACAAGGTGAGACTCCATCTCTTTTAAAAAAAAAAAAAAAAAATTAGGCTGGGCAAAGTGGCTCATGCCTATAATCCTAGCACTTTGGGAGGTGGAGGTGGATGGATTGTCAGGAGTTCGAGTCCAGCCTGGAAAACATAGTAAAACGCTGTTTCTACTAAAATACAAAAAAATTAGCTGGATGTGGTGGCACGTACCTGTAGTCCAAGCTCTTAGGAGGCTGAGGTGGAGAATCGCTTGAGCCTGGGAAGTGGAGGTTCCAGTCAGCCGTGATTCTGCCATTGTGCTCCAGCCTGGGCGACTGAGACTCTGTGTCCCCCACCAAGAAAAAAATAGCCAGTCATGATGGTGCATACCTCTAGTCCTAACTACATGGGGGACTGAGATGGGAAAATCACTTGAGTCTGGGGGTTTGAGGCTGCAGTGAGCTTTCAGTCTGGGTGACAGAGTGAGAACATTGTCTCAAAAAGAAAAGAATGTACAAGAACTTTATGGAGATAACCAGAACATTTTACTGAAGAACATTACAGAATGTTAAATAAATAAATGGAAAGAGATTTTATGTTCGTGGATGAAGACCCAGAATAGTAACAACAGATAATTTTCACAGAATAACCTATAGGTTTAGTATAATTACAATTAAAATCCTGGATTTTCTCTTCCGATGGTGGTAAACAAGATAATTTGAACCTGTTTTCTCACTTAGTTTAAAAAGTAAAAAAAAAAGTGAGAAAACATTTTCTGAAAACTTCCACTGATGGCCGTTTTCACTCTGGGAATTTTTGTCAATCTAAATGTGACTGAGAGGCGTCTGTTTGGGAAGTGCCATGAGGCTAGAGGGACAAAAGTCCGAATCCAGAACCTACCAAGAATGGAGACCCTGATACCACGCCTCCTGACCCACACATTTTTGGCTGGGACCACAAAGTAAAGACAGTTCCATAATAACTTTCTTCATGTGGACATAGCTCAGTGTCAAGCCTTGTGGTAGCCCAGGGTAAAATACTACATGTCTTATATGTGTATTAAGGTAACCCTGCACCTGGGCAACATGGCATAACCTCATCTCTATAAAAAATAAAAATAAAATTAGCTGGGCATGGTAGCACATGCCTGTAGTTCCAGCTACTCCAAAGGCTGAGGTGGAAGGATCGCTTGAGCCCAAGGCTGCAGTGAGCCATGATTGCACCCTGACACTGAACAAACAGAAAGCTCTTTGAAGGAAGATAATATTTCAGGCTGGGAATCATTTCTGCAAATATCTTCCTAACAAAGCATCCAGCATGCAATCAGATAACCAGACACATGAGGAGGCAAGAAACGATGTGTGAAAATGAATAGGAAGAAAAGACAGCCTCACAGGGACTCTACTTATTTGATTCTGAAAGGATCAAGACAGGACACACAGGGCTTCTGATACATTTGCAATGTGCTGTTGTTTGCCTGGGTGCTGATTACATGAGTGTTCAGTACATCTTCCAAGAGTGGAAAAACAAACTCAAACCATGTTTTTCCTCTGCTCTCAAAGCCGTCAATGCCAAAGACTTCTGTGATCAAATGTTTTGGTGGGGAGATTTTTCCCCACCAAAAAGCAAGCAATGGATTCTGCAGAATGGATACAGTTCTATTCTGACACTGCTCACCTGGAGATAGCATCAGATCCCGTGGGTTGAGGGCTCAGCCCCCAAGACTGTCCTCCAGCCCCCACCTTCAGTTGCCAATTGCAAGCTTCAGTTGTTTTACCTGTGCTTTTGTCTAACTGGTTATAAATTAGAGATCCTGAGCCTTCCTCTTTGGGCTCAATTAATTTGGTAGAGCAGCTCACAGAACTCAGAAAAACACTTACTTACATTTTATTTACCAGTTCATTCTAAAGGATATTACAAAGAATACAGATGAAGAGATGCATAAGGCAAGGCAATGGGAAGGGGCACAGAGCTTTCATGCCTTCTCCAGGCATGCCACCTTCCAGGAACCCCCCATGTGTTTAGCTATCCAGAAGCTCTCCAGACCTTTTTCTTTTGGGTTTCTGTGGAGGCTTCATTATGTAGCCATGGCCACTGGTGATCAACCCAGCTGTCAGCCCATCTCCCTTCTATAAAGGTTGAGGGGGTGGGGCTGATAGTCTCAACTCTCTTAATTGTGCCTTGATCTTTCAGGTGATCAGTCCTCTTCCTAGGCTACCTAGACTGCCAGCCATCAGTCAACTCATTAGCATGCAAAAAGACATCAGTTTGGAGGTGTAAGGATTTTAGGAGTTTTATGTCAGATACAGGACCAAAGATCAAATATATATTTTATAGTATCACATCATCTGAATCCATTTAACTGTATGCTTATATTTTATGTACTTTTCTGCACATGTATTATATTCAACAGTAGAAAAGGCTTACAAAATTGAAACCAATTCAACATTTCATCAACAAGAGGACTGATCAATGAGTTTTGGTATACTCATACAATAATATATTGTTAGATTGTTGAGTTGAAAGAACCAGAGCTAGATATATCAATAAGGATTAATTTCAAAAATATAATGCAGTAATTACAAGTTGTGGAAAGATATGCACAGTATAACATTAAAGAAAGTTAAAAAATGCAGAACAATATTATACATTATAATGGAGACATACATATGTAGTTAAAGTGTAAAAACATATATAAAATAATAAGCACTAGATTCAGAATAGTGGCCACTTCAAAGAAGAGAGAAAGGAAGAAAGAAAAGAACACTTGTATAGGTAGCTTCAGCTGTTTCTGTGATGTTTATTAAAAAAGGATGAATCACCTTTCAACAAGGGACTAATCCAGAATATACAAGGAACTCTAACAACTCAACAGCAAAAAAAAAAAAAAAAAAACAAACGTAAATAATCCCACTAAATAAATAATCCGACTGAGTAAATAATCCCACTAAAAAGTGGGCAAAGGACCTAAATCAACATTTCTCAAAAGAAGACATACAAATGGCCAACAGGCATGTGAAAAAATGCTCAACATCACTAATCATGAGGGAAATGCAAATCAGAACCACAATAAGATACAATCTTACCCCAGTTAGAATGGCTATTATCAAAAAGACAAAAAATAACAGATTCTGGCGAGGATATGGAGAAAGGAGAACTCTTGTGCCCTGTTGGTAGGAGTTTAAGTTATAAAGCCACTATAGGAAACAGTATGGATATTTCTCAAAACACTAAAAAGAACTGTCCTATGATTCAACAGGGCCACTACTTGGTATTTATCCAAATGAAAAGAAATCAGTATATCAAAAGGATACCTGCACTACCATGTTTATTGCAGCACTATTCACAATAGCAAAAATATGGAGTCAACCTAAGTGTCTATCAGTGGGCAAATGGATAAAGAAATGTGATATGTACACATAATGAATGACTATTCAGCCATTTAAAAATATTGAAATCATGTCATTTGCAGCAACAGGGATGGAACTGGAATTTATTATGTTAAGTGAAATAAACCAGGCATAGAAAGACAAATATCATATGTTCTCACTCACATGTGGATGCTAAAAAAATTGATTTCATGGTGGTAGAGAGTGGAAGGATAGATACCGGAGGCTGGGAATGTGTATAGGGGGAGAATGAAGAGAGGGTTGGTTCATGGGTACAAATATACAGTTAGATGGAAGAAATGAGTTCTAATGTTCAACAGCAGAGTAGGGTGACCAGAGCTAACAACAATATATTATACATTTCAAAATGCTGCAAGCGAGGACTTGAAATGTTCCCAACACACGGAAATGATAAATACTCAAGATGATGAATAACCTAAATACTCTGACGTGATCACTACACATTCTGTGCATGCAATGAAATATCACATGTACCCCAGAAATATGTACAAATATTATGTATGATTTTAAGAAAGAATGAAAGAAGCTGGGGATTTCAAAAAAAGGATGAATCAAATAAAGCAAAACGATGTGATCTGACAGAGATGGGGGTAGGTACACACACTGTTCCATTGTCTCCAGTTTTCTAGATGCTTCAAATAGTCCATTTCAGACATAAGCTCCTTGGAGAGGTGACAGAATACTTTAAAGAGTTGTATCTGTTTCTCTCTAAATCATTTTGTATTGAAAAAACACCTTTAGACTGATTTAATTCCTGCAGTTCTTGGACCCTGTTTCCCGTGAATAAGAACCAAGTACTGGGGCATCAGTGTTTAAGAGATAGCCTATCTTTTTCTTATCCATTAAATTATTTGTCCTCAGTGCTTCGGTAAACTCATCGCACACACACAAAAAATGCTTTTTTTTTTTAGTTCTCATTTTATTTCTTAAGAACATTTCACTGTGCTTTTTTTTTTTTTTTTTTTTTTTTTTTTTTTATTGAGACAGAGTCTCGCTCCAGGCGTGAGTGCAGTGGTGCAATCTCGGCTCACTGCAACCTCCGTCTCCCAGTTTCAAGCAATTCTCCTGCCTCAGCCTCCCAAGTAGCTGGGACTATAGGCGTGTGCCACCACGCCCAGCTAATTTTTGTATTTTTTAGTAGAGACGGGGTTTCACCATGTTGGCCAGGATGGTCTCGATCTCTTGATCCGCCTGCCTTGGCCTCCCAAAGTACTGGGATTACAGGCGTGAGCCACCGCGCCCGGTCCACTGTGCATTTTTAAATACTGTTTTTTTATTTCTGACCTGTGAATCTTTTGACATAGATCTACTCTAATTGAATTTCTAAAATCACTTACCTCCTTCTACTTTGTTTTCTTTAGGAACGAGATAAATTCTACTTGTCTCGTAGCGTTGTTCTAGAACTTCTGCAGGCCCTGAAGCTCAAATCTCCTTTACCAGATACAAACCTTCTTCTGCTCGTCCAGGTAAGCGTATGCCTGATTTGTAAAACTTTTCATGAGATCCATGTATGTTTGGAAAGTTAAGAGAAGTGTAGAGTGTATGCATAAAACCAAATATCTTTACCCAGAGATGAGAAATAACACATCTTATGTGGACCGTGATCTAACTAACAGTATGCATTTAACACTTCCCACTGGCTAAAAAGTCCAAGAAGTAGTATTGATTTTGTTCCAACTGTGGAATTAGTTTTGTGGTGGTCAAAAAGAAGAATAAAACAATAATTTTTTTCTCCAAGAAATGCATGATCCAGTAGGTTAGAGGGGCAAGTCAGTCACCAGAGCTGAGACAGGTCTACGGAGGCCAGAAGTGGGGGGAATAGGCTGAGGTCTGACTGCAGAGTCAAATGAGTATGGGCGGTCCCTGAGTCTTGGTGAAGCAGAAGTGAAGGAGAAGGTGGGCCAGGCCAGAGATAGTCATGTGGCAGGATGCACTGAGTGGTACTCAGGGTAGGGGGTAGGTACACTTCAGCCCTCAGGGGACCACTGAGAAGCTTATAGCCTATAAGGCAGGCTTTGGACAACCGGCAACGATTATGCTTTTGGCTGTACGACTTCTAAGGGGCTGAAGCCTTCTACCCTGCTGTCCTTAACTCAGCATTTTAAGCAGATATGCAGGTTTTGATGACCTGAGACGGGCTACAATAGTGCCATGAGAAAAAGAGGTAAATAAAATCCTGGGGAGAAGTTGAGAGCAGAATGGATCCCACCCCTTATGGTGTGAAATCAGGGAAGACTTCATGAAGGAAGTAGCATTTGAGTTGGATCACAGAGGAGTGGTGGGTACAGACAAATATCTTTGCCTGGGATTAGGGTTCAGCCTAGAGAGGTTGACTGGCTTCAAGCATAGGGGAGGCTTAGGCAGGATGGTGGAGTACATTTAGGGATAATGGCATGAGGATAGGGTTGAGAAAAAGTAGACTGGCTGTGCCAGAGGGATCAGCAGGGGTTCAGGTAACTTGGGACCCTGCCTCTCACCAAGGGTGGAGGCTAGATTTAGAGACTTGGCCATGAGCTACAGCTGGGATCAAGGTTCATTCAGTGGCCTTTGGGCAAAGTGCGCAGCCATTGCATCACAGCTGTGTCAACACTCGCTGATGAACATTAAGACCAGTCCCAGGGTCTAGGCCTACAAGTTGGGAGTTAAATGACTGAAGGAATGTGGGAGCTTGGTATCAAGGAACTAGACAGATTTCCCTGAATCATAGGTACTCATTTGGAGACATGAGAGAGAAGGGAACACTAATGGAGGACCTATTATGTGTTAAGCATTTAATCCTTACAGCCTCGTGAAGCATGGGTTCTGTATTGCAGGGGGCGGTGGTGGGCAGTGGTGGTTCAGTGGCTTCCCCAAGACCACAGTGCTGTCCTAAGTGATAGGTGGTATCAATCACCTGATTTCAGTATGTGAGGACTCCAGAGCCCAGCTCCATTCAGTGTGACATACGGCCTTGTCAGGCCTTTTCCATCCCTTACCTGGATTACTATAACAGCTCTTAGCTTTTTGCACCTCCTTCATCTCTTTCCACACCAAGCCAGTCTTCTGGCCTGTGGCTGCCTAGAGGAATTTTGCTGAAACTCCACTTTTCTGATGCCGATCACTCTTGCATCAGAAACTTAGAGTGGCCTTGTAAGGTCTGAACTACCCAGGTCTTCCATCATCTGGCCACATCTGCCTCTTCTCCAGTATTTCCCACTACAAATATTTACTGACCACCTATCTTGGGCTGGGTTCTGGGAATATAGAGATGTGACAGGCATGTCTTGATAATGTGCCAACTACTCTCCTGGAAGTCTACCTGGTGTATAAAACACTATGGAAGAAGGAGTGGCAAAGAGCCTGGGAGACAGAGGAAGGGTTATGAAGCATTATGAGGCCTGACATGGGCCAGGTGCTCTTTCTGCAGCTTACTGGGGGAATAGAAGAATCAGTCATGACCCCTTCCTTCTAGGAGTTTATAATCTAGCAATTGAAGTTGACATGTAAATTTAAAAATTCCCACATAGTGCAACAGGTACAGTAGTAGAGATGTGTACTGAGTAAGGAAGTGTTGTTTGTAGAAGAGAGTTCGCATGGACCTTGAAGGATGCCCAGAATTTCAGGAGTTGACCCAGTAGAGCAGAGGAGGAACAACCCTTATCATTTATTGCTGAATATCCACTGCCTGGCCTCCATGCTTCCCCCTCCGGAGACTACTAATCATTAGGATCAGAACTGAATTTTCTCAAAGGCTTGAAATTTAATTAAAAAGTTGGTGTACTTTCAATGAATGGTCTTGAGTTGTCTTTGAAGAGCTTTCCAGGACACATTGAACTCTCAGAGAGTCAGTGATTGCTGGAAAATGACAGCAATGGATGTGGGGAATGATGTCATCAGAATAAAATGGCTCTTACTGTACTAAGATGCTGGACAGCCCAGAAGGAAGACAAGCAAAGTCACAGCCAGAAAATATCTGTTCTCCTAAGGAGAGACCAATTTTGCATTTCTCTCTGTGGATTGTGTTGGCCAGGCCCTCCTGTTCACATAGCAGCGCAACATTGCCTTTGAGAACAAGCAGTGTTCACACAGGCTTTTTTACTTATTTATTTTTAATTAATTAATTAATTTATTTTTAAGACAAGATGTTGCTCTGTCACCCAGGTTGGAGTGCAGTGGCATGGTCTTAGCTCACTGCAACCTCTGCCTCTCGGGCTCAAGTGACTCTCCCACCTCAGCTTCCCAAGTAGCTGAGACTACAAGTATGGGCTACCATGCCTGGCCAATTATTTAATATTTTTAGTAGCGACAGGAGTTGGCCATGTTCCCCAGACTGGTCTCAAACTCCTGGACTCAAGCTATCCACCTGTCTTGGCCTCTCAAGATGCTGGGATTACAGGTGTGAACCACTGCTCTTGGCCCAAAAAGATCTTTTTGAAGATTCATGGGATCTACCCTGGCTTGGAGGAGAGGGCAGGTGAACAGGGCTTAGGGAAATATCCCAGGAGGGATGTAAGGTTAGCAGGTTGACCGTGTCTGGAGGTCACTTTCTTCTGAGAGTGTTGCAGTTGGGGATGTGCCACCTGAAAACCACCTAGACTTCAGGGCATTGAAGGTGCTTTCCTGCAGACGTTGAACAGAATTCCCTTAATTGCCCTTTGTCTTGAGCAGAGCAGATCTGTGTGGCTGATCTTTTGGGGTCTAGCCCTCTACACTGTAACTGCTGGAGACTGGTTTTCAATGAAATACATTAGTCAACTGTAATAAGCACTTGTCACGAGATGCCGAAAGAACACTGACAGTTTAAATTACCCAGTGCTTAAGGAAAGCACAAAAACAGTGATTATTGCATCACAGTTAGGTGAATAAATAACAAAAACAAATTAAGAAGAAAGACGGCAAAAAGATACTTCCGAATCTCTTTTATGGATCTTCATCTGCCATTTCATCTTTTTAAAACAAATGTGTGAGTTGTCATTGAAATCATTAAGTTAAAAAATGTCAAGTTGTAAAACTATTCAGATTGAAGGGGTATTTTGGAGACATTTTGAGATCATGCGTAGGAAAAACAACTTTATGGAAGTGTTTCTTCAACAAAAAATGCTGAGCATGGTTCATTGCTGGGTTTCAGCACCAAAAAAAAAAAAAAAAAAAAAGGTTAATCCATTTCAAAGTAACAAATCCTTGTTCTACCTGTTCTATAAACTCTTAAGCAATTTTTATTTCTAATCAGAGAAATAAAAGTGAGGCATATATTATAACAGAGTAGTTCCCTTTTCTGTCCTGTGGTCCTGCCTAAGTCATGGAGTGAAGTCTTCTGTGGGGCCACACATGGTGTATTAGTCTGTTCTCATACTGCTAGTAAAGACGTGCCCAAGACTGGGTATTTTATAAAGGAAAGAAGTTTGATTGACTCGTAGTTCCACATGGCTGGGGAGGCCTCACAATCATGGCAGAAGGTGAATGAGGAGTAAAGTCACGTCTTATGTGGCGGCAGGCAAAAGAGCTTGTGCAGGGGGAACTCCCGTTTATAAAACCATCAGATCTCGTGAGACTTACTCACTACCATGAGAACAGTATGGGGGAAATCACCCCCATGATTCAATTACCTCCACCTGGCCCTGCCCTTGACACATGGGGATTATTACAGTTCAAGGTGAGATTTGGGTGGGGACACAGCCAAATCATATCAGATGGGATGAGGAGAAACGTTTCCGTTGCTAGTAGTGCCTCTTTCTGTAGGGTTTCTCGGTTGCTTTTTTTCTTGCCCTTGACTGCCTGAGTCCTCAAGGTGTTCTCTGTAGAATAGTAGAAATGACAGTCTGTTCTTTGGTAGCTTCTTTTAGGCCAGAGGATCTAGGCTGGAGTCAGAGGGAACCTTTCCCCATTACCTATGGGCATTGTCAGCTCCTGGCACCTGGACAACCAGGCTTATAGCAGGGATAGATGATCTGCCAGGAGCAGACAGTGACTTTCTTTATGGATATCAGTGACCGTCATCTGAAGGTCACCCCGTGAAGGTGGGTCTAGTTAACTGAAAATGCAACTTGGAAACATTAAAAAAAGCAGTAACTGGAAGGAAAAACTCCCTAGGTGACCCATTATGAATGACACTGGTCCCTGTGCTGAACAGAGTCCATTGCTCCAACGTTGAGTTTCCCATTCATTCTTTCACCCCATAGGGAACTCCTGGTATTTCCTCTACTACTTTTCTAATTAATAACAGTAGACAGATGAGCTCACTAAGATGGAACCATTGCTATTATTCTCATAGATAGACCATACCTTTGTGTTACCTTAAAGAACAAATAGAATGCGTGTCCAAGAAATGTGGGATCACTCAAGTTTTAAACATGTCAAGGCAGTAACTGGTACCAATCTGGTTTTTAATTCCTGGAGGCCTAGCATCATGGGAAATTCCCCAGCCTGCTCTATTGTGGTTGTCTAGCCATAACCACTGTTGTTTACTTATGAAGTTTTTTTACATAAGAAGTTAGGTATGTAAAAAAAAAAAAAAAAAAGAAGTTACATATGGAAAGTTTATGCATTAATTTACATATGAAGCTGGATGGCCTTAAATGTTCAAGTGGATTTTTTTTTTAAGAAAAAGAGGCATGGAGATAGGAAATAATTTGCTGAATAGAAAAATGTCATTTCAGAGTCCAAATTGTTGATCCCCAGGGCGTAGTTCTCTTTTTGTGTTTTGGATAGACACACTAGCACATTATTTTAATTCAGATCTATTGACATTTTTGCTTTTTGTTTCCAATATTTTCTCTTTTGCTGGTTTGCTGTAGATATTTTATGTGTAATAGGTTATTATAATTGTTCTCAAGATAGATTAGAGGAGAGTTTTCATAATAAGTGATAACTCATTAAAAGCCACCATAAAGATTTTTTAAGTTCAAATCAAAAAGAATTTCCTTAGCGTGTCAAGAGTAGATATTCTGCTAATTTGCATGTACTACTCCCACTTTGTGGGATATACCTGCATATTCAAGTTATGAGAAATCAGACTGTTGAAGAAAGGTTTTCTTTTAGAGATAGGTTCATTGTGGGCTGGAGGACAAAGAACCAGTGGAGGTCCAGCTGTTGTTTTTAATAAAGCACAGAGTTACCATTGAATGGGGTTATTAATGTTAGTTGAGTTAGTAATAATCTGATCACTCTATGAGATGACAGGTGAAGACACTATTTTGGGTATCATTTTGATAATGAATTTGGTAATGACACATAATAGATATCGTGTTTCTTTTGTATTCATGGAGGAATGCATATTTTGGTGCCCGATTTCCCTCAAAGTACAGAACTCTTCCTTCAACAGCAATCATCATTCCTTCTCTGATTTTTGTTTATCATGATACTTTGAGCAGCTCTATAAAATCATAAGAGACTTTTTTCAGTTTATGGTTGGCAGCCATATAAAACACAGACAGAACGGTTTATAAGGTTTTAGTTGTGCATCTGATGTAAAAATACACTGGATTACAATGCATGGAGAAAAAAAATAGATGATTTCTGAGGCTTACGCACTTTTATTTCCTTCAATACGCCAGATTCTCTGTGCACCTCCTTTACTTTTAGGGTGATTTTTAATTAATTCTGACTAGTAAGTGTTATCATTAAATCAGATAGTTGGATCCGACCTCAGATCTTGGCACTAATCATGCTGAAACATGCTTACATTATGCTCTGTGTTGCACTTTGCTGAGTACGGTGGGTGGGAAAGTCATCTGCCGAAGGGAGATACAGACATTTAAAATTTCGCTTCTTCACAAATCTTATCTTGACCTCAAGGGCCCATCCAGGCCATGCAAGCACACTTGAGGGGGTCCAGGACTTTAAACCATCCTTAAGGAGACAGCTCTAAGTGCTCCCCTTAGCTCATATAGTAGATACGGTTCTGTCTTCCCTATGGCCTCTCTTAGCTGTGCAGTCTCATTTCTGTTGTAAAGAACTTAATTAAAATTAATGCTGGTGTCCTCTCAGAAGTTTTGGAACTCAATCATGAGTTGTTTGTCTTAGAGTGAAGACTTAGATAGCTTTTTATTTATTTATATTTATTATTTATTTATTTGAGGCAGAGTCTCACTCTGTTGCCCAAGCTGGAGAGCAGTGGTGCCATCTTGGCTCACTGCAACCTCCACCTCCCAGGTTCAAGTGACTCTTCTGCCTCAGCCTCCCAAGCAGCTGGGATTATAGGCATGTGCCACCACACACAGCTAATTTTTATATTTTTAGTACAGATGGGGTTTTACCATGTTGGCCAGGCTGGTCTCAAACTCCAGGCCTCAAGTAATCCACCCGCCTTGGCCTCCCAAAAATCTGGGATTACAAGCATGAGCCACCACACCTGGCCTAGATAGCTTTTTAAAATGAATTTTATGGGAAAACATGCAATCTCTTCTAGGAGGTTGGGTTGAGAGTGTTTCTTCTGCTCACTGTGTATGTCTATCAAATATTTCATTGTGTTTTTTTTTTTCTTATAGATTTTGGCTGGAGTTAAAGGCTTTACAGTTTTTAAAACCTAATTTTTTACTTTTCCTTATGTTAGAAATAAGCTTAAGATAGGTGAGCAGACATAGAAAACCTGAATGAGATCATGGAAAATGCTAGATGTTCCCACGGTGTTACCAGTTGCCACTTTCTATGCCAGGTTCAGAGTTAATGGCCAAACAGATTCTTCAGTTTTCTGTAACTGTATTTGAGGCAAATGGAAATGACAGAATGTTAATGTGGAGATCTATGTTCACTCTCATCATGCGGCTCTTGGGGACAGCTCTGTTTATGCCCTCTTGCCCCTGACTCAGCTATATACACTATGTGCTTCCCATGGAGGACACCCCTCCCACAATTGAAGACCAGCTCTTGCCCCTGAGCAAGAAGTCTAAGGGTTCCTTGGCCTCAGGAAGCCTTTGGCTTAGAGGTGTACCCTGTTAGCCAAAACCTGCTACCTGTTAATAATGCTTAGATTTAAACCTCTGACTAGCCAGATAATATGCTGGTTTCTGTTCCTTTGTTCCATGGCTCCCCATTCAGGCCTCCTGGAGATTTACTCTGCAACCCCAATTCCTATTCCAGTGTGACAGGGACTGAGCCTGCTAGTTGAACTCATGGTCTTGACCCATTCAGCTTCCCTGTGCCTTCCAGTATGAGAATGGAATGAATGAGAAGGTGGAGCAATTGGTGCTGAAACTTCTGAACTCTGCACAGCAGCAGTTTCAGATCCCAAAGTTGTTAGGGCTACTGGCCAGAAGCCAGAAAAGATAAATTAAGCAGGAGCTAATTGCTCATAGCAAACTCTACTTCAACATTTTTCCCAAGACTATTAAGAAGTAGTTGAGTGTTGCGTTAAGTGAGAAACACCTGTCAAAATCTGAAATGAAGCAAATTAAATTGTAATCTGGAAATCCATTCTTGTAATGATCTCAAGTCATAACTGGCTAATTGATTTGATTCATAAACTCTCACTGAGCCCCTCTGAGATGCCCGGCACCAAGCTAGGGCTGGGGATGAGGCACATCAAGTCTCTGCTCTTGAAGAGCTCATAGCAGGTTGTGAAATAGACTCATAAGTCACTGCAGTCTGATGTGGTGACTCTTAAAATCGAGGTGGGTGAAAAATCCTGTGGGCACACAGGGAAGGAGTGGGCGTCTTTAGCCGCACAGAGGATACATGTGGATGAATGGAGGCAGGAAGGTGAGATGCTCAAGGTCCTCTGTGAGGAGGAAGCAGGTAGAATACTCACTCTGAGGTTGATTGTTTTTCTAGTTTCTTTCTAAATATATCATATGAAAATAGAAATCATGAAACTCTATGAAATGTGCTTACAGTAACTGTCAAGAAGTACTAAACAGTAAATAGAATGACTTCACCATAAATCTGACAATGCTAACATCTTTTATTTTGTCCTTGATTGAATGTACCATTTTAGTGCCACTTAACAGTCTGGGTAAAGTAAGACTTTGTGTGTTAATTTCAGTACTATGATTCTGAGTTTCTGATAGGAATGAACCATCATGATTAGCAAATCTGATCTATCCAAGGCAGATCGTCATGAAAATGAACACTAATTAATTTAAGCCAAGTTAATAAAATGATAAATTACTTATTACTGTCCAGATACCCTTAAAAATAATTATACTTTCACTTTTTTATTAGTTTATTTGTGCAGATGCTGGAACCAAACTAGCTGAGTCAACAATCCTGAGCAAGCAGATGATAGCTTCTGTACCTGGAGTAAGTCCTGACAAATTCATTGTCTATGTACTTATATTTCATAGACTAGTAGTTAAGAATGTAGGCTTTAGACTTACATAAGGGTTTGAGGCCTGCCATTTACTAGCTATGTGACTTTTGCAAAGTATTTTAACCTAAGATTCTTTGATTTGTATCATCTGTCGAACAGGCTATAACAGGGTTTAACATATAGGTTGAGGATTGATTGAGATAATGCATGTAAAGCATATTAGCAAGGTGCCAGACATAGTAAATGCTGTGAAAATGTTATCTATTAAAATAATATTAACAAACATTGCCTATTTTTGGATATTTTAGTTATTTTCTATATTTTTCTGTTTTAATTAATATGCAAAGAACATCTTTATGCTTAAATCTTTGTCCATACTTCAGGCTATTTCTTTATAATAGATTTGTGAAAGTAGAATGACTAGACTGTTTTTTTTAAGCGTTCTTGATAGTGTAATACAAGGTTCTATGAGACAAAATCCCAATTCTCAGTGACTTATGAAAGTTTATTGTTTGCTCATGTGAAGTTTAAATGGGTATCCTGATTAGTAGGGAAAGGGGGAATTTCCATGTGCATACTCAGGGATCAGGTTTCTTCCTTATGTACAGTCCACTGCAATCAGCTTGATTGTGATTGGGGAAAGGGAAGAGAATATGGCCCATGAGGTTTTCACAGGCCAAGTCTAAAGTGTGTTTTTTCCCTACTCACATTCCATTGGCTAGAACTCAGTCACATGACCACACCCAACTGCAAGGGATTGTGGAAAATGTAGTCTAGTTGTGGAAGAAGACAGCTCTGGGGAGTAGCCAGCCAGTCTCTGCTGCATACTTGCTGTTTCCTTTTTGTTTAATTATTAAAAACTAATATTTGCTACCTATGCAATAGCTAGAAAATAACATCCCTAATAATAAAAGGGTTATTGAAATCAGTAATTAAAAGAAACATTCGAACAACAGAAAAGCAACATATAGGTCCCTTTCTGATGATCAATAAGCCATCCAAAATAAATCTTTTACTCCCATTAGCAACCAATGAATTGTAAGTTAATATGAAGTATAAAAATATTTAAAAATATAAAAATTAAAATTGGCTAGCCAGTCGGCAAGATTTTCTCTTTTTTTAAAAACAACACTTCATCAAGGCATGAAGGACATATAGGAAGCTGCACATCTTTAACGTATGTGACTTGATGAGTTTGGAAATGAGTATATATTCATGAAACCACCACCGTGATCTATGCCATGAATATATCCACCATCTCCCACAGTTTCCTCCTGCCCTATTTATTTGTTTGCTTTTGTGTGTTTATCATTAGCAGTAAGAGCACTTTACATAAGATCTACCCTCTTAGGAAATTTTTAAGTACGTAATACAGTATTTCTAACTCCAGGCACTGCACTGCCCATTAAATCTCTAGGACTTACTGATCTTGCATAACTGAAACCTTGGACCCTTTGACTAATACCTCCCCTTTTTTCCTCCCCCAGCAGATCTTTCTCAATGATTAGACTTATTGGTGGTGAAATGAAACAAACATTCTTATAAGCCACTAGTGGTAGTAAAACCAACCTTGCTGGAGGGCAGTTTGACAATCTTATTTTAGGAATATGTCCGAGAAAATAAATATGCACACGTTTATATCAAGTATGTTTACTAAAGCATCATTTAAAATAGCAGAAATATGGAAACAAAGTAAATGTCTAACATCATGAGGATATTGATTAAATAAAATAAGGTGCATCCACAGATAGACTATTATGTGCCTATCAAATCAAAGTTTCAAATAAGATTTTAATGAATTAGAAAATGCTTATGATATATTTAATTAAAAAGCAAGTTAGAAAAATGTTATCTCAATCTTATAAAAATTATATGTATGTTATATACATTTAAAAACTTTTTTTTAAAACTTGGAAGAAAATACTAACAGTAGTTTTCCCAGAGGTGGAGGACAGGAATTAGGATTATGGTGATTTCAGTTTTAATTTTAGTGATCTTTTTTTCCAAATTTCCTATATTAAACATGTGTTACTTTTATAATCTAAGAAATGTAACTTTAAAATCAAATATAGGTTTTGAGGAAGAATTGGATATGATTTGCTTCAATTAATGAGATTGAGTTTTGAGTATTTTTAACTTTTTAGTCATCAGTTTTTCTGTGAAATAAGTATGGGTCTTCTGAAACAAATAGAGCTTAACTTATTTTGTTTTGCTTCTTAAATAACACACTGAAGGTTATTCTTAAGCTTTGCAAAGTAGAAAAAAGGGAGGAGAAACTGGAAATTATATGTTTTGTTTTATAAGTATATGTGGCTCACTAAGATTCTCCTGACCATGCAGTGAATTTTAAGGCTTTTATTAGATGTGGCTGGCTGTCTCTAGAACAAAAGTGACTTGGTAATAGTAAATTCTTTGCTCTCATTTTTTTGAGATTCAAATTTAAAAGACAAATATTGGATAATGCTCCTGGTAATTATTTTCGGTGACATTTGCCCAGTTGAAGTGGTATAAAATATTGCCTATGAAAGAAACAAATCCCTTTCAAGAAATTCAAGAACAGAGTCTCCAGTCCTATTTGCATGACATGTGAAAGGTCAGAGAAAATGGAATAAATCGAGGGGGAAATCCTTTCTTGCACGAAAGGATTAATATTCCAAAAGCAGGAACACAATAACCTTTTATAATTCCTTCACTTGATTTAAATTAAAAGAAGAAAACTTTGGAAAGTACGAAATGCTTGGAAAACACTCTGACAGACTGCCAATGACCTTATTTTGCCGTTTGTTATCCTGTCAGAAGAACTGACAAGCGTAACATTCTAGAAGAGAGAGAAGGTGATATAGTTCAGTGCCGCGCAGATTTACATGAATATGGGAAAATGAGAGCCGCTGGGTGAGCCAGTTAAGTCTATAATGTTCCAGATTTTCCTAAAGAAAGCCGAGGAAGGCCTTTAGCATAGTATTCATCTGGCTTCAGAGACGGCCTCCTTTGATCCACTTGATACCCGGCCTGATGTGTGGCTTCTCTCATACGGCTTTGATATAGGAGCCGGCTTGTTCATTTTCCTTTGCTTTGCGTATAATCTTAAATTCACTGCATTCTCAGGGAGAGTAGGTCGATGCCATTTAACAACCTGAAACACAAGCTTGCTTTCTTTTCCTTCAAAACTTTTCAAACACACTTTGAGCATGTGGGGGAAGATGGCCATTTCATTTCTTTCTCTTATTTATCCCCTAGCAAGAACTTGACGGTAATACACGTATCTGTTTAATAGTGTACCTACTGTGTATAAGAAGTTACTTTGCAAGTGACTTGACTTGCATGAGAATTTTTTACTCTTTCAGCAAGGATGATGCTTGTTTATATACTTTTTTGACAGAAAAAAGATTCACGATGCTGGTGGTAGAATTTGGTGACGCATATTTTATGTGTAGTTGAGACTTCCCTAGAATGAGAATGTGTTGCTATGTTTTGGGATGAATGAGGTCCTAAAGACTCTGATACTAATGGCATTACATAGGCTGAGTCTTTGCATATAAAGCAGTTTAAAAACAAGCACACACACACAAAATCAGTCCAATTACCCAGTGGATAAAAGCATTTAGTCCCACCTCCCGTAGGCCTCTCCTGTTTCTTTGTTCTCCACCACAAACCTACTATCAATGTTTGTCCAAATGCTGGGCAGTCAGTCACAGACTATGCTGAGAGTAATGGAGTGAGTCAGAGATGCAGAAAGTGAAACTCCTTAGTAAACAGTGTGAAACCAGAGTGAGGCAATCATTGCAGTCAGGGCAAAAATGAAGCTGTGACCCAGCTGTGTCCTTGTGTTTCAGTGTGGGACTGCAGCGATGGAGTGTGTGAGGCAATACATCAACGAGGTGCTGGACTTCATGGCAGACATGCACACGCTGACCAAACTGAAGGTGAGATGGCTGCCGCCTGCTCATCTCTCAGGTTCACGAGATAGAGATGCTTTGAGAGAATTACACAGACCATGGGGAACTTATTTGCTACCTGGGGAGGTGGCTGTGGCACTGCCGAACCAGCCCTTGTCTTGGGGGATCAAAGAGCCAAGGGCCAACTTTGCAAAGAGGAAAAGAGGAAGGGAAAGGACAGTCACACGGCATCAGCCACATGCATAGCTTTACTTGTGCTGTGTAGTCATTTCCCACAATACCTCTGTGAAGAGACTATCCCCATTGTACAAATGGAGAAACTGAGGCTTGGGATAGTGTAGTATTTGCTCAGGACACACTGCTAAGTGGTAAAGTCAAGGCTGAACCTAAGATTCTTGTGACTCAATTCATTCCCTTTTTACCACATAGCATCATTTAATTACCTTGGGCCTCAGTTTCCTCGTTGGAAGAACAAATCTAATAATCCCTACTTTGCCTGACTGTTACGAGGTTTGATAAAAAATAATGTACATGAAGAGACTTTCATAAACTGTAGCACATTATGCAAGCATACACCATTTATTATTTTTGTGCTGCTTTGAAGCTATTTTCTTAAAGAAAATCATTAATGAAAGGGGATAGAACAAAAAGTAATTTGCATATGGACAAAATCCCAGTGAAGTTGAGCTTATTGAGTTTTTGCAGGGTGGAATGAATTGCTGATGCAGGTTCACTTTCCTGGTATGATTCAACCAGGGAGCTAAAAGATTAATCGTTTGAGAGATCTGAGGAAGGCCCTAGACAGAGGGCAGAAGAGAATCCAAACATGGTCCAAGGAGCAGCCAAATTGCAGTCTGGCACAAGATGGTTCCTTTTTGATAATTAGGACCTAGCGATCCCAGAAGTTCATCAGCCAAAAATATGGTCCCTTAATCACTGAACTGTTCCCTGGCTCTGCTCAGATGGTGAAAGTGGTTTTTGGTATAGTGATAGATTTGCGAATGCCAGGCAGAGAGTAGAATCAAAATCTAAACTGATAATATCTCACGATATGTAAACCCAGTCATTTCTCAATGAGCTCCCCCTGTTGTTCGCTCCTGCGCCGGTTACTGCTTGCTGAATCTAATTGCCCACACTTAAATGACTTTGCTGTACAAAGAAGAGGAAACAGTTATTGCCTAAACATGTTTAGGTTGTTTTGCAGATGCTTTGGAAAAATAATAAGAACTATGTTTATCAAAAGATTGGGGAATACAGACGTAATCTAACCCTCTGATTTTACCTATTGGGAAACAGAGCAGAAGGATCAAGCGGCAAGTGGCTTATCTAAGGCCAGGGGACTAGCTAGGAGATACCCGGCTCTAGAACCTCAGTCTCAATGCCTAGTTCAGTGCTCTTCCCACTGAGCTCATCATGAGCAAAGAAATCTTTCTAAAGTAATTCAACAAATATATGGAGCACCTATAATGTCATGGCACTTTTCTAGGCATTAGGGATGCTGTGATGAGCAAAAGCAGGCACAGTAGCTGCTCCCATTTAATTTATAGTCTGGTAGTGGAGGCCAAATTTAATGAACATTTCACACAAAGTACAGTAAAAATTTGTCTCTCACAATTGCTATGAAAAGAGGTAGAAAGCAACATGGACGTGGCCAGGGAGGTCAGGGAAGGTTTCCCGGAGGAAGTGACACTTGAGCTAAAATCTGAACAATTGGGTGAAGAGAGGCGGGAATGGCATTCCAGACAAAGGGAATAGCAGTGGGAGGGAACACGGAGAGCCAACACAGCTGGAGCTGCAGGCTGAAGGGGTAAGATGCAGAGCTCCACAGCAGCTAGATCTTTCTTGCTTTGTAGGCCATGCTAGGGCACTTTCCCTCCCTTTATCCTAAGAACAATGGGAAGGCTCTGAAGAAGTTTAAGCAGGTCGTGTCCTTGGAGTGGCAATAAGAGGAGTGGAAACGATAACCTGATCTTTTCAAAGAATGGCCTGGAATGAATCCAGGTGTCGACTAGAGTTACAAAATACCATTCGGTTTTGTAGAGCCACATGAAGACATGTTCTCAGCCTCTGCATGAAGATACCTTTGGTGGACATCTCAAAGTGGGGCTGGCCCAGATTGCAGCCATGGACATCTCACGGGGCAACCACAGAGATAACAAAGCTGTGATCCGCTATCTGCCTTGGCTTTATCATCCCCCCCTCTGCAATGCAGCAAGGGTAAGACCTTGTTATTCCGGGACTGAGGGTAAAGAAGGCAGGAAACACCCCCTGAGTTTCCTGGGGCTCAGCTGGAGTTAATGAGTACATTGAAGATTTATGAGAGTGGAATATACTTGGTTAGGAAGATGGAAATCAAGCCCCATCTCCATACGTACTTGCTGATCCAGAACGCTCTGTGACATGCTGCCAAAAAATAAACTTGTCCTCCCACAAAACCTCAAACGTCCTAATGAAGAATGAAAATTTTGAGCTTAGAATTACTACTTTAATGCTTGATTTCAACTAGTTAAGTAAATTAATAGGTGTCTATCAATATAGCATGGTCTTTGCCTTCAAGCAGCTTAGATTGTAGCTGGAACAAAAGCTATGGCAGGGATGAAATTGGTGCAAGGTGGTGCAGGCCCCTGATCCTGCCTTTTAGGGAGGCTAAGAAGAGAGAGGCATGCATGGGTTTGTTGACTCGGGAACTGAGGGCAGGTTTGAGCCTGCCCTTTTGCATGGTCAACCTTCCTGTCCAGAGGAAAAGTGTAGAGTGGGAATGAGAAGGGTAGGAGGAGAGAATGTCTCCTCCTCTCTTCCTCCCCTCTACTGGGGATGTCAGAGAAGAAATTTCTAAAGACAGGAGTAGAAAGAGTTTAGAAAGAGAAGCTAGTCAGAGAGACAGCCAGGTTTATGGAAGAATGCTGTGTAATCCTGTGTCACTAAAGGCTGTTCTTTTCTCAAGAAGCTGAGATCCAGGATTACAGTGGAAAACAAGAAAAACAGATACGTCTTTTTTGACACTCAGTTGCCTTGGTGTTTGGTTTTATGTGATTGCCTGCAAGACCACACTTTTAATCCCATCCTTCAATAAGCATTTGTTGTATGTACCCAATGAAACAGAAAATGTAAGATCATTCTTTAACACTCCTTCTTCTCTAACAGACCTAAAGAATTCATCGAGTGTGTCTCCCACATCCGACTGTTGTCGTGGCTGCTGCTAGGTTCACTCACTCATAATGCAGTGTGCCCAAATGCCTCCTCTCCCTGCCTGCCCATTCCTCTGGATGCAGGCTCCCATATTGCAGACCATCTTATTGTTATCCTGATTGGATTTCCAGAGCAATCAAAGGTAAGTGATTTCTGCAAGATTAAGACCATATGTATCACAATTGCTAATGGAAACCTTATCAGCCAATTATGTTTCTTCTGAGAAGAAAATGCATCTTATCACTTGCCCTCCTGTGGATGTTAGAAACACAACTTTGTGCTAATGTCTCATTTAAAGTTGTTTAGATTCCCAGACTGTCTTTCCCCCGTCCCCAAATTGTTTTTCGGGTTACTTTTATGAAGATAAATTATGGAGGCAAGCAAGAGTTGGCTTCCCAAGCTTTTCTGTCTCAAAATAATGAAGAGAAATGAAAGTCTAGAAATATAATCAAAATTCTGTGATCAGTTTTTAAAACCAAAGACAAAATGGAGGAAGATTTATTCTCTATCTAATTCTTCATGTACCATCTTTTCAACTCAAGTCTCTAGAGATATGAGAAAATACAAAATGAAAACAAGAAGGCCAGTTGGGAACTCACTAAAACACGCATTGGCATGACCTACACAGGGGAACTTTGTAAAATTGCTGAGATAGATGATGTGCTAAAGGGAAGAAAGTAAACCCAAGGCAGGCACCCATCATGAGCCCATCCAGGCAAGCCAGACACATTGGTACTAATCAGCCCGGAGGAGCCAGGGGACCTTCACAGAGCTTAGGCAAGTTCTGGGAGGTCACAGTGGCCCTGGGGACAGCTTGGGTTTGGGTCAGGGCAAGCTGACAATGTGATAAAATAGCACACCCATCCCAGTGACGTGAATGATGTTTGCAAAAGGAATTAGGCAGTCGATTCCTAACATTTCAACTCAGATCTGGGTTTGATTCCTAACTATGGTACTTGTGATTTTGTGAGCTTGACAAATGCACCTAACCTCTCTGATACTCAGATTTTCATCTGTAAAATAGATGAGGGGATGGTTGGAGAGCAGTGGTGGTGATCTAGGAAAAGCCTTTGGCGCCGTCTCTGGCATGTTATAGGTGCTCTCTCCACGTGCTTTCCACTAGGAGGAGGATCTCTGCTGCTGCTGCAATGATTATGAAGTCTGGGCAGTGTGTTCACATATATCACCTCCTTTACTCCCACTCTTTGAAGAGGCTACTATTATCCCAATTTTACAGATGAGGAAACATCCTAAGATGGCAGAATGATTATTCTCCCTAATCTAGTTTAGGGATGGGAATGTCAGTTTCATTAAAGGGCAAGGGGGTGGGTAGGTTTCTTCAGCAAATTAAGGTCTCTTAAAAAATATGCTTTGTTCTCTGAGCACACTCCCACTGGGGGAGAAGAGAGCAGACTGTCTTAAGGTGATGAATCACGATTTTGTAACTCTGAGATACTACCTTTGTGCTTCGACTGTGCTCCCTGGCAAGACCGAAGCCATGCGAGGAAGGCTCCGTGGAGGGCCACAGCCCGCTGGGATGCAATGCACAGATGCCGTCTTCTTCCTTTCCAGACCTCCGTGCTGCACATGTGCTCCCTCTTCCATGCGTTCATCTTTGCTCAGCTCTGGACAGTGTACTGTGAGCAGAGTGCCGTTGCTACAAATCTCCAAAATCAGAATGAATTCAGCTTCACGGCGATACTGACAGCACTAGAATTTTGGAGTAGGGTGACACCAAGCATCCTTCAGCTAATGGCCCATAACAAAGTGGTGAGTTCACGGACAAGTTTTCCTTCTGAGATGGACTCTCAAAATGTCCACACCACTCCTAATCCTCACACTCCCTGTTTTCACAGATCTCAGTTGTAAGGTTGTAAATGGATCGGGGATTCGTCACCTTAGAAGCTGGATGTTCTGCTTGTATAAGCATTTTAATGAAAAATAAGCATTTTGATTAAAAACAAAATAAACAATAGTTCAAGAGATCTGTTGTACCTCATGGTGACTACAGTTAGTAACAATATATTGTATTGAAAATTGCTAAGAGAAATTTCAAATGTTCTCACCACAAAAAATAAGTATGTAAGGTAATACACATGTTAAATAGCTTAATTTAGCCATTCTATGATGAGTGTGTATATATATGTATATATATACTTTTATGTTGATATATAAATATAAAAAAGCAAACAAGTACAGTTATTAATATTAAAAATACGTTATATTTTTTTCTGCCTAACATCAAATGAATGTTGTATGAAATTTCTACCTTTAAAGGTTGTTTGATATAATGTCAGAGGCTTAGGAGTGAGATTCATATTATTTGGGGATTTCAAAGCAATTTGGAAAAACCTTAGCCAATTAGGTTATCTATTTGTGGTGGTGTAAGAGTAGACTGACCACTGGTGTTCATTCCACTCTGGGCTCAAAGCCTGAAAAGAGCCTTACCTTTGTGAGTTGCCTTTTAAGGACCTGTGCTCCCCAATCTTCAAATCCAGTACTGTTGAATGTAGGTGGATTACTAAGAGAGGGGCTGCTCCAGAGCTCATTTGAAAATGTCTGGGGTATGGCTAGCCTAAGCCCACTTCATTGAACCAGCATGTAGTATTCTTCCTGGAGTCAAGGTTGGAGGATGTGTGGAGGGAATTTACAAGGGAATCCTTTGGTTCTGACTCCTATATTGGAGGAGGACTCTCAGCTGGGAAAGCTGCAACCAGTGTCTTAGTTATGGGGACACCATCATAACTGTGAAGAGCAGGGGACCTGGAGGGACACCATAATGATGATTTCAGTGTATCCGAAACCCAACACTGCACTGCCCACAAAAGGCAGTCAGGAAATGTTCTTTTAATTGATTGAATAATAGTCTAAGAAAGTTTTCTTTTGGTTCTTAATTAGAAAGGGGATTGTGTATTTCCTTTAGTGAATCACTTTGTTCTTTAGAGAGATGCAAAAGATACAGGCAATTTTATGTGTAGAGAGATGTTTTAGTTCAATTTAAAGGAAGTTTATGTGAAAATCTTAGAGTGTGAATAGTTTTGACTGCTATGGAAAATAATTACATTTATTGGATCACAGATTCTGGGACTAATGAAGAATTTGGAGATCAAACATTCTATTCTGTTATTTCACAGACAGCAAAACTGAGGCCTTAAACTTAAGCTAACTTAAGCTAGAGATTAAAAATTTTTCCTTCTATCATTCGTTTTTTGATACCAAGAAATACTTCTCCTCCAAATCACTCTCCAAATTCCTGTCAAATTTGTTGTACATGAATTTTATGCAAATGATATTACAAAAGAATTTGAATTAATTTCATTCTGAAAATGTTGTTAAACCATATAAGCCAGTCTGGTAAAATCTCCCTGGAATGTTTAAAATCCAGCCTTAGGCATTTCTGATGAGGGACATCACCTCTACTGTCTTTTGAGCTGTCGTAAGCATGGCTGCCGTGTCCCACAGAAAATAAAGCCTCAGAGGCAGATCTGCAGTAAATTAAACAGTTATTGCAGATGAAGATGCTGTGTTGAAAGGATCAAGATAGAGAAAGGGACTTACATCCAAAGAGTTCTGTAGTTAGAAATGAAGGAAGCAGGAGCCATTTATCCCCTGGTGTGAGTCAGTGCAGTGCAGATTAGTGAGATCAGTGCCTAACTTCCATTGGCAGCCCTGAGTTGAATGAGGAAGGCATGACAATTACCAAGCGTCTGGAGCTTTTTAAAATTCTGTTTCTGGTTTGAAGTTTCAGAGGTGAATGAATACCACTGAATGACTCCTATGGTCATTACGCAGAAAGACCTCGTGGGCACAGGACATCGGTCTTCTGCGGCTGCAAACAAGTTTGCAAGTTTTCTGTATCACTGGCAGTGGAATTAACGTTCATGTTTGTTGTTTCAGATGGTAGAAATGGTGTGTCTCCATGTGATTAGTTTAATGGAGGCATTGCAAGAATGCAATTCAACTATTTTTGTCAAGGTAGGAAAACCTATGATTTTTATAGACTATTTCTTACTGCTAAAAACAAGTGTGGATTTATGTTGAAGGTACTTTCTGAAGAGAATTTAGTTTTAACATTCAGAGTTGGGGCTGGAGAATTTAGGCTCCCATAACAACCCTCTACAAAAGGGTTATTGTGTTAATTTTGTTCTTGGTCTACCACTGTGACCAACTTCACCTGGGTTAGATACATCAGACCAGGCCAGGCATGGTGGCTCATGCCCATAGTCCCAACATTTTGGGAGGCTGAGGCAGGAGGATTGCTTGAGCTCAGAAGTTTAAGACCAGCCTGGACAACATAGTGAAACCTTGTCTCTACCAAAAAAAAAAAGAAAGACCATGATTTTATGTAACACAAGTGCTTAAAATATTACTGGGAAATATTGATGTGAAAATTACCTTATACTAATATAAATCCCCTTACCTTGCAAAAGATATCCAGAAAACCAAGGAAAATAGTCTGTAATTGTCTGACTTGGTATCTGGTACTTTCTCTAAGATAAATTAATTTAGTTTCAAATAATATTATTTTAAATCATCATTATACGGGGTACAAAAGTAATTCAAGCCTTTGTCATCTACCCTCCCTGCGTATTTTCCCCTCATCAGAAACAGACTAGTGTGATACAAAAATGAAGGGTAGAGAACTTGGTTTCCCATTTTGCTTATCTTTCTGCCTCCCCTCTTTTCCTCCCTCCGTATCATTCCACCTCTTTGTTTCTCTGTTCCTTCTTTCTCTTCTTGTATCTCTTGTATTTCTTTATCTTTCACTTCTGTATTCCATTGTCTTGGCCACCGTCACCACCATCACCACCCACCAGGGGGCATCAGTTTGGAACCTTATAACTTGCTATTTCATTCCTTGATTAACTCCACTCTTCAACAAAGAACATTTGTCACATTCACTAACACTATGCTGAAGAAAAGCAGCCCATTTTCAGGGAAAACTCGACTATTACCAGAACAGCACAAGATCATTGGTTCTAATGGGTTAGATAAATCATATCTAGCTTGATATAGCAAAAGTCAACACTGTTGGAGTGCAGTGGTGCAATAATGTACATATGGTAAATGGTACATATTTAAAACACACAGTTTGGTAAGTCTTGACTTACATTATGTCATGCACCACAATCAAGGTAATGAACATATCCATCACCTCCAAAAGTTTTTTCAGGCTGGGCTCGGTGGCTCATGCCTGTAATCTCAATACTTTGGGAGGCTGAGGTGGGCAGATCACTTGAGGTAAGGAGTTTGAGACCAGCCTGGGCAACATGGTGAAACCCCTTCTCTACTAAAAATACAAAAATTAGCCAGATGTGGTGGCACATACCTATAATCCCAGCTATGCAGGAGGCTGAGGCCAGATAATTCCTTGAACCCGGGAGGTGGAAATTTCAGTGAGCAGAGATTTTGCCACTGCACTCGAGCCTGGGAAACAGGACGAGACTCTGTCTCAAAAAAAAAAAAAAAAAAAAAAAAAAAGGCAAAAAAAATTATTTTCATGCCTCTTTATATTACAATCCTTCTGTTAGGTTACTCATCTCCTGTCCCTAGGCAACTACTGATCTGCTTTCTGTCACTATAGATCAGTTTGCACTTTCTAGGATTTTCTTTAAATGGATTCATACAGTATATACATTTTTTAAACCTTCTTTCACTTGTAATAATTATATTGAGATTAATCCATATTGTTGCATGTGTTAGTGGATCATTACTTTTTATTTCGGAGTAGTAGTCCATTGTATGAATATACCAAATTTTGCTTATCCATCTATCAGTTAATTGACATCTAGGGTGTTTCCAGTTTGGGGCTTTTACAAATAAATCTGCTATGAAGATTCATGAAGATGTCTTTGTATACATGTATGCTTTCATGTATGTTGGGCAAATACCTGGGAGTAGAATGTCTGGGCCATATGACAAGTGTATATTTACCTTTTAAAAATTTTTTTCCAAAGTGTTTTCCAAAGCTGTTGTGCCCTGTTACACCCAGTATATGAACAGTGTATGAGCATTCTAGTTCCTCCACATCTTTGTCGACACTTAGCATAGTTAATCTTTAAGATTAATTGTTCTAAGAGTTGTGTACTGGTATCTTGTAGTTTTAAGTAACATTTTCCTGTTTGCTAATGGCATTAAGCATCTTTTCATGTGCTTATTTGCTGTCCATGTATCTGCTTGGTGAAGTATCTGTTAAAATTATTCGCCCATTTTTTATTGGGTTGGGTTTTTTCCTTATTACTGAAGTCTGAGATACAAGTCCTTTATCAGTATATGATTTGCAAAGATTTTTCTCTGTGGTTTGTCTTTGGAATTCTTAATTTTGATTAAGTAACATTTACCAATTTTTTTTTCTTTTATGAATCATGCTTTGATGTTGTGTTTTAAAAAAATCTTTGCCTAATCCAAAAATCATAAAGAGTTTTATTTGTGTTTATTTCTAAGTGTTATCTATTTTTTCACTTGGGTGTTAGTTTATGTCTGTGATCTATTTTGAGTTAACCTTTGTATATGGTGTGAGGTGTGGATTGAGGTGCCTTTTATGCATATGGATAGTCAGTTATTCCAGCATCATTGTTAAAAATACTATCCTTTCTCCATCAAATTGTCTTTGCATTTTTGTCAAAAATTGAATAACTATACAGTCCTATTTCTGGCTTCTTGATTCTGTCCCATTGATCTCTGTCTTTTGTTGTTGTTGTTGTTGTTGTTGAGACGGAGTCCTACTCTGTCACCCAGGCTGGAGGGCAGTGGCACAATCTCAGCTCTGCAACCGCTGCCTCCCAGGTTCAAGTGATTCTTCTGCCTCAGCCTCCTGAATAGCTGGGATTATAGGCACCCAGCACCTTGTCTGGCTAATTTTTGTACTTTTAATAGAGTTGAGGTTTTACCATGTTGGCCAGGGTGGTCTCAAAGTCCTGACCTCAGGTGATCCACCCACCTTGACCTCCCAAAGTGCTGGTATTACAGGCGTGAGCCACTGCCCCCGCCAGTCTCTGTCTAGTTTTATAATACACTGCATTACTATAGCTTTTTAATATTCCTTAAATTCAGGTAGCATCAGTCCTCTAAATTCATTCATCTTTTTCAAAGTTGTTTGGCTATTCTACGTCCTTTGCATTTCTAGATAAATTTTAAAATTGGTTTGTCAATTTCTACAAAAAGATTGTTGGGGGGATGGACACAATGCCTCATGCCTCTAATCCCAGTGCTTTGAAAGGGCGAGGAGGGAGGATTGCTTGGGATCAGGAGTTTAAGACCAGCCTGGGCAGCATGGCAGCATATTGAAACCATGTCACTACCCATCCCCAACTAAAATTGTTTAAGTTAGCTGGGGATGGCAGCACATGGCTGTAGTCTAGCTACTCAGGAGGCTGAGGTGGTAGGATCCCTTGAGCCCAGGAGGTTGAGGCTGCATTGAGCCATGGTTGCACCACTGCACTCCAGCCTGATGAGCAAGATCCTGCCTCAAAAAAAAAAAAAAAAAAAAAAGAGTTGGAAATTATATTGAGATTGCATTGAAATATAGATTAGTTGAAGAAAATTGGGATCTTAACAATATTGAATCTTCTGATTCACAAACACAGATCTCTTCATTTATTTAGATCTTCTTTAAATTTTCTCAGGAATATTTTGCAGTTTTCCATATTCAGGCCTAGCATATTTCTGTCAAATTTATATCTAAGTTATCATATTTCTATGTTATTGTAAATGGTTTGGTTTTTTACATTTAAATTTCTGATTGTTCACTGCTGTTATTTAAGAATACAACTTATTTTTGTCTTGTTCTTCTACCTGGCAACCTATTAAACCCATTTATTAGTTTTAGTAGCTTTTTTTGTAGATTTTATCAGATTTTCTACATGGATGATAATTTCATATGCAAATAAGGTCATTTTTTTCTCTTCCTCTTCAATCTTTGTGCTTTTTATTTCTTCTTATTTCATTGCTCTGGATAGAACTTCCAGTACAAGTTAAATAGAAATGGTGCAAGTGGGAAACTACCTTGGTCGTGATCCTAGGAAGAGAGCATTCAGCCTTTCATTATTAAATATAAATGTTAGCTGTTAGTTTCTCATCAATAGCCTTTATCAGATTGAGTAAGATTCTCTTCTGTTCCTAGTCTGCCATGAATTTTTGTCAGGAATGGACACTGGATTTGTCAAATGACTTTTCTACACCCTTTAAGATGGTCTTATGACTTTTCTTTTTAAATGTATACTTGATGAGTTTCACTGATTGATTTTTGAATGGTAAACCATTTGTATTCCTGAGACAAAGCATACTTGGCCATGATGAATTATCCTTTTTATATCTTGCTGAATTCAATTTGCTAACTTGTTAAAATAATTTTTGCATTGATGTTCATGAGGGATACTGAACTGTAATTTTCTTTTTTTATGATGACTATATTTGGATTTGATTTGATATCAGGGCAAATATTAGGGATTTGGTATTGGGACCTCATAGAATGAGTTGGGAAGTATTCCTTTTCTGTTTTCTGAAAAAGTTTGTGTGGAACTGATACTATTTTTTCCTTAAATACTTAGCAGAATTCACCAGTGGAGCCACTTAGGCCTAGAATATTCTTTGCAGAAGGGTTTTTTAACTACAGATTTAATTTAAAAAATAGATATAGGGTTATTCAAGTTATCTGTTTATTTTTCAGTGCACTTTGGTAGTATATGTCTTTCAAAGAATTTTTCAATTTCATTGATGTAGTTAATTTTATTGGCATTAAGTTGTTCATAACATGCCCTTATTTTTTTTTTTTTTTAAATATTTGTAGGATAAATAGTTATGTGCCTCTTTAAGTCATCATATTTCTGGTTTTCTGGGTAGGGAGCGCTCACTCTGTGCCCAGGCTGGAGTGCAGTGGTGTGACCACAGCTCACTGCAGCCTTGAACTCCTGGGCTGAACTCAAGTGATCCTCTTGCCTCAGCCTCTTAAGTAGCTGGAACTGTAGGCATGTGCCACAGTGCCTGGCTAATGATTTGTTACTTCTCTATTTTTTTTTTTTTCCTTATCTGTCTGGATAGAGATTTATCAATTTTAGTAAGCTTTTTGTTTTGCACACGCACACACACACACACACACATGCTTCTTGTTTTCATTGATTTATCTCTCTTGTTTTTCTGTCATTGATTTGCTCTTTATTATTTTCTTATTTCTGATTACTTTAGATTTAATTTGCTCTTCTTTTTCTAGTTTCTTAAAGTTGAAGTGGAATTCATTGATTTGAGACTTTTCTAATATAAGTGATTAGTGCTATAAACTTTCCTCTAAGCACTGGTTTAGCTGCATCCTACAATTTGGTATGTTGTGTTCTCATTTTCATTCAGTTCAAAATACTTTCTGACTTCTCTTTTGCTTTCTTTCTGGCATTGATTATCTGAACTATATTGTTTTGCTTCCAAATATTTAAAGATTTCCAGAGGTTTTTCTGTTGTGGATTTGTAATTATAATGTGATCAGAGGATATACTTTATATAATTTGACTCATTTTAAATTATTGAGACTTGCTTTATAGCCCAGAATATTGTGTATCTTAGTAAATGCTCTGTGTGCACTAGAAAGAATTTATTTTCTGCTGTTGTTGCTTGGAGTTTCCTATGTAAGTTAGTTCAAACTTGTTGATTGTATTGCTCAAGTCTTCTATGTTCTCGTTGTTATGCCTGTTAACTTATTCTATCACTTATTGAAAAAGGGGTTTTGAAATATCTCTCAACGTGGATTTATTTTTGCTTAATATATTATGAAGCTCTGTTATTAGGCTTATATATGTTTAGGATTGCTGTATTTTCTTAATGAATTGAAATTATGAAATGTCATCCTTGCTAATATTTTTAGTTTAGTTGTTTTGTTTTTGCAATGGAGTCTCTCTCTGTTGCCCAGGCTAGAGTGCAGTGGGGGGTGATCTTGGCTTGCTGCAACCTCCGCCTCCCAGGTTCAAGCGATTCTCATGCATTAATCTCCTGAGTAGCTGGGACCACTGGCACCTGCCCACCACACCCAGCTGATTTTTGTATTTTTAGTACAGAAGAGTTTTCACCACATTGGCCAAGCTGGTCTTGAACTCCTGACCTCAAGGGATCTGCCCTCCTTGGCCTTCAAAAGTACTAGGATGACAGGTGTGAACCACTCTACCTGACCTAAAAAACTTTGGGAGGTGATAGATATGTTATCTTGATTGTGGTACATGGCATAATGCAAGTCAAGACTTAACAGACTGTGCATTTTAAATATGTACCATTTGCCATATGTACATTATTGCACCACTGCACTCCAACAGTTTTGACAATCCAGCTTTCTTTTGACTAATGTTAGGATGGTACATATTTTTTTTCATCCTTTTACTTTTAACCTGTCTGTCTTTGTATTTAAACTGCATTTCTTGTAGTCAGCATAAAGTTGGATGTTACTTGAAAGAAATCAAATCTGACAATCTCTTCCTTTTGACTGGGGTTCTTAGATCATTTTCATTTAATGTGTTTTGTGATATTGTTAGGTTTAAATCTATTATCTTACTGCTTGTTTTCTATATTTCACATCTGTTCTTTGTCTCCTGTTCTCTCTTTTTGTGCTTTCTTTTGGATTAAGGTTTTTATGATTAAATTTTGGATATAATTTCCTTTTATTTGTCTAATTAAGATAAACTGAGATGGCAACTGAGGTCATTAACTTGAGAACTTTGTTCTTTTCAAACATCAGCATTTAGTGCTCTAAATTTCCTTTCAAGTACTGTTTTAGCTGCTTTCCCCCAGATTTTGATGTATTCTCATTTCCATTCAGATCAGAATGTTAATTTCCAGTTTGGTTTCTTCTTTGACCCGTAAGTTATTTAGAAGTGTGTTTTTTAATTATCTCATTAGCTATATGTCTTTGTTGTTGTGTTAGTGGTTGACTTAGAGTTTATAGTATACATTTTTAACTGATCACAGTCTGCCTTCGAGGAATATTATACCACCTCATGTATTGTGTAAGAATTGTACAATAATATACCTCCATTTCCTACCCCCTTACTTTGTGCTATTATTGTCATACATTTTACTTCTATATATTTTGTAAAGCAAACCATACATTATTATTTTTGCTTTAAACAGTTGATTATCTTTTAACGAGATGTCAAACAAGTTTTATATTTGCTATTATTGCCATATTTATATTTGCCATTTTTAGTGCTCTTCATTTCATTCCATAGATCTAAACATTCATCTTTTATCTTTCCTTCTGCCCAAAGGATTTTCTGTAAAGTCTCCTGTGCATGTAAACTGGTGATTAATTATTTTAGCTTTTGTATGTCTCAGAAGCTTTATTTTGCTTTCATTTTTGAAAGAAAATTTCACTGGGTATTGAATTCTAGATGGACAGTTTCAAAGTTGTTTTTTTTTTCAATATTTTAAAGATATTGCTCCTCCATGGTCTTTTTGTTTACATTGTTTCCAACAAGAAATCTGTCATTCTTCTGTTTTTCGTCTTTTTTCTTTGGCTGCTTTGAAGATTTTGTCTTTGTCACTATGGTTAAGCAATTTGCTGATACTATGCCTTGGTAGAATTTTCTTCATATTTCTGGTGCTTGGGTTTGGTGAGCTTCTTGAATCTTTGGATTTATAATTTTCATTAAATTGAAAAAGTATCAGCCATTGTTTCTTTAAATATTTTATTCAGTGCCTCTACTCAACATGCTCAATCTTTCTTCTACCTGCTTGACCATATTGAATATAGTTATCGTAACTGTTTTACTGCCCTTTTCTACTAGTTCTGTTATCTGTGTCTTTTTTTTTTTTTTTTTTTTTTTGAGCTGGAGTCTTGCTCTATTGCCAGGTTAGAGTGCAGTGGCGCCATCTTGGCTCACTGCAACCTCTGCCTTTCGGGTTCAAGCAATTCTCCTGCCTCAGCTTCCTGAGTAGTTGGGACTACAGGCCCGCACCACCACACCCAGCTAATTTTTGTATTTTTTAGTAGAGACGGGATTTCACCATGTTGGCCAGGATGGTCTTGATATCTTGACCTCATGATCTACCCACATCAGCCTCCAAAAGTGCTTGGGTTACAGGCGCGAGCCACTGCGCCTGGCCATCTGTGTCATTTTTGTTTTATTCCCTGTTGATGGATTTTTCTCCTTATTTGTGTGTCACTTTTTGGTTTGTTTGTTTCTTAGCATGCCTAGTAATTTTTTATTGTATTCTTGACAGTGTGAATTTGACTTTCTTGGGAGATGAGTATTTTTTGTATTCATATAAGATACTCTTAAGCTGTGTTCTGTGACATAGTTACATAACTTACAAATATTTTTATCCTTCTGAGACTAACATTTAATCTTTGTTAGGTGTTGATCAGAGCAGCAACTTTTCTAGGGCACGTAGTTCTTCACTGCTGCTGCTGTATACCACTCTCCTTATCAGTAGTCTCATGATGTTCTATGAGTTACACGATTTTTCCACTCTGACTAATAGGAACACAAAATATTCTTGGCTCTATGTAATCACCAGGGGGATTTTTTTCTTGCAATATTTTTGTTTTTTGTTTTTTTTTCTCCCCAGTATTGGGTAGTTTTTATAACTTTCCTATACTGGCCAGCACTCAGCTGAAGACTCAGAGGGACCCCTTTTCAGATCTTTGAAGTTGTCTCTCTCTGCAGCTCTCTCCTGTTCGGTACTCTACCTTGCAAACTGTAGTCACTGTGACCTCCCAGGGCTCCTGGCTACCTCTCCTCACTCAGGAAGACTGTCAGGGATCCTGCTTCCTGTGCTACTACCTGAAAGCTGTCTCTAGGCAGTGAGCTGGAATACCTTCAGGGCTCACCTGGTTTGTTCCTTTTCCCTCAGTGATGTCTGTCCTGCATTTCTTGATGACCAGTATCTTAAAACCATTGTTTCATATAGTTTGTCTGGATTTTTAGTTGTTCTGGGCATGAGGGTAAATCTGGTCTTTGTTACTCCATCATGGCTGAAGAGAAAGTTTCACCACCAGTTTTAATTTTGAGGCGGGGAATAAGCAGGATTGAAATGAATACGCAGGGTATGAGGGCCTGGCTTCTGCTTTTCTAAGCTTGTTTTTCATGACCCTTCTTCCAACCAAGCAGAAAGTCTTCTGCTTGTTCTGTAGCAGGAAGCAAGATAAGAGGAAGTGTAGCACTTTTATTTTTGTGAAAAATAACCTATTTTTTAAATGTCCTTCAGTCTTCAGGATATTGTTTCTGGAGAGGGAAAAAAAACAACCACCAACTTTACTCCATTATAACATTACAGAACCAAAATAAATTACATCTAATTCTTACTGACAGTTCTGTAGGAGCCACTAGCAAAAGAGAATGAAAATGAAAGTTATTCAATAAGTCAAATTAACATTCCTGAAATAGGATGATGGCTGGGTTATATCATGTCTTTAATAACGAGGAGCTTTAACCTGATGCCTTTAGTCACATGATTTGTAAATCAGAAACCTGAAGGTCCCTTGCAGGTATATTTTAGAATTCCGTGGTCATAGATTACATCAATGGGGAATTAATAAAAACCCCTTTAGACCAACATTACTGTTCCTCTTGCTTGCTTCACATGGACCCTTAGCCCTAGTGGCAGCACTGGGAAAGGTGTCCACCCAGGGCCAGGGTACCCAGAACTCCCTTGCTCCTACCCTTCCCAAGTCCCTCAGAATTCTTAACAGGAGGTTAGTTTGGGTATTTCCCAAATATCAAGAGGTGTATGGGCCCACTTCCATATTAAATAGTCAAAGGTCAACAAAGTCTGTAACATCAGGACCCCCCAGGGCTTGCTTTTTGCTGTGCAGAAATTACAGGGGGAGACAGTTAGAATAGATAAATACTTTTTTTGCATTCAGAATGTCTAGAGGAGCCAGTCCTGTTAAGGGCCAGATGGCACAGCCTTATCTAGTACCAACCTTTGTAATCCCACAGTTATGAGGGTTGGGGGCAGGGGAGGCACGGAGAGCGCGGCATTTTCTGATATTTTCAGCTTTAGTCTCATTACATTTTCTGATACACCCTATACTCCCTTTCTAAACATGGTATTCACGGTAGAGACCAGCTCTTAGCTAGCTGCAGCAGAAACACTGTGTTTAGGAGTAAATGTAAATAGAAGTCAAATTAGTGAACTGTATACATCAACAAAATGTTAAAAGTCAAACAACAGCCAGATTTATTTAGCCTTGGGAATAAAAACAGGGAGATAAATGCAGCTTATCACTTCACCAAGTTTATTTTTTTTATTATTATTATTTTTTTTCACCAAGTTTATTTTAAAGCAAATGTGATGAATTCAATGAAACCAGCAGCTTATAGCTATGGCTAACTTTGAACTCTGAGGTTATTTACATATTGTGCCCCCTAAAAGGCTCTCCTTCTCCTTTGGTTTTGTTCATTCCATCACTGTCCCCCAGTTTGCCCAGGTTAGAAACCTCTGCCTATTTGACCTTTTCCTTGCTTGGAAGAGCAGACTCATCCTCAGATGCTCACAGGTTGTCTCTGCAGGCGGAATCCTTCCCCATCCCCAGAAACTGTCCCTAGTCTTCTCTGGACCGTTGAGGCAGCCTCCACAGTGGCTCTTGCCTCCATTCTCTGCCTCCTTCTTCACCCTAATCTGCAGGCTGCTGCCACAGAGCACGGTTCCGCTCATGGTGAATGGAGCATCCCCCTCTTAGAAGTTGTATTGAATTTGGAATAAAATTCAGATCCCCCTGATTTGGCATTTAGGGCCATCTGGTGGGCTAAGGGTGTGAGGGCCTGGCTTCTGCTTTTCTAAACTTGTTTTTTATGACCCTTTTCTAAGAGCTCACATGTCAGCATCACGTGACTCTCTCCTGTCCCCTGATTGTCTGCACACTCCCACCAATGAGCTTTGCCCATTCCTTCTCTCTGCTTCCTGGAATGCCCTTGTACTGGGTACAAGGTACTAGGTACTGCAGTCTGGGTGGTTCAACCAACAGAAATGTATTCCCCTCAAAGTTCTGGAGACCAGAAGACTGAGAGGAAGGTGTCGGCAGGGTTGGTTTCTTTTGAGGGATTGGAGAGAGAATTTGTTCCAGACCTCTCTCATGGCTTCCGGTGGTTTGCTGGAAGTCTTTGGTGTTCCTTGGCTTGTAGGTCCCTGCCTTCATCTTCACATAGCATGCTTTCTGTGTGTTTGTGTTTATGTGTCCAAACTCCCTTTTTATAAGGACACCAGTTGTATTGGATTAGGGGCTCACCCTACTCCAGTATGAGCCCATCTCAACTAATTTACATCTTCAGCAATCCCGTTTCCAAATAAGGTCACATTCTGATGCAGTTCAGATCAGGACCTCAGTATAGATTTTCACAGGATACAGTTCAGTCCATGACAACACTATTCCTTTATTTGAGTGGAGGATTGGAAGGAATACGGAGTGAAATGACATGATGCGTATTGGTGTATTCAAGATCTGAGAAGTACTGAAATGAAGAACATTTCCAAATGTATTGGATTGTAGTCCCCCTCCGCCATTTAAAAGCTCTCCAAATTACAGTTCCACGGAACACGCATTGAGAAATGCTATATTCTGTCTCGACTTCTGGATTTACAAGGCCATGAATATTTACTTAGATTCTAGAGGACTGAAACATGGCAAAGAGACCAAAGCAGAGAGAAGGAGCAGCTTTTGGAGGTCCTCGGGCCAGGGCACCCTGTGACCTCCTGCCAGGAAGGACCTCATCAGGGGGGTGAGGGCCCATCAGAGAGTCAGCAGAGGGCCAGGGGTCCCCAGCAGGGACTTCCACTTGGCTGTGTGTCTCACATGCTCTGCAGACACCTGGCCCAGTCTCGCTGTCTCCCACGTTCCAGATCGTAGCCAGGCATCTCCCAGGGGTGGTCTCTCTCACTCACAGAAGTGTTCCAACCACTGACCAGAGATATTTTCTTAATGACTCCAGGCAAATAGAGTCACCATGCCACTGAGACACTCAGTTCTAAAGATCCTGTGGAGGAAATTCTATTTCAAGAAAGTGAGGATTTAATTAAATAAATACACATTTAATTTCCTGTGCTTGGTAGCTTTCGAGAGACAATCAGTCATTTACTCTAAAGTGTGTGTCTCAGGCGCTCATGGGGCGCTTATTAACCTCCAAATGCCACCGGCTCAGCAGGGTTTGGCCTCAGAAAGACATTTTGCTGATAATAGGTAGCGATGTAGCAGGGCCCACATCCGAGCGTGGTGCGAAAGGGATTCAGTGTGGCCTGTTTTCCCTTGCAATGAGTGAAGCTTTGTGGGAGAACAGAGAACAATAGTAATGAAGCTTTTGTCTTTCTCCATACAGCTGATACCTATGTGGTTGCCAATGATTCAGTCAAATATCAAGGTAAGTCACCCCCCTGGGCTGACTGGAAGCTCGGTTTCCTGCAGAGAATGTAGACTATTCCTAGGGTTGTTGAATATTCTCCATTTACCATGGAGAAGGATGAATTCAACCTGCTTCTGGCCTTAGAGGGCTGATAATGCAGGAGACCTGTGGGCCGAGTATGGGGGCATGCACTGTGGTTCTAGCTACTTAGGAGGCTGAGGTGGGAGGATCACTTGCAAGCCCAGGAGTTGTGAGCTGTGATCCTGCCACTGCACTCCGACTTAGGCAACAGAACAAGAACCTGTCTCTATTTTATAAAAAGAAATCAAAGAAACAGAAGTTGGAAATGAAAAAATAAACTGTCACTATTTGCAGATAACAAGATCGTGTATGTATAAACAGAGCAAGACCCTGTCTCAAAAAAAAAAAAAGAATAGAATACCGACCCCTTTGAGGATACCCAGGCATATTCGATGATATTTCCTAGTTGCTAAAATTGATTTTCTATCATGGAAAGAATTCTGTTATGAAAGGACAACGTTGAATAAATGATAGGATTGAGCGACAAGGAACCTACTGCCTCATTTTATGTATGAAGAAATTTAGAACCAAAAGGAAGAGTGTCTTGGTCAGGGCCCCACAGCGTGGACGGGAGCTCCCGCCCAAATGTGTTTCCCAGCCCCAGGCTTTGCCTTGAGTGGTGCTTTGTCATTGTAGGGGCAAACATACACTGTGACTAGCAGACAGAGTTATTGGGCTTGACTGAAGATGGCAAAGCCAGCCACCTGCTCCATCCAAACCGGGTCCTGTCTGTAGCACTGAGTGTTGGAGGACGGGAGGAAAAGCTGGATTTCTTCTCTGAGTTGGGGAGGAATGCTAGTGGAAAGAAGGCAGTGTGAACTCAAGGTACCCAGACGCCAAAGAGAGAGATGCAGCTCTCCACAGTGACTGCAGCCTTTGGGTCCTGCTTACGGCCTTGGTGCGACTTGTGGCCACTGTCAAGGGGCATGGGCACGGTGGAAAACTCCTCTCGGTACTAGTTTTTTTCTATGAAAAGTGAGTTTCTTGCACTCTCAGCTTGAAGCATTTTAAATTACCTCTCTTACCCCTTTCCTGGTTTTATGGCAATCTGTGGCGATTTTACATTGCCCAGAGTGCCAGGAGGAGGCCGACAGAACTCCCTAAGAAGCTTGGAGAAGAAGAGAAGCTGTCATCCTAGCTTCTTCATGTGCCTAGTTCTGTTCTGAACACTCTTTTAGCTCATTTGTCCTACACAAACCCCCTAAGTGTCACTATCCCCCACTTTACCTATGAAAAAACCCAAACAAAGACCAAAAAACCTTGTTCCCAAAGTTGCCCATAGAGGAGCCAGGCTTTGAACCCAGGGAGCCTGGCAGCAGAGCCCAGGCACTTCACCATCACCCCAGGTCCATGTTGTTAATAGTTCCTTGGGGCCAAGTTCATGTGTTAGCCCAGTGCTGGTGTGGCAGCTTTATATTTTCATTGCCGTGAGTCTATCAAGATGGGCATGTCATTATTCTGATGGGTTTGGGCCAGGATAACTCTAGAAACATGGTGCAGGCCAGGCGTGGTGGCTTACACCTGTAATCCCAGCAATTTGGGAGGCTGAGGTGGGCGGATCGCGAGGTCAAGAGATCAGACCCTCCTGGCTAACATGGTGAAACCCCATCTCCACTAAAAATACAAAAAATTAGCTGGGCATGGTGATGCACACCTGTAATCCCAGCTACTCAGGAGACTGAGCCAGGAGAATTGATTGAACCCAGGAGGTGGAGGTTGTACTGAACCGAGATCGCACCATTGCACTCCAGCCTCGGCGACAGAGTGGTCTCAAAAAAGAAAGAAACATGGTGCAATCCCCTGCCCTGGGCACTGGCAGAGTTGAGAGTGTGCCTTCTTCAGGCCACACAACCCTTGAGCCAAGCCCGAGTTCTGCCTGCAAGAAGCTGCCCGGGGGAGCACTCCCTGGGTCACCCGTGAACACTAGAAAGAAATAAACTAAAACCTCTTGCCCTTTCTTGACAGCACTTATCCGCGGGACTCCAGCTTCGCCTCCAGGCTATTCAGAACCACGTGAACCACCACAGCCTAAGGACGCTGCCCGGCTCGGGCCAGAGCAGTGCTGGCCTGGCAGCCCTCCGCAAGTGGCTGCAATGCACTCAGTTCAAAATGGCCCAGGTGGAGATCCAGTCCTCGGAAGCAGCCTCTCAATTTTATCCTCTATGAGTGGACTCCTCGGCGCTCAGTGTCAACACTCTGGTTTAGCAATAATGGGTTTAAAAACAAACAATTTGATCCAAGCAGGTTGGGGAACATATTGGTACTGTACATTCTCTTTCTAGTTTAGTAAAAGTTGTGCAAAGGCCAGAGAGGGCCGAAAATGAAGCTTTCTTGCTACACATATTTCTGATGACTCCTTGGGCTATCTGATTAAGTGTTTCCTTACATTATTTTTTAAAAACCAAATCATTTTTCTTTAACTAACTTCTATTTTTTTTAAGAAAAAAAATAGACTGGTGGGTACTCACAGAAAAGTTGTATAAGTCCCCCTGTTGCTATTTTTGATGATAGAGAATAAATAGGGTTTTTGAAACCTTTGTAGTGTTTTTTCTTAAAATCCACTCTTGGCAATGCAATAAAAAACCCGTCACCATAAGCCAGTGACACCTGACTGCAGCTTTTTGTCATTATCCTGGGAAAAGTGGCAGCTTGCAAGGAACATTACAAAGTGCACTTAGAAATTAGGTGGTTAAACTGTGCCAATTGTTTTCGTTGTTTTATAATATCATTTTCCAAAACTGTCCAGTAAGTTTGATTCTTTTTAAAACTAGTTTTTCAACTCATTAGTTCTAGGCTGTACTCTCTTGTAAGCTTTATGATAACCACTTTAGTTTTGTGAATAATAAATTTTATTCTTTTGTTAATACTTGTATACAATTTAATTGAAAACTGTGGCTTGCACACTGGACCAGATGCGTCCCTCACTGGCACAGCGCCCTGCACCTGGAGCGATGTTTCATAAAACGGAATTTAATAGTGTAAGAGCACCAAGATTTATCCACACCTATACCTAGCATTTGACTGTGCATTCCAAACGCAATTCCTCCTCCTTATCCCTGTAATGCACTGACTAACAGAAGACTTACTACACATTTCAGCTGTATATTAACATGCTATTAAATGCATTTTTTATTATCTTTGTGAGCCTGGGGTTTTTTGAAGCCAGTTTCGAGAGCTAGAGTTTAGTTCCTGACACCCGTTCCTTCTGAAGTTCTGCAGCTTCTGACTTCTCTTAAAAGTGAAATTATGAAGAAGAAGAAAAGGCTTTCAGGCATTTGTTACGAGGAATACAATACGCAGTTTGTTTGAAGCCCACCTCTAGGAAGGACTCTGAGGGCAAAAGACCTTTTTCTTTAATTTTTTTTATTAAGAGACTTCCCTTTTCTTCTGGGTGCTCTGATATCTTAGTGCTTCTCAGAGGAAAACAAGCCCTCAGATGTTTAATTGTTCGTAAGAGTTCTAGAAAGATGGATCTTCAAATCTTCATCTTATACAAATTCCAGGGTACCGTTCAGGCTCAGTATGGAGAGTCAGAAGTGATCGTTCTTCATGTCTGACTGACAAACTCTTCTGAAAGGCCTCTCCCTGGTCAGAGCTCTGCTCTGTCCTGGTCACGTGGGGCTGTGCTTCTGTGAACATTTGTCTTATAGTCAAGCTGTGCATGTATTTATCTCATTTGCAAACGGTGACAGCTTGGAGCATATGTGCTATCTCTACCCATGGTTTGGCACACAGTACGTGTTTCACTAATGTCTATCGAATGGAATGGACTTAGTCAAGCAAACGGCCTTTCTTGAGCTCCCCACGGGCACCATGAGCTTTGCATGTGACATTCTCTTTTTCGCATTGGTTCCTGGAGGAGGAGGAGGCTCTGGCTGCTTTCCCTGTGAGAGTTTTTATTGACATCCTCATCTGGGCTCAGCTGCAGGCCCGGCTCTTGGCTAGTCCTGAGCCCACCCTGGCCCAGGCAGCCAGGATCTTGGTGGCCCCATCCTACCAGTAGACAAGGTCTGAAGTTACCCACATCTTCTTCTCCCACTCTCTCTTCTTTGCCCAGTTCTTTGAATGGACTTTTGCCTTAACTTTGTGTCTTCCCTGAGCTGCAGATGGACCGTTAACGTGGCACTCTTGACTGGGCCCCCATTTAATGCTTCCAAATGTCTGGACCTGTTTCCTTGACCTAGAGTCTTGGTCCTTCCCGGGCAGATCTCTCTCCTTGCTCTTGAGAACCAGGACCCTTTTTCCTGCTGACCTGACCCAAATGCTCTCCCCTGCTGGCACCCTGCCACTTCACTGGCTGATGGAAACAGTGAGCTTCCCCAGCCTATGCTGCACCCCCCATCACCAGTGTCCTCATCTTTTTGGCAACCTTATGTCCACCCTCCAAAGAGTCAGGCTCAGGCACTTTGAAGAAAAAGGAAGAGAAGGGACTTATGGAAATTTAGCAAGGTTGGAACTAATAAGTAGAGGAGAAACCATTCACCTAAGGCAGGAGTCAGCACACCTCAGCCCACAGGTCCAGTAGAGCCCACGGCCTGTTTTGCAAAGGTTTAGTGGAAACAATCACACTCCCCATTTGCATATTATATAGGGCAGCTTTTGTGCTGCAATGATAGACAGAGTTGAAACAGAAACTGTATGGCTCAGAAAGCCTAAAATAGTTACCATCTGGCCCTTTATAGAAAAAGTGTGCTGACCTCTGGCCTATCTAAAGGCCACTGAAAGGCACTGAGCTGGAGCCAGCCCTTCCATGAATATATTTTCCTTACCACCTCAGGGACACTGGGATTTCCATATTAGTGTTTCCTCATCTGTAAAATGGGGACACACATTCTACCTCAGAGGGTTGTTGAGATGAAGAAAGAATGCAAGAAAAGAGCTTAGGGCAACTCCTGGCACATGGTAAGCACTTGTTGAAAGGTACTGATTATTCCTCTGATTCTTATGTTTAAGCCTGGAGAAGTATAGAGCTACTTGCCCAAGGTCATGCAGCTAGTAAGGGGCAGAGCCGGACTTGACTCAGGCTGTCTGACCCCCAGGGACTGTGCTCCCCAGTCGCTGCCCATATGAACTTCTTCCACTGCACACATCAGCCACAGGTGACAGCCACAGATGCAGAGCAGAGGGCAGAGATCTCAGCAGAATTTACCTGATCCAGATTCGGCCAGCACACTAATCATTGGCTTGCAAAAGGGCCACAGTACAGACTCAGTTTTCCTTTTTGCATAACACCCTACTGGTTTCAGTGTGTGAACAAAACATAGTGAGACTCCCAAGGGTGAAATAAGTCCCAATCTCCAAACGTGTAGATTCTATTCCCAATGATTTTTCACAATGGGCATGCCTCTGATGAGTTGGGTGACCTTGGACAAGTTACTAAACCTCCCTGAACCTCTGTGTTTCCTTCTCTGTAAAATGGAGCTGTCTGCCCATCTTCCTGGGGTGATGGAAGACGCAAATGGGTAGAGAACTGTGATGGTACTTGGGAAAGTGTACTGGAATCTGTGGACCTCTGGGAAGACTTGCTGCCTCCTGAAGAGCACACAGAGGGACAGCTCACAGCTGCAGGCTCCTTGGGTTTTCAGCCAGTGCCTCAGAATCGAAACCTACAATACCCAGGAGAGCCCAAACATGGCAGTAGCCAAGAGCGTCCAGTCTCCATTGTGTACCATCTCTTAGCAAGCATGAAATTCAGCCTGATATTGGGATGTTTCCAGCAAATCACTTCCCGAAAAGTCTCATCAGAGGCCCAGTGGTTGCAGCAGGTTCGTCTCTGTTTCCAAGCTACAAAAGTCCAAATAAGACTGGACTGGATCAGAGAAGATGTGTCCTCTCATCTCTTTCATGAGCTCGGCCTCCGGCTTTAATTGGACAATGCAGATCCTTCATTACACTTCTTTAATAGAACTGATTGGTGAATGTGTATATTGGGAAAATTGGGTGTTTTGACAGTAATGGTAGGTTCTTAAGAAGGATGAAGGGAGTGGTTGGAACCCAATGGAATAGTACCGAACTGTGTTTTTATGGAATTTGAACCCTTTCGGAGATGGCTAATGTGTTAATAGTAAAAAGCTGGCCAGTCCTTCACTGACAGGAACGAGTGGTGAGCCTCAGGTGAAGGGGATTCAACAGACACAATAATAGCCACCATTTATTGAGCATCTACTAGATACGAAGCATTCTACATACGTTATTTTTACTCAGTCCTTTCCCCTGTGTGAGATAAGGCTTATTATTATCCCCCTTTGCAGGTGAGGCAACTGAGGCCCACTGGTTAAGTGCCTTATCCGAGATCATGCAGCTGGAGAGAGTGGCGTTAGGACTGAAGGCGGTCTGCCTCCAACGCACGGCCTCGCTGCTCCGTGCACGTTCATTTCTACTCCCCGTTGTTGGGGTCTAGGCTGCTGTGGCTAAAATGTGCCAGAAGCACGGGATAGAGAAATCTGAGGTTTTGTTTTGTTTCTTAAGGTGGCTCAATCTTATTGGCATCTCTGTTTATCACTTCATCTGACATAGGTGTTTTACCCCTTGCTTTGGGAATTCATGTACATGCAAAAAAAAAAGTTTGGATTACAAATTAAATCACATTTAGTTTCCCACTTAATACAGTAGTTTTAGGAGAAAAAATAATTATGAGTGGAAGATTGTCATGATAGGGCTGGGCATGATGGCTTATGCCTGTAATCCCAGCACTTTGGGAAGCCTAGGTGGGCAGATCACCTGAGGTCAGGAGTTCAAGACCAGTCTGGCCAACATGGTGAAACCGTCACTGCAAAAATTACAAAAATTAGCCAGGCATGGTGTCATGTGCCTATAGTCCCAGCTACTTGGGAGGCTGAGGGGCAAGAATCACTTGAACCTAGGAGGCAGAGGTTGCAGTGAGCCGAGATCTTGCCACTGCACTCCAGCCTGGGCAACAGAGTGAGACTCCATCTCAAAATAAATAAATAAATAAAAAGATGTGTTGATAAACTCTGTTAGATTTGGGGCCTATTGAGAGTTTCCCCAACCCTAAGGAAATGTACCCCTACTTATAATCATAGAGACTACATAGGAGGGCTTGTCGTATACAGCAATTCTGATACAGTAACCTCAGTTAACCTTCACAACAATGGCGTGAGGTAGACACTTCTATTATTAACCGCATATTAGAAATGAGGAAAGGGGGCCATGGAGAGACTACATAGTTGCAGGAATCACTCAGTAAGAGATAGAGCAAACATTGAATCTGAGTATTTCTGCCTCCAAAGCCCTGGTTCAATCTATTACATATTACCAATGGTTAAATGATAGCGAGTCCCCTGTTACACATCTGACCTCCAAGGTAACCTAGAGTCATTTAGATCACAAGTTACCAACTGGCAGCCTGCTGGCTGGCCCTGGCCCAGAGCATATTTTCTTTTGCTGAGCTTGAATTTCTAATTTCTTCTTTTGGGCTGGGTACCGCCAGTGACGCATGCAGGCTCCAGCTTTGCTCAGTTCCCACCACTGACCTCAGCCTCGGAAACAAGAACAACCCAGCAGCCGGTGGGCAGAAATCCTGCCACCTCTGGGCTGGTTTATAAGGCCTGGTGTGCTTCATTCATTGACCTATCTGGCCCTGCAGGCCTGTGGTTTTGCTCTCTGCTTTAGATTTGCTCTCCTGTTTCACCGGCCAAGAGGGGGTGGGATGTACCCAGTGTCACTCAGCCGTGCTCTCTGCCCCTTGTGGCCCTTCCTTTCCCTGACATCACTCCTCTGCCCCCACCTGCCCCTTCATATTCCAACCATCAGTCCTGACCCTGTTTCAGGCCAGGGCTGTTCTCTCCAGCCCACGACCTTACTGGATTTTTCTCACTCTGAGAAGCTGAAGTCAGGTGCGTAGGGCAAGGGGGAGCTCCTGGCACCAGCTTTTCCCGGCAAGGTGTACAGGACCTTTGTGGAAGCCACAAATTTGGCTGTTTTGGGAACAAAGAGCTGGCTTTTTAATTATGCAGCCCAGACAGGCTCCCCGCAGGTGGGTGGAGAGGGAGCTTCGCAGGGCTGCCTGGCAGGTGCCCTGATTTCCGCTCCTTGAAGTGGCCACTTGGAGAAGAAAGGAACCAGCAAGTAATCAAGTAACAAGGACAGAAACACTCTCCAGGTGAGGACAATCACTCCGCCCAGCGGGGGGTGCAGGGCGAGGCGGGCTCTGTGGATAGTGGGCTGTGCCCAGGGCCTCCAACCTGCAGTGCGGAAGCTGGGCTCCCATGCTGGGCTCGGGGTGGGGGAGGCAGGTGGAGGAGAACCCAAACAGGGCTTTGCAGCCATGGCGGTTCTCAGGGTTGGAGTCTGGACTTTCTTGCTAACTTGCTCTCTGACCACAGGCAAGTCATTTGATCTCACTAAGCTTCGGTTTCATCTACTGCAAAATGGCGATGATAATTCCCCTCTCCTGTAAAGAGTGAAGGAAATGATGTCTGTCACACACCTGGCACAGAGTGGGAATCCCCAAACAAGAACGGGAGCTAGCGTCGATGAGGCACACCATATTCCACGCGTGCCTGGCTCTGCTAAATGCCTTGCAGTCACACAGCCATTTATTCTTCAGAGTGTAACGCCATGTGACAGCTGGTGTTTTGCTAAAATGAAATCACAGCTTGCAATGGGCATTTGGCTCCCATTCTTCTGAGTGTGGTGCTCCCACGCTGCTGGCTTCGTGTGGTGACTCACGGCTCCCCCGACGTTTCTGTGTTTGAATGAGCAACCGGGAAATCCTCCTCCATACGGCGCAGTCTGTCAGCATTTGGACTTCGCACTGTGTGAGCGCATGATTGGGCTTGGAATGAATGGAGATAATATTTTGAAAATAATAAATGGATATGTTCTTTATTCTTCTCTAGGAAACCATGTGCCCCTGTCTAGTTCCATGGATTTTGTGGGGCAGGAGGAGGTTAGGATGCAGGGAAAGTTCTGGCAGACAAGATGAGGAAGCAGACAGATCATCTCTTCAGGACCGCAGAGGATTGTCAGCAAAAGAAAAAGGGAGACAAAGTCGGGGGGGGGGTTGCTGGGAGCCCAGGTGGCCATGTCTTTACCTTCTCTCTTAGGATAAGGGTGTTGTAGAGATGCCCAGTTGAAAAAGCCCCAGGGAGCCCTGGAAGATGGTGGCACATAAACCTCAAAGAGAAGCATCCACAGCCCTCCCTGAACCAGGTGAGTGCACAGAGTTCAGAAGTCCCCATGGGTGACCAGGAACTGAGACTACAGGAACATGTGCGGAGGTGGCAGCCTGGACGTTTGCAGCTGGAGTGGTGGGGGTGGCCAGTCACCCTTCGCCTAGAAAGGCCCAGGCACAGCCCCATAGTCACCTGTCCAGGAAGCAGCCCAGGCCAGCCCCTCTGCAGCAGAGACCAGTGAGAACCCAGGAGATGCCATGTGGACTGAGCCCAGCTCCCCTGCACCAGACTACAGACGTCTGCTCATGGGTACCCACAGGTGCTTCTTACAGAGAGCAGGCCCAGGAAGATGCCTTAAAGACTAAGGGTCTATCCACAAGACATAGAGTCACCCAAAAGACACTAGTCATACCAGAAGAGGCTGTAATGCCACCAATTTGCAAATTCAGGGTTTTTATTCCTCTCCCCCCCTCACACCCAACGAGGCAGGGACTCTGGACAGTTACATTAAATAAAATGCTATTTTTTTCCTTTATGCCTGTGTGTACGGTGTAAAATTTGTAACCCACTGTTAATTAACAGATATTTCCCATGCCCAGCACGTTTGGGTGTTCGGAGGGCTGGATATTTGATGATGAATAAGGTCCCTGCTCCCAGCATCTTAAACTGTAATAAGAGGAGAAAGGCAGGTGCATAGATCAGTAATTGTTCTTAGCGGGTGAGAAGTGCTGTACTGAAAATAAACTCAGGTGATAGAATAGAGAACGGGGAGACATGCTCAAAGACAGCTGCAGGTGACAATCAGGAAAAGAGCCACCCGATCTGTCTCCCCCCAACTTCACAGATGAGAAATCCCAGGCTTTGAGAGGGAAAGAGCCTTGCAGAAGTCACTTAGGAAGTGCTTTTGTTAGACCCACGAGCCCTGACTGCAGCTCCTGTGTGATTCCCGTGGCAGGGGGAGATACTTGGCTATAAACCTAGCTGAAATGCACTGTTTAAAACCCAAGGACTTGTCTGGGTTGGAAGAATGGAACGAACTTGTAGCCACACAGAGCTAGATCTGAATTGACACTGTATGCCTTAACTGCTTTTTTTTGCCCCTTGGTAAGCCACTTAACCTCAGTTTATTCATCTGTAAAATGGGGGTGATCCTCCTGCTTCCTAGGCTTGTGGGGACTGTTAAAGAGATAAAGTGTATGAAGCTCTGGGAAGCTGGCCCTGAGTGTCCCTTTATCTCCACACTGGTGTCATCGTCGCTGTGCACATTATGGGCTCAATGCCACCACTAACCTACCCCTGGAGGGCGGGGGCCTTATTTCCCTTTGAATCCCTAGGACACAGCACAGGTCCGCAGCTGACACTAGGACATGAGTGAGCAGCAGCTGTCTGGGGCTGCCAGGCTCAGGCAGCGGAGGATAACCGACCGGAAACAACCACCAGAGAGGGCAGAGCGGGAGCTCTGCGTGCAGGGCTGTCTGTGCCCCTCAGGAGGGGGCATTCCTCTGGCTCTGTGCATGTGTGTGTTTATGTTCCACGTGTGTTCCTCGGGGGAGGCTGCCTCTGAGGGGGGACCTGGATAGCAGATGAGCGGTGGCCAGGAAGAAACTGGAGGGAGAGGCGAGCTGGGCAGACAGCGAAGCCCAGCCAAGGGGAGGGTGTGGGGAACACGAGGCTGGCGGTCAGTGTGGTTTGCTGGATGGTGGGTGTAGGTGGGGTGAGCAGTGAGGAGTGGGGGAAGCCTCAGGGCCCAGGGCAGCCAGACTAAAGATGGGTCCATAGCAGCCAGCAGGGTGGGCTTGAGTGGCTCAGCTGGGCAGGCAGTGGTTGCGTGGAGTGAGGAGAAGCCTGAGGCAGGTGGAGACAGGGAGTGGAAGTGGGGGGGTGGTACGGGGGAGGGGCTGGGTGAGTGGAGGTGGGTTGGAGAGCAGATTGGAGGGCCCAGGTGGGACCCACCAGGTTGAAGGAGCTGGGGACCTCTGAGATTTCCAGCTAGGGCCTCGGGGTGGGGGAAGCTGAACCTTGTGTTCAGTGTGGCACCTGGCAGGTAGCAGAGCCTCTTAAGGGTCTGGGGAATGACTGACTGGATGAACATATGATGGAGAGCAGAAGGAGCCCCAGAGGAGAGCTGGGAGAGGAGGGGGAGGACCGGCTGGGAGCGCTGCTCCACCTGCCCCCCCAAAAGGGGGGCCTCACGGAGCTGGATCTCCAGACACAGGCAGCCACAGATGCCTGGAGCGCAGGCTGTGGATACCACTTGTGCCAGGCATGGAGACAGGGCATCCTCCGTGTGTCACATGACTGGTCAGTTACTTCCTAAGTGGGAGGATGGTAGAGGAACAGGAAGTGGGTGACTCAGTGGGGCCTGTTATGAGCCTGGTGATGTGGGTGAATCTGCCCAAAGGTGAGGCCACAACGCAGCCACATTACCTAGCCAACTGCCACCCAGAGCCAGCATAGCAGCTCACTCAGGCTCTCGGGGCCATCTTCGGCAATGTCACACCATAGTGCCGTGTGCAGGGAAGGCAGGAGGAAGAGGAAGAGCCTTCCTGCCACCACTCACTCCCATGCATCCAAGACAGTCATTGTGCCACCCTGCCGGGGCCTGCTGCATCTCCCTCCTCACTGGCAGCAGCAGGACCCCAGAGCAGGACATGGGGCTGTCAGGTGGCCAGAGCACAGTTTGTTGTGTTGGTCATAAGAGGTGGCACCAGTGGCCAAAGTCCCCAGAGATGGGAGGTGGAGAGACTGGGCTGGCCCCCAGGAAGGCTGTGACGCTGCAGCTCTGTGCTGATGGCTCCTGGTGCCTGTATGCTCGGCTCATCGCCACCTTCCTCTGCCAGGCTGGCCCTAGGTCCCCATTCCCAGTCCCCTACACAAGCAGACAGAGCTCACCACACAGACCTGCCAGTCCCTGCTGCATCCCCCCACTGGCCTCCGGGCTTGCTGCTGAGGATGCCTGGGCCGGGGTGCGCAGGATTGGGTGTGAGGCCTGAGATGCCCCATGGAACCCTCACCAGCTTCCAGGCAGCCTCAGGAGGGGGCCGGTGGACAAGGAGCCCTCACTATCACACAGGCTGCTTCATTAAGGACAACAGTGATGGTTATTGTAACGATGGCCGTCTTCTACTATGTGTCTACTGTATGCAGGCAAACAGCAGCTCGAAGAATCCCAGGTGCAAGGGTGCTTATTATAGGAGAGCCTTTAATAACTTCTGCATTCCCTCCACGTCCCTGAGGCTCGGGACACAGGCCCTTCACTGAGTTCCTGCACTGAGCTGCTGCCCCCTGGGCTACGGGCTGGGTTGGGGGATATACCTGCCCACCAGCTCTGAGCATACCAGGCTCTTAGTTGTCCCCTCACTGAGCTAACTCTGAAGCCCCAGGGAACCCAGGCAGGGGTGGTGGGGCCCAGCAGCACCCCAATAGTGGAGAGAGTCTGGGTTGGGGCCCCTCACCTGTTCCCAGTGGCCAGGTCTTGGAGGCACCAGGCTGGGTTCAACCCCCACCCCATCCCTGTTTCCCGGTATGTGCTTGACCTTGGCTATGGTGCTCCATCTCTGACCTGTCTCCTCACTGCGAAGATGAGGATGAGGATGCTGCAGGGGCAACTTTCTTCTCTCTTCCTACATCTCTCCCCGCCCATCAGACAGGAAGCTCTTCCCCATGGCTGCTTCCTGTGAAGCTTGCTTGAGGAAAACACAGGGGGTGGGGGGTGGGGGGAGGGTGAGCCTGGGGGTCCCTGTGCCTTTTGGGCCCCTCTGCATGGGGTACAGGGCAGGCCTCCATTCTCCATGCACCTGGCCAGGTAAGGGGGCTCTGCAGAGCAGCGCATGGGTACTGAGGTCTTCACATGGGGTGGACATACAGGAGGCTGACCCTGGCCACTGTCACCCTGCTGTTATGGCCGGCTGATTCCTGCTCCCTGTGAACATTGTCCACTTAAGGTGACTGTCTTGTCCCATTTTCCCCAGATGTTCCCGGGTTTAGTCCTGAAAGTCCTGGGTTCAGGAAAATCTCTCAGTCCCAGGCACACTGGGAAGCTTGGTCGCTCTGTTCTCAATTAGGTCAAGGGTCAAGGCGGTGGGTGGCAGGATGAGGGACAGCATTGGCCTTTGAAATCCCCGCCAAGTACCGACCTTGGGTCGTTGGGATAACATATACAGAAACACCCCACGCAAGGTCCCCAGCCCAGCCTTGGGGTATAGCAGGACCCTCGTGAAGGATCCCCCCATCCCTCAGGCCTGCCTTCTTCTTCCCCCCACTCCACAAACGACCACTGACAGACATATCTATGTTTTATTGAAAACGAAAAAGTCATGGCGCTTTCTTCCTCATCAGTGACATATGGACACCCCCCCAGGGCTGCCGGTCTTGCTTCTGGTACAAAAGTCTCAGCAGGAAACCAACCTTAATGGCTCATTGGTGGATAAGACGGCATCACCTTGGATATCTGCCCATTGAGAGAACTCTCAGGAGCAACAGTCCTCCCCCTGTACACGCGGCCTGTTGCTGAGGCGGCAGATTTCAGGATATTCACATTCATGCATTACGTATCTCACGCTACCTGGGCATTTAACGCATACTTTGTACAGATGCAGAGTACAGTAGTTATATTTATATATGTAGAGATCTCTATGTAGCTATATATAATATGTTTATATTTTTACACCTATAGTCTTTCTTCCAAAACTTCCTTGAGAAGCTGCTTAGGAACACCTGAAACCTCTGGGAGATCCTGTCATCTGAGTTCCGAAGTTGGGCTCAACTGCGAGACGGCTGGGAAAGATCTACTGCAGAAAACGACAAGGGAAGCGCATCTCGTTCTTGACCTCAGCGCTGGGACTAGCCTGAGAGTTGGTATGTGTCTAGAAACTGCAGACTCATTTTAAATACAAGTTCTAAGTTCAAATACCAGGCCGGCATGGTTTTAAGTATGCTTAAGTCTCGTAAGCTCAAAATCTACTGGGTCTCCCTCGCTGTGCCATGAGACTTATGTTTGGAATGGCCGGTCTTGGGCTTGGTAGCGGGAGTAGGGGTGGGTATTAAGTGAATCTTCAAAAAAACTAGGCTCTTCCCTTGTGTTTGCTAACTGGGGTGAGAAGGGATTTTACAAGCTCAACTGAGAGGGAATTTATGGGCAAACCAGAGCCCTGGGTGCGTCCGTGGCTCAGGGAAGAGGATACAGGCCCCAAAGCGTGTGATGGCTCAGCTGATTCCTTGCCAGGGAGTCTTGCCAGGGTCTGGAAGATTAGGCTAACTGCAAAATCCAGGCCTCTGAGGTTTAAGCCAAGGTTGGGGATGGTGGGACCAGGCGAGTGTGTACAAAGCTGGGCTGTGCCCAGCCCCTGCAGGCTGCCCAGCACTCCATGATCCCTTAGCCAGGAACCTCCCCCTCTGGCAGAAGGTGCCCTCTGATCACTCCTGAGCTTCTGAACAGCCCAAGGCACGGGCACTTTCTCATGGGTGCAGCACAGGGTGGTGTGTGCTTAGGGCTAGGGTCCTGCCCAGGTGTCTGCTTAGGGCACAGCTTGGGGGGGTTTGACAGACACCAGGAGGCTGCAGGCAGTGGGGGGACAGTGCCCTGGGTGGGGTCTGCCAAGTTGCCCCCTTTGACCTGCTGCTGGCCCACATCCTCTGGCCTGTCACCTGGCTCTGTACCCCAAGAGCACTGTGAAGTACTGGCCAGGTATGGGGTAGGGCGTGGCACTATGCTGATGCCCAGGAACAGCAAAATGCAAATCCAAACCCAAAACAAGTCCTCAAATAGGACATGAGGATGGAAGAAAAACTCTTTATGTGAGGGTCTGCCCTGGGCCTGTCCTCAGCCTGCACCTGCTGACCCAGGCAGGACGATGACACACAGACAGCTCCGTGGACACTAGGACTCTGGGACAATGGACATTTTAAGGTTTGGCCCAAACGGGAGCCGGTTTTCACGTGTGTCTGTCTTCTCTGGACTTTAAAGTCTCACCTGTAGTTTAAACACCTACCAGAGGAGTACACTGGCAGTTCAGGATGCAGACCGGGTCCTACAGGGCTTGACAGTGGAACCATTCAATGCGGTGGGTTCCTTCTGAGCACAAATGCAGGGGCGGTGGGGGAGAACCACAGGGCCAGGAGTGTCCCATTCATTTTCCAGAAGATGCAAAATCACCCTGTCTCCGGGGGCTTCCTGATGGGGCCCACAGGGAAGGCAGCCACTTGGGAGACAGGCCAACTGGGCAGGGGTTACCAGCCTGGAGTGTCCCTCTCCTCTCGTCCCATTTCATCCCTGGGCGCTCCAACCACGCCGGAGGGCTCAGTGCTCCTATAGCACTGGAAACAGACACTGACAGGAAGACATTGGAACAACACCTCCTTCTTGGTGACTGGGGCTAGGGGGAGGGTAAAATGGGAAGAGGATGGAGGACTCTGGCAGAGAGCCTGAGTACAACAGTCAGGCCTCAGGGGACTGTGGGGGACATCCAGCACCTGGCCAGCATCAGCCTGGCACAGCGTGCCCACAGTGGATTTGGCACAAGTAGTGGCCTCTGCTGACTAAGGCAGGGCCTGGCTCACATCGGTGCATGGGTTCCTCTGGGGTCAAGTGTGGGGGATGAGTGTAAGGACAGGTGCAGTGGCCCTGGACCTAGGGTTCAGTAAGTTGTTTTGCCCCCGGAAGGCCAGACACTGCCCCCGAGTGTAAACGAGCTCCTGGGTCTGCTCAGGAGGGGATTTTGCAGGCTGGGCTCACAGCCCTCCATGGCAGACAGTCAGGAGCTGAGGGTGTGGGGTGTCAGCGGGGGACAGGAGGGAGAAGGCAGGCCCTGAAGATTGACAACAATTGCAGATGGGGCGACGAACAGATGTGTGGGGGAGCACCTTTGAAAGGGGATGCCTGTCTCCTGGCTGTGCCGATGGCTTCTGTTGAGAATGTGGACAGAGGAGCAGGCAGGCTTCCTGGGAGGAGGAGAGGTTTCCGGCAGGGAGTGGGCCCCGGACCATCTTTCTTTTGGCTAAAGGGGGGACGCCTCCCCTGCCGCAGCAGAAAGACAGATCCCCGGGCTTCACCAGTGCGCGTGCTGTAGACAGCAACTGGGGACAGTCGACAGACCAGACACCAGACAGGAAGGAGGAGGAGGGCCTGGGGTGGGGACATTGCCCAGGTGCTGCGCGCAGCGTGAGCCAGGCTCGGCCTGGTGTCCAAGCTGCCTGGGCCCACAGGCTGACCGGCGGCAAGCCTGGGAAGAGAATGGTTTCTCCTTTGGGAGGCTCGGGGCCTGTGAGGCAATGAAGTCCTGGACAAGCTCAGGTTAGCTCATGTCCACCTGCTTTCCCATGTCCACTAGTGCCACCAAGGTGTCCCTCTGGCCAGCGGGTCCAGGACCTGCAGACTCACACCACTGCGTTGTTCACGTCCACTCCTTTGTTGCTCTGGGAAGAGCTCATGGGATACTCAGCAATGCTGGTGCCATTTTCATCTTTTCTCAGTGGTTTCCTGGAAGTGGGGGGGCGGGCAGGGAAGGCAAGGGAAGGGGGAGGCAGGGACAGCATTAGTTATCAGTGATGGTGGGGTGTAACCTCCAGCTAGCATCCCTGCTCCGTGACAGCATCAGAAGGAAGCCCACGCCTCTGTTCTCAGTTAGCATCCTTGGGCTACTAGTTCTTGTGGGGTTAATCAGAAGCTGGACGTGGTCTTAACTCAGGTGTCATGAAAACCGATGCACAGGTGAGAGGGGGAAGAGGGCAGCTGTTAACGAAGAAGCAGGGAGAACAGGAATGAGTCTAGACAAACAAGAAGCACATTCAGTCTAGCACAGTCAGGCTTTGACTGACCTCTTGGATCATCAGCAGGCAGACAGACATGAATATTCCAGGGTACAGAGTTAACAGAAGAGCAGTGCTAGTGGCTGAGATTTGCAATCTTCCTCAGCATGGGCAAAGGCAAATGCGAAATGTGATGAAGCAGATGGTGCTCGTGGTGATGCTGGTGGTGGAGGTGGTAATGGTGATGGTAGCAGCGGTGATGACAGTGATGGGGAGGGTAATGGTGGTGGAGATGGTGATACCAGTGATGCAGGTGGTGAAGGTCATAATGGTGGTGGTGACAGTGATCGTGGTTAGGATGGTGGTGGAGGTGGTATTGGTGGGGGGTTATGGTGGTGGAGATGTCAGTGGTGGTGGTGATAGCCGTCATGATGGGGGTGGCAATGATAGTGATGGTTAGGGTAATGGTGGTGGTGATGGCTGCACTGACAGTGGTGGAGATGGTGATACTGGTGATGGAGGTGGTGATGGTGGTAATGATGGTAGTGAAGGTCATATTGGTAGAGATGATAGTGGTTATGACGATGGAGGTGGTATTGGTGGTGGTGGAGATGGCAGTGGGGATGGCGATAGCGGCAATGGTGATGAGGTGGTAAAGATAGTGATGGTTAGGGCAATGGAGGTGGTGATGGTGGTAATGATGGTAGTGGAGGTCATATTGGTGGAGATGATAGCGGTTATGACGGTGAGGTGGTATTGGTGGTGGTGAAGATGGCAATGGTGGCGGTGACAGTGGTGATGATGGGGTGTAGTGATAGTGACAGTCAGGGCAATGGCGGTAGTGATGATGGTGGTGAATGTCTACACTGAATCAAGAACCACCAGCGGTTCTTGAACACTTCAAATTGAGCCATTTGAAGCTCATTCCAGAGGCCCCTTAACCCCAAAAGCCGGTTTCTCCTATGCATAAAGGGATCAGGAAGGCTGGGAGGCTCTGAGAAGGCTCTCGCTCACCTGCTGGGGTTCTGAAATCACGGTGTACTTTTGGGCCTGGCTCAAGTCTCACTTCCTCCCTCCCTTGAGTTGTTCAGGAGGGCGCTGGCCCCCAGCCTAAGTGTTTCCTCCTGGTCTAAGCCACATACTCTCTGTAGCCCAATTCCATGCCACAATTCTGCTATCTCCTTCCCACGGGGCTGTAGCCCAGCCTCCTCCAGGGTCCCCAGGGGGTGCCAGGGCTGAGCCTGGATTGGGCCTTGCTGGGAGCTGTCTAGGCTGGAGATTTATGGTCATTGTCATAGGCCCAGGAGTTGATTGCTTCTGCCTTTTCAAATGTCCCCAGAGCCTCCCCAGAGCCACGGTCAGGAAGGCTGGTGCCTGGTGACCAGGTCAGTGTCTTCAGGATAAAGCCCTGACTGAGTTAGTTCAGAGAAGGCAAGGTCTGTGAGGGGATCATTAGCAGTTCATGGGAAGAATGATCAGGCCTACTCAGAGACCACACACCGAGCTCAGTCTGTGAATGAACTGTTTCCTTTTCTCCTGCAGCAGAACTCACTCAAAACACCTGCGAAGCAACCCAAGGGCACTCACTCCAGGTGGTCAAGCCCAGCCTCTGTGGCTTCTTCCAGGAATGCAAGAGGCAAACCCACAATTCCTCCCATAGTGCATCATGCTCTGTGCAAAGCCCTCTCGGTCACAGAGTTTTCCCTGTCCCTTCTCTCAGTGGTCACCTGAAGAAGCTAGGCCTGGAGTAAGAGATTCATTTCATGGGGAAACTGAGGCTTAGGGAGGCTTCATTTGCCCAAGGACGCTCATCTGGTTTGTGGCGGGGCCTGGACCACCCACTAACACTGCCTTGGCCTGACGTCTGTCTTCCCATTATTATTACTATGATTACTTTGGAGATGGGGTCTTGCTCTGTTGCCCAGGCTAGAGTACAGTGGCATCATCACAGCTCACTGCAACCTCGAACTCCTGAGCTCAAGCGATCCTCCAGCTTTAGCCTCCTGAGTAGCTGGGACTACAGGCGTGTGCCACCAAGCTTGGGTAAGTTTTACATTTTTTGTAGAGACAGGGTCTCGCTATGTTGCCCAGGCTGTTCTTGAACTCCTGGCCTCAAGTGATTCTCCCATCTTGGCCTCCTGAAGTGCCAACATCTTCCCATTTAATCAGCATTCCCAGCAGGCATTCCCCTGTGAGCTCTGGGATCTCATCAACTTGGGAAGCGTCCCTCCACCCTCCTCTTACAGATCCCCCAAGTTCTGCAGAGTCCTCCAAGAACTCTGTCTCCTTTTGCCTTAACGCAGCATATCCCACATATGAATCTGAGAACCCCATTCATGCAGACACTAACAGATACTCTCTGGAGCTTCTCTGTGCACAGGGCTCAGCTGCGCTGCCTTGCTTATGTCAGGGTCCATGGGAAATGATGGACTCTGCAGCCACCTGCTGCCCCGGGCCTTTTGCTCCCTCTGTCCCCTTCATCCCTGTTCCTGATCCACCACCCCTTTCCAGGGAGCTTTAAGCAGCTCTGATGTGACTTCCGACTCCATGAAATCCGCATGGTCTGGACAGTTTGTGGGGGGTGGCATTTTCTTCCAGCGAGATCCTGTGCTCCCCCCGTGAGGCCACTGATGGATTAAGTGGGATAAATGTATCATGAATACAAGGGGGAAGAAAGGATATCACCATCAGGATTTCAGAAAATATTAACAGGCAATAAAGAGTCTGGGCGCAAGCCCACATTGCATTTCTCCTTCACGCGTATTTAATGTTGGGCTTAGGGCTAAAATGAAAACAATTGCAACAGGTCCAGATCATGGGAGACATGGCTTAACGGCCTTCTAGGGTGGATGATGAAGAAATGAAGAAGGTGGCATGGAGCTCCCTTTGAAATCACTGAGCTGGAGGGCTCAAGCTTTCCACCCTTTTTAGGGTAAGTGGAGGAGGTCAGCAGGATTTCTATGGGCAGGAGGCAAGGAGAGAGCTCTAAAGGCATCCTGTGAGACTCCTGTGAACTCGCAGGCCCTGGGGAAGGGGGTGGCTCAGAAGAGCAGAGCAGGGCGCGAGGCTGGCAGGAGGACCAGGAAGGCAGGGCGAGGAGGGGGCCCAGGGCCTTCTCAGCTGCTCAGCCAGTTTTCCAGACAGGAAAGCAGGCAGGGAGCTTGGCAGGGGCTCTTCCTGGCAAAGAAGCACCTGTGGGGGGTACAGCTCCCAGACAGGAGCATTCGGGAGCCCGCGCAAGGTGATGGGAGATGGTGGCAGCCAAGGGCTTTCCTGAGAAGTGGACATGATCTGCTCCCCTCCTGCCACCAGAGCTGAGTCCCCAACCACTCTGTCCCCCTGGACTGCTGCTCGCAAAGCCTTTCTGGGATTCACTCGAACCCCATGGAAGCTGCATGTTCCCTAAAGCAGAACATCCAGAACCTCTGCGCCCCCCAACTCCACCCTCCCCACCAAGCAGGGCACCTCAGGGTGACACTGCAGAAGTGCTAAGAGGCAGATGTCAAGGCTCAGTAACCCCTACTCTGCCACCTTCTAGCCATGTGACCTCAGGCAAGCGACATAACCTCTCTATGCCTCAGTTTCTCATCTATGAAATGAGCACAGTCATGGTGTCCATTTCACAGGCTTTTTGGGAGGATTAAATGCATTAGTCCATGTCAAGCACTTAGACAAGCATCTGGGATACTGTAAGTGCTCCATAAATGGTTGTTAGCTCTCAGTACTGCCGGGGAAAAGGTGTCAGCAGGGAGCTGCCCCCACTGGCTGGAGTAGCCAAGGTTCTCCAGTCTGCACAGACTTCCTACCTAACGTGTGCCCCGTGGGGCTCCGGAAATGCTAAGAGAGCTGCTGGGACCCAGCCTGGCTCTGCACCTCTGTGAGTCAGCTGAGGCTGGTTTCACTAAACCAAGGAGAGGCATTTTCACCCTGGTCCAGGCAGAGATGGCCCCAGAGGGCTCCCTAAAGGGCATGGTTCCTAGAAACCAAGAGAGAGGTTAGCGAGACTTTCCTTGGTGGCACCCAGGATTCCTGCCTATAGAAGGGTGGGCTCTGCCACCTTCAGACTTCTTGTCCCCCGCCCTGGGCTTAAAAGGCAGCAGGCCCCCCACATTCCCTGCTCAGAGTGCTGTGCGGACAGCTTCACCCACACAGGCCAGCAGCCATGAGGGGCCCCTGCAGAAACCTGCCCTCCACCAGCATCTCTGGCCTGGGCAAGGAGGCCCAGGACCCAGGTACCCCTCTTGGGCCCTGATGATCATGATGTGACAGCCTCCTCCTCAGCCTGTTGCTCTGTGGGGGATGGAGAAGAGGGAGGCAAAGAACAGCTCTGGGGGCCTGAGAAGGGAAGCTCTCTTCCCGTCTCAGGCACCCACCCTTGGGAGAAGAGAAAGTTAAAGGTCCCGGACTCACCTCTTAGGAAGGCATTCATCCCCCCAAGTGCCCACCCCTGACACCCCCACCACACACTCATACACATGAACCTGCGTAACATACACAGGCACATACTCATATACACGAACATAGGCACAAATCCACACACACACATACAATATACACACACACCTAAACACACACACATGCAATACACACACACATACCTAAACACACACACAATATACACACCCACACCCCTAAACACACACACATACAACATACACACACCTAAACACACACATACAATATACACATACACACATACCTAAACACACACATACAATATACACACACATACCTAAACACACACACATGCAATATACACACACCTAAACACACACATACAATATACACATACACATATACCTAAACACATACACACACAATACACACACACATACCTAAACACACACACAATATACACACCCACACCCCTAAACACACACACATACAATATATACACACACACCTAAACACACACATGCAATATACACATACACACATACCTAAACACACACACATACAATATGCACATACATCTAAACACACATACATACAATATACACACACATACCTAAACACAGACATATACAATATACACACACACACCCCCTAAACACACACACATACAATATACACACACACCTAAACACACACATACAATATACACATACACACATACCTAAACACACACACATAATATACACACACATACCTAAACACACACACATACAATATACACACACCTAACCACACACATACAATATACATACACATACCTAAACACACACACATACATTATACACACACCTAACTACACATACATATACCTAAACACATACACACACAATATACACACACACACCTAAACACATACACACACAATACACACACACCTAAACACACACACATACAATATACACACATACCTAAACATACACACATACCTAAACACACACATACAATATACACATATATACCTAAACACATACACACACAATACACACACACATACCTAAACACACACACAATATACACACCCACACCCCTAAACACACACATACAATATACACACACACACCTAAACACACACATACAATATACACATACACACATACCTAAACACACACACATACAATATACACACACATACCTAAGCGCACACACACATACAATATACACACACATCCCTAAACACACACACATACAATATACACACTCCTAACCACACACATACAATATACATACACATACCTAAACACACACACATACATTATACACACACCTAACCACACACATATACACACATATACCTGAACACATACACACACAATATACACACACACCTAAACACACACACACAATATACACACATACCTAAACACACATACAATACACACACATACCTAAACACACACATACAATATACACACATATACCTAAACACATACACACACAATATACACACACATACCTAAACACACACACATACAATATATGCACACATACCTAAACACACACACATACAATATACACACACACACCTAAACACACACATACCTAAACACACACACATACACACACAAATGTGCACGTCCATACACACATACATATGAATACACATACCTATATATATATACATCCCCCACACTCATATACACACACACTCTGAGTTCTATGATGAGACTCCTCTGTAGACCTCGGACTTCCCCAAACCTGGGTCAAGAAGCTGAAAAAATGCCTTTCTGAGCCTCGAGGGTGTCACCATGAGAAGCAGCAGCCCCATGTCCAGACTCCATCGCCCAGGCAGTGGGAGACAGGCCTGCAGCTGACGAGCGTCCTCACAGCCAGTGGGACCCACTGCCCGCACCATCCCCCGGGATCGCCTGGTTAGCCACCTCTGCTGAGCTGCGGCACTGGACCTGTGTGTTTCTCATGCTTCTATCCTCTCGTGGGAGGCGGAGACCGAGGGGGAGCAGAGAGGGCTCGGCCAAGGGAGGGCCTTCTCACAGGTGTGACTCTCTCCCCCTTGAGCACCGCTCTGCAGCCTGGGATTTGTTCTTAGGGCAGAGCCCTTCCCAGCTGGACACTGAAGAAAGCACTGCAGGGTCACACAGAGAGCCCTGGACTGGGGGCTTCCAAGCTAGCTCAGGCCATGGTGACTGTCCTCCAAGCCTCCGAGATGCCAGAATGGTGCTGGGGGTGAGATCCCTGCTGGGGATTCTGTGGGCAGAAGTGGCCCAGATGGTGTCCATCTCACTGGGGGTCTAGGCACCCGCCTCCCTGAAACTCCAGGGACAATGCCTCCCTGCCACCCACCTCTCGACTGGGGACGAGGGGGCTGGGAAACACCTCTGAGTAGAGGGGTCTTCAGCTGAAGTGTGGTGAAGGTCCTCTACAGAACAGGTGGGCACAGGCAGACACAACATGTGGTCATGCCCTTGGACACCAGCCCTCCGTCATGAAACCTCCCTTCGCCTTGTCTTGCTGTCACAAAAGGCCTTCACTGGTAACAGGAATACGCAGAGCCGTCTGTTCTTCCTAGAGGCCGGGTTTCCAGGACAGACTTGCCCTGAGCTCCTGCGCAGCCATTCTCCACCAAGACTCCCCTGCAACCTACGCTGCTCCGCTGTCCTGAGCCAGACCAGCCCAGCCTGGTCACCATGGGCACCACAGGGACACATGGCACTGCTTCAGGGGCTCCTGAAGCAAATAAGGAGGCTGAGGGGGTATCTGTCCCCAAGAAGCGGCCCATCCCCGCCCTCGGGCTCCCCAACCTCAGGCACAGGGCACCTCTCTTCTCAGGCAGGATTTGTCCACAGGTGGCTCCACCTCCAGGGTCCTGTGGGTTCAGTTCGAGTACACAAAACAGACTCTACGGCCCCAGGATGCTGGCCTCGACCTGGCACCAAGTAGGGAGTCATCTGACCAGCAGTATACAAATGAACAGACTGCAGCAAATTAGGAGAGGAACTAAGAGGCAAAGAACTAGGCATCGAGGGAGAGAAGAGCAGGAGGCCTGCTAGGCTGTTAGGTTAGTGAGGTCCAGGGGGGTGAGAAGGGCCCTGCCATGCAGGGAGCGAGACAGAGCCAAGATGGAGGCCCATGTGGCTACAGAGTCCTGAGCAAGGGCGGTGAAGAGGATAAAAACACCAGCAGGAGTGGTGGGCGGGGACCAGTCCCTGCAGGGTGCAGCTGGCCGGGGCAAGGTGTCTGGGTCTTATCCTGACTGCAGTGGGTGTCACCTGAGGACTTCTTAAATGGGGTTCCCGTCCATCCTCACCCTGCCCGATGACCTTGACCCAGCGTGTTTGGAGAGATGGGTCCAGAGAGGCATGAATTTCTTGGTGACAAAGAAAAAGACCCCAAGAAGCAGGGATCCGTCTGGGTCTCCCATCAACTGGCCCTGGGCATACCCTCAATGTGCTGAGCCTTCTGTCCATGACTGTCCACAGTGTATGCAGGCCTGGACTCCATGCCCCCCACACCAAGGATGCCGGCAGATGAAGCAGGCTCATCCCTGCCACCTGCCTCACAAGGCAGGATGGCATTTTATCACCCATCATGGAAGATCAGTCTCTATGGGGGAACAAACAAGCCCAAAGAAGCATCTCAGCCCAGGGCAGGTCAGGACGCCTCGTGCCCCTGCCCCTTGCAGGCCTGACCTCTTCCTGGATGGAGGATGTGGCTGTGTTGGTGAGGCTATTGCAGCTTCTGAGACTCCAAAGAAATCTGTATGTTGATCAGGGAAGGAGCCAAGCCCCAGACAGCCTGGAAGGTGGCAGTGAGGCCCAGGGGGAAGGCACATCGGCCAAGGAGTCAGAAGATGGAATCTTAATTCTGGACAAAGCACAGGAGCCAGCTCCTGGAATCCAGCCCAGGTTCCAAAGGATGCAGGATGGTCTCTGAGCAGCCAAGGCCACACATCACTGCTCAGCACTTGCCCTAAAGAGGCCCTTCCTTGGAGTACAATAACTTTGACCTGACTCACAGCGCAACCAGGTGTGGTGATTCTGGGTTGGGCTGGGGGTGGTGGGGAGGAGGGAGTGTTGCTACAGGTATGCATATGAACAGCAGGGAGAGGTGACAGATGGGAACCGCACTGAGACCCCAGCTGGCCAAGAGGCTTTGGCCCATGAGATAACCCAGTCTCAAGGCCCCCAGAATGCACCAAGATGCATTCGAGGTGCATTTCTTGCTCCTGGAAGTTTGTGGTGAGTTGAGGGTGGATAAAGGGGTTCCACTCTTGTCCTGATTCCTGGTCCTCACTGCTGGCCTCTGGGTGTGGCCTACCTTTTCTTCTCCATGCCCCTCCTTTGGCCCTGACTCTGCAGATCAGCTGGAGACCAGAGCAGGTGATGAGGGAGAGAGGCTGGGCTGGCCCCTGGCACAGTAGGTGTGTCCTACAGGGAGGAAGAGGAGGAGGTAGATGGCGGGGCTGCTCCACTGTGTTCACAGCCTGGGGGTTAAATAGCAGTATACACATCACTTAGCATCTGGAGAGAAAAACTGGAGTGTGTCATGCACAGGTGGGAGGGAGGCTGGCTGTGCTACTCTGAAACTTGGAGGGGGCCGCTGAGTCAGGGTACCTGCACTTGAGCGAGTGTACAGAGAAGGGAGAGTAATGGCAGGAGGCCTACTAAGAAATGAGGCTGGGAGGGGGGTGGGGCAGGAATGGCAGGGGGCTGGGAAAACTGAAACTGGTGAAGGGGTGAGGCCCAACACTTAAAACTGGGTGCATGTTATTTACATCAAAAGCAGACTCTATTTCACTCACCAAGACAGAGAAAAAAATGAATTTACTGCAATTCTAAATAGAGTATGTCCATTTAAAAGGTGGACTCCGGCAAGTCTGTTGAAACAAGCCTCCATTCACACCACAGAAACCACCACTGAACAGTTACTGTGTGCCAGGCATCGTGCCAGGCACCGTCAGAAGAGAGATGAGTAAGACGAGATGACCAATCCCCATCTACTGTGTGTGCATCCAACCACGGGTACACACATGCATGGGCACACGAGCGCCGACATACACCTACTTACAGCAGAAAGCAGAATCATAAATTCAGAGAGAGCTATGACTCTAGCAGTTGGACAGGGAAGAGAGAGCTCTATACTGGTCCCAGGATGACATCTCAGAAGAGGTGGCATTTGAGTTGGGTCTCCAGGGAGAAGCAGCAATGACTCAACTGGAAGAAGTAAGGGGAAGGACACTGACCTTCCAGGAGTACTCGATGAGCCAGGAGGAGAGCAGAAACCTCTGGGATCTAGCCATTTCTTTCCCCACCCAGGCCTCAGTTCCCACATCAGTAAAACAAGGGATTGGCTCTTGACCATGAAGGTTCATTCTGGCTCAGATTCCACTGGAAACTCATTTCTACCCTCCCTGGCATTCCAGGTGCCTCTGGCACCAGATCTTCTCTATACACCACACATTCAGTAAGACCTAATCTTTCTCTGGGCTACTGCAAAACTCCAAAAAGAATGTAAATTCTAAAAAGAAAACTAATTTCACTGATTAACTTTCTTTTGAGTCTATGATTCAGGAAAGATCTTGGGGAAAATATCCATGAAAGAATCAAGCTAAGGAGATGAGGGACTGGAGTCGGAGAGGGAGGGAGAGAGCTGAGGGTAGCAAGTTCCCAAGGAGGAGCCATGTTGGGATCATCCAGCTTGGAAGGCTGCTGGAGAGGACGACTGCAGGGTGACAAATGCACAACAGGCTCAGAGACCCACAGTCCACCTGGAGAGGAGCCTGGAGCCCCCAGGACAAAAATGGAACTGATGTATTTGATTGTGTTGAGAGGAGGCAATGTTAACCCCAGGAAAGGAAACAGCACAGTACACTATGTGGCTCAGCTATGCGCAGTATGCTCTTTGTTACACTAAGGTAAGCACCGAATAGGCTCAGAATCCCCCACCGAACCCTACTCTAGGTGGAGAATGCAAAGAGGGGGAAGTATGTTGTATGTCTGTACTGCAAGGATGCTGGCCTTGGTATCCTCCATAGTGGAAAGGAAATAGATAATGCTTAAAATGGAAAGAAAATTTAAATAGCAGTATACACATCACTTAACATATGGAAAGAAATACCAGAAGAAACAGCTAACTGTTGATGGTAGTTCCTCTCAAGAATGAGACTCGGGGAAAGAGGAGGGGGCTGCTGTCTTTTGCAAGAGTGTTGGGAGCACATTTGACATTTTAAACCATAGTATGTATACATATTCCTTGGATAAAAATTAAATTAAAAGGAGGGAATAAATGTGCAACGCCCTAGCCACACTTTCTAATCATTAAGCTGTCTCAAAAGGCATACACAACATGCCTGACTCTTTGGAAAGGACACAACCTTCACTCCTTTCTCCTTCTCTTCCCCCATTACCCTGTATTTTTTTCTCTTCATAGTCTTAATTTAAGATCACCTCATTTATTAATTTGCTGGTGTGTGTGCTTAATCTGCCTCCTCCAGCAGGAAGAGAACAGGGACCGTCTTGTTTCTTCTGTATCCCTTGTGCTTATGGTGCCCAATAAATGGACCAATACTGAACAGCCCTGTGCCAGTCAATGGGTTTTCTAAGGCACCATCAAAAGCCTTGAGTATTAGAAAGTACTTGTTCTACTGAAAGTGGCTCAACTATAAACAGCTCAAGAGTGCCAGAGCGCAGCAATAGGCGGTGCTTAGGCACACTCAGGCACGCACACTCAAGCCCACGTCCAGGAAGCAGCACGCTTGCTTAAGGTCAGCAATCAGCGTCGGCAGGGTCAGCCAAACTGTCCTGCAGCCTTGTGTTGGTCTTTCTGTCAATCATACCTGTGAGAGGGAAATGGCTGTCTGATGGCTTCATGGCAATGGACAGCAGAAAGGAACAGACCCACACCAAGGATGGCCAATGGAGGCAAGGTGCTTTTCCTGTGCCGGCGTGGGCATGTTTCCGTGGAGCGGGTGGGCATCACCTTCCTTTAACACAGGAGCGCTTCTCTGAGTGAAGGGTGTGGCTGTCAGAGAAGCTGTAAATGCCGCCCCTGGAAAATAGCCTCATCCCTGCAATTACACAGGCCTGTGGGACTCCCCAGCTGGGATCTGAGGTCTACCCAGGCAGTGGGCACTTTGCCCCTTGGAGCTTTATCTTGATGACTCTCTGTGGTCATCGCTTGTTTCAAGTTTATCTCTGCCCTGGATGGACATTCGTGTTGTCTCTGCATTTATACATCCGAGTGGCTGAATGCCTGAATGGCAGCAGTCCCCCTGCAATCCAGGATGGGGACACAAAAGGCTGCCTGGAGATTGTCATTTCAGAGGGGGAATACTGAGGCCACAGAGGGAAGCAATGCCCTCTGAGCTGGGCTGGGCTGGGGCTGGGAACGGGAACAGGCTGGGGGCTTGACTCCCAGTTCTGGGCTCTTTTAACAAATCAGGCTGTCCTGCTGTCAGAAATGTGCCCGTCAGGGCTAGAGGTGGGAGGACGCTTGGGTGCCAGGCATGGGGGTACAGAGCACCCAAGGACTCTGGGGCCTGCTCTCCATGCAGGTGTAGATAAGAAGCTTGTTCATAACAAGCCTGGGGCGGTGAGGCCACCAAAATGCATGCGACATGGGCTGCCCATGGCTGGGAACCCCCTCTGAGTTTGGAGTCATCAACAGGGAACTTGGGGGCCATTGCTCCTGCTCATCCAAATTCAAGTAACACCCGCCCTGCCCAGTCCCTTAGCCTGGCTAATGCACCTCTTTAAGAAACCTCCCCACCCCCCCACTGGCTACCAGGTCTGGGCAAGGTGTCCCCTTTGAACTCCCCCCAGCGTGGAAGCTCCCTGAGCACGGTCTACCCAGTGCACAGGTGGGACTTGGGGATGGTGTGCTGAGTCACAGGAGGAAGTGCTGATTCACCTCATCTTCATCCAGCAAGTGCTAGTGAGACCCTTCCTCCTGCCAAGGTCCAGCCCCCTTTTAGTTAGGCCTTGGACACAGATGTGAGGGCCCTGTGGGGTGCTCCTTCCACAACCGCAGCTCAGCCCTCGGTGTCCGCTTGTCCCTGAGGAGGCCTGTGTCCTGGTGGCCGACACCCCCAGGTGCCAAGATATCTCCAGTCACCTCCTCTCTGATCTACCCAATTCTAGAAACATCCTCCCAGCAGTCCGGCTCTGAAAGGCTGTGTTGGGGCCATTTACAAAAATCTCTTGGAAATCCCTAGGACTTGAGGCCATGAGAGTTTTTTTTTTAAAAAAAGAGTAGGGGTTATCAGTAAATTTTCCTTTAATGGTTTTGCAGTGACATGAAACGCTTGTTTCCTGAGAGAAAAGGCATGTTTCAGATGAATTATCGACCAAAAACAATTGGCCCTGAGCAAGAAATCCTCCATTTCGCTGGAGAGAAACGTGGACAGGCAGCTGGAGTGTGTGAGGATGCTATCTCTTACAGCCCCAGCTGAGGTCAGCGCCTGGGGGCGGTGGGGGGCACGTTGCTCTGACCCACCAAGGGGTCAGGCCTCCCTCCCCAGCCGCCTTCTAGGTGGGTTCTGGCAGCATTGGGCTCTATTTCTGCCTTCACCTGCAGTGAGCACAGTCCCCTCTTGTTATTGAATATGTCTGCTGCACCAGGGATGCTCTCTCTGGATAATGAAGACCTCCGGTCAAAGGGCTGGGTCTTATTCTTCGGTGTCCCCGGGTCTTGGTCCGGAGATGGATGCAGAGCCTGGTGTGGGGCAGCAAAGGGGCTGCGCAGCAGGGGGTCCGCTTACAGCCCGTGTGCCTGCTCCATGGGCTTCCTGCCGGGAGGCCGGCCTTGCTAACGGTGTGTCCCGATTCCTCTGCATCTTGGGTTTGGCCAGCGGGAGGCACGCACGGGAAACAGTGTGGAGAGCAGCGGGGAGCATTTCTCACCCTTCCTCCCTGTTTTGGGGCTGCTTCTCTGACAGTTCCAACCACAGCTCCCGCTAGGCCTCCTTCTCCTAAGTGCGAGCCTCTCGCGAGGTTCCCATGGCACTAGTTCCCCCACTTGCCTGTCTTCCTAGAGGTGCTAACTGCTCCCACTCTGCAAGTCCCTGAGTGCCTCACCTGCCCCATTTACTCCCCTGGGCCTGCCCAAAACGCAGGAATAATCCTGGCCTGGCCCCTGGGAGAAGCCCCGCCCATGCCCTGAAGGAGCCCCGCCCACACTCCCCCCACCCCCGAAGAAGCCCCGCCCACACCCCTGGAAAAAGCCCACTATCTGAAGTCTGGTCCACTGAGCCATCTGGGATGAATTCTGTTTTTTCCCAGGGTGCTGACAGACCCAGAGGTCAAGAGCTCAGAGAGAGTGGAAGGGGACAGACAGGAAGCCCCTCGAAACTGCTCTGAGGAGAGGTCAGGATGACACCCCTCACATCCTTCCTGGGAGCCCCCCAGCCCAGCTGAAACAAAGCTCAGCAGGCTATCGCCGGGCAGCACCGCCATAGTGAGTTATTATGTGAGTTTGTTCTCTTCTCCCTCCTCCGGTAGAACCAGGTAGCACATTTCTTCAGGGAAGGTTTGGGGCAGGGAGGGGGGGCAGAAGTGGCTGAGGTGTCTTTTGTAAGAACATGAGTTTATATTTAAACAGATTATTCATGTTGAGTCTCTCCCAGGGGAAGCGGGCCATGTCTGCAAGGAGACTGGTAGCCATGGCCTGGTGGTGCACTCTTTCCCCAAAAGTAGCTACCGAAGCTACTCTTTAGTAGTTCCTAGTGTCTAGAGCCACAGGCAAAGTAACTGCTCAGCCTGGTGACAAGCCTTCCCAGTCAGGCTCACAGCTTCCTCCAGGGTCATCTCCTGCATCACAGGGGCTTGGGCCCAGCTGCTTCCCTTCACAGGTGTCTTTGCCTAGAAGGCCTCCTCTGCTCTGCTACTTAAAACCCCTCTCCCATTCCAGCAGGCCCTCAGCTCAAATGCTTTATAGTCCAGATCAGAATGCACCATGACTCCTCTGGGCAGCCACAGTGGGCTGCCAGCAAACCTCCCACAGCCTCATCGAGTGGCCTCTAGGGGCAGCCTGGGTCTTACCTGTTTGCATGCCCACCAAGCCTGGCACATAGGAGGCACCTACAAAACACCTGGGAATTGGACTAGCCATGTCTCCTGGGAGACTCCAACCATCCACCCATTCAATATCCACCCATCCACCCATCCAACCATCCACCCCTCCACCTATCCAACCAGTCAACCCTCCATCCATCCATCCAAACATCCACCCATTCAACCATCCAACCATCCACTCCTCCACCTATCCAACCATTCAACCATCCATCCATCCAACCATCCACCCATCCACCCATTCAACCATCCACCCATCCATCCATCCACCCATCCAACCATTTAATCATCCATCCACCCACCATCTACCCATCCACCCATCCACCCATCCAACTATCCAACCATCCACCCATCCAACTATCCAACCATCCACCCATCCAACCATCCAACCATCCACCCACCCAACCATCCAACCATCCAACCATCCACCCACCCAGCCATCCACCCACCCAACCATCCACCCATCCAACCATCCACCCATCCAATCAGCCACCCATCCAATCATCCACCCATCCGACCATTTAACCATGCAACCATTCAACCATCCACTCATCCAACCATCCACACACCCACCCATCCAACCATCCACCCATCCAACCATCCAGCCATCCAACCATCCACCCACCCAACCATCCACCCATCCACCCATCCAACCATCCAACCATCTACCCATCAACCATCCATCCATCCAACCATCCACTCATCCACCCATCCAACCATCCACCCATCAACTATCCACCATCCAATCATCCACCCATCCACCCATCAACCATCCAACCATCCACCCATCCAACCATCCAACCATCATCAACCATCCACCCAACCATCCAACCATCCACCCATCAACCATCCACCCATCCAACCATCTTTTTCTCTTTTTTTGTTTTTTTGAGATGGAGTCTCAATCTTTCACTCCAGTTTGGAGTGCAGTGGTGTGATCTTGGCTCACTGCAACCTCTGCCTCCTGGGTTCAAGTGATTCTCCTGCCACAGCCTCCTGAGTAGCTGGGATTATAGGCGTGAACCACCATGCCCTGCTAATTTTTGTATTTTTAGTAGAGATGGGGTTTCCCCATGTTGGCCATGCTGGTCTCAAACTCCTGACCTCAGATGATCCACCCCCCTTGGCTTCCCAAAGTGCTGAAATTATAGGCGTGAGCCACTGCACCTGGCCCCACCTTGGTTTTCAAGGCTAGGGACCCTACCCAGAGTTACATGGTTTTGGAGACTTGGGCCTTCTGCCCTGAGAGAAGCACAGACAGACCTCACCAAACCCCGAGTATCCCCTCTCCCGCATCCCTGAGGAAGGGTAGGCAGGAATACCGAGGTCTGTGCTTAGCCCAACACTGGAGTCAAACTACTCAATAACCCTGACACATGGTGCTGCAGTCAGGGGTGGGCTTCGGAATCTCTTTGTTCTGGGTTCAATTTCCACTGCTCGCATATTGTGCCATCCCGGGCAGCTCTCTAACTCCTTAGAACCTCAGCCTCCTCTGCAAAATGGAGCTGATTGGGAAAATGTAGGTGGAGATGAACTAAGAGAACGTTGGTCAGGAGAGGAGCCCAGTGTCCAGCTGAGGTATTGCTGACTACGGTTATGCCTGTGTTATTTATGTGTGTTTTTGGAGATTGCCCCGCAGCATGCACATTTTGGGCAGAGAGGGCTCTGAGCTTGGGTCCTCAGCTGGGTGGCAGATGCCCAGGGCATGGCCTGTCTTGTGTGGAGTCGCCGTGCCCAGGCCCTGCCCCCAATTGTCCTCCCTCCTGTGCCCCATTACCAGGATTCCCCTCGTCTGTTGACTTTCCATGTCCCCCCATCCTGTGTGCCTGACTGTGCACTTCTTTTAAGACTTTTACCTTGATATTTTCCTCTTCCTGCTTTTGAATTACTAAAGTGAAATCACAGAGAACAATCAATTTACAGATTAAACTTAAATGTTTTAGGTGTTAGGAATGGTCTTAATGTAGACCGTCTAATTTTGGGAGTCAGGAAATGTTTATAAAACTTTCTTAGAAATATTATATTGTTAACAACTCCTATTACTTTTTGGTGTTTTGCAACATTTTTGTATTTTTTACTTTGCACTGGGCCCGACATATAATTAGCGCTAATCAAATGCTTGTGGAATCAAACTCCCTAAAGTGACAGAGACATTATTTCTGAGATCAACTTTAAAATATCTCGGCAATGAAAAAAAGCAAAAGAAAAAGAAAACAGATATAGCAAATATCACAAAATCTTGATTAACTATTGAATTGGGGTGAGGGTAGGTGGAAGGTCACTGTGTGTTCTTTCTGCTTCTTGCATGCTTAACAACTTTTCTAATTTAAATTAATGATATGGGATGTGTGTAGAAGACCCAAGCCCAGCTGGGGTTCCCTTCGGCTTGGAGCTGGGGGCAGTGGGTAAGCACTCACCTTTTTATGGCTTTGTAGCAAATGATGACAAGCACAGTCAGAAACACCAGGGAGGCACAGCATACGGCAATGATGACCACCAGCCCTGACCACCAGCTTTCCTCAGCAGGGCAAGAGGTAGAGTTGGGAGCTGAAAGAGACAGGAGCAGCCTGAGTGTCCCCTGGATGAGCTGGTCGTGGCCAGTGACAGAGGTGGGACCATCATGGGTGACACCATCAGAGGTGTGGGGGGAGGTCACTGGCATCCATCACCTGGATGAAGGCTCCCTGATCTTTGCTGCCATCCCTGTCTCCACCCTGCAGTAGGTGACATCATGGCTGGCCCCCAGCCAGGCTGGCCTCTGCGCGCCTCCATCCCTGCCCCGGAGTGCTCAGAGCAGGGGCTAAGTAAGGGCCATGCCCCAGGCCATCCATCCTCCCTCAGCATGAGATAACTGACAGCAGGTCAGGTCTAATTTCCCATGAAAAATAACAGAGCATCTCATTCTCTCAGCTGAGGCACTAAATCTGGTTCCTCTGCAGGTGGGGGGTGGGGAGCAGGGCTCACAGGGGATGCTGAGGAAGGAAGGAAAGACAGGGAGGACTACCGATGTCCATTTCTTTAAGCTAATTTCTTGCAAGAGGCAGACTTTCTCCCTTCTTGGATTCAGCCCATGGGGTGGGTATTTGCAGCTGTCTCAGTTGGTACAGGGGGTGGCCAAAATTTGGAAAAGTGTCATTGACAAGGCACCGGACACTGGTGCTACAGGGCTCTCTCTTACTCAATCAATGGAGTCCTTGGGGGTAAACCTGTCCTCCCTCCCTTGGCATAGGCTGTGCTGGGGTGGACCTGAAGGACTTGTGTCAATGAGGCAGGTTCACTTTCCTCTGAGAAAGGCAAAGACATCACACAGCCTCAACCCAGGGCTTCTGGGAAGACTCAGACACAACTGGAAAGCAGCGCCCAGAATTGCAAGACGAATTGACGTAAGAAAGGAAGGAAGGGAGAGGGAAAAGAGAAAAAAAGAGAAAGGGGGATGATGAGGGAGGAAGGAAGGGATGGATGGATGGACAGACAGAGAGACAGTATTAACTTTGGATAGGTCTCCAAGATGTGAATATATGCAAAAGATTTGGAAATACACCCAGTCTTGGTGTCCACTCTACAACAGATACCTCGAGGGGTGCAGTGGTAGGTGAGGAACGAGGGGATGACTTCCCAAAGGGTAATGTGGATGGCTTCATTATGATTCTTATCAGAGTGTCATCTCCATCTGGTGAAATACACCCCCCATCTTAAAAGTGCCATCCTCTGAGCTTCGACAAATGCATGCATCAGTGGAAGCCGCACCTCCAGCATGACACAGAGTATTTCCATCGGCCCAGAAAGTGTCCCTGTGCCTCTTTTGAATCAATCCCACCCTGGGGGCAACCACTATTCTGATTTCCAAAATCATTGATTAAATTTGTTCGTTTAATCATGCAGTATGTATTTTTCCTTTGGTTCCTTTAATTAGGATAGTGTTTTTGAGATTCACCCATGTTACTTCATATTTCAGCAGTCCCTTCCTTTATTGCTGAATAGTATTTCTTTATATGAATAGATCACAATTGGTTTATCCACTCACCTGATGACCAATGCCTAGGTTGGTTCCGGTTTTGAGTATAGTGAATAGAACTGCTATAAACATTTGTGTACAAGTCTTGGTACAGACACATTTTCCTATTTCTCTTGGATAAATATCTAGGAGTGGAATTGCTGGGTTGTATGGCGTGTGTATGATAAACTTTAGAAGGACGTGCCAAGCTGTTTTTCCCGAATGCTTGTACCTTTGTACATTCCATGCAGAATGAAGAAAGGTAGAAAGAAAGAAGATGGGAAGAAGGGAGTGGTTACTGATCTGTTGCAGCTAGATTAGGCGATCCAGGGAGCCATTATGTGCTTTCCGGGGAACCAATGCCAAGACCCCACTAACAAGTGCCAGGTCCCCCAGGAGTGAGCCTCAGATGTCACAGAGACCAGGCAGAATCAGAAATGCTTCCTGATGGTTCATGCCTGTAATCCTAGCACTTTGGGAGGCTGAGGTGGGTGGATCACCTAAGGTCAGGAGTTTGAGACCAGCCTGGTCAACATGGTAAAACCCCATCTCTACTAAAAATACAAAAATTAGCTGGGCATGGTGGCGGGCACTTGTAATCTCAGCTACTCGGGAGGCTGAGGCAGGAGAATCGCTTGAACCCAGGAGGTGGAGATTGTGTCATTGCACTCCAACGTGGGTGACAGAGTGAGACTCCTAAAAAAAAATCAATCAATAAAATAAAATAAAATAAAATAAATGCTTCCTGAGAGATGGCTGGTAGAAGGATGCCACTGGGCCCCTCAGCTAGGGCAGGCCCAGGACTTTAGAAACCTCAACACTGAAAAGACACAGAATATAGCACTGAAAATATGAATAAACTCTAAAATAAGAAGAAGGAGAGTCAAGGGGATTCTCATTTTCCCCATGATGAACTGTTCAATGCTTTCTTGGTGAAATATCAAACAAAAAAAATCCTTCCCTCTAATTCCTCATTTTGGGCTGTCCCTGACTTGGCTGTGTCTTCCTGGGGTGATGCCCCCCACCTTCCTTACACTAAGTCAGAAGTCAGAAGTCACTGCTGGAGAGTCAGAAATACAGCCAGATCATCCAAGGCCGTTCTGTCTACACTGCACCCCCAAGCCCCAGAGGTCTACCTCCTCATTTTCACCACAAAGGGAAGCAAGTTTGGTTTCCATGGCTCTACTTCAGGCTGTGACACCTCTGGGCGAGACCCCAGGGCCATGCCTGCCACCAGTGGTCCAGGACCACAGACAGTCACCTGACACTCCTGTGGCTGGGGAAATCTACCAGTGTGTGGTCTTAGCCAGGGGCTGCTGCACTCCCTCCAGTAAGCACTTGGAAATACCGGGGCGAGTGCTGTCTTTGGTTGTCACAATGTGTGATCCCAGCAGCTATGGATGTTAATGACAATGAACTAGATATTCCCACACAAGGTAGAATTGTCCTGTGAAAAACGCCAACAGGGCCCCTGTTGAGAAATTCCATCAACTTGATTGATTGCAGGCCTCACATGGAATTTGGCACTAAATGTCACAGTGCCTCTCTTCTTTACATCCTGTTAGTTAGGTGGGAATTTTCTTTTGCTGTTCCTTTTCAAACATAATTGATACTGAAAGCAGTGAGCCCATGGCTCTCGGCATCGTGCACAGGGCCCCGTCTGATCGTCTGCAAGCGCACTCCTCACCGCACATGTATGAGAAAACTAGCGAAGGCAAAAATGCTAAGAGCTCTGAAATGAGGGAGGCATTCTATGAAACCTAGTCATGGCATGCTCTTGGATTTTGCTCAGAAAACCAGCTATTGTGTTCAAAGGATGCATCCTTATTTATCCTGGCTTGAGTCGATTAGAGAATGTAGCTGGAGGAAGCCTAGGAGCTGTTATTTCAGAAAGGAATACGGAGGTTCGGGAGCAAGAAGCAACCTTCCTGGGGGCCAGGGTTGGGACCCTGATCTTTGGGCTACAGGCTGGGTCTATCCCTGCCAGAACTTCCCCTCCCATGGGGTGTGGCCAGCACCTCTTTCTGGAGGTGCTAAGACAGCCTACATGTGCACAGATCCATGGTTCATATTCGAGAAGATAGCATCATGAAGGTGCTCATTCAGTCATTTGTTCATTCACCAAACTGAGCACCCTCGGTGCCTGGCACTGTGCTAGGAGCTGGGAGTACAAAGATAAATCAGATGTAATCTGTGCCCTTAACAGGGTTGGCGCCAGCCGCCCCATGGATCATTAACTACAAAGCTAAGACCTGATCATTTTGCTCAGGAGTCTCCAGGAGAAGAGACACACATGAATTGCTAATGCACAAGGTGAAGGTCATTTCAGGGGCGTGGGTGATGCCTTGTGAGAGACAGGTGGTCAGACAGGGAGGCTGAGACAATCAGAGAGTGCCAAGTTCCAGGACTGAGGCTGCCTGAGCTCTCTGCCTCCTCTGTCACACCCCCTACCCTCTAGCCAAGATTCTGCAACAACAGAAAGGCAGGAGCGCTCCTGACCTCTCAGGGGTTGCAACACCCTCTCTTCCCCGAGACTCAGTGAGGCTTTGTCTGCTGTATTCATTAAACACTCCCGATGCCTGTAAAGATGATGAAGCTGGCAACCAGAGAGAGCCTGAGAGCTGCGCAAGCTGCGTTTTGCTTCATCAGAGGAGCAGCTGTCTTTTCGTTATGAGATGCATCCTTAAAAGCTTTGGACGTCTGCTTCTATCCAAGATGGAGTAATGGGGGCCAGATCTGCCCCTCCTGTCTGAAATACTGAAAACCATACCAAAGATTCAAAACAGAGGTTTTAAAAACAGGAAACTAAAGACAGTGATTCCCAAGGGATGACGAAACAAATTAGGTGAGTCCTACCGCAGGCCCAGCTCACTGCCTTGAGAGAGTTTCCAAAACAGTGGTGCAGGAGAGAGAAGCCGGTCAGGGCCTAGACAGCTGCATAAGTTGGAGAGATGGAGCTGAGAGTCGAGGGAGTAAACAAGACAGTGAGGTCTCTCCCCCAAGGGACCTTAGAGTAGAAGGTGGCAATGGTAAACAAATACACCAAGAAATATATAATGACACATCGTGGCGAGTGCTGTGAAATAAATAAAAAGAGAACCCCCGTGGGTGTTTGCAGAAGAAGCAGGTGGGGCAGGCAGCTTTGGATGTGCCCACCTGTATGGGGTCCAGAAGACCAAGAAGATCAGAAAATTCCCTTGGGGGTGAGGGGCGCTTGTGGACCCCCCCCAAGGTCCAATGCATGAAAGAAGTGTGTGAGGTCAGACAAGCCCTCCAGGCACTCTTGGTGGCAAATGCCTCTCCTATTGTCCTCATAGGGTTTTTGTGAGGATCAAAAGAGATGATGGAGGCATTTTTGTGGGTACCAGGAGTAGCAAAGATTACTAGGCACAATGGCACATAGCTCAGTTATATTCTCCTTTCAGAATTGGGAAACTGAGGCCTCATAGCCAGGGGCCTTGCGACAGTACTCATGGCTAACTCAATACATACTAACGTCTGACCTGGGCAAACAGCTATCCCCCCTCAGAGCCAGCTGTTGGAGAAGCTGCGCACAGGAGGTGCTGAACTGACAGGCGAGAACAGAGCCAGTGAGGAATGAATCAAACCGACAGTGAGTAGGTTGGATACAAGCTCAGTTTTGTAAGATATCTTTAAATAGGAATGCAGTTGGGTCTAGAAGAGGGGGAGTGAGAGCCATGTTCTTGGTTTTAAAATTGCTTCTCCATTGTGAGATGGAGGCTTTATCCACGGCGGGGCCTCTTGACCCTGTGAGTGGCAGCCCGCTTGCTCACATGGCTCCCCGGTTCTGGAGCACAGCCTGAGTGCCAGGTACTGCTGGTGACACCGTGGGCATGCTAGGGGCCTCTGGGCCTCAGAGGCATTGTTAGATGGCTTTCCTATCTTTCCAAGTCTTTGGGGACTCAAGCTCCGGGCTGCCTGAGCGGCTTCCTGACTGTTCCCTAGGAGCGGAAAGGGCCTGGCGCTTAACTGGCCTTGACCGCAGTCAGGTGGGAGTGGTCGCCACACTTGCTCTCTCTGCTTCTGGCTTCCTGAGCAGCCCAGCTCCGGGCCCATTAGGCAGGTCACAACTGCTGACAATGCAGTCTAGTGCCGCTTGTCTAGGGCCCTACGCACCATAGAGCTCAGCCTCCGTCTCCTTCCAGGTGCCAATGTCAACGAATGAGCTTCCCAAGCCTCTGGGGGCAAGTTCAGCGTTTGCTGTGGGAAATGAAGGCAGAAGTGCCTGGGCTGGGAGTTGCTTCTCTGTCCTAAGGCGAAGTGTGGGCCTGGTGACATGGCCATGGGGGAGCAGAGTTGAAAGGAGTCACAGCCCTGCTCCAGGGACAGTCTCCTGGCACCACTGGTCCTCAGCGTGTGCTGGGGTCCCCCTTCTGCACCGCTCCCTCCCCACCCACCACAGTGTCTTGAGGAAACCGTCGAGCATGTTGGGGAAAAGTGCAAATGCACAGGACTCTCTAGGCACGCGCTGAAAGGGCCGGGATGCTGGAAAGCACTCAGGAGCACGCGTCCTCTTCGGCCCTGCCTCACCCAGCTTGCTAAAGCCCCTGCTGGTTTTGTCTGGCTCACAAGGAGTGTAGGGGCCAGAGCTTTGCTAAAGATGTGTGTGATGTAGAATCTGTGTTGTAGTCCCTCTGGACAGAGAAGGAAACTGAGGTTCAGAAAAGGGGAGGAGCCTGTCTGAGGCCGCCCAGGGACCAGACCCATTTTCTCCTGTCTCTCAGCCTCACTTTATGAACTGCCCACAAAGCACCACAAAGGATGTGGTTTCTCAGCAGTCGCTTCTGGGCTGACGACCCTATCCCCTGCCCATTGAGGAAGGAATGGCGTGGGGGTGGGGCCGGCCACCCTCCTGTGGCGCCTGCCCCCCACACAGGGTCCCATTGTCTCAGGCTGCTGCTCTCCATTCCTGGGCACAGGGTGCCCTCGGGGGAGACCTGTGCCAGGGTGTCCACCTCCTATGGCAGCTGGGGGAGGTCTGGAGAGTTAGCCTGGTTGTGCGTCTGCTCCCTCACTCCTCACCCCGAAGGCACCAGAGCACATGAGCTGCACTTGAAAACCACAAATACAAAATCAGACCTCGGTGCCTTGGCCAACCTCGGCAATAAGCCCCTATTTCTACAAAGAAATGAAGAATCTCCTCTGGGGTGTGCCTGGATGAACACAGTGCCCCTGTGCGCCTATAATTCAGGGCCCCCCATCCCCTTCTCTGCCAGTGGGAATTTGGCTCAGGCTTCTGGGTTTAGCATGGAGACCCCCCTGTTTCATAAGTCTCCCCAATTCCTCCCCTCAAATCAAGGGTTTCTACAGCAGGAAGCTCCTGGCTGCCCACAGGTGAGAGGCACCTGTGCCTGCTCCATGCTTAACAGAAAGCCTCCCTGGGGCACAGAGCTCCTGGGGGTGCCTCAGTGGCCTGCCTTTCCAAAAACAAGGGGCACACGCTTCTCTGCTGTGCAGGAGGGAAGCGGATTGTGGGCACTGTGGTCTAAATGAGGGGATCCTGCCCTGCAGCCTGTAGCCTGGGGCAGGGCTGGGAGGGGAGTGTCCCAGGGGGGGTGATGCTGGCCTGGCCTGTTTTGAGGCAGTCTGTCTCTTGCCCATCTCTCCCATGCTGCCTCCCGCATGCCAACGATGCCCGTTCCCGCCCCAAGAAGCTGGGCTTCGGTGGCCAGCAGCACTGAGCACACGCCCCTCTCACCCACCGCAGATGGGAACGGTGGGCCTGTGGATACGCATACCACCTTGGTCATACCCACCGCAGATGGGAACGGTGGGCCTGTGGATACGCATACCACCTTGGTCAGCACCCACCGCAGATGGGAACGGTGGGCCTGTGGATACGCATACCACCTTGGTCAGCACCCACCGCAGATGGGAACGGTGGGCCTGTGGATACGCATACCACCTTGGTCACACCCACCGCAGATGGGAACGGTGGGCCTGTGGATACGCATACCACCTTGGTCAGCACCCACCGCAGATGGGAATGGTGGGCCTGTGGATATGCATACCACCTTGGTCAGCTGCTGGTGGGTGGTGTGGCAGCAAGTCAGACCTCAGTGTGCCACCAGGATGGCCTCAGGGCTCCAGAGAAGCCCAAGCCGCAAGGGGTAGGCCAGGCGGGACTCTTCACTGAGCTTCACAGGGAGAGTTGTGAGAGTCCTGGGTCCTACCTCACTGCTGAATGAGTGGCCCTGAAAATATCCTCTCTGCCCTTAGCCTCTTCTCAGCAACTGCTTTGTGTGTGCAGAGCCTTTCAGGGCCTCAGCGCCAGCCTGATGGGCCCCCTGTGCTGGAAGCATCTGACAGAGAGGGGGGCCTCCTTGCTCGGAGCGCCTCACTACCACTTGGGCAGTGCCTTCCTCCTGGCTCAGGCCCCTACCTGGGCGTTCCCTCCGCCCACTAAGTGGCCTCATCTTGTGACTGCTCCCTCCAACCCGCTCTCGACCTTCTCCCTGACTCCAGGCCTGTGCTGGGTCTTGCTGGGTTATCATAGTTGTGCCATCACCCTGCCAGCCCCTCCTTCCTGGGGTATCATATCAGTTGCCCAGCTCAGCACAGTGGTTATCCACACTGGCTTTGAATCAGAAGGACCAGGAGTTAAAATCCAGATCTTGACTTTGGGCATCATTGACTCTGTTAGATTTAATTTCAGTTTCTTCCACTGTAAGTCGGGGGAGGCAGAACCACCTCCACAGGGCTGGTGCAAAGATTACATGAGAGATGCAATCAGAGAGCCAGCGTAGACACCCCCTCAGCTGCTCGCCCACATCCTTTCCCTTCTCCCTGCAGAACCCGATTCCCCTCCTGTACCCCCCTGCCCTCCAGAGGACCTAGGCTTTGGGGGAGGCGGGCCCAGCCTAGGAGGTAGGTTTTCAGTGGTTGCAGCCAGGCCTGGTTGTTCCAGTACTTATGCCCCTAATTGGTTTAGGGGTCACAGAGTTCCAGCAAGGAGAGGAAAAATCTGCTGGGGGCTCCTGGTGGTTTCCCTGGTCTTAAGGGAGATGCAGAGCAGGCAGCTTCTCCTCCTGTACACAGCTGCGTCCTTTATGTCAAAGCTGAGCAGCTTATAGGGGCTGAGGTTGTTGGGGTACAGGGTGGGTGGGTCTCAGTGTGATGCAGGGTGGTCAGGGTCAGTCTCCAGAGAAGACACCGGAGCAAAGACTGGACCTGGGCAGGGGGCTTATCATGCAGGGATCTGGGGAAGGAATGGCCGAGTGCAGGCCCTGAGGTGCGTGTGGGAGTGCTGGGGAGCAAGAAGGAGGTCAGTGTGACCAAGAGGGAGTGGTGAAGGGAGACTAGAAGGAGATAGGACCACATAGGGCCATGGGGATGCCATGAGGAGGCCACGGGGAGGACCAAGAAAGGAGGCGGCAGTGGGGGGGGACTTGCCAAAGGGTGGTGAGTTCTGACCTACAGGTCTGCACAGTCCCTCTGTGTTGAGAGTACACCAGGGGTGTGGTGTGGGGAGGGGTTGGGGGCTGCAGGGATATTGCTGATAACCCAGCATCGAGATGGCAGGGCTCAGACTCAGGGGGTTATCAGCAGAGCTGGTGAGAAAAGCTCAGAGTCTGGAAATGCTTTAAGGTAGATTTCATGAACATGAGGATGTGGGCGGCAGATACAGAGAGCAGCTAAGGATGACTCTGAGGGTTTGGGGCTGCACCTGTGGAAGGAGGAAGCTGTCACCGACTGATGAGGGGAGGATTACTGGGGCCGTGCAGCGTTGGGACAGGTGTGGAAGTCAGGTGTGGAGGTCAGGTGTGAAGTCTGAAATCATCACACGCCACAGGAGACAGAGAGAAAGCAGCTGGGGTGGCCTCCACATTCAGAATCGAGGCTGGGCTGAGGCAGGCATTTGGGAGTGGTCAGCATGCCACCCTGAGACTGGAGGGGCTCATCAAGTGGGGAAGGTAGGCGGAGGAGAAGAGGGCCAAGGCCTGGCCCTGGGGCCCCTCAATGTGAGGAGGTGCAGAGGAGGGTGAGGTGGGAAGCCAGCGAGGAAGGTGGCCCAGGCCATCTGGTCTGCGGCCATGTGAGGAAGGGATGTCCAGGACGAGGGGAGGTCAGCTGTATCCACAGCAGCACACGGGCAAGGATAGAGATGCTGGGAGCCGCCGCTGGATGGAGCCACGTGGCGGTTGCTGCTGGCTGCTGAGAAGTGGTTTGGTGGGAGTGGAGGGAGGAAGCCCGGATTTGGGGAGTCAAAGAGAGAATGAGAGAGAAGAAAAGCAAACAGTGGGGACGCACAACTGCAGCTCGAGTTCCGCTGCAAAGGGAGCGGCGTCGTGGAGCCGAATCTGGTGGGGAGAAGTCATGGGAAGGATGAGGTGGTGTGAGTGTGTGTGACTGTGTGTGTGTGAGTGTGTGAGAATGTGTGTGAGAGTGAGTGTATGTGTGAGTGTGGGGAGTGTGTATGTGGGGGAGTGTGTGTGTGTATGAGTGTGTGAGAGCTTGTGAGTGTGTGAGTGCATGGGAGTGTGTGTGTATGAATAGTGTGTATGTGAGTGCATGGGAGTGTGTGTGTATGAATAGTGTGTATGTGAGTGCATGGGAGTGTGTGTGTATGAATAGTGTGTATGTGAGTGCATGGGAGTGTGTGTGTATGAATAGTGTGTATGTGAGTGCATGGGAGTGTGTGTGTATGAATAGTGTGTGAGTGCATGGGAGTGTGTGAGTGAGTGTATGGGTGTGTGTGTATGGGTTTGGGAGTGTGTGTGGGAGTGTGTATGAGTGTGGGGGGAGAATGTATGAACGCGTGTATGTGAGTGTGTGAATGTGTGTGTGAGGGCCTATGAGGGTGTGTGGATGTGGATGTGGGTGAATGTGTGTGAATGACGGTATGAGTGTATGTGTGAGTGTGTGTGTGTAGGAGTGTGTGACTGAGTGTATGAATGTATGTGTGTATGAGTGTGTGAATGTGTATGTGTATGAATGAGTGTGAGTGTGAATGAGAGTGTGAGTGTGTGAGTGCCAATGGCTATGGCCCAGGAGAGGGGGAAGAGCTGAGCCCGAGGGGGCCTGTGCCTGGTGTGTCTGATAAAGTGAGAACAGGGAGAGGTCTGAGGGGCCCACAGGAAGCAAGGACAATGCTTGGCCAGATGAGGAAACTGAGGCACACAGCCAGGTTAAGTGAAGGTGCCCAACTTCATTTAGGTGGGTCCCGGAGCTGGGATTGAACCTGGATAGTCTGGCTCCGGGGCCGACCTGCGATGCCTGCATAGACTCAAAGCAGACGAGTCCCCCGCGTAACGACAAATGCCCAGGAAAGATGCTTTGGGGGAAACCTGGAGGCTGGAGGGAGCAATGCGGTGTGTGGAAAGGGGTGACGGGGCCACCCTGGGCATCAGGAAAGCCTCTCTGAGGAGGCGACGTTCAAGCTGAGCCCAACAGGGTGTGGGGGCACCCTATGAGAAGGTGCCAGCAAGGGAAGAAATGGGGGACACAGGCAGCGGCACCCTGCGCCTCTCTGCCCTCTGGCTGGTGGCTGAGGCCTTTCCTGAGCCCTGGGTGGGGGGCCCCGTGCCCTTCCATCTGTGGCTCCTAACCTGTAGCCCGTGTTCCACGGGCCACCTGCTCCCCCCGGCTTATTCATTCTGCCTGGTGCTCTGGGCGCGGGGCCCAGCGTGGTGGCAGACTGGCTGCTTATCATCAAGGGCACTGTTCTCAGGCTCGGTTCCTGAGGGGGCATTTAAAAAAACCCAATACATTATTAATAATTGCCTCCATCATTCCTGCGCCTAATTAGGAAAGGAAAATTATGAATCGGGCTTATGTCTCTTGGTGGGGGCGGCCTCAGCTTTTCCCCGTGCGAGGGAGAGTCTGGGTGGAGGCTGGGGCAGGAGCCGAGAACAGCAGGTCGCTGCCTGGTAGAATTAATTGCGCGTCTGGTAGCAACTAGAGAACACATCCCCCTTGTTTTTGCCCAAAGAGCCCTCTTTGTTAGACTCCTTAAGACAAGGCCTTGTTACTCAACAGCATCTCCTCTCTTTTAGTAGCTGCATTCCTCCCCTTTCTGTCCTGGCCCTGGGTCCCCTCCCCAGATCTGCCAGGCCTTCTGTTCCCACCAGGGCTGCAGACACATGGCTGCGCAGAAGGGCTACACACTGGCTGGCTTTAGAACAGCCCAGCACCTTTGAGAAGTGACTAGAGGAGGCCACATTCAGAACTTGTGCCCATGGCCAGGTGTGGTGGCTCACGCCTGTAATCCTAGCACTTTGGGAGGGCAAGGCAGGAGGATCACTTGCACCCAGGAGTCTGTGACCAGCCTAGGCAACATGGCAAGACAAAAAGTTTAAAAGTTAGCTGAGATAAATAGGCTGGGTGCAGTGGCTCGTGCCTGTAATTCCAGCATTTCGGGAGGCTGAGGCAGGTGGATCACCTGAGGTCAGGAGTTTGAGACCAGCCTAGTTAACATGGTGAAACCCCATCTCTACTAAACATACAAAAAGTAGCCAGGTGTGGTGGCACACGCCTGTAGTCCCAGCTACTCGGGAGGCTGAGGCAGAATCAGAACCACTTGAGCCTGGGAGGTAGAGGTTGCAGTGTGCCAAGATCGTGCCACTGCACTCTAGCCTGAGCAACAGAGCGAGACTCTGTCTAAAAAGAAAAAATTAGCTGGGATAGTGAGACAAAAAAATGTAAAAATTATCTGGGCATGGTGCTGCGTACCTGTAGCCCCAGCTACTCGGGACTTGCATTGGGAGGCTGAGGCAAGAGGATGGCTTGAGCCCAGGAGTTTGAGGCTGCTGTGAGCTATGATGATGCCACTGCATTCCAGCCTGGGTGACAGAGCGAGACCCTGTCTCAAAACAAACATGATGGGGCCCTCCTGAATGTGCCATCAGGTAGAATGTGCTCTGTCTAATCAGTTGTAATCACTTTGCAGAGGAGTTCAGGGTCAACTTAGACCAGCGGTTGACACTGATCTGAAGGCCAAATCTGGCCCATCACCTGTTTTATAAATAAAGTTTTATTGAAACACAGACACACCTATTTGTTTATACCTTGTCCATGGCAGCTTTTGTGCCACATTGGCAGCATGGAATATTGCCTCAGAGGCTGTATGGCCTGCAGAGTCTAAGATATTTACTATCTTGCCTTTTACAGAAAGTTTTTTTACCCCTAATTTAGAGGAGTCTTAACCTGAGATTCTTAGACAAGCTTAGAAGAGTTGTCTGCAAGTACCCTGAAATTATGCCACAAATTTGTATTTTGCAAGTAAACAATCCACTCCTTCCACATTATTTTTAGAAAGGCCCTTTACCCCAAATGTCACACCAAGGCCCGGATGGGAGTCTCTGGGCGTGTGGCACAGGGCTCCATCTTGCCTGGGAGTTTTCACGGTGACAGTGTGGTGAGGAAGCAAAGCATCGCAGAGAGACAGGCACAAATTTGGATCCTGACTTGGCCACACCATGCTCACTAAGTGACCCCCAGACAAAGCACTTACATTTTGCAAGCTTCAGTTTCCCATCGTCAAAGGATGGCAACATTCCCTGGAAGGTTGGGGGAGCTGCTTCCCACCTGCTGGCTGGGACACAGGGACTCTGCTCTGGAGGCAGAAAAGCTACACGTCTGACTTTCCGGGCACCTGCAGCCCTTCTTCAGGGTCTACACTAGGGCTGCAGGGTAGCTATGCACAAGGTGGGGGAGCCCAGGAAGTGATGTCCCCTGCCCTGCACAGCATCCTCCACCAGTGACTGACAGGTGCGAAGTGTGACAGCCTGGCTGGGGACAACTATAGGCTGCAATTGCCTCTGCAGCACTTGGCCTGAGAGGGTGCTTTCACCCGGCTCCCCCCTTCCCTGCCCCACCACCTCCGTTGCCTCCTCGGTCTCTCCTGGGGGAGCAGTTCATTTAAAAATTCTTGTGTGAGGGTCTGAGGAATGGTTCCACATTAGGAACCCCAGACATGAGGTTACCAAGATGCTGTAAGCTCCTGGCCTCAGTCTAAAGCATCCAACAAGAGATGAAATGCTATCCCAATGAGATGCGTGTGAACTTTCCACGTTCTAGATGACCCTTTCCCAGGACCACCCTTTGCTAGTTCTCTGGACAGAGCCTAAGTCCTGTTTAAAAGGATCCTATAGGGTTAAGCTAAGAATGATTTGAGTCCAAGTTGGGACCAAAAAGGGATGATGACACAGCTGAGAAGAATCACTGCTGCTCAGTTGGTCTTTGTTAAAAAGGAATAAACCTGAAATGTCTGTGGCTGTGGGACAAAACCATACACAGTATTGAAGAAAAAAAAGATCCAGATTGACAGCCCAGAGCTGGATTGTCTAATATAGTAGTCACCAGACACACGTGACCACTTAAATTTAAATTCCTTAAAATTAGATAAATCAAGAATTCATTCCTCTGTTGCACTGGCCATGTTCTAAGTGCTCAGTAGCTACACTTGGCTAATGGCTACCGTTTTGCACAGCATAGCCCCAGACCATTTCCAGCATCGCAGAAAGTTTATTGGGCCATCCAGAGTGATGGGAGGTGGGGATGCTCTGCTTCTCTTTCCAAAAAGGCGGCCAAGAGCAGTTTTCTTACCCGACTGCAAGCAAACTGAGACAGCCACCTGTATCCTGCCACTTCGATCTACTTTCAAAGCACATTTTTCTAAGATTCTTTTATTTGATTCTCAGATCACCTCCCCCTAAACAGGCAAGTCAGGGATCACAAGCACTATTTATAGATAAGGAAACTGAGGGTTCCGAAGGTCAAAGAAGCAAAGTCACAGAGCTGTGAGTAAAGTGACAGGGTCGGGGCTGGGGAGACTCCTCCTCCCGGTGAGCCAGCGCTCTGCTGAGCTGGAAACATGCCAGGGCGTATTCTAACCCCACACGGGGCCCCTCGCTCCCTCTGTTTTTCAGCAGCCACGTGGCTTGGTGAGTAGAACAACTGGATCTAAAAAGCACTAACTGTCTTCCTGAAAATAACAAAGCAGAAGGCAGCCCTGGCTCCACCCTCCTCGGTGGGCAGCTGTGCCACTGTGGTGAAATGGGACCAGGCCCCAGGCCCACACGAACTCCACCAGTGAAATACCCAAAGGCCATTTCTGTGACACTGGCTCGTCCAAGGATGGGGCGCACCAAGACTGGGCACGTTTGGCAACCAGCTCCTGTCTGGAAATTGCATTCTCTGTCTGGACAAGCAGCCCAGTCTGAAGATCTGGGGCACGTGGCCTGCGTTATGGCACTGTCATCGAAACCCTTTGGACATCTGCAAGTCACTTCACCTCTCTGGACCTCAAATGCCTACCTGCCCAATGGGAGTGGTGACCCTGCACTGGAGCAGGGGTCCTCAACCTCGACACTGTGGACAATTTGGACTGGATAGTTCTTTGTGGTGGGGGCTGTTCTGTGCACCCTAGAATGTCTTGCAGCATCTCTGGCCTCTAACCACGAGATGCCAGTAGCACCCCTTCCCCAGCTGTGATGACCAGATGTCCCATGGGAAACTAAGAGAGCCACAGGGCTGGAAGATGTCCAGGGTTCTTTCCTGGCTTCTGCACTCAGTGGAGACTGATGTGTCCAACATAGGCACAGCCAACAGTGCCTGCCTGGGCCTTCCAAGTGCACTGCACCGATCCCAGCCAATTGAAGGAGTTAAAGTGGATGGCCTTCCAGCCGGGATGTTCTGAGATTACACGCCGACTGCCTTCAGGATGACCTCTGGCTACTCAGAGGCTGTGCAGTGGAACTGTCTGTAACAGGGTCCAAGAAGAAGCCAAGGCATTATTTCCAAGGCATCCATAATTCTCGCTGCCAAGTCCAGAGACAATGGGCCTTTGCCACCCCACGGTCCAGTTCATTCTAAATCTGAGAACAAGGAACCCATTCACTCTTGGGAGGGGCAGATGGTACAGGGATAGGGGGTAGGCCAACATCTCTTCCAGGAAACAGTGGCCTCTGGCCTTCTCTGATTGCTGGCAAGGATGACACAGAAACTTGGGAGCAGGGAACAGGCGCTGCTCCTACTGCCTTATTTTTCTCTGGCGGAAGCAGGGGGCAAAACCGATGGATGCTTCTCACTGAACCAGCTAGCAGAACCTTGCCATCTGTCCCAGGCAGAAGGCCCGACAATAGAGCTCTCCCAAAGGCCACTGGAGACCCACCCTTGACTGAGTGGAGAGGTGATGCCACCCCCTTTGTGGAGAGGACTCCTTTGATGATGGAAGGAAGGTGTAGGTGAGCAGGGCGACTCTGACCTATTCCAGGCAGAACGGCTCCCAGCTGGAGTGCCCGCCGCCAGATCCCAGGAAACATGAAATCCCGCAATGCGAACCAGGAACAGCCTTTCCCTCTATAACAAGATGCTATTATGGCAATTTACACAGAATCATGGGTACCATTGCTTATGCCCATGCAAAAGGCCACCCTGCTGGGCCGGGCCTGCTGGGCTGTCTCTGGGCCTTTGCCAGTGTTTGTTTGTTACTTGCCATCTGCTGGCAAATGAGCAAATGCTTAAGGTTTCAGAAAATTTTATGGAGGAAAATATTTAAAGAATGTCCAATTGCTTAATAAAAACGTTAACGGTAAGAGTTACTAAGCACTTGTCATGTACCTTAGATGTGACATCTAAGTCTCCTGATCCATCAGGAGATGTGGGTGTCACTGTCCCCATTTACTGAAGTGAGAATAAGCTCAATGAAGAGAGCTCAGTTGTGGAGCTGGGATTCTGGGACAACCTGAGCCCAAAGTCCATCTTCTTTCTGTCACGTCCCACTGCAAACCAGGCAGAGACCACTGCTACTAGACCTTAGCAGCAGCGCCTCGGTCTAGCCCAAGAACAGATTTTAACACTGCCTTGCGGAGGGGGAAGCCACAGGGAGCCTTGACCTCTGTCCTCTGGTCCCCGCCTTCTCCAGCCCTCTATCTACCCCTCCCAAGGGCAGATGGCAGGACTCACTCAACTGAAGAGACTGTGATAGGTGAGCAAGACCAGAGAGGGCAAAGCTGGCTACACCCACACCTTGGATTCCAGGAGGGAGGGAAAAGGGAACCAAACTTCTCAGCAAGGGAGAAATTTATTCATTTTCAGGATGAGCTCTTCCCCTTTCATTCCTTACAGTCGTGGCCTCCCTGAGCACAGCATTTCAAAACCTGGTGGACGTCGAGCCCTCAAGAACCCAATCACTGCCACCCACTCTTTACATTTCATGACAGCCGGCCACACGGGTCACCATCATCAACCATTCCATCACCTTCCTTTGACAGGGACATGAATGGGCTCTCAGAGGTGAGGGCCGCCTCATACAGACAGGATGATGCTTCAGAAACCAGCTGCGTCCGCCTGCTTTAGAAAACCAAAGTTACCAGAAGCAGGCGCCACAGCAGCTGAGGCCTTTGGGAAGGCACGGCTGGCTTGGCTCATCACCAGGAAGTGAGGTGGGGTCTCAAAAGCTCTCTAAGAACTGACATTCCCAATTCTGGACTCTCCTAAACCATAAAATAGAACCAATAACCTGGAAGGGCTCGCTATGCACGCCAGAGAGCAGAGACTCCTCCAGCGCTTCCGAAGCCCCGCTCTTCCCCACCCAAAGCTCTTCTCCTACACGCAGCGGCCTCGTCTCTCCTTCTCTCCTTCCCTAGCCCCATGCTGTCTGAAATCCAGCCCAGCCCGAGAGCCCCATGAGACGCCAATTTTTAAAAGAGAACAGAGAAATCCAGATTTCTTTTTAAGTCTGGGTCTTGCTATGTTGTCCAGGCTGGTCAACTCCTGGCCTTGAGCAATCCTCCGGTCTCGGCCACCCACGGTATTGAGATTCTAGGTGTGAGCCACCGTGCCTGGCCTAAAATATGAAATGCCTTTGATGTTAAATATCGTTTCTTTTCTTCTTTTAAACATTAGGTGTGGCTCATTAGTGCAGTATCTAATGGCTGCCACTGCCAGACTTCTGAGGGGCAGTGACCCAGGCTGTGGCCTCAGACATGGATTGGTTTTAATCTATCTCTGTGGGAATAAAGGAGGGATGCAGCTGTCATCCTAAAATATGGAAAGTAAAAAATAAATGCAGTGTTCTTAGGTCCTGGGGCTGTCCTCTGCCTTTCCCTGACTTGCCTGGGCGTCTTACCATAGGGTGGGCAGGAGGAAAAGTTCCGCAGCTGCCGGTCCTGGCCCCTGCCCCCGCCCGGCCCTATCTATGCTCTCTCCCCCCCAAATCGATCAGGCCCATGCCTTCAAGTACCAGCCAGATGCCAACTACTCTCATGGGTGCAGCATCAGCCCAGCACGTCCCCCAGGCCCCTGACTTCCATATCCAGCTGCGACTCAGCGTCTCCGCTGGCGTGGTCCACGGGCTGGCTCTGGGTTCCCTGTCCAAAACCAAACTTCACCTGTCCCCTGCACCCTTCTCCCCCCGGTCCTCCATTCACCCAGCTGCTCAGTTCAGGAACCTGGATCTCTCGGACAAGCCGTTCAATTGGGCTACAAGTCCCCTCTGTGGTCCCTTCAACCGTGTCCCCCACAGCAGCCTCCTTGCCAGTATCTCCGCCTGCCCCCCAAAGTACCCAGGGGGTTCTTTGTAAAGTGTAAGTGAGATCCTATTACATTCCTGCTCAGTGCCTTTCAAAGGCTTCTTGCCAGAGGCAGAAGAAAACCCAATCTTTTTATCATGCCCTTTCCGCAATGCTGCTCCCATTTGGATCACTGAGGTCTAAACCCTTGTAGGGAAGAATCTAGAAAGTTTCCTAGCAGTGGCAGAACTGTCAGGGCCAGCACACAGTGGGCACACTTCCAAGGGGGGGATGGAGAATCTGTGAGACGTGGGTTTAAAAAAAGGAAGGAAGGAAGGAATGAGTCCTCTTACTTCATGGCTGTCCCTCCGACACAGCTGTACTTGAGAACTGTCAGCCACTGCCACCAGCTCAAGCTCACACTCCTGCCCATCCGTTCTTCTCGGAGGGATGAGCGGCTCTGTGGACACGTCAGAACCGGCTAATCCCAAGGGTTTAAGTGGCCCACAGAAAGCATCTCAGATTAGTTGAATAAAAAGATAAACTGCTTTGCTGGCTATAAGGCCCAGAATGTTCTCAGAGATGAGAAGAAAATCCCTCGTGTATTTCTGACTGTGAATGAGTCCAGGGTTCTGGCCTGGGGTGGGGGCTGAAGGGAGGGGGCTTCACCCCACAATTGGCCTGTGGTTGAAGGCCGCGTGGCGACAGCTGGCCTCTTCCTCGGTGGAGTTGTACGAGCTCTCTGAGTCTGTGCGGTGGGCTGGGCAGTGGGCTTTGTCTTAATGATAACATAAGTTTACAGAAATGGGGAGAAAAAGAATGAAGGGGGGAGGAAACGGAGGGAAATATTTTAAAATCTCAAAAGCAGGAAGATAAACCTGGTAGCTCTTAATGCCATTGGATTCTGCGGTGCCTAGGCTAAGAAACTAAAGAGAACCCTGTGTCTGAAGGAGGGAGCCTTGCCTCACTTCTAAGCGGACATGTGGCGGATGCTATTGGTGTCCACCCCCAGGTTACCTTCTTGGGGCACTGATGATGCTGTGACAGGGAGGCCTCGGAGGCTGCTCTTGGCCTCAAGGCAGAACTTCCCGTGTGGGGCCACTCACTCCAGAGTTCCCATGGGCTCCCCACGGAACGTTCCAGCTGAAACCACGCCCTGGCTCACCCCTTCCCTTTCCTGTCCTGCCTCCCTCGCTTCCTTACAGCTTCCTCCTGGGCACACCCCTGTCTCTGCTCAGCTCACTCGGCCCTGCCGCTAGGGAACCAATGAAAGACAGGATGGTGAATGAAGTCTCGATAAACATCAAGTCTCTAAAAACGCTGTCTAATGTGAACACCTGACCACATAAGACTTCCAAAAATTCCACTGAAATATTAACATTCACAGTGGCTCACGCCTATAATCCCAGCACTTTGGGAGGCTGAGGTGGGCGGATCACTTGAGGTCAGGAGTGCAAGACCAGCCTGGACAATATGGTGAAACCCCACCTCTATTAAAAATACAATAATTAGCTGTAATCCCAGCTACTTGGGAGGTTGAGGTAGGAGAATGGCTTGAACCTGGGAGGTGGTGGTTGCAGTGAGCCGAGATCGCACCAGTGCACTTCAGCTTAGGCAACAGAGCAGGATTCTGTCTTAAAAAAAAAAAAGAAATATTGACATTCAAAAGCAAAGAGTAGATAGAGTAAGAGCCCTGATGATGAAGGACACAGTCCTGTCCTCCAGCCACTTAGAATGTCGGCAGCCACCAATGTGGAGGCCCTGGGCCAATTCAGTGTGCCACCAATTTTCAGAGTGTACCACAAGCAAAGCATTGTGCAATGGACTCTGAGGGGTGGGTTCAGGGATGACGGGGGTCCATGGTCTACCCTCTAGCAGGGACCTGCATGTTGGTGGGGTCATCAAAGACCACCAAGGACAATCTTCGATGCTACCGGCCCGCTCTCTGTGGGCTTGACCTGGGTTTCGAATATTTTGCTTCTCTGTTGTTGGCAAGCAGTAGGTGTTGAGTAAACGGTTCACAAATGAATCTGGATTAGCCCAAAACAATCATACAGCAGGGAAACAGAACCATCAAAACAAACAGCTCTTGCCTTCCATGATAGCAACAGGGGTCACTGAATTTTCCAAAAATGTAAAGAATCAACTCTCTGCAGGGCACCAGGTTAGGACTTGAAGTCTGGCTGCTTGGAAAGGAGGCTTGGCGGCAAAGCAGTTTCTCCGCGGGGTCTCCATTGGCTTATGGGGAGGGACAGTTAGTTCTCTGTTGTGTGAAATGGTCCCTGCAGTCGAATGACATTTCTCATCCCTGGCCCCTGCCCAGTAAATGCCGGCAGTGCTTCCTCCCCAGTCACTGTGGCAACCAAAACCTAGACACCCCCATTTCCAAATGCATCCTAGGGAGTGTTTCTACCCCCTGACTGAGAACCACTGGTGGGATAAAATCAGCTCAAGGTGAGAAAGGGAAGGAGAGCAGAGGAGGGTGGGGCCAGTCCATGCATATGTGCGTGTGCATGTGCGCGCACGCACGTGGGAGGATTCACATCATCTTGCAAAAAAGGGCGTACGAGGGAAAGGGCTAGAGAGGGAGGGGAGGGGAGGAGGAAGAACGCCTGTGAGTGGCAACAAGGAGCCTCCCTGAGCATTCCAGAACACTCTGCATTTCCAGCACAGACGGAGCTTCCACTCTCCTCCGCCCAGCCATTCTCCTGGTGGAGTGAGAAGGCAAGTGGCAGCTCTGCCCCCGGGAGCCCCACAAACCAGCGAGAGCAACCAGTGGGGGAGGGGGAGGCGTCGCTGGCAGAGGCGCTTCCAGGAAGGACGTGGTGTTCACCACCCTGCTCTGGGCCTTGGCAGAGGCCCCGGCCTGGACCTCACAGTCTGGAAGCTTCCCAGACAGGCTGGCCCGAGACACTTGAACCTTTCCTGGGCTCCTCCAGGGGCCAGAGGGCAGCATGGGTGCCACAGCCAGGCCACAGCCAGGTCACAGCTGGTGATGACAAGGGGCAGGAAGGCCCTTGATACAGGGCAACGGTTGCCATCCCTGAGGGCTGCCTGACCATATTTAGACAGGAGCTCGTGGAGAGGTAGCATCAATCAAGCTCCACAACCTGGGCGGCCAGGGAGAAACAAAACAAGGCAATGTCTTGGCACAATCTTTGAAATCAGTGGTTGCTGCAGCGAGGAACCCAACACAGACACACACGTGAGCAGGGAACTCGGCCTCCTTCCCATCGCCGTGAGATTCATAGTCCTACCTTGGCTAACTCGGCTGCTCAAAAACCTTTAGATCTTCCAGAATCACAGCCAGACTCCTCAGCCCATCCACCCTGAGGCAGTTCCCCACTCCTGTTACCTCCCCCAAGTGGGACTGTACTCAGCTTCCCCAAACCCCTCCCATACTACCCGCCTTTGTGAATGCCGTTTCTTCTACCTGGAGCACCTCCTCCACCCACACTTCCACTCCTCCCTATTCTGCTCTTCAGAATCCTAACTGCTCTCTGAGGCAGAGTTCAATGCCACCTCCTCCAGGCAGCCATCCCTGATGGCTCAGGGCCCATCTACAGCACTTGGTGCCCACCGAACTCCCTGCTGGCTGACAGCTTCTTAGCCTCTCTCCCCTGGCTGGTGAGCTCCACCAGAGCAGGGAGCAGCTTTCACTCGTCCCAGGGCTGCCCCACCCAGCACCTGGCACACAGGAGGTGCTCAGTACACACTAGCCAGGTCAATCAATGGCCTTGCTGGCAGATGGCCCCAGAGCCACCAAACTCTTAGCAAACACTTGTTGGCATCAATTTCTCATCTTCCTTCAAACTCTATCTGGCACCTGCCGCCTCTCTTCCCCCTCCATCGCTGCCCCAGTCCAGACCACCACTTCTATCACCTTGGCGACATTTATAGCTTCTTGACTGGTCTGCCCCCAGCCCTCTTACTACCCCCCTCCCCATCTATTCTCCACTCAGATGCCAATGATTGTCTTAAAAAGCAAATCTGGGCCACGTGCCGTGGCTCACCCTATAATCCCAGCGCTTTGGGAGGCTGAGGCGGGCAGATCACCAGATCAAGAGATCGAGATCATCCTGGCTGACGTGGTGAAACCCCATCTCTACTAAAAATACAAAAATTAGCTGGGCATGGTGGCGCATGCCTGTAGTTCCAGCTACTCAGGAGGCTAAGGCAGGAGAATCACTTGAACCTGGGAAGCAGAGGTTGCAGTGAGCTGGGATTGTGCCACTGAACTCCAGCCTGGCGACAGAGTGAGACTCCATCTCAAAAAAAAAGCAAATCTGTGTCATCGATATGGTCAAAATCTCTTTAACGGTTTTCCATAGCACTTGGAAAGAAAAACGCACCTCTGGCTGGGCGCAGTGGCTAATGCCTATAATCCCAGCACTTTGGGAGCCCGAGGCGGGTAGATCACTTGAGGCCAGGAGTTGGACACCAGTCTGGCCAACGTGGCAAAACCTTGTCTCTACTAAAATTACAAAAAACATTAGCTGGGCCTGCTGGTGTGCCCCTGTAATCTCAGCTAATCCAGAGGCTGAGGCACAAGAATCGATTAAACCCAGGAAGTGGAAGTTGCAGTGAGCCGAGATCGTGCCACTGCACTCTAGCCTGGGCAACAGAGTGAGACTCCGTCTCGTAAACAAAAACAAAAAACCCACCTCTGTCCTATGTAAGCGATGGTTTATAAAGCCCTGCATGATTTGGGACTAACCTCCCCAGTCTCATTTATACCACTGTGCCTTGTGGTCGCTGTGCCCAGCCTCGTGACCTTCTCTGGGTTTCTCACACCCCTGATGGTTGTACCCCAGGGGCTTTGTATGTGCTGTTCCCTCTGCCTGGAATGCTCTTCCTCATCTTCACGGGGCTAATTCCTTCTCTTCTTTCCAGTATCAGCCAGCTCAAAGAGAGACCTTCCCGGGCACACCCTCCCTATGGAAGGTAGGGTCCTCTCTGTCATCTCCATTCCTGCCCCAGAATCCCCAGCTCCCCACCTCCTCCCACAGCATCTGGCCTAGAGTTGGTGTTCAACAGATGCTCACGGAATGAATGAATGATTGAATGGACCTCATGCCCACCTGCAGTGATCTCCCACTGGACATCCAGATTCCATTTCTCGGTTCTTAACTATGATAATTAGAAGAGTTTTGGGCTGTGCACTTTTTTAGCAGAAACCAAGAGTGGCTGTCCCTTCTCAGCATACTTCGCCTCTTTCTGATTTTCTGTTTCATTTGTCAGCACCGATTTCCTTAGGAGAGCACAATCACGGTGTTGCTTACAGACTCTCGCTCCCGTTCTGTATCCACAGAAACAACCTCCCCCGATAGTCAGGGGGGCCCTGCCCTGGGCCAGGGCCTGGGCACTAGTGTGGAAGCCTGAGAGGCAGCTTGGGGACATGCCAGTCCTGGGACCCTGTGGGACGCAGATGGGGCTGGCGCAGGCTTCCCAGCCCAATCCAGCACTTCTGACAGTGACAAAGCACTCTCGACTTCGCGCCCAGAAGCCCTGATGTGATAGCGTTCATCACCCGCCCAGCAGACGCAGAAACTATTCCCCTCCCCTTTTAATTACACCAGTAGCCGGTCATTTACAGGCTGCCTCATCAAATCCCTGCTGGGATTGAAGCTGTTGCTTGATGGGCTGGCTGGAAGATGAAATCAGATGGCCTCGTCCTGGCTCCAGCACAGCCCCTGCTCCCCCAGTCCCAGGGCTACGCCAGGGAAAAGGGTCCAGCTGTCCTCTCTGTGGCCTGTCCTGGTCCCCTGGGACACCACCCATCAGAACCAGGCTGACTCAGAAGTACAGTGGGCTCTCATCCAGAACGCAACCATTCTCACCTCCTGCCTGGTGCCACCTGGTCCCAGTGGCTGTCACCTCTCCCCCGAGTCACTGTAGCAGGCTTGTAATCGGTCTCCCTGCTCCTGCCCTGACCCCCACAGTCTCATCTCAGCACGGCAGCCACAGCGTCCGATTAGGAGCAAGTCAGATCGTTCCCATCCTCGGCCCTACCCAGCACAGGCTCCCCCACTTCACACCGAGCCAAGAAACACCCTCCGTGGGCCTTAGCCCCACTCCATCTGCTTCTCCCATCCTGGTCTCCTATCCCTGTCCCCCGACTCCACTCCAGCCACACAGGCTCTTGCTGCTCCACCACCCCAGGCCTCAGCTCTGGCTGTCCTCTCTGCTGGGACAGTCTCCCCAGGTGCCAGCCTGCATTGGCCCTCGCCTCTGCTGATCTCCACTCAAATGCCCCCCTCTCTTCAGATTGCCACCTGGCCTGACCCCAGCTTGTTCGGCCACACGCTTTCTTTTTCCCATTCCACTTGCTGCCTCCAGCACACTGGATAGCTCACGGTGCTGGCATATCCGTGGCTTTCTGGTTTCTCTGCCCCCTGCCAGCATATGAACCAGGATCTATTTTGTTCCTTAGTGTATTTCAGGCTCCTGGGATACAGAAATGCTCAAGACATGTTTGATTGAAGAAATCTACCTGCCCAGCACTGCCCCGTCTCCTGAGACTCAGCTCCTAGCATCCTGGGGACTCTGCCTCTAACCCACCCAACAGTGCACATTACCTGTGACAGTGCTGGGGGTCCCTGGTCATCCCCGGCCACACCCACACTGCTTCGTGACCTTTGCTCATGCCATTGCCCACAGTGAGCAGTGAGCTCTGCCTCCTCCCTGAAGCCTCCCTGGACTATTCAAGCTTGCCACCAATTGTCTTTCACGGCCCCCAGCTGAAGCTGCCATTTGTTTCGGTGCTGGCTGCTCCCTTCGCCTTCCTTCCACTCTACTCTGCAGCTTGCAGGCACCAGGCCTTGAGGAGGGTGGAGGGAGGAGCGGGTAAAGGGGCAGTGGGGGTGGGGGTGGACACACAGCCTGGCTGCTAATTGGTGAGCACTTCCAGTCCTCAGCTCCTTCCCTTGGCTCCTAAGATCCCAGCACAGTTCTTGGCTCTTCCTCTTCCCCTCCGGTCCTCTGCCAGCTTGGTCCTCACCATCTCTTCTCCCGCTTCACACTCTCCCCAGTGATCTCTGACGGCTTCGGAGCATGGCACTGGTGCCCTCTACCCCCCATCCTTGGGGCCAGCCCAGGCCTCTGCCTCAACTCCAGAGGCACCAGCCAATGCCTCCTCTGCTGTCTCATGGCACCTCCAACGCCTTGTGACAAAACCTGGGACTTGGGATCTCCATGAGTTACACTCTTCCTCTGAGACAGGGATCTGATCAGACACGGGCACCCAGCGGTCCTCCTCCCTCACCCCATGGTTGGTTGGTCACTAGGTCCTGAAGGTTCTCAAACTCCCATCCTTCTAACCCCCAGCCACTTCCTGGCCCAAGCAGCCGTTCCCTGCTTGGAGACTAAGTTCAGAATTTGCAGGCTGCTGGGCTTGGCCCGTCCTCACCCCTCTGGCTCATCTCTCAGAGGACAGACCAGGCTCTCTGGCCTCCAACCTGCAGGTCGCTCTGTGGCAGCACCGCCCTCTTCCCCTCCCCCCCTCCCCCAACCTTCAGCTGGGGAATTGTCTCCTGTCTCAGCCCAGCCAGCACCTCCTCCAGGCCCCTGCCCAGGTTGGAAACCTCTCCTCTCAGCCGACCCCTCCCTGGGGGTGGTTCAGCCTGCAGTTCCTTCATGTTCTGCCCCACCCCATTTCAAACTCCACATGAGTAAAAACAGAACCCTGATCTTCCCCCAAGCACTATCCCTGTGGGTTCACCGTGTCTTCTCCACTGCGTCATCCTCAGTCTGTGACCACAGTGTAGTGCTTGGCACGCTCAGTGCTCTATAAATATTTGTTGAATGAATAAATGTTTGTGAGTGATTTACTGCCCTTTGAATATATAATTTAGGTCTTCCCATGACAGGAGAACACTTGCTTAAATGCCAATGCACTTTTTTGAGTGGGACAGAGAGGTTCGGACTCCTAGCTAGATCCCCAGAGGGGACAGAGCCATCCAGTGTGAGGTCACCCATGGCAGTCACAGCGGAAAAAGGTGACAGCTGGTGCCTTCCGGCCCAGGAAGGTGACACTCCCCACATTTCCTGGACCGGCTCTTAACTGTGCCTGGTGGGAGGCGGTACCTAAATGCCCTGGCTCCCCCAAGGTGGGGTAACTCTCAGGTATGTATGCACCATTTCCCAGAGCTCCCGGGGCAATTGAGCTAGGGTCATTGGCTTGACATAGCACCCTTTACTGGCTACTGCCCCCTCCCTGTTGAGTCCCCCCCCCCAACTGCCCTGTTGGTATTTTCTGGGATCACCTCTAAAATCCACTAGTACTTAAATCCTTGTCTCAGCATCTGTTCCTGGAGAGACCAAAACCAAGGCATGGCCCCAAATATTCCCAGGCAAACAGCAGGCTCTTACAAAATGCGAGTTCCCTCCCCCACCTCCTTTCTCTTCCAGGGTTGATCTTTCATCGTTGTCATCCAGCTACGCATTCATTTATGCAAACACTCAGCATGCACTTTCCATGTGTCCAGCCCCGTGCTGTCACTGAGGACACAGAGGCATAAACCGTCCCTGTCCTCAGGGTTTGGATCAGACACTTAATAGGTCAGACTGGTTGCTTTATCCTGGACACAAGTGGGGCATTCTGGATGAATTTCATAATAAAATGAGCTAACTAACCTTGGCAGAGTGGTCACCCTGCACTGGGCACTGCTGTAGGCACTGAATGCATGAATCCTTTTGACCCAGCAGCCCGAGGAGGAAAAGGAGGTTTACATGAGGGCAAACTCCTTTCTGAGGCCACACAGCCACAGCATGGCACCTGTGTTCCAAATCACTCGAATTTGGGAAAGTGCAGGTCTCAGCTGCTGAATCAGTATCGTGGGAAGAAACTTGCAAGTGAAAGTATCTTTGCTTCAAATTATGTCCCTTAGATATTTTTTTCCTCTCCTTCTTAATGACCAATCACTTTGGGGAAACCAAGTCAACACTGAAGACCTCCAATCCTAGCACCCCCCAGTTCTCAGAACACTAATGCTTCATCCCTACAGCCCCCAAAGTCCAGCTGAAAGTTCGCTTCCCCAGAAATTACTCTTTCAAAGTAATTTATTTTACTTGATGGTTTTCTAATTTGCCTTAATGGATAATATATAAAATGAGGTTAATGACCTAAAACAGAACCCAACATGAAGCTGCTAAGAAAAGGAAAAGCCAAAAGTCCTTTGCAGCCACGCCCACACATGTTTCTCCACCTTTTCAGGTAGCCTCCAAAGACAGAACCAGGCCACTTCCACAAGGCACAGTGGCTATAGATTTTTTAAAGAACAGATTTTCAGAAGATGCTCATCTATTCCTAATGTGAAGGTAGTAAACCAATGCTTCCTCGTGGTTCAGTGAAATGAACATGTTCTCAAAGTGCCCTTGCCTGAGACATGTGCTTGGGTAACAGCAGAGGCAAAGAGAACAAGACCCAGATTCCAAAGACTTGGGTCTGGGTCCCAGAGACTTCCCTTGGTGGTGACCTTGAGAAAGTCGTCTGGCCCTTCTAAGTGTGAGTCATCTCAATGATTGGATGACAAGAAACCAGACTCTAGCCTCCAGGAGCCAGCATCAGGTGATACCCAAAGTGTGGAAATTCACTTAGGGTGGTAGAAAAATATTAAGGGAAAAATATTAGAGAAAGTTATAGAATATAGTCTCAAACCCTTTTGGAAGGCCTAAGGGTTTTTTCTCATAGTTCTTGGCTTAAGGCAGCCAGAGTCTCTTTGCAGGAGCCAGAGAGATTATGGCACAAATACAAAGAATGCGAGTAGTTTACCTAGCTAGCTTGTTTACTCATGTGGTCTTAAAACTAAACTTTGAGCCTCATGACCCTCTTGAGGGGAGGTTAACCAGGGAGATTACCCTCTAATGGTGTTGGCTTTGGGCATCACAACCTGGCCTTTAATTTTTCTCTACAGTGTGTTGACTTAAGTCCCCTGTTATTAAATCTATACTGAATAAACGAGGAAAGGGTGAAATAGTCAGTGTCATGTAGCTGCAATCTCTCTCTGTGAGTGGCTCACGACCCCTAGGCCCACTCGGTCACCGGAAATTTGTGTCTGAGTGCATTTATTCATCTGCCGTGCAGCTGGGGTCTGTGGGATGGACGTTGGCACCAAAGAATTCCTGGTTCCCCTCAAGGCCAGCATCAATCCCACCCAAGGGAGTTTGCTGCTGCCTGCTGCAGACACACTGGTGATTTCAACCACAGACAGAGCTGGGTGCAGCAACAGCAGGAGCCTCGCTCTGGTCATCACTGCATCCTGGGGCCTCACATGCAGCACGGCACAGAGAATTCCACAAACCTTTGATAAACAAATTGCAGATGCTCCTCGGCCCTGAAGGTGAATGAGTTCACCTACATCCCCCACACCCAGCAAAGGCCCCTTGCAGACATCCACTTTAATTTTTCCCACGAAGAGCAAAACCAGAACAATCAAAGCCAGTGACCGGGTTTCATGCCCTCAGTGCTCATGGCCAGGTCAAGTTCTGCAACCCAAGAAGAAGTGAAGAAGGAAAATAAGATACAAACTGATTAACTGATAAGGACCATATCTTCTTTATTTTCATCTCTATGCAGTGCCTGGGACACGGCAGAGAGACTGAACAAATGACAGGGCACCAAGTCCTGGAGCCCACTGATGGGCAGAGTGGCCTACAAGATTTGAACCAACCTCATGTTGCCATGACCAACTTCTGCAATAATTGACAAGATCCTCTGGGCAGAGAAAGTTGTGCCAAGAGAGAGGGGGTGGCCAGACTAAGAGGGTGATACTGATCAGAAATAGCAAACGTCACAGCAGCTACATTTACTAAGAACAATGCATGCCAAGCCCTTGGCTAACTAATGTCTCTATCTCATTGAATATTCAAAACTGCCCCACTGAGTAAGAGGTAGGCTGATTCCCATTTTACAGATCAGGAAGTTGAGGTTAGCCAAGTTAAGAGGCTTTCCCAAGGTCACAGGGTTCTAACTAGGGGAGTCTCACTGTGGACCCTGCTGCTAGAGAGAGGAGGAGTGGGGGAAAGGGATGGGAGGTTAGAGAATGGTCTATCTGTCAGGTCCCAGGGCCCAGAACCAGGGGGGTGGGGCCCTCGCCAGGAGCAAAGTCTTGGCTGACCCTTCAGCAAACTCGTTCCAAGGTGAATGTCAACTCGCTGTTCCTGCGTCACAGCCGATGCTGGGAATCGCAGAACAACGCCATCCTGAGGCCAGAGTTCCAGGAGTGCTGGAGCTAGCCCTTGAGACCTAAGGCAGGGGCTTTTAGCCAGGAAGACATTTCCCTTCCTGCAGAATCTCCAGCCATTGTGGGGCCATACCCTCCAAGCACCTGCCTCATGCTAGGCAGTGGGCTGATGACCCTATACACACCCCCTCCCCCCACCATTCTGCCTGGAAACAGTGAGGAAGGAGCCATCATCCCCCACTTGCAGATCAGGAAACTGAGGCTTGGACTGCCTAGCTCACCTGCCTACACTCAGGTTCCTATGAAATGTCCAGAAGAGGCAAATCCATAGAGGCAGGTAGAAGATTAGTGGTTGCAGGGGCCGGTAGGTCTGGGTTCCTTTTAGGGGTGATGAACATGATCTGGAGTTACATGGTGGTGACGGTTGCAAACATTGTGAATATACTAAAGACCCTTTACACTGTGTGTTTTTAAATGGTCAAAATGGTGAATTCTACATTGTATGAATTTTACCTCAACAAAAACATCGTTTTTTTTGTGAGGTGGAGTCTTGCTCCATCGCCCAGAGGCACAATCTCAGCTCATTGCAACCTCTGCCTCCCAGGTTCAAGCAATTCTCCTGCCTCAGCCTCCTAGGAGCTGGGACTACAGGGGGCCCGCCACCACGCCCGGCTAATTTTTTAGTAGAGTATTTTTAGCAGAGATGAGGTTTCACCACATTGGCCAGGCTGTTCTCAAAACTCCTGACCTCATGATCCACCCACCTCAGCCTAACATCTTTTTAAGAAAGCACCTTGGAAGTATATGCCAGGCCTGGATGCAGCCTCTTGAGGAGACATGTTTCCCCTTTTCCACCTCAGTGTTGAGTCCAGATTCCACATAAGACACGGAATTCCTGGGAGGGCAGGACTGAGTTTGGCCTAAACCCTGCAAACATCCTAGTGCCAGTAGTGGCAGCAGGGGGCCGTGGAGAAAGAAGGTGCACTGTCCTCCCCCACCTCTCTGCCTGCAACTCCCCCAGCCTTTTGGGTCCAAGTTCCATCACACCTCACCTGTTCCTATTTTGACACAGGTCGCTTTGTGCCACTGGTTTTAGCCAAAGGTCTCAACCTTGATTCACACGAGCAGCTTTAAACTCCCCCTCTAGGATGGGCCTGGGTATCAGGTATTCTAAAGCCCCCAGGTGTTGCCAACATGCAGGAACAGCTCAGGTGTCCACCAGGAGGCAGGGCTCCGAGGGCACGGCTGTACCGAACCGGCCTTCGCAGCCCCAGAACCTGCCATGGCACAACCTTGGTAAATGTTCAATAAATCACTAGGTAAAGGTTTGTCGAGTAAATTAAAATATGCATAAACTTGCAAGCTTTGATTATTTGCTGGACACAAATAAACAGAAGACTCAAACAATTCCATTTACTGCATGGGGAGAGGAAAATTCAGTGCTTAAAAAAGATATGATCACTTTTTTGCTTTTGAGACAAAGTCTCACTCTGTCGCCCAGGCTGGAGTGCAGTGGTGCAATCTTGGCTCACTGCAACCTCCATCTCCAGGGTACAAGTGATTCTCCTGCCTTAGACTCCCGAGTAGCTGAGTTTACAGGTGTGCCCCACCATGACCAGCTAAAGATCGCTTTTCTAAAAGGCCAGTGATTCTAGTGGCTCTTATGGATCTCAGACTTGTCTGGAGACAGGAGTCATGTTCATACCTGCATTGTGCTTTGTACAGAGCGGAATGCAAGGCAGTCAGTCCATTTTATGGATGAGGGAGCTGAGCCAGTTTGGATAAGAACTTTGCCCAAGCAAGGGTTATATAGTGATAAGAGATCGCATTTTCTGTGAGTGGACAACGTTGCAGGGCTGGGCCAGGCCCTCGCTTGTGTGATTTGGACAACCCCCTTTGGTGGACAGGAAAACGAAGTACAGAGCAGCCCAGCCACCAGCACACATTGGACAGAGCGAGAGCCTGGCCCAGCCTCCAGGCCCTCCTGCTCACAGACCAGGCAAGTGGATCACAGGGCGCAAACCCTGCTCCAGCAAAAGATGAGCATCCTACACCCTGAGGCCCGAATCAGTGGCAACAGTGAGCTGGGCACAAACCCAGCCCTTGAAGCAGGAGACATTCAAAGTGACATGGCCCGTGTTTGATGCCCACAGTCCCTCATCACAGCCTCACACTGTGTCCAGCCAAGGGCTAGGGCAGCGGCATTCATGAGGTTTCATAAGGAGCCTGTCGCCTGCAGGGAAGGCGGGTCACAAGGACTGGCTTCACCTGCTGTGCCCGTTGCTCAGCTTTGAGGCCCACGAGACCTGGACCTCCTCTTTTGCTTGTCAGAAACTCATCACAACTTGGAGGAAAATCCGGTTTGCACCAGCAGTAGGGACTTCATTTTACGGCGACGAAGCCTAGTTAAACCGTGGATTTATGCAAATATCCCAGAGCCTGGGTCCTTCCAATGGCAGCAGCTAACACCCTGGTGGTGGTGGGTTGAGGAGTGGGGGGGGATTGAGCTACCACCTTCCCGGCACCACCTGAGTCCGCTTCATCATCCCATTCATGAGATCAGACGTCAAGAGGACCAAGGAGAAGGAGCGCCGAGTGACATCTGGTGGCTTCTTCCACACAGTCATTCCTCAAAACCTGGCAGCATTCCTGCTTCAGCTCTCCCGCTAGAGCCAGCCATCACTGATCCCATCACTGAGTTCCTGCTGCAGAATGAGCTTACCTCGGACCAGGGTGTCACACCTCCACCTGCCTCCACCTGGGTCCAGCCCACCACCACCATCTCTCCCTGCACCGACACTCGCCTGGCATGTGGCAACAGTCTCCTCACTGGGCTCCCAGGCTCCACTCTTCCCCCTTCCTTCCATTCTCCAGAGCCAGTCTCTGTAAAGTACACCTGAGGGCAGGCCACGCCCCCTACTCAAAACCCGCTGGCTCTGGCTGCACTTCAGATAAAATCCAAACTCCTTCTCTAGCCTCCACGGCCCTGTGCACTCTGGGAACTGCCCCCCCTGTGGGCTCACATCCTGCGGTCTTCCCTCGCAGCAGGCAGCAGCCACACTGGCCCTTCACACACCGCCAGTGCCTCTCCACACGAGGACCTTGAACACGCTGTTCCCTCTGATGAGAACGCTCTTCCCCCAGATCTCCCTCCACCAGCTCCTCCCTTTCCATCAGCTCTCAGCTTACATGCCAGCTCCTGTCCACACAACCTAGGCGGCCACCCAGTTACCCCTATCAAATCACATGATTTTCTCTATCTTTGTAGCATGTTATCTTCTATTTTTCCTGCGATGTTTTTGCTTTGCTTATTTCCTATACCACCACCCCATGCCCCCTCCCGTGTATACACAGAGCAATCCATCTACGAGCTCTGTGACTGCAGGGCCCTTCCGTCCTGTCCACCACTCTATTCCCAGAACCTAGTACCTAGTGCCTGGCATATAGTAGATATTCAAAAATATCTGTAAGATAAGTGAATCAGTAGCTACTGAGGACTCATGATGTGCCAGGCATGTACTAAAGATCTGGGGCTATCATGGAGGACCCAGCAGACACGGGACAATTCTATGCATCTAACAAAGGATCAAGCGTTGGTCAAGTCATTAGTTACATGTTTCAAAGGTGGAATAACTGCTACAAAGGAAAATGAAAAATTCAAAGAGTGTGTGCATGGATGTGTGTGTGTGCGTGTCGAGGCAGGTGGTATGTAAATGTAAGCAAATCCTCTGACATTCCTCCATCGGGGTGGTGTCTAATTCCCCCACTGTTTGAATATGAGCCAGCCCTGGTCGTTTGATTCTAAAAAACAATGCAGTGGACGTAATGCTGGGTGACTTCCTCAACTGCATCATCAAAAGGGAGACAGCTCCCATCAGCCTCTCAACCTTGAAATGCAGCCACCATGTTGTAAGGAAGCCCAGTTCATAAGGTGGCATCACATGGAGATGTTAGAGTAAACAGCTCCAGCTGAGGACCCAACCGGCAGCCAGCATTGACCACCAGACATGACAGAGGAAGGCTTCAAGGTGGTCCCAGCCCTGGTTAACAGACTACGGTTGCATGGAAGACCCCAAGCAAGAACCTCCAGGTGGAGCCAGTCAACTCCTGTAGCAGCAAGAGAAAGAAAATACGTTGGTGGTGTAGCTTTTGAAGTAGTTTGTTCTGCAGCTGTAAATGACCAGAACAGGGACTAGTGTGAAAGTCAGGGAAGGTCTTCCTGAGGAAAGAACGGGAATCTGAGCTGAGATCGGTATGAGCTAAGGTTCTATTTCGAGGGAGAGACTGGCGGACAGAAGGACTATATATGCAAAGGCTTCAAGACATTAATAAGTGAGGCCCAGGGAAGAAAAGGAAAGAAGGTCTCCGAAGCTGCCTCTCAGCAGTGGAGGGGAGAGTTAGGCAGGGGCCACAGCAGGAACTAATCAGATAGCCTTGAAAACCTCCCTTCCTCTCCAGCTGGGCAGCCTGGAATAAGTGACTCACCCTCTCTGAACCTCTGAGCTCCTCATAAAATTTGCCAATAATACCACCTATTACAAAGAAGGGTTTGAGGATTAAATGAGATGAGGAGAGCAGAGTTTCTCTCCAGCAGTCCCGGGAACTAAGTACTGGTTTCTTTCTAGTGTCCTGGGTGAGTAAAAAGGAAGCATCTTCGAACTTCCTCAGTCCAGTGTGTCTCTTTTGCTGTTGAAACTTGTCCTTTGACACATAGGAACCAGGTGACCCTATTCCTGGCGCCACCACTGTTGTGTGACCTTTGAGGAGTCACTTAACCTCCTTCTGATTTTTCCAAGAACAAAATAAATGCCCCAGTAAAATCTCTATCAGCGCTTTGAACTCCTTCAAGACAGGCACTATGGAAATGCAGGCTCACGCCTCTGTTCTGCCACAGCTATTTTTGGCCCCATCAGCCTTGGAAGCAGGTCTCACAGAGGGGGTGTATGTGCTTTGCTTGAGGGCTGGTACACATCTCCTTCCATGGCCTCCACCATCTGATTCACAGGCAGGGACGGGTGGGCCATGGCTGACATTTACAAAGCAAGCCCAGGTCCTGGGCTCTGGCAGCTGCTAAAGGCTTTTTGTTCAGGCCACAAGCAGGCCTCTGCCTCTGCCACGGTTCATTCACTCCTACCCACGCCTCCCAGATATACTTCACCAGGGGCACCTGACACAGGATCACACACCTGGCAAGGGCTGCCCCGGAAGAGACACAGGTGGGACTCTTGGAAAACCTTTATTCTGTTGAAGATCCAGGAGAGTCTACACCTCCTTTGAGAGCCCATCTCATCCTCAGGGTGTCGAATCTGATGATCCTATCTCAGCAGAGAGATGCTGGAACCCTGCTGAAGCTACTCCCAATCTGAAGATTAGTGACCTATTCTCGTGTCTACTGCTTGCATTAGAATTACTTATGAGCTCCCATTTATTGCATCGTAACTGGGTTCCAGGCTCCGTGCTGTGTTAGTTTTATGGCCTCAAATCCTCCCCACCACCCATGTGCAGCAGGTGGGGTTGTTAACCCCATTCCACAGATTTGCAAATTGAGGCTCTAAGCAGTTAAGGATTCCTTGCCCAAATCACTTAGCTAATGAACAAGGGTTGGACCCCAGGTCTAGAGGGCCGGAAGCCAGGCCCTGAGCCACCATGCTGTAACACCACCTTTAAGTTTCTGCCCAGGATGGCCTGGTTAATTTCTAATCACGACAATTCCTCCGCAGGTAGGAATCATATGAGAAAACTGAGGCTCTGAGAGGATGTGACAGGGCCAGGGTCTGCGCTGGGAGTGAAAGGGCTGGGCTGACCCCAGAGCCCCTTCCTGGGACTGTCATTCTCCAGGGCACAGGTTCTCAAAATGTGCTCCCACGACCGACACACCAGCATCACCTGAGAATGTAACTGAACTGCAGGTCCTCGGGCCCCACCCCAGACCTGCCGAGTCAGGAATTCTGGGGATGAGCCCCAGTGATCTGTGACTAAACGAGCTCTCCAGGCGCTTCTGATACAAGTTCAAGTTGGAGAACCCTGGTCGAATGCCCAGACTCAAAGTGAGTGTTGTGGGCAGAGCCTGAAAACACAAGAGCAGAAAGTGGAGATGCTGCTCCAGAACCTTCTGCTTCACTAGAACCCTCTCCGTGCTCTTTCTCCACGGCAGGCGGGACTCAGGGTAGGGCTACTGGGAGCAGAGCACGGAGCTGGGCCCACCACAGAGGAACAGGAGGCCAAGCTGCCCTCCAGCAATGAAGCCGGGGAAGGGAAGTCTGGGCTCTCAAAAGATTCACGGTTCCCGGGCGCTGTGGCTCACACCTGTAATTGCAGCATTTTGGGAGGCCGAGGCAGGGGGGATCACCTGAGGTCAGGAGTTTGAGACCAGCCTGGCCAACACGGTGAAATCCTGTCTCTACTAAAAATACAAGAATTAGCCAGTTGTGGTGGCTTACACCTGTAATCCCAGCTACTTGGGAGGCTGAGGCAGGAGAATCACTTGAACCCAGGAGGCAGAGGTTGCAGTGAGCCGAGGTCGCACCACTGTACTTCAGCCTGGGTGACAGAGCGAGACTCCGTCTCAAAAAAAGAAAAAAAAAAAATTCATGGCAAAATAGAACAAAACCAATACCCGCAAATAAACATAACAAAAAACAACTTGAAAATCCACTGCTGCCTTTGCCAGAAGAAGGGTGGTCTGGCAGTAGGGTGACTCGCTGTAAACCCGCTGTTCCAGTTTGTCCAGGACTGAGGGGCTTCCTGGGGCACGGGACCTTCAGGGCTAAAACCTAGAGAGGCCTGGGCCAGCCAGGACAAGTGGGTTACCCTGAGGGGTGGGACAGCAGCAGGTGCTGTCTGGATGAAGAGCAAGGCCTGCCTGGCCACGTGAAGGATGCCCTGCAAATGTTCCTGGTCATTACTTCTAGGGGGACTTCACAGGTCTGCACGAATAGGTGTTTCTCTCTCCCCTCTTTCCCTTTATCCCAAGACGCACGCCAAAGCTCAACATACCTGTGCATCAATGTCAGTTCAGCAGGGAGCCTCCTGCCTGATACTTGAGCTGCGAATTCTGGGCCTCTGCTTTGGCCCCTCCCTCTCCTTCGTGGCCTGTCCAGCCTCTCCCTGCTCCCACTTGTCCCATTCTACCTGCGACAATTCCTCTGCAGGCAGGAATCATATGAGAAAACTGAGGCTCTGAGAAGATGTGACAGGGCCAGGGTCTGTGCTGGGAGTGAACAAGAATTCTCTCCTGTCTTTCCGGATCCACCCTCCCTGCCCCTTTTGGAATTATGTATCCCCTTCCCAATAGCACCTCTTTATTCCCCAAGTGTGGCTTGCACTCATAGGCTGCTCTTCCTCAGAATGCTTTCCACAGGATGATTACAGCAATGGATGCCTGTCTAGTTTTCAGAAGTAGTTTCAGGAACCCTCAAGTCAACCCCATGAGGTGGGTGTAGCCCATGAACCTATTTTATAGAGGAAGAAGCGGAGGCTTAGGTTAACCGGCTCTCTTAAAATCACGAAGAAGGAAAGAGCAGGGCTAGCATGCTAACACGGGCTCAAGACAGGCTCATGGAATCAGCCTGTTATGCCGAGTCCTTGGTCTTTCATGACCTGGGCCCTGCTGATGTAGACAAGTCCCTGTGTGAGTCTGTATCCCTCAGGGTGCCCAACACAGGGCTGGACATAGAACAGATGCCTGGCAGATGCTTGCCAGGTGAATGAGAGGCCTGTGTGAGTGGCAAGAATGCAAAGGATATCAGATGAGTAAATGGGACAGGGACTAGCACATGCCTGGAGCCAGTGAATCCAGAGAGATGGCAGGAAAGGACACTCCTATGAATACCTTCTGCAAACGACAGTCCACTGGACCATGAACTCCATGAGGGCAGGAGCTGTCTGCTGCTCACTGCTGGCTCCCTGGCCCTGGCACCATGCCCCACACTTGGAGCTCAGTGCATACGTGTTGAGAGACAACAGAGGCTCCGCGGCATTGAAGCCCTGTGCCCTCTGGGAGACATGAACCCTTTCAGGGTTATATAGCAGGCACTTGAATTTTATGATTGGCAGAAGTTGTGAACGTGGCTGCAGCTCTGACATTCACTGGGCACTACTCGTGTGCAGGGTTCTGGGCTGAGCTCAAGGAGGACCAAGAGAATGAATAAATCACATTCTCCACCACTGGTCTAATCCATCTTACATGCCTGAGGCACTCCAGGCTATGGTACACATCCCCCTGCCCTCCCTGCCCGGTAGCCATGATCTCATTTTTGGTTATAGCCTTTCCATCCAGATTTTCCTTTGGGAAAGAAACCATCTCTCCCTGAACCTCTATCCATACATCCCAACTCCAGGGGTGGTCACATGGCCCAGGCCTGACCGACCAGCATATTCTATCCCACAAGTCACCATATGGGCCCACGGGTGAGCACATGACCCAAACTGGTCCAGGGAAAGTCAGCCTCAGGACTTCCCATGGACCACTGGGAAAGAGAAGGTCCCTTCCTAGGGAGACTACTGACTATAAGGCTGATGGAATGCTGGAGATTGGAGCTACAGGGACTGAGCCAGCCTGAGAGAAGAGGCAACCCAGGAGAAATCAGGAGAGAGCAACAGAGACAGAGACAGAAATCCGATACCATCATCATTTGAGACCATGGGTTCAGCATATCTGCTGCCTGCACGTCCTGATACATGAGCCCACAAGCTGACATCTTTCTCCCTATTTTTTGTATGCTTAAGCTACTTCAAGATGTGTTTTTGCTACTTGAAACTGAGAAAGTCCTGCCATACAGAGATCTCCTCTCTTACTTTCCTCTCCCAAGAAGCAGCTTCAGTCCCAAAATTCAACATGAGTTCTCTCCCCTCTACTCCACCAAGCACTCTTCCTCTGGCCTCCTCCCATCTCTGTAGCTCCCAACCTGGCTTCAGACCCTCTTGGATGGCCTGGGGTCTGAATGATCTCAAGAGACCCCCAACTGACTCCAGTCTGCCCGCTCAACCCCAATCCACTCCAATCCAACCCACACTGTCAAAACAGTTGATCTTTCTGAAACAGACAATACAGGCACATGTCACTTCCCCACTTAACACCATTGTAGGCTCATCACTGCCCATAGCAGTTTCCTAAGGCATCAGGTCCACGACCCTGCAGTTATGACAGCTGATGAACCCAGCACTCAAACACATTGAAACCTATAACAAGAAACTTAAGCTCCTTTTGATTGTCTTACAAACTTCGCAATTACTTTACAGAGGTCTCAGCACTGTGCGGCTGTGGCTTGGGCATCTCTCTACCACTTGCTTCTCTCCCTCTGCAACAAACAGAGAGAAAGCCTCAAGCTCAGAACCTTCCAAAGAAGGCTGAAATTTTAAAACCTTGGTTTGCTTCCATTGCATTTATTTTTATGGTCACCTTCTATTTATGCAAGTGGTACTGGTTTCTCATTTACAGTAGTTTTATAAAGATAAGGAAAGTAACCTGTATAAACACAAAAGTGAGTTTATTGAAGGGGGAAAAAATAAGGCAAATAAGGGATGGTACTTGGATATCCGTGAATGCAGTTCATTGTTAGGCAAACAATGACCCATAGGCTGAAATGCGATCCGCTCAGCCAGGCACGCGAGGCCCTTCCAGGTCCTCCTCCTTGGCCACCCTTTCAAGCCACTGAAGGGCCTGTGACTCCCAAGAAGAGTCTCACAGAGCCATACCTCCAAGCCTCTATCCACGCTGTTCCTTCTGCCTGGATGCCCTTTTCTACCAACCTCCTTAGCAACCTGGGACAATCCCAGTTATTCTTAAAGACTCCTGTCAGTGTTACTGTTTACTGGGCTAGTGTTTTGCTTAACTACTTGGGAATTCCCAGTCCACCTGGCAAACCATTTCTGTGTTCTCTTAGGCCCCTCTTTGTGGGTTGCTAACAGGATGGCCTTCCCTGGGAGGGCTGAGATTCCAGAAGGCCAGGACAGTCCTTCTCCTGCCTGACACAGATGCTCAGTGAGCACAAGATAACCTCAAGGGATCCGGCTGGGGGATGTGGATCATCAAATACAAACCCCTGGGAGACTACGTCCCCTGGGACCCGAAACATGAGAGGGTGAGGAGTTCTAAAGGAAGGGAAGGGAGTGATCTCCAAGGGTAGGTGCCCAAGGCCGGGCCCCACAGTGCAGGCCCAGGGATTCCTTCTGGAGAGAGGAGGCCAGTGAGCATCCCGGGACAGAAGGATCCGGCAGAGGCCTGGAACAGAGGGCCTGGCAGGTGTAGGTTCTCAACTGTAACTTGCATTTGAACCACCTCAGGACTTGTTATTATGACAATTCCTAAGTCCCACCCCAAAAACTCTGGCTCAGTGGGTTTGAAGTGAGCCCATGAAAATGCATTTTAAAACAAATGCTTTGGGTTATGCTGAAGCAGGTCGTTTGAGGGCCAGGCTTCGAGACGCACTGGATCACAGGCTGTCAGGGAAGGATGGAGGTATATAGAGGCCTCACAGTCAAAATGCAGAAATTCATACCAATTGCAAAGGTCCTCCAGAACACTGCACCACTGACTGGACACCAAGAGGCTGGAAACGCAGCCTCCCAGAGAACACGCTTTGTGCCAAGGTTATTTAAAATACATCCCAAATAATTCCATGGAGATGTGTTTGATGAGATAGATGTGAACATGATCACGGACATTGTAGAGGCGGGAACTTGAAGGAGCCATGTGAAATACAGAGCCTCCTTTGGAGAGACCTTATCAAGTAGCAGTTGTAAACAGGGAATTTTACCATGTAGAGGTCAGGGCTGAGGCCATTTCTGGCTAAAGAAACGCTCCTTTGTTTGAATGATCGTGCAATCGAATTGTTCAGAGATGGAATCGTCCAAGGCAAACAAGTCAAAGAGAGGTTTTAGCAGAATTCGGTGCACGTGGCTGAAAGGCATCTTGTAACTTTGCTCCCAGAGCGTTGACTTTGGTTCTACCCTAACTACCTCCTTAAACGTCAATTATAATAGAGAAACAGAACTGTGTGTTGTGGGAGGGGGGCTATTTAGGACCAGTCCCCAGCAGCTGTCCCCTTTAAAGATCTGGCCTTCGGAACAATCCAGGCCAAGTCACTCATCAAATGGAGATTGACTTTTATCTGATTAACTGATGGAGAAACATCCTTCTCCATCCTGCAGGAGCATTCTGTGGGAACGCCGTTTTGCAGACTGCAGGGAAAAGTTGGGCCTTGGCTTCCCTCCTGCTCGGCCAGTGGAAAATTACAAAGGAGGCAGGGCTGCCCTCGGCCATGCTCACTGGATCTTCGTGGGCCCAGGAAAACACAAAGAGAAACCCAAAATTGGAGTGAGCCATTACCTACCTGGGGCAGAGAGGAGTCTGGGAGGCGGTGGGGGCGGGGGTGGCGGGGCAGCGGGGGGGGGGCCGGCACTGGCAGGCGTGTCGGCAGCTGTCAGTCACCTTGGAGCAGGACTTCTGGGGCTCACCGTGCGTCACCTGTGGACATGGGCACACATACCCAAGAGAGGGAGAAGACAGTAAGGCAACTAGAAGCTGAAACGAGCCCAGGCCACCCCGTCCCCTGCCAGGCTGGGACTTGGGATTCCTCTCCAAGACAAAGGCAGGAAGAATCGACAGAAGTCGGATTGGTTCAAAGGGGGACGGTGCTGTTGGGTGCTAGCCTGGCTGGTTTGGAGACCAAGGTTTTCTTCCTAGCTCTGCCAGGGACCAGCTACGGGACCCTGGGCCAGTGACCTGGATCTGAATGAGAAGTAGACAAGAGCTGGAAGGCTGACTGATAGAATTTCTCCATGATACAAATGAGTAAACTGAGGCCCAGGCAGAAGTAGCTGCCCAAGAGTCTCACACTTGGAGAATGAGACCCTTTACGTCCTCTATACTCTAAGCCCAATCGCTTCTCCTGTCTTCCTTGCTACAGCCCAAGGCCAAGCCCTGGCCTTCTCTCCAGCCCTCACTCCTGACGGCCTTTCTGTGTCTACTCTGGGGCAAGGTCCCCCCACTCTTGGGGAGAAACCTCACCAGGTGAGGCCTCTGCTCCTGTGTCCCATGTGACCAAAGGGAGCAGAGCAACCTGCTTGATGCTCTCCACTCAGCGTCCCGGTGGTCTTGTGAGAAGGGCACCCCACCAAACCACCTCCATCCCTCCAGCAAGCCCCAGATGCTGCCCCACCCCCTCCTGGGATCATGTGGCCTACAAGGTCTGCAAGGGGCAATCCCTGACAACCTCTCTGGCCCTACCTTGTCCCATGCTCTCTCCCCATCTCTCTGTCCTCATTCTCTCCTTTCAGTTCTGGGCCCCTGGCCTCTGCAATTGCTGCTCCAGTGGTTGTAATGTTCTCCCATCCCTACCCCTGCTGCACCCCCGACTCAGCTTGGCGTGTCTCTGACCTCTTTATCCAGCCGGATTCTTTTGTATGGGCTGTCCTGGCACCAGTTTCCTCTCTAGGGGCAGAAATCTTGTTTGGATGTGACCTGGTTCATACGTATCTTCACCATGGCACTGTGAGCTCACCGAGGGCAGAGCAGGACTTTTTCCTTCTCTGTCACTATCATAAATAAGCATTTAAGGCAATGCCCACTAATTTGATAAATCTTTGGTGAATGAATGAACGAATATGAAAAACTGGGCCAGAATCCATGCCTTTTGAACCCTGGCCTGTGTTTTTCTAACACCAGTCTCAGCTTCCTCATCTGTAAACAAGGACAGGTGGCCAGAGTGAGCAGTGCTCCACCAGCAGTGCTCCACCAGCCCTGGATGTACATTGGAAGCTCCCTGGTGGTTTTAAAAATACTCATGCCTGAGCCTCACCCACACGGATTAAATCAGAATTTTGCAGGTGGAGCTGGGCCTGGGGATTTTGCTTAAGCTTCCCAGGTTAAACTTCTTATGCAGAGCCAGCATGGGAACTGGGTGGATGGATTAGACTGACTGCCAGTGTCCCTGGCTCTACAGAGTGCCATAAATCCACGAGTCTGATGTTTCATGCCTGTGCCAGGGAACAAGCTGGTTTAAAAGCACGAAGAGTTGCCAGTCACCCTCCACCTCCCCGACAGCCACGGTTAATTTCTGTATCATCTCTGAGCCACTAGAAACCAGAACTCCACTTTCCCTGCCACTAGCCATGTGTGGCCTGCCTCGGAATGCTGATCCAGCCCCTCTGCCATGTGGCTGGGAGCCCCTGGGGCTGGGCGGCTCCCATTGCACCTGGGAGGATGTGAATAAGTAACGTGGGTAATGTCAGCTGGGGTGGCAGCAGGAAGTGGGCTGATTTACAGCCCTGGCTTAATATCCATGAGGCTAAGAGGCTCATGCTCATCACCTTTTAATGTTTTTAAAGGGCCATTGACTGCATTTCAAACCCTGGAAAGCAATCTTCTCTCCCACTGGGAAGAGCATACCGTCAGATGGTGGCCTCTGCTCAATTATTTTACAGAAACGATTAACTCCTTGCATGTCAGTGGGAAATCCACCGGCTTCTAGACTGGTGCCATTGTTAGACATCCCGTCATCGAGCCTGTGCCCCTCTAGATTCTGACCTTCTGAGACCCTGGGGTTTGCTAGAAAGCTTCATTCTCCTAACAGCTGGCCTCTGAGACCAATTCTCCAATGCACTCTACCAAGTGTGTGAACTTCAAGCAATACCATTGCCAGTGCAATTATTTTCTCACTCTCCAAGGTGCAATTTATGAGAGAGTTCAAGAAGAGCACGTTTGTTTAACCTGGCCCGACACAATGACCTATTTTTGTGAGAGGATATGAAGGCACAGATGTATAGGAGTGTTTAATGTGATGAAGTTCTAGGCAGAAAAATCGGGGCCAAATTTCAAGGCTGCAGGAGGAGTGAAGGAGCACACAGCATTTAAAAAATTGAAAGCTCGGCTGGGCGCGGTGGCTCACGCCTGTAATCCCAGCACTGTGGGAGGCTGAGGCGGGCAGGTCACTAGGTCAAGAGATGGAGACCATCCTGGCCAACATGGTGAAACCCCGTCTCTACTAAAAATACAAAAATTAGCCGGGCGTGGTGACGTGCGCATATAGTCCCAGCTACTCGGGAGGCTGAGGCAGGAGAATTGCTTGAACCCGGGAGGCAAAGGTTGCAGTGAGCCGAGATTGCGCCACTGCACTCCAGCCTGGACACCAAGCAAGACTTCGTCTTAAAAAAAAAAAAAAAAAAATTGATAGCTCTCGCCTGTAATCCCAGCACTTTGGGAGGCTGAGGCGGGCAGATCATCTGAGGTCAGGAGTTCAAGACCAGCCTGGCCAAACTGGTGATACCCTGTCTCTACTAAAAAAAAATACAAAAATTAGCCAGGTGTGGTGATGCACACCTGTAGTCCCATCTACTCAGGAGGCTGAGGAAGGAGAATCACTTGAACCCAAAGGTCAAGGCTGCAGGGAGCCAAGATCATGCTACCACACTCCAGCCTGGGTGACAGAGGGAGACTCCAGTCTCAATAAATAAATAAATAAAATTGATAGCTCTGGCCAGGTGCGGTGGCTCACAACTATAATGCCAACACTTTGGGAGATGGAGACGGGCAGATTGTTTGAGCCCAGGGGTTCAATATCAGTCTGGGCAATAAAGACCTCATCTCTACAAATTTTTTTTTTAAACTAGCTGGGCATGGTGGCACACACGTATAGAGCCAGCTACTCCAGAGGCTGAGGTGGGAGGATTGCTTGAGTCCAGGAGGTTGAGGCTGCAGTGAGCTATTGCAGCCCACCACCCTCCAGCCTGGGCAACAGAGCGAGACCCTGCTTCAAACAAAAAAAAAGTAATGCTTCTCAGTCTCCTGTATAAAAGGCCTCTCTGAAACATGAGCAGGCACAATTGCTTAGTCAACTGTTCTCACGAAAGCATCAAGTCTGGTCCATCCTTATGCCTGAGGGCTGGGTCCTCACTGCAGTGTCCTGATAGTTTGGTTCAGTCGAAGCCTGTGGCATCTGAGCCTGCCTCGACTCTGGGTTACTTGGCCCCATATCTACTTGCCAACTTCTCTCCATCCTTCAAACTCATCTCTTGAACAGCCTTCTTGGGTGTTCATGCAAAAACTGGACTGAGATTTTTCTCTCTCTCTTTTTTTTGAGACAGGGTTTCACTATGTTGACCAGATTGGTCTCAAATTCCTGGGCTCAAGCAATCCTCCTTCTTGGGCAAAGCCATCCTAAACCCTCCCCTACCCCAAATTAGACTCACCCACTTAGTGCTGCTGCCTAATTCTGCAAACCCTTCTGTCTGGGGCATTTCCTTGCTCTTTTGTAATGCGCGTCTCTCTACAGTAAGCTGTGTCTCAGGGCGGGCAGGTAGATGAGTACTTTATTAATCCTGAACAATCAAGACTTTCTGAGCCCTACTATGTGTCCCTCATGGGTTCATGCTCCCATTTCTCCCTGGGCATAACTGGGAGAGGTAAGTGATACTATCCACTCTCAAAGGTGGCCCACAGACTCAGCGAAGCTCAATGATGCACCGAAGTTGCCCAGGGCCCAGTACTCAGTCGGTGCTCAGTGAAAATGTGCACTGCCCACCAGTGGAGAAACCTGGATCTGTCCCGTTCCCCAATGCTGGTTTCCACCTGGGGGTTCTGTTGATTGTATTTAGACCAATAGAGAGGAAGCCTTGGGTGTCTGCAGCTTGTCTCAGCACTTGGCATGGTTGGTTTCTATCTTGGGGAATTTCAAAAGGAGACGGAACTTGCTCCCTGAAATAAGCTGCTCTTAGCTGGACTTCATTAAGAAGAGCAGAGGCCCAGAAAGTTCAGTGACTTGCCTGAAGCCCACAGAACGCAGGCTGGTATCGGTTCTTCCTGGGACAGCTTCGTATTCCAGTTTCGCCATCACCTGCCTTCCAGGCCCTGCTCTGCAGTGCTCTCCTGCAGCCAGAATCCTGTAAATGCTGTGGTTTTGAGAGTGGGCTGAGCCACAGGTGCGTCCTGGAGTCTCCTGGATTTGGTGCCTGGAGCAGGGGTCTGAGGGACACAGTGCTCCCAGCATCAGTTCCCTCTTCTCCAACCACCATCCTACTCCTGCTCAGTTGGTGCAGTTTTGGGTCCAGCGGACGTTGCCTCCTAAACCATCCTTGAATACATCTACTCCTCTCCCGTTTCCTCTGCTGCCACCTGAACCAGGCCACCAGGTCTCCAGGGCAGCACCTGTCTCTCTCTGTTTGCCAGATAAAATATAAGACACCCTATGACATTTGAATTTCAGATAAACCACAAATAATTTTAAAGTATATCCTCAATATTATATGGGAGATATGCTAAAAAAAATCCAATTTGTAGTTTATTTGAAATTCAAAGTTAACTGGATGTCCTGTATTTTCTTTGCTAAATCTGGCCAGTCTCCCCTTACCTACCTCTTTGCCCCTGCCTTGCCTCCTCCCTGCATCCATCCTTTATGCAGGAACTGGACTGAGATTTTGCTCTCTGTCTCTTTTTTTTTTTGAGACAGGGTCTTGTGATGTTGCCTAGGCTGGTCTACAATTCCTGGGCTCAAGCAATCCTCCCACCTTGGCCTCTCAAAGTGTTGGGATTACAGGCCTGAAGCACTGCAACCAGCCTGGACTGAGATTTCTAAAATACCAACCAGAGTGTGTCATCTCTTACTTAAAACCCTTCCCTTAAAACGATGTCCATAGCCCTCAGGATCCAGTCCAAACTGCAGGACACTATGAGTGGCTTACAACAGTGGCCTTACCCGGTGCTTCTTTCCCCTGGGTCTTCCAAAGTCCCTCTCTCCTCTGGCCTTGGGCTGTGCCCTCTGCCTGGACACCTCACCCTCATTTGCATCCGCATTTCTTATCCTTCCTGTCTCAACTGAAGCACCACACCAGTGAGGCTTCTCTGACTCTTGCCCCAGGTCCAAGCTATTTGTTCTTGCTGAGCTCTCTTGATGATAATGACTTGTTTAATTACCTCTACAGTGCCAAACTATCAGTGCGGTAAGGGCAGAGATCACTAAGCCCCTTGCACTTAACAAAGGGCCTCGAATACAGTAGGTGCCCAATAAATGCTGCCGAATGAATCACTGACTCACTGACTGTAGAAAGGGTTCAGCATCATTTGGGTCTGGGGTAGCTTCGCATCAGCACACAGAGACCCATAAGGCCAGATAAGAGGCTGTCTCTCTAACTATTGCTTTAGGAGGGCAGCCACAAAGATGATGGCTGCTGGCATCTTTCATTGGAGGCAGGCCAGCACCACGGTAACTTGATGAGACACACTCCTGTCACACCTAATAAATTTGCCAGCCTGTCATCCTCTTCCCTTGCCAAAAAAAAAAAAAAAAAGGAATCATCTGGAAGTGAACTTAGAAGAACCTAAATCACAGAAGCGCAAAATCTCGATTCCAGACACATTAAAGAATAGGGTGGAAAGGTTAAGGAATGCTCCCACCAACCCTTCTGGCAATTTAAATATCATCTGACTTTAATGATTAAGTTTCTTATCAACTAGCAGTAGCCGGAGGCTTAAGGCTGATTTCAAGTTAAGAACCTGATGCTTTGGGGACCCTAGGTCTCTTGCCTCATGATCCCATTAATCACAGGACCTTGTTATGTTGGCCTTGTCCTTCCAAATGTTCTCCTGGCAAAATGCTCACGGAAGGGTAGATAGCTCTGCGTTCTTTCTCTGGATTAGAGAAACTCCTATGACATGACAGATTTTATTTTCTCCACTTAAAAAGAAACACATGGCTTCATGCATTCAATTTTTTTTCTTCTCTCCTACGTTCCCCTGGATTCTGCTCTTCTGCTGAAAGCCAAATCCATTCATTCCAAAACCCCCCTTCCCTTGATTTTCTCTGTCCCTATCATTTGTAAATTAATTTTTCCAGAGCCTCAAGCCAAGATTTTACCCATTCTACTTGTCTGGAGGACTCCTTTCTTAATTGATTTTTATGAAAATTAATTTGTATTGAGTAAGAGCATCTGAAATACACACACACACACCTGCTTGTGTAAATACTGCCTGGCTGAAGGACACTTAAAAAACTGAACTGCTTGCACAAAACTATTTCTTCTGGGGGGGGGTGTGGGGTGCTAGTGGGTCTTCTGTTTAGATCCTACAAGCTCACACAGTAGAATTCTAGTCTTGGAGACTGACAAGCTCATCACGTTGCTCTCCACCCCAGATGAAGAAGTCTTACGAAAGAGAGAAAACTATAAACAAACGAATATAAAAACTAAGTGAACTCAATATCTGAGGTTCTGCTGAAAGTTGAACAAGGGAAGCTGGTCCCAAGCCACTGAAGTGTTTAGAAGTGACAAAATCCTGGTTCCTGAGGAGGCACAGCTGAGTTTAATAACTGCTGTTTCACACATTAGACAAAGCTGTCAATTCCAAAAGGAAAACAATTGTGAGTGAGATGGAGGCAAGCCAGAGAAGAGAGCAGAAGACCGGGCTGGGAGTGGAGGGCGCCGAGCAGCATCTGACCCCAGCTCTCGATGAGCAGTCACCCAGGTCGTCATCCAAAGGACTGACTGAGCAAGTTCCCTGCAGGACCCCAACATCTGGGGCAGCTCATGGACCTCAGTAGACTGGCAAGTGGTCTTGCCCCATCCCTTTTTTTCTTGGTCTGTCACCTGTACTCAGAGCAACCATGTGAATGGTCCCCAACTCCAGAATGCCACCAGGAGAACATGAGGCTGCAAACACCCCAGAGTGGATCTTCAGTGCCCAAAGCAATAAAATGTCCTCCAGAGCCAGCAGAACTTCTAACAATTCAAAAATGTCAAACAGACCACGCAGTGATCAACAGAGTTACCCGGCCAGCCAGGCAGAAGACCCGCATTACTATTACCCCCCACTGACAATGGCAGCAAACACTGCCAGGTAGTGTTCTCATGGTCCAGGCACGGCACGAAGTAATCCTTACCGGCATTTATCTCATCAAGTTCTTATACTAGTATAGTCAGAAGAAAAAACTAACTCAGAGAGGACAAGTAGGTTGCCTAAATTCTCCCAGCTGGTAAGTGACAGAGCTGAAGCTAAAATTCCCGAGCTGACATCAAAGTCCACCTTGTCACCTCTCCACTGTACCAGTGACCATGCACATTCTGGCAGGGGGAGGGGGAGGGAATAGGGACCATCTCCTTGAACCCCCTCTCTGACCCTAAGAGGTAACTCCAGTTAATGGCTGCCTGGCCTCTGCCCTGGTATCTAAGGGACCCAGGGTGAGAGAGGCATCCCTGGGCGGTCCTGACAGATGGGCCACCTCGCATTATCTGTCCCCATCCTCAACTCCGCTACCTACAAGAACCCAGCCTCTTCCTGTGCTGAAGACCAGTTTAAGAAAGCTAAAGTTCATCAGTGGTTCTGGTGGGAAAGAAATAATATACACCCTTGGGATCATTTTTCTTTGTAAGTTTGTTTCTTTGCTGAATGTCTGCCCTAGAATGTCATCATCGGAAGGTATTCTCTGAGCCCCTTTCCCTTCCAAGCCCATGTGCTGCAGGCTTTAGGCTACAACTGAAGCCTCTCTTTGGACTTTCTTATCTTTTCAGGGTAGGGTATGGGGGACCCTAGCAGCTTTTCTTTTCCTAAGCTCTCCAGAGGACCAATCAGTGGGGGCGGCTGCAGGAAGCCAGGGTCTCAGGAGAGAAGAGACAGCTCGCTCCTTACCCAGGAGGCCCTCCCAGCCAGTGCGCAGCCGGCGCGTCTCACCTGCACGAAGCCCCAGAGCGGGTGGAGCGCGCAGTGCAGCAGCAGCGAGGACCAGCAGCAGCCACGGCGCAGCACCAAGTCCCGGAGGAGCATCTCGGCCCGCGGCGCCCGCTCCTGGGGCAAACTGTCAGGAGAGCAAGGCTCGGGTCAGGTGGACACCGCGCGAACACTTTCGGCGCCCCCGCACCAACATACATCCCAGCCCGGGTCGGGCGGGCACGCCCCGCACCCTGGGGCACGCTAGTAAACCAAGCCTGCACTTACACTCCGCCTTACACCTTCACTGACTCTTCGTGCATCCCAGAATCCTAGAATTCACACCCTTTTCCTATGCACATCCCCAGAACCCCGCGTGTACACTTTAGCTCCGCACACGGCTCCAGAATATTGCGTGCATACCTTGGCCCCATGCACACCTCCAGAAATAGCCAGCACACTTACTGCGCCCCATGAACCCCCAGAAGCAGCCATGTACAACTCACTCTGTGAGCACACTTCAAACCCGGCGGGCACTACTCACCCTGCGCGCACACCCACTGATCCCCATGCACACCCACCGACCCCTGCCCGCACCCTCGCTGACCCTGCATGCACGGCACCAAGAAATCACACGCTGCGTGCACCCTCACTGCCCGGCCGGCCTCATTGCGCACACTGTAACAGTGGCACCTCCGTGCGCTGCCCCTCTGCACGCCCCCGCCCAGCCCCGATCTCCCGCTCCCCAGGCGTGGGTTTCCCCCCCACGCCTCTATCTCCGCCCGCACCCTTGCAACGCCTCACGGCACCTTGCCTGGCGGCGGCCCCACCCGATCCTCGGCTCGGGAAAGAGAGGTCCGCGTTCACCCCGCGGCAGCTCTGTTGCCGAGCCGCCGGACAGCCCCCATTTAAAGCCAGCCGCCTCCCCCAGTCCCCCGCCCTCTAGGCGGGGCCTCGGTCCTCACCCTGGCGGCTGCGCGGGCGCCCGGGGGCTTCACATGCCGGGGAGGAGCGCCCGGCGCTGGAGCAAAAGTTTGCGCGCCGGTTGGGCCTCCCCGGCGGCTGAGCAGAAGACCAGGAGCGGCGTCCTCGCACGGGGCGCGGGGCGCAGGGCGCGGTGGCTCCGGGCTGCGCCTGGCCGCGCGCGGGGCGGGAGGGGCGGCACCCCGCGCCCAGGGCCGGGGCGGGCCGCCTAGGCGGAGGCAGAGGGCGGGGAAAGTCTCCTCCAAGCTGCCAGGAGCGGGCCGCGCGAGCCCTCCCCCGGCCCGCGTTGGCTCCCCGCCCTTCCCGGTGGCGCCGCGCGGCTGCCCGGGGCACGGAGGTGCCCGAGCTGTCTGCGACTCTTACGCCGGCCCGAGAGAGGCAGCGGCGGTAGACGCCTGCAGGGAGCGCCTGCTGGGACGGCAAAGCCGCGGGCGGAGGCGAAATAAATAATGCACGAAAAAGGAAAACAGACGTGATCCGAGCCAGAGCCTCTCCCGCCTGCAGCCCCGGGCTGCGCTCCGCCCGCGCTCCCCCCACCTCCTCGCCGCCGCCGCCGCCAGCGCCGCTGCAGTGATTCCTCGTCTCCATCTAGCGAGGCTATTGTGTATTGGGCGCTTATTTATTTATTCACCCTGGAGGCCAAGGATTCCCAGTTCTAAGGGGTCTTGCCCCTTGCCTGCCCTTCCCCCAAGCCTCTCCCGAGGCTGCGGAAAGGTGGTGAGTTCTGACTTGAGACCCTTTTTTGCGCTCCATCCCTGCGGACTCACCCCGCCGCACTCCCGGCAGGCTCTCCTGGGCGCCAGGGCTGGAAGGTGCAGGCCGCCCTCTCCGGGCCAAGGGCCTTGTCCTCTCCTTTGTAGTCCAGCAGCAGGAACTCTCTTGCAACACTAGGCTGCGGCTGGAAGGAGTTGTGACGGCCCTGGGGGAGAACATTTCTACCACTGCTTTTCCTCAACCATCTGCAAACTCCTCTGTTTGAGGCAAGATTATCAACAAGTCGGTTCTTCGGGAAGTAGCCTGATTACACCTGTTTCGTACAAGCTGCGCCTAGCAGCATCCCAGGCAAGCGGCTGCTCTGCTCTCGGGGTGGAAGCGCTTTGACGGATGGGGGGCGCCTTCCAGAAGGCCCTCAAGGCCCGGACAATCCTATTTTAAGGTTGAATGAGAGAACCAGGGGCTTAAGACACAGAGCAGAGGGTCAGACCCTGCAGCGCATGCATGGAAGAACCATTTACTGAGCACATTTTCCCAGTATTTGGACACCCTTAAGCCACTCCTGTAAACACACGCTATAAACTGCTGGTTTGCAGAGTATAAAGCCCCTTTCAGAACAATGTCTTAGTGGCCTCCTTCATGCCAGGGCGCTGCCCCAAGGTCTTTGCCACATAAATGCTGCAGATTCCACCTCAACCAGCAAGATGCAGGGACGAATGTGAATGAGACCTTGTCCCTTCTCCCCCAAGAATTCAGGGAGACGGATAAAACCCACCATTCCACTGTGATCTTCCATGTCACTCCCAGCTGCCCTGAGAATGGGGAAGACTGAGGAATGGAGGGCGGGTTGACTAAAGGCTCCTAGGAGAGGGTGGTTTCTCGGGAGTAGGAACATCTCAAGCACTGGTAACCCTGTGCAAAGAAATGGAGACATTTGTTCAATCCTTCATTCCTTCATTCCCTGTGTAGCCTCTATGCGCACCAGCAGGAGCCAGACAGAACACTGGATGCTGGGCAGAAAAGGGAATAAAGAGGATATCTCACTGGGGGTGGAATAGGATGGGAGGAGGATGGGAAGAAGATGACGGGGTAGGGGCTTCCTAGGTGACTCATCAACAGTTTGGAGAAATAGAGCCGTTATTGGTCAGCTGAGGTCACAATAACACTGGCTATTTGAATGCCCGTCCAAGCTGAAACCAGTCATGGAATTTTGCTCAGCACGATCTTTACATTTCACAACAGCGCCCGACGTTTATCCATGGAGCTCTTTGCCACTTACAAACGGTATTTACACCACATTTTAATTCAGTTCTCACAACTCTGTGATGTAAGTGTGATTGCCCTGTATGAGCAGTTCAGAGACCTTTGTGCCTGAGCCAGAATCACACAGTGGCTCACAGGGGATTCAGAAACCCCCAACTCATGACGTTGGGAGAACTTAGATAGGTTTTGTGCATTGGAAAACCTACATTGTCCAATCTTCAGTATTGCTGTAGTGGACCTAATCTATGTATCTCTTGAGGGTCACCTGGCCCCACATCCTCCTGACCCTCCTGTAACCTCCCTTAGGGTGAAGACCAGGCTCTTTCACAGGCCTCTCATGCCATAGGAGGCCTAGGAAGGACATGGCTCCTCTCACCCTTTTCAGTCAGATGGCAACCCACACCATGGCCACAGGAGGTCTGCCTACAGGGGCCCGATACCTCTACTCACAAATACAGGGGAGTTAAAGCTTGGGACACCATTTTGACCAATGAAGGACAAGAACTGGAAGGGACCCAGCATATGGAGTGCACTGGTTCCATTTGGCCCATCAAGAAATGTCCAGTAGGTGCAATTGAGCAACTGGCTGTGTTTGCTTCTGAGGATGTGACCAGCTCAATAATGTACAAGCTGGTGACACATACCTATAGTCCTAGCTACTTGGGAGGCTGAGGCAGGAGGACCCCCTGAGTCCAGGATTTCAAGAACAGCCTGGGCAACACCACGAGACCCTATCCCACAAAAATGCACAACTTTCTATTAGCTTCCCCTCCTTCCCTGCTTCACTTCCTGTTCCCCTCGTGTCTGTTGCCCTAGGATTATATCCCTCAATAAAGTATTAGCAAGCAGCATTATTGCTTAATACTCTGTCTCCTAAGGAACAGGGACAATTGCTACCACAAATGGTCCTAAAAAGTAGACCTTAAGGATGGAATGTTGGAGTTGGATTTCTCTTTATCTCTAATAGGGGCCCCACCACTGGGCCATCGCTGTCATACAGTGGTAGTACAATTTCTAAAGCTTCACCTGCGGCTAATTGGAATGAGACGCAGGTAGAAAATAAGGCTTTATGAGATCAAATGGCCATTGCATTTGGGGTTAAGTGGCTTTTTCTGATGGTATTGGAGGTCTTGCAAAGAGGAAATTATAGACTCAGGGAAGTTATCTACCAGCGTAAGGCATGCTTTGAAATGAAAGCTTTAAGGACACTCCTGACATCTACAAGTCAGATTGCACTGAAAATTAGCCTGGGGACGGATTATAAGGGTGGCAGAGCTAAAAAAGAGACTAAATTTGCAGCCACATAGATGTTTTATGTCCAAGTCAGAGCTCTGATTAAAAAAAAAAAAGGGTTGGAGCTGGTGACCTGGAATGGAAACTTTTGGGTAAACAAACCTGAAAATCATGGACCCTGATCTCCTCGAATCCTCTGGCAGGTAGAAGCAACTCTCTTCTGCTTGTTAGAACAGAATAGCTCCTCTTGGCCTGGGGACGACAATGGCCTCATCTGAAGCAGGAACCTTGCAAGATAGTACCTGCTTTAATGACAATAGCCTTCAGAAAATACATGAGATGCTGGAACTTTTTTCTGGCACAATAAGAAGAAAAGGACCAGAAGGCTCAGAGGCTTCGAATCATAAGACCTAAGAACCCACCACTTGTCTACATTCCCTAGGATGGCCCAGAGAATCTTCCCTTCATTGAAACAGAAAAAAGAAGTCCTGGTGAGCACATCAACACCTTTGAGAAATTCAATGGTGGTTCTCTTCTGAAGGCTGGGCTTGGTGATGGGAGATGGTGGGGAAATGGACTCATTTGGATCAGCAGCAATCGACGTAATGGTGAAAACCAGGTAGGATACTGTCATGTCAGACAAAGTGGGCATAATTATCATAATGGGCAAGGCCAGAGTGGCAACCAGCGTCCCTGGAGCCATAGGAACCTACGCTAATGGCCAACAGATCACCACGTAATCGTGGGAGAGACAAATGGGGAGCTAACAGCGGGATAGCTTGACTTGTATAAATATGTGTATTTTTAAAATCAAGAGTGTAACAGCAGAAAGATGATATCTACTGCAATGGAAATTATCTAAGATTGTTCAAAGCCCAGAGCTTATGATTAAAGGGGAGGCTGGATTTCTGAGGTATTAGGTCGGCCATGAACAGTGGTAACCCAGCATGATGGAAGTGATATGTACAGCCCAGGCTAGAACAGATCTAGAAGGATCAGGTAAATTGGCTAAACAGCTGGTCCAGATTCTCATGTCACCCACCTCTGTTGAAGCTCTTCCTCAATTATATGTTTAGCCCCAGATGGGAGTTCCATGTGGCATTGGTCATGTCGGGGTCACCACCTGAGACGTTGATCACCACCTGCGGGGTCTGTCCCGCAGACCCTGACTCAGTGACGGTTGAATAAATGCTCTCACATACACCAGAATACAGTGAATTGAGTGGGCTAGGGATGGTTGTCAGCTGCTCTCAGAGGGTGACTGCGGCTAACTCACCACCACTCCCTGTCCCTCCTCACATTTATTCAGTATAGATTTAATAAGAGAGGTTCTAAGTCAACATGCTTGTGGATAATTAGCATGGTTAAAAAAGTGGTTTTATGAATTGTAAAACCTTTTAGTTGCAGGGCCCAGAGTAAACACCATTAACAGGTAATTCCCCTTCGACCTTCCCCTAGAGGGCCACCCAGCACAAAGTTTATATGAGTAAACAGAGTAGAAACAAAGGGATGTGGGGCAAACAGACTTAACTGGGGAAGCTTTTATTATCCTTGATCTTCACCCTGTGACTTAATGCTCTAACATAAGAACTGGCTGCCTTCAGCCAGTCTCATTAAAACCTTTCAGCCTTCTAAAAGGTTTAAGACTATAATCTTATAACTTCCCTAGTATTTCCCTTAATATTTTGCCAGCCACCCTGAGTGAAAACCAACAGTTCCATGTGATAATCTGATGGAGGAGGAAAGCACCAGGGTCTCGTTTACACACAGGTTGACGTGGTGTATTGGTGTTAGATGGGAACAGACGACTGCTGTGTTACCTCCCATTGAAGGGTAGGAGAGGTGGCCCAAAGTGCAAACATACCCTCTCCTGTGCAGGGGCAAATGGCTGGGTTAATCATTTAGGGACATGAAAAGAACAAAAATGAAAAGCCAGGGGCGTGGAGGTCAAGTAAACAGTAAATGGTGAACTCATGGGAATGAGCACAAGGGGTACAGGACTTTCTGCCTCATGCTTGTCCCTCCAGAGAGCATCTGTTGCCAAGGAGGCTCCTACAGTCAGCCGGACAGGATGACCCAGACCCTCTGGTCATCCTAGGGCTTCCCTGAGTGATGCGATGGTCTATTGAAGGCTCAGCTGTGACATCAACTTAGAGACAACAGCTTGTGGGGTTGGAGCACTGCTCTCCTGGATATAGTGTGAGTCAATAGATGTGTCTCCAGTAGCTAGAATATGCAAGTCCAGGAACCCAGGAGTGGAAGTAGGGTTGGCTCCTCTGTCCGACTGCCAGCAAGAAACCTGCAGAAACTGTGCTTGTTCTGGCAATCTTAGACTTAGAAGAGTCAGAGGTCCTGGCTTAGAGAGGGTAAAACTTCCACTAATGAACACAGCAAGGGTTCCATGAAACTGGAACCTGTGACTGTGACCTGGGCGCCTTGGGCTCCTCTTGCCAGTGGAGCAAGAGAGAAAGGAGGATTTGCCAGGCTGATGCAAGAGAGTCTTTCATTGCCATGAGGAGCAAGGGCTGCTGGTGCACAGTGGGTGCAGGGAAGAGGGTGTCTCATGCTCTTGACTGAAGTGTGTCCCCAAAATGCATCTGTTGCAGTCCTACCCCCAACATTAGGGTATACTTAGAGATGGGGTCTTTAGGAGGTAATTAAGGTGAAATGAGGCCATCAGTGTGGTGCTCTATCCACTAGGATTGTTGTCCCTCTAAGAAGAGGAAGAGAGACCAGAGCTATCTCCTTCTCTTTGTGTACCCAGAGGAAAAGCCATGTGAGGACAAAGTGGCTGTCCACAAGCCAGCAGGAGAGTCCTCACCAGAAACTGGCCATGCTGAACCTTCATCTGGAATGCCCAACCCCCAGAACTGTGAGAAGATTAATTTCTGTTGGTCAAGCCACCCAGCTTGAGGTGTTCTGTTGCAGCAGCCTGAGCTGACAAGTACATCTGGTCATCTGGTATTCGTGGGGGTTTCTCTGCTCAGAGATAACCATGAACAGGCAATTACAACATCCACAGACCCTCCAGGTGGGAACCCCAGACTCACTGAAGAGCTGGCCCTAGAAATCTAGAATGGAAGGTAGGAGTGGGTGGAAGATGAAGAATGACAACTGTGGCCCCGGGACCAGCCACAGGAATGGGACTCTAGCTTCCTTTGCTAATCCTTTTGTGTCTTTGTAGGAAGTTGCAATGGATCACTTCAAAAACTGGACTTGCCCCTTCACTCTCGAATTGATGGGATTTTGTTCTCAAGTTAGATTCAAGTATCACAGGAAAATGGGGTGAGGTTCTCTGAATAGCACAAGGGGTGAACTGTACTGGGCCCCATCTATGCGCTTCTTGGATTCACTTGGCCTTACCTCCTTCCTCTTCCGCTCAATGGAGAAGGCAGCCAGTACCACCACTGTCCCATCTCCTGATGCTACTGTCTGTCACAGCCTCCCCCACGTGAGAGCGGAGCTTCAGCCTGGCCTCCATCATGTACACCATGCAAGGGGCCACCGCAGCAGCGGGGCCAGGCCCAGCTGACTGGAGTCATGGAGAACCTGCAGCATCTGTGCTTATCTCTGCAACCTCAGACATAGAAGAGTCAGAGGTTCTGGCTTATAGAGAGTAAAACTTCTACTAATGAACACAGTAAGGAAGGATTCTACCAAACTGGAAGAAGCTATGACTGTGACCGGAGTGTCACAGGGTCCTGACCTAGGACCTACCACCAATCCTGTGCTCATTAGATCCCACACCTTGGAGAGGGGGTCTGGCTTGCCCAGTAGCTGGTCAGTGGGGAACAAGGACCATGACCTGAAAGTGGAGGAGGGTTAACTTCCTGTGGGATGAACTTTGATCAATGGCAGACAGGATGTGAAAAGACATGGTGGATAATTTATCTCCCTTTCTCCATTCGTATGGCTTATTAGCATACATCTTGTGTGACCGAACAACTGTCTGTGTTCCGTGGCAAAACCGTGGCCACTTCAGCACCACATGTGATTGGCTTTCTTTCTTTCCCTGCCTTCTTTCCCAAGTTCCCCTGCTCTTTCTAACCTGGGATTGCAGCCCCTAAAATGTGCGCTACATAAGCTTTGCTTCAGGCTCCCTTTTCCAGGGAACTCAAATGTAGACAGGTTCCTAGAGGTTTCCTAGGCTTCAGAGGCTGTGGCCACATGCCTAAGATGAAGTGGAAAACCATGGCAACCAGGATATTATATACCAGAAACATCTGTATAACTGTGGATAATTGAAAGGGGAGTCTCCTTAAGAATCCAGAGGATTTTCCTTGGCCTCCACTTTTCCATGAATATGGGCGGGTTCTAGGTGGAGAGAGTTTCATGCTGGTCGGGAGCATGGACTCTGGAGTCAGACTGCTTGGCTCTCACTAACTATACAATCTTCAGGGAATTTCCTAAACTTTCAGGCCTGACTCTTTTCCCCCTTTCTATCAGGGATTAGAATAGTATTTATCAGATATGATTAGATCACAGAGTTCCTGGAAGGATTAGCTGAGATACTTCATATAAACACTCAGTCTGCCATAACATAACTGCTCACAGAAAAAGCAAAGAGTCTATCTCTAAGTATTTTGAAGGATAGAGGGGCAAAGATGCCTCTCTTTGCAAGAGTCCTAACTGGCCTCAAGGCTCTTGATGAGCACGACACAAAGAAAATGAAGAAAATGACCAGTAAAGGAACACTTATTATTAAACCTTACAATTAGGAAGGCTAATTTTTTTTTCAATGCTGCAAATAAACAGTTATTTTAAAAGACATTGGTATTGTCCAATTGCTCAGTACCTGAACTTGGGTTACAGTTTCTTGTCAGTGCCTCATTTTGTAGGTCAGCTGTGAATCTGTCCAGAGAGGGTGTTTTCCTGATTGACCAGGTGTGGGGGAAGGGGAACCCCAAGTCTCTTCTGGGATTCATCCAAGACGTCACTTGTCCTGAGGTTTGCCCCTCACCTCCATCAGTATTCTAAAAGCTGAGCAGGATTCATTACCCAGGGTTGTGTGGACAGAGCTGCCTTACCCCAAACTGTGAGTTAGTTCTTTCCCCAAGAATATTTTGGTCCAAATCTCTGAATTTGGACAGGGAGGTTGCGGACAGGGGGGAGTCAGAAAGAAGCCCAGATTTTTACCTTCCCTTTAAAACCACCCATGTCTCCTCTCTCTTGTCATCCTTCCTGAAACCCTAAGAAAAGGACCAACATTTTGAAAAAACCTGTCAAGTCTGGGCTCGCTTCATGGCCACAGCCTGGCTCGTTCCCATTTTCCTATGTCGAAAGAGAATCCGGACAGATCCGATCCAAGAGACCATTTGGTGGAACCGCTTGGCTAGCCGCTCCTTTGGCTGGAACAGTCAGGTCCAAATGCCAGCCCAGTGGGGGAGAGCCAGCTCCGTCTCCTGGATTCTGCTGAGCACCAACACACGCTGGGTCATGCAGAAGCCGGGGGAGGAAGGAGATGGGCCCAGCTCTCCAAGACCTCACCTTCTAATGGAGGAAGGAGAAATAGACCTAACCTAGAAACTGCAAATAGGGCCATTTCTCTTTCTTGCTGAAAATTCCCCAGAAGTCTCAACTTGGGCAACATGGCGAGACTCCGTCTCTACAAAAAATAAAAATAAAAAAATTAGCTAGGTGCAGTGGTGTGTGCTTGGGAGGCTGAGGCAGGAAGATAGCTTGAGCCTGGGAGTTCAAGGCTGCAGTGAGCTATAGTCATGCCTGTGCTCCAGCCTGAGTGACAGAATGAGACCCTGTTTCAAAAAAAATTAGGTTTAATTAAAAAAAATTTTCCCAGAAGACTCCCTAACACAGCACACGAGCACCCAACCCTTGCACTCTGCCCATTGCCCCTGTCTGCACTGAACTGCAGTTCCCCACTGGCACCTCGCCGTTTCCACCTCCCTGCCCTTGCTCCCCTCCCTAGAACCCCTTCTCCTCTTGTCAGCTTGGCTAATTCCCACACAGCCATCCCAGACTCCCTCCTCTGGGTCCTCCCCATCCCTTCATCGTGGCACCTTATCACACTGGACTCCGTTATGACAGCACGTGTGGGCAGGGGAGGTGGCAGGCTGTGGTGTTAGTAGAAAGAACTCCGATTTGGATGTCGCTCGAATCTGTGTCCAGTCTGGGATGTTCCCTTAACCTCCCTGAGACTCAGTGTCCCTGACTGTAAAACGAGGCTGCTGATATGTGCCTTGCTGGGCTATAGTAGGAAATATTAGAAGTAATGGATATTGGCCGGGCACAATGGCTCACGCCTGTAATCCCAGCACTTTGGGAGGCCAAGGTGGGCAAATCACCTGAGGTTGGGAGTTCGAGACCAGCCTGACCAACAGGGAGAAACTCTGTCTCTACTAAAAATACAAAAATTAGCTGGGCGTGATGGTGCATGCCTGTAATCCCAGCTACTCGCGAGGCTGAGGCAGGAGAATCGCTTGAATCTGGGAGGTGGAGGTTTCGGTGAGCCAAGATCATGCCATTGCACTCCAGACTGGGCAACAAGAGTGAAACTCCATCTTAAAAAAAAAAAAAGAAGAAGTAATGGATGTCTAGCTTTGAGCCTAGCAGGTTGGCGGAAATCATGTCCACTTTATCTAATTGCACTTCCGTTTCCTTTCCTAACTGTGAGAGCCTGAGCCTTGGGGCAGGGGCTTTTTAATTTATCTTTGAGTTCAGACATCTGGCAGTGCCCAACGTGTACTAGGAGCTCCATAAAGAATTTTGAGTGACTGCTACCACATTATGAAATGAATAAGCCCAGTGCTACTGGACCTCTAGGGAAGGATCCCCCCTCATCTCTCGAACCCCGCCTGCTCCATATCTGCTATTACTCCTCCTCTAGACTCCTTGCTCTTTCCCAAACCCTCAAGCCTGAGTCTGCCTTGGGGCGCTGGCCTGGCTGTTCCCTCCTCCTCGAATGCTTTTCCCCACAGATCAGCAGAGCCCACTCCCTCCTTCTTTCAAGCCTTGGCACACATGTCACTTTTTGAACAGGACCCACCCTGACCATCCTATTTAAAATCTCGGCCCGCACCTCTGGGTCTTATTTCATTTTTCTCTCTACTACTTATTGCTTCCCAATTACACTTAATTTAACTTTTCTCCTTTGGTTATTATGTGTCTGCCCTCACTAGAATGTAAGCTCCATGAAGGCAGGGGTTTCAGGCCCCTGTGTTCATTGCCTGGAGCGGACGCTTTGCATTCCATGGCACATGCCATCCACCCACCTCTGATTTTGGTGGCACCCATGCTGGGCAGTTCCTCTGGAGTCCCCGACCCCAACCTCCTGCCGTGACTTCTCTCTGCTCTTCTGCCTGAGAGCTGAGGAACCCACTTAGCAGGTGAAAGCAGAAGTGTGGGAGGTGATACCTCCAGAGTGGCCTGAACAATAGGGCGGGATCAAGAGGCATTTCTGCACCTCATTCTACACAGTTCTTTGGGGGTCCCCCCAAAGGGGACTGAGATCCCATCACTTACGCAGTAACCGTCTCCTTAACGCGAGCTGAACTGGCCTCCCCTGCTCTGCCTTCTTCTCCCTTCTTCCTTCCTCCTGCTTCTGGGCTCACCTCCCAAACAAATCACCTACACCAAAGTCCCTGTCTCATGCTCTGCTGTCGGGAGAACTCAAACAAAAAGGCCAACCACTGTACTCCAAGAGCCTAGGGCAGCACCTGACCTACAGTGGCCTGGTACATATTTGTTGAAGGAATGAATGGAAATAGGGTAATTTACAAAGTTCTACATTTTGTGTCTTGCCTTATGATTCCATGTTTGAGTGGCTTTTTCATCATAGGGAGACCTTGCTGAACTCCATGTCTTTTTGTTTACAATGGGATTTTCACTGAATGGCCACTGCCCGGAAACCTGTCTGGCTCTGGGCTTTGTAGATATCTCAGGGAATGAGGGTTTTGCCATTTACTTTAGTCAGAAATGTCAGAAGCATGCAGGAACTTGAAGATCTGCTGCTCGCATCAGCACTGAGCAGCCCAGCACACAGCTGTTCTTCGTAACTTTTCCAGGAGCACGCCTTTGCTCAGCACCTGATGTAGAAGGACTCACTTGGCTGGATAGTCCCTGATTTATAGTTGCAATAATTTACTTATCTAGGCACTCAACAAACAGAGAGAATGCAGATTCTTTGCCAGGCTGTGGGTACTGGGGATCAGAATTGCCTGAAACAGGGGGCCCTGCTGTCTCTTCACTAGCTCCAGTCTGGTGGGGAAGATTGAGAAGAAAAGGCCTGCTTATAATATGTATGGTGTGGGACAGAAGTGAGAGCAGGTTACAAGCACAGCGGAAGAGCCTGATGCTTTCTGTGTCCTGGCGCGATTGTACTTTCTGCATGAGGTTGACCCAACCACACATTTTGCAGTTTCCACCACCTGCCTTTGCACGTACAGTTTCCTCTGCTTGGAAGACTTTGCCCTCTGCCTTCTTGGCCAAGTCCTAGTCATCCTTCAAATCCAGCTCACATCTCTCTGCCCAGGAAGCAGCCCCTCCCCTAACCCAACCCCACACCAAGCCAGCCTGGTCTTCTCTGCTCTGGGAGCAGTCTGTGTCTAGGCACTTACATAGCTCTTTTCAACCTCCTGTGTGATTATGAAATCAATGAGGAATTGGAAGGCTGATGATTTAAGAGAAAAATGTGTCTACTCTGGCGTCAAACAGAGCTGTGTCTGAGTCCTCCCGGTACTGATATTTCCTGTCTGTTCTTGGGCCCCCCTTGGCAGACAGAGCAGGAGCATACAAGGGATGAGGTTGAGGAGGGAAAGACTCCACCATGGTGGGCCTTGTGAGCCATCCTCAGAAGACATTTGGAATGATTCTGGGGGCAGTGGAGAAGCACCAGACAGCCTTAAGCAAGAGATTGGTGTTGAGTATTTGGGTTTTATAAAGACCATGCTGGCAGTGAGGAAGCATGTTGGGGAAGGAGGGGGTAGGGTGAAGGGCATATGGTAGGTAGAAGGCAGGGGTGCCGAGTTCGGGCTGAGACCCTGGACTTGGAGTCGCACAGTCTAGGTTTGAAAGACAGCTTCTGTCTAGCCATATGATCTTGGGCAATCCACTTAAATCTCCTGAGCCTCAGTTTCTTCATTTGTAAAATGGGGATAATGTTACTTGCTGTGCCTAGGAAGACAACAAGAGATCATAAATAGGAATGGGTTTTGTAAACTCTGCAATACCATGTAAATACTAGATGTGATCCATAATGCCTAGAAAAGAGGCTTAAACATGGTAGAGGTTTATTGCTCTCTCCGGTAAAAGGAAGTCCGGGGCTAGTGTGGTGCTTCATAGAACAGGGCTCAGCCTCTTTCTAGCTTGTTGATCTGCCATCCTCACCACATAGGGTTCTTTACACCTCCTGGTCCAACATAGCTGCTCAAACTCCAGCCGTCATATCCACATTCTAGCTGGCAGAAAAAAGAAGAGAGAAGGGGAGGTCCATTCCCTCCTTTAAGAGCACTTTCTGGAAGTCTGAAATGGCACTTCTGCTCGCATCCTATTGGCCTGGGCATAATCACACGATGACACCAAGCTACGAGGGAGGCTGTGAAACGCATTTCTTATTCAGGGCATCCATGTGTCCAGCTTAAAATCAGGAGTCCCATTCCTAATGAATTAGAGAGAGACAGATGCTGGGGACAGCCAGACACCTAGCAATTTCTGTTGCAACTTTTAATGATTGGTATTGTGGAGTTTCAGTCATATTCCAAACATAGACACTTGCCTCCTCAGGGGGAGTTCAAAAAAGTCCCCCTCCTGTTGACAAAATCATGATGAGCAAAGACAGAGAGCAGCCTGGTGGCATTTAGGTCAGAGAGGCAGGAGGCTGAGGGCCCCACAGCAGCAGCTGGCCAGGGTGGACCACTGGGAGAGGAGCAAAGGCTTTATACAAGCCTTCTGATGAGGACGCTGAGCTCTGAGAGATGGCAGAAGAAACCTCTAATCAAGAAGCAGCCATCCCATGCAGACAGTGTGGGACCAGATGACTCAGGACACACAGGGATATCTCCTTGGAAGACCAGAGCCTTTCTCTCAGCCTTTCTGCAGATCCTTCGTGGATGGAACAGAAGGCTGGGACCAGACACCCTAGACCTCCCTTGCACCCATGGTCCATACCTGAGCATAGAGAATGTTTTCAAAGAGTCCCAGAGTAAACAATTCCATCTAGGTACATTTATTTCCAGGTTCTTATAATGCATAGGTCCTCCCCCGGAGATAGAATTAAGATGCTGATACCCAGAGAAAGTAAATCAACTGATAATAAAGACTAATATTTATTGGCTGTTTACTAAGTACCAGGTTCTGTTCTAAAGATATCACAGTATTAATGCCTTACATCTTCATGGCAACCTTACAAGGAACCTATTATTATTGCACAATTTTATCCATAAGGAAACAGGCCAAGGGAGGTGAGGTGGGGTGGCAGGCCCGGTGTTTGCTCCCTTGCTGTATCTACCCCTTTGCCACGTGACTTGGCATTGTCCCCTCCTGTGCCTCAACTGTGGGCCCCTGAACCCTGTGTTGGACCAATGGCATGTTGGTAGGTGTGAGGCACGCAGAGCTGGGGGGTGCTTGGGGGCTGGGTTTGCTTGCTTTTGCTTCTCTGTTCATGGCCATGTGAAGAACGTGCCCCAGTCAGCCCACCAGAGGTGAAAGACGCAAGGAACGGGGTCGAGTTGCTTGGGTCATCGCAGCTGAGGACACCCTGGCTCAGCCAAGCACCAGCAGAACCTCAGGCCTGTGGGTGAACCCAGCCAAGATCAGCAAAGCTGCTTAGCCAACCCGCAACCCGCTGCAGGTGCACCAACAAGCCCACCTGGACCGGCAGAGCCTGCCTAGACCAAGGGGATCCCACCCACTTGCGAACTGAGTAAGTACGTCTCTTCGTACGCCACTGCGGTTTTGCGGCGCTGTTGCAGCAGTAGATCGCAGATGCAAGAGATGACATGACCTTCCAGCTATCATTGGTATTCCATGATCTCAACCCAGGCAGTCTGACTGCAGAGCCCACGCTGTTAGACACTATTCTATGTTATGAGTTGGCGACCTATGACCTGCGGGCCAAATCTAGCTTACGACCAGTTTTTATATAGCTCATAGCTAAGAAGGGTTATGACAGATGAATATTCTTCAGTTTGATGATGGAGAACATTATCTTTAAGCCACAATTAGGCACAATGCTATCCCCTAAAAAAAGAATTCCATTCTTCTCATTAGTAGACCTATGTAACAAAAGATTGTACTTAGTTATGTTTTAAATGTATAATAATTTATGGAAATTTGTTCTCTCTTGTTATGTAAGTATCTACATAACATCCTTGATTCTGCCTGTTGGCGTGAACAGCCTAAAATATTTACTATCTGGTCACAGTATGCTGACTCCTGCTCTTTTTGATGGAGATATTTGGTCTTTGAATTTTGCCCTCAAGCCGAGAAATGGAAAGAATCAGGTTGTTAAGAGCTGGAAAGGCCCTCGGAGGTCTTCCAAACCAAACTCAGAAGCAGAATTCGACCCCAGGTCATTGGTCTGTGGGCCTCCAGCTCTTCTGCTGCTCTCTAAGAGTCTGTTAACAGCTGGATCTGTCTAAAGGCCTCCAAATCTCCAGCTGGAGAGTTCTTGGATTCAAAGGCCTCCTCCTCTTGTCTCCCTTTGGAGAGTTCTCACTCATGTGAGCGTGGATGAGTCACCGTGTCTTTCTCCAGCTCTGCCCCAAGCCATCTCACATGAATCTGTGCTGTGTGCCTCTGTGGTAATTAAAAAATTTGAGCGTTTAAGACGATTTGTATTGGAGACGATGGAGAAATTCTCTCCGGAAGAGTTTCACAATCTGGCCTCATTAGAAAGGAGAAATGGAATGGGAGAATTAAAGAGAAAACTCATCTCTTCCCTGAGTGTGTTAATGAGCTGAGCCGCAGGAGACCATGTGTAAGTCGGGCTGCAGGCAGCTGTAAATTAAATTTATTACACGCCAAGGGATTCTAATAAACATTACTTAAAAATAGCAATAGACAGTCATTTGTATTATGTCATGTGACCTGGTTATGGCGACACTTTTGTGCCTCTGCTATTAATCAGAGTTAGTTTGAGAGGCAGTTGGTAAATTCTAGAGCTACTGGCACCTTCCACTTAATTAAGATTGTTCTGGAGAAAAAGCAGGGTGTGTCAAAAATAGTCATAGTGTGTATCATTGCACCCCGGAGGCCCTCCTTGCTCATTAGGTGATGTTTATTAAGCTTTCCAAGGGAAAAATCCTAAAAGAAAAGTGTCACTTTGCTTAATAAAATCTCAGACCCTGGAAGGTGAGTATGGAGGGCAATTTCTTAGCGGGGAAGTTCTATTGGAACGCCTGCTGGGAGAAGTGGGGTTAATCACTGCTGGCCCCACTCCAGACTCACGGGGGCGCTGCTTGCTCCATATTCCTCTGGCCCCAGGATGGACCAAGGCACTTTCTCTTAGACTCTGTTAACACAGAATGGAATCTCGTTCACAGTGCTCAGAATTAGCTTTGGCAAATACCAAATCTGAGCGTGTCGTTTCCTAATTGAAACTCTCCTGGTTTGTTGCAGTCTGTGATCTAACCCCCGCCTGCTCTTACAGCTGTGTTTCCACTCCCCAGCTGTCCACATCCATACCTGACCCACCATAGAAGGAGATGCATTCCTCCTGGTGAGACCTTGGGATTTGGAATCAGACCTATGTTTGAATCATGGTCCTGCCATTGGATAGCTGGGCAACCACAGGCAAATGATTGACCTTCTTGCTTCCATATTCTTATCTGCAGAATGGGGGTAGTTATCTCTGCCCCACAAGGTTGCTATGAAGATTATACAAAATGACCCATGTGAGGTCTGGGCACTTGGAAGAACTCTCCAGAAATGTTATTTATTTGTGTTTTTTATTTTTTAGAGACAGGGTCTCACTATGTTGCTAGGCTGCTCTGGAACTCTTGGGCTCAAGTTATCTCCTGCCTTGGCTTCTGAAAGTACTGGGATTACAGGCGTGAACCACTGCCCCTGGCCTGGACATGCTAAAAAAGCAACGACAACAACAGACCCAGGAAGTTAGCTGGGCGTGGTGGTGCGCACCTGTACTCTCAGCTATTGGGATGCTGAGATGGGAAGATCATGGCTGCAGTGAGTTGAGATTGTGCCACTGCACTCCAGCCTGGGCAACAGAGTGAGACCCTGTCTCAAAAAAAAAAAAAAAACAAAAAAAAAAGGAAAAAGAAAACAACAACAAAAGGCTGTAGCAGTAGTACCTTAGCAACATTGTTTGATTTTATTTCTTTTAAGCAGTTCCCTTGGCCAAACCAACCTCACCCCTTGTTTCCTCTCACTGATGAGTTTTCCTCCTTTGCATCTCTCAGCCCAGTCGTCAATTACCTGAGAAGACTTCCCAGACCCCTGTCTGATTTAGAGGCCCCTCTTCTGGGCTCCCGTCCTGTTCCATCCTGGGACACCGTGCCCTTGCCCTCATCAATGCCCTCTAATTGCCGATGCCTTTGTCTGGGACTGCCAGGCGGGAGGCTCAAGGTCATTGAGGGCTGAGATCATGTCTGGTTTACCTTTGCTTTCCAGTGTCTGCTGCATATAAAGCGCTCAAAGTGTCTGTTGAGTAAAAGAAACAGCAGAGCATGGCGTGAATCTAGAAAATAAGGCCTACAAGCAAGGTGGCTGAAACTCTCTGTCTTAGTTTGGGTTCCTCTGAAAGTAGAGCCTGAGGCAAGACACTGGGTGAAGGGAGTTTATTCTGAAGGTGAGAGAACAGGCAAGGAGAAAGGAGGCAGGAAGGAGGGCTTTCTTGAGCTGGTTATTGCTGTGGGCAGCTGGGGTTGTTTCTCTGGCACCCCCCGAAGGAACTGTGCGAGGGGAGCCTGGGGCATGGTTTCACCGACTGCCATCCCATTGTTAGGAGTTGTTTGTTTTCCTCTCTGCCCTACGTGTGGGCCAAGCCTGCAGCAGGCAGGGAAACAAAGATGTGGCTGGTCCTGTAGGCAGAACTCTGCCTGCAGGCTTGGGGAGCTGCAGCTGACCTCAGAGGTGGCTCCGGGGATGCCAGGCAGGCCCTAAAAGCGCCAGTGACATTTACTCCTTTCCAGTTTGGGCTCCACTCCAGGGGCCTTTTGTGTCAACCTCAGTCTTACCTCATGTGGTAGGCACTTTTGTGGGGTCCCCCCAGTTTAGGAGAGCATGTTTGGACTTCTTGATGCCTCTAATTCTGGAACTTAGAGGCGGCCTCTTCTCTTTGACCCAGATTCCATTTCCACCTTGGGAATGTTGCCTGTTGGGGCCGCCTCCAAGATGGCCCCCGTGATTCTTGCCTCCTGGTATTCATGCATGTGCGCAGTCTCCTCCAACACTGGGTCAGGGCTGGCCTGTGTCGCCAACAGAATATAGTGGAAGTAACAGTATCTGACTTCTAAGACTAAGTCACAGGAGGTATTACGTCTTGGCCTCTTGGAGATCTCACTCTGGGGGAAGCCAGCCGCCATGCCATGATAGCACATAGGCAGCTCTGTGGAGGGAAACCAAGGCCCCCAGGGCCAACAGCCAGCGCTAATTTGCCAGCCATGTGAGTGGCCTGCCTTAGATGACAGCTCCAGGGGACATCTGCCTGCACGTTCATGAGAGACTCCAAGCAAGAATTGCTCCACTGAGCCCTTCCCTGATTCCTGACCCACAGAATCCATGGGCATAATGAATGGTTGTTTCATGCCACTATATTTGATTTGCAGCCATGGTAACTGGGACACCCTATGCTTCTTGGAGGACTTCAGCTTCTCTGTAAAGGAATGTGGCTTTTCTTATGTGGCTTTAACAAGTAAGCATGACTCAGCATGGACCTTGCCAACAGCAGCAAGAGACTTACCCGTGATGTTTTCACATGATCCCACGTTTTATAAAGGCTCAGAGGACAGTGTGAAGAGGTGAATTGGGGAAGCAGCCCAAGATGCTGGCAGTCACCAAGCCAATTAAAGTAAATAATTGATCATTTATTGGGTGGAGTTCATCACTGCGAGTGGTCACATAGAGAATTCATGTCCTAACCTATGTGGGCTTGGCCATGAAACTGACTGGGAACTCAGCCATGGACTTGAAGAAGGGGAGGAAACCCAAACTGCACTGGCCTGCTGGGCTGGTCCCTAAGGGCAAGTCCCACAATCCACACCAGGGAGCCATGTATTATTAGAATGATCCTGGAGCTGGTGTGAGCAGTGTCAGTACCCAGGAGAATCTAGCTCAGCATGAAGACCTGGTGACCAGCAGCCTCAGCTCTGGAAGGCAGGCTGGATGTGGTCCCGGGTTCCATCTGTGATGGATACAGTGTTGAGCTGCCTGAGTGAGGACTCACAGTCTCTACCAGTGACCGCTTTTCTAGGACTAGATCTTAATTCCTCAAAGTGCTGTAGGGATGTAGCCATACAAAATGACATGTACTTATGAAAAATGCTCCAAACGGGGCCGAACACATGGTGAGCCCTTAATAAGGGTTAGCAATGGTGGTGGGGAGGAGGGAGGAGGAAGAGAAGGAGAAGGAGGAAGTGGGGGAGAGCTGGCCAATGCAGTGGGGTTGGGGAGGAAGGCCCATGCCTTCCCAGGTGCCATGCTCCAGGGCACACCATTCCTGGCCTGGGCAACAAGCGCGGTCATAGCTCCCACCTGCGGGTGGGTCTGCCTTGGTCAGAACTGGCTGAGTAGCTGGGGTGCAGCCCCTTTTCCTGGGAAGGTGAGTATTTGAGTGGGGGAGAACTGGAAGCTGGGACTCCCACTCTCATGCATTATGAGAATGGAAGAGACAAAGAAGCCCAGAATTTGCATCCAAGGAAGGGCTGACTCAGGATGAAACAGGCTGTGAGGGTGGAGGATGGATAGCGAGTAAGGCCTGATGGAAATGAGTTTCCTAGGGAGGAGAGCAAGAGGAGAGAGAGGGCTTAGATGACCAGTGAAGTTTGAATGACCAGGTAAGCCAAATGCATGGAGGCTTAAGTGCCTGCTCTTTTCAGAGGAAGAGAGTCAGTGTCTTTTTTTCTTATTAAGAGAGAAAGAATGGTAAAGTAGGAGTTGAATACCTGAGTTACAGGGGAGAGGATTGAGGACAATTTCAGATATGGAGCACTGGATGAGGAGAGAAGTCTGAACGCCACACAGGGTATGCATGGTCTCACGGCAGGAGTGGGGACTAATAATGAGACATCGACGCTATGAAAATCAAGTGTCAGTCTCTTATTAGGAGCAAAGCCCAACCACATTTCCACAAGGTCTAATACAAGCAATGCTTAATGCAGCATAAGCTTCAATTACGGTTTTACAGGGCTAGAGGCACAGGGGACTCCAGGTTTACTGGTCCATGGAGAGTTCCTGAACCACTGCAACTTCTACCGGGTTACAGACTGTACACATCACACTGCCTGTGTCACTGGTTTTTTAGAGAAGGATGGTTTCAGCTATATGCAATAACTGTGCACTGGGAACTTAGGATGAGCCAGAGACACAGAGCTGAATATAACATGCCCCTGCTTTGTAGGACACATCGTCTAGCAGGGAAGAGCAGGAGTAAGATAGCACAATAACGTAGGGTTGAGAGAGGAGCTCAAGGTGTGGAGGGTCACAGAGAAGGGGCAACCAACTCCAGATGGAGATATCAGAAAGAGCTTCTTGTGGGGGACGTGTTTCATGAGCCTAATCTCAAAAGCCAGTAGCAGCTACCTTTCAGTAAGCACCTACTGTGAACAGGCTCTTCATGTGCACTATCCCGTTTGATGTCTATAACAATCCTGCAAGGAAGTTGCTATTATCCCTGTAATATATGAGGGGAAATGATCCAAAGATGTTAATTTGCCTAAGGTCTCACAAGTAAAGGGCAGAGAAGCTGGGATTTGAACCTCTGTATGCTCTATAATTAAGCAAAAAAGAGTCAATAAGAGCAGATCCAGAAATAATCCAGATGTGGGAGTAGGCAGACAAGAACATAAAGAAGCTATTACACGTATTTTCAAGGACTTAAAGGACAAGATGCTTATATAGAGTAAACAGATGATGAATATCAGCAGAGAAATGGGAACAAAAAATCACATTGTGATAGATGATAGATATATTTTGGTTTTCATCCATGATTCCTGGCTCTAAGCTCTTCTAAACCTTGCTATTTCCTAAGGGACTACAGCAGTAAAAATATCTTTTGTTAAAATACTTGGTCTTTGTCCTCTGTTCCTGAAGTACCTCCTGAATGATGAAGGTGGAAGACAATCTTTTGTTATTTTCAGTGTTTTTTTTTCAAAAACACCTGAGCTTATGTTAATGACATGATTTTTGGAAAACCCCTAGAAACCACAAGATGGGGAAACTGGTTGCCAGGGAAATGGCCATATGCCCAGAGGGTTGTAGTTTTTAGTTCCATCCCCCAACCTCTGGGGAGGGGAGAGAGGGCTGAAGATTAAGTTGATCACCAATGGTCAATGGTTCAATCAGTCATGCCTATGTAATGAAGCCTCCATAAAACCCCAAAAGGACAGGGATTGGAGAGGTTGCAAATAGACAAATGCATGGAGGCTTACACATTCATGTTCCAGAAAGGTGGTGCACCCCAGCTCCATGGTGACAGAAGCTTCTGCACTCAGGATCCATCCATACCTCACCCTGTGCATTTTCTCTTCTATTTATTTGTATATTTTAAAATATCCTTTATAAAGAAGCTGGTAAACATAAGCATGTGTTTCCCTGAGTTCTATGAGCTGTAGCAGATTAATTTAACCCAAAGAGGAGGTTATGGAAATCCAGATTTCTACCTGGTCAGTCAGAAGCCAATTAATGTAAAGGAAACCAGAACAAGAGAAGTAGAAAAACACACAAAAATCTGAGACAAATAGAAAAAAATTGCAAGATTGTAGGCCAAAACCCAACCATAACAATCATTATATTAAATGTAAATGGATTAAACACATCAATTAAAAAGCAGAGATTGTCAGACTGGATAAAACAGCAAGAGCCAACTATATCCTGTCTATGTAAGGTGCCATTTAACGATAAGATACCTACCCTTTTACTTTTAACTGAGATATAAAGTATGCAAATAGTAAACAAAGGAAAGCTGAAATGTGACTGTATTAATATTGAGCAAAACAGACCAGAGCAAATCCTATCAGGCAAAAGAGGGACATTTCAAATGAAAAAGAGAACGATATGACAATAATAAATGTGTTGGCACACAATAGCAGACTTCAAAGTGCATGAAACAAAAATGGACAAAACTAAAAGAGAAGCAGACACATTCACAATCACAGCTGGAGATTTTAATGCTTGATTCTTAGTAACTGACATTATGAATAGACTTTGATCTGTGGCACTGGGGAAACTGGGTAGTGCCCAGATGCTGCCTTTTGGAATGAACATGAAATGAATAAACTATTATTATGACCCATGTTTGTGGCAAACACTGTGCCAAATTAGGCTATCGGTAAGCAATTCTTGCCATCATCCTGAGCTATTTCATTTGCTCTTGCCTCATAGTTAATAGTGTCCCTGTTCCACTTGAGGAAACTGAGTCTAAGAGAAACAAGGCAATTTGTCCCTGTTTTGCAGCCAGGGGTGAAGGTGACAGAGACTAGACAGGAACCAAAACCTTTGTTTTGTGTCTTCTCCCACCTCCCCTGATGCCCTGGGGCACATAGCACCCACTTCTCTTCAAAGCTCTCACAATAGCCTCCAGTGGTCTTGGGGCAGGGATTTATTAATAAAATTTTGTAGGTAGAAGCCCAGAAACATTAAGTAACTAACAACCAAAGTGGTCAGACTAGAAACCCTGCTGATGTCCTGGTTCATTTTCCTTTTCAAAGGAACTTCTTTTTGTCTTTATCTTTTTTTATTCCTCAATGACTTGGCCCAGAAGCCATTATGTGCCAGGCACTAAGAAGCCCAGCTTGGAGTCCTCCTGGTGGAAGAGACGTTCCTATTCATTCCCCGCCATCTCCCTGTCCTGCTCCTTGCTGCTCCCCCAGTGCACATATATTCTCAATTTCAATTTTCTCCATTCAAAATCTGGGCATTTTTATTAAGAAGGATCTACATACAAAACAAAGAAAGAACTGCTGCCGTTGCCAGAGACCAAAGAAATTATAACAAAGTGCAGAATATAAAGTCCCAAGAGAAATTCCTTTCAACCCATACTTAGCCAGAAGATATGCCTTCACGCAAATGCTCACACACATGTGGAACACACACACGCCTTGCACAAAATTCTCCACATATGCTCATAGACACAATCACTTGCGTGCTTCTTACACACAGGCCTCCACACTTGGCAAACACCCCAGGGGGTGTGCCTACACACACACACACACACACACACATATATTCATACCCTTGAATGAGGGAAATATAGCCTTCAGAAAGACTGTGGGCTCACTTGACTTCTACTCAACGACTTTTTGATGATGCCTTCACCAGTAGGAAAATAATGAATTATTTATCAAATTATTCAATAATTAATAAAAGTCATCACGAAAGGCTAGGCTGAGATATAACTCTGCATAATTCCTCACTGCCACCCGCATATGCATATGTGTGTGGGTATGTACATATGTAAGAAACAGAGAGGCAGAGGTGACCGCTTAAACAAAGCCTCCTGGTTTAAATTAACTTTAAAGTACGCTGCTCATGGCCTTGACTCAGTTTCCTGGCTTTTTGTTTCTTCACGGTATTGCCACTGGCAAGAAAACAAAGAGCCCCAAAATTTCTCTCTGCAAGCTCATCCCCTGCTTTGTTTCTGATGAGCTTTGTGCCCATGATACCGCTGAGATTTACCCCAGAGACTCGTTAAATATGCCACCAAAGAAAAATCTACAATAAGAGAAAAGACTGATAGTTAATACGTTATAAAAAAGTTTCACTCCAATGAGTCAAAGAAATGGAAAAGTTGTAAGCCCAACAAGGAGATGCTACCCTTTGCTTTCAAATTAGATGGTTGCTCAACAAATACTAACATGGCAGCATTCTGGTGATGGTGCTTCCAGACAAGAACCCTCTCTCGTGGGTCGCTGGGGTGGCACAGGTTGGAACTACTGTTTTTGGGACACGACTTAACAATATGCTTTCAATATTTGTCATTAGTCTTTCAAATGTTCATATCTTTGAATCTACACCTGCTTCCAGGACTCGATTCTGAGAAAATAGTAAATATTTTTACTCAATATAAAGCTCAATGTAAGGCTTGACATGCAAAGATGTTCAATGCAGCATTGTTTACAGGAGGGACAGCTTGACTGCACTGAGGCCTGGGATCCACAGCCTGACCACATGGGTGCCTCTGCTGCCCCCATGCCCTCCCCACGCTTCACTTTGTTGACAATTTCATTCTTTTCCGTCTGTCTCTAAACTTCCACATGTTTTCCCCACTTGCCTCTCTCTGCTGGTAACTCTGCTGCAGCCAAATACCAAGTGGATGGAAATTCCCTCATTGTCTCGACCTCAAAGCAACCAGCCGACCCACTCTGTGCCTAAACTCTTTCCCTTCCCTCCTATTACAGCAAGGAAAGGGTCCCTGTTGCGTGCTGGCTGCCCCCACTCTCAGCTATCAAGGAATTTGCAATTATCTCTGCTCTCCTAAATCTTTGCTCCCTCCCTTTCTCCTGGATCATTCCCAGGAGGACACGAAAGCACCTCGAATCTCCAAACTTTAAAACATCCCCCTCTGACCTCGTATCCCCCTCCAGGGACCACTCCATTTCTGCTGCTCTTCAGGGCCAAAAATTCTGAATGTTCCACCAAGGTTTTCTTTAAGTCTAGATTCACCATCTTTTGTACTTGACTTCAGTACCTCCTCCCACTGCCACCAACTCACTCCAGCCAAGCGTTGCGCCCAGCATTTTGCTGAGCTGCAAGTGACCACAGCTGGTCATTTCCTCCTTCTTGAAGTACCTTCTCCTCTTGGCCCTTCCTACTCCTCTGGCCTCCCTTCCCATTCTCCGGATGCTGCTCTTCCTCTGCACAGCCTCTGCATGGCATCTCGGTCCCAGGATACTCCCTGATCTGCACGCCTGGGCCCGACCTGGTCCAACTACATCTCTCCTGAGGTGACCCCCACTCAGGCATATGACCTTAAGCACCATCCCTATGCCAGTGACACCCAGATGGTCATCTCTCAACCCCAGCTCCAGGCTTGGTTGTTTCTCCAACTGCCCGGTGTTTCTAGAATGGATGGTGAAGGTCTCCAAGTTAGCACGGCAGAAGGAGCCTTTTTGATGACCGTCCTCTCCCTGGATCTAATTGTGTCTGTGATAACGGCACTATCCACCCGGTTGCTTACATGAAGCACTAGAAATTATGCTAGATTCTTCTCGCCCCTTTCCCCTATTCCCATATTCTCTGTCTCCTCCGACAGGAGGAGCCACGGACCTCCCCTCCAGCATGCAGCGTGTGCCCGGGGTGGCTGCTGTTCCCTCTTCACCAGCATCACTCTGATCCTCATTCCTCACCTGGACCACAGCCACAAACTCCTCCCTGGGCCTCCTGTCTCTACAATAGCATCTTCCTTACACGGTAGCCAGCGTGATCTTTAAACCGTAGAAGTCAGATCCAGTAACTCTCTCCAACACCTTCCCCGCACTTGGACCAGAATCCAGACTCCTTGACCAGCACAGGAAGCCCCTATGATGCCCCTGGCCCACCCCTGCAAACAAAGCACACAGACTGTCTCGCTGTTACAGGAACCTGCCGAGTGGGTCCCCCACCTCAGGACCTTCGCACTGGCCTTTCCCTTGCTCTGGAATGGTCAGACGGCTGCCTCCTTCTGCTCACCACCTCCCACCTTAACCTTCCCCTCCCCAAGAGGCCTTTCCTGACCTGACCACCCTACCTGAAGTAAACACCAAGTCACTGCTGATCACTTCACCCTATTTTTGTTACTTTTTAATACTTTGCAATACTAAATTTCAGATGTATTTCTCTCTGATATTTTTCTTTATTTTATTTTGGAGACAGGGTCTCACTCTGTCTCCCAGGCTGGAGTGCAGCGGTGCAATCATTGCTCACCATAGCCTCTACCTCCCAGGCTTAGGTGATCCTCCCACCTCAGCCTCCTGAGTAGCTAGAACTACAGGTGCACACCACCACGCATTGTTTGCAGAGACGGGGTTCTGTCATGTTGCCCAGGCTGGTATTGAACTCCTGGGCTCAAGTGATCTTCCTTCCTCGGCCTCCCTAAGTGCTGGGATTACAGGCATGAGCCACTGCGCCTGGCCTGTTATTTTTCTTACTTTTCTCTCTCTCAGTCTCTCCATCATTCACCTGCCGTTTTATTTTTGGACATAAATTTCATGAGAGCTTTGTCTGCTTTGTTTGCTGCTGTATATAGAACAATGCTGGCCTGTCCTTTTACGAGTGTCATTTAGTTCCTCTTTTGAAATTATTATTCTACATTATTTTACATATATAACTGTATATTTACATATTTTACATATAAGATTTCTATATTATTAACAGCATAAAAAGGCAATTAAAAGTCAACACTGGAGAGAAATTTCTCTGAGCATACATTTTCTTTCCAGGATAATATCTGACACAAAAGTAGAGCAACTTAGCTCCAGAGCAACGTCAAATCGTGGCCAAGTGCATAAGCTCTATGGTTACAATCAAGTCCCTCTTCTGCCCCTTACCAGCTGTGTGACCTTGGATAAGTTACTTAGCTTCTCTGGGCCTCAGTCTCTTCATCTGTGAATTAAACCAAACAATAGCCCTTGCTTTAAAGGATTGTTCTAATGATTGAAAGACATAATTCGGAACCCCTTAGCAAAGTATCTGTCACATAATAAGGCTCCATAAATGCTAGCTTTCTCTCTTAATAGTGAATTGAGGTAACTTTTCGAGGCATCCAGACAGTGAGTTGCTGTAACCAGAGCAGTTTTTCAGAAAGTAAATCCATAAGCCACTCAGCTGCCTGTTACGGAAAATAGCTCAAAGAGATTCAAACGAATTGGACATGGATTCACATCTTCATTCATTCCACAAATCTCTGTGGGGTGCTCAAGGCATGCCAGGCCCCTGGCTAAGGGCAGCACAGATCCCATGCTGCACTCAGGGCACTTACAGCCTGGCCTTAGAAGGACAGAAACTCCCGGCTCAAGCCTCTGCCCTCCTGGACCTTGGCTCAGCCTCTGCACCTTAGCTCAGGCTGTGCTTACTAGGTTGAAAGCCCCCTGCCCATCTCATGAGAGAAATCCTGTCCCCCAAAACCCAGCTGCTAGAGCTCTTCCCCTGGCCCCCATCTCCCTGCGCCGCCTCCCCGTTCCACCTCCTGCAGCTGGAACTGCTGTTACCTGAGAGTGCTCATTGCCCTGTATCTGCTTCTGCACCATGGCTGTGCACATTCTGTACTGGAGCGATTTATGTACGTCTCTGAGCTCCCCCAGACAGACACTTCTTGAGGCTGGGAATCTGCCTCATTCACTTCCATAGCCTGTACACTGCAGCTGGTGAAAACTTCGCACATAGTAGGTGCTCAACAAATGTTAGAATTACCTGTGGGGAGCAGAGAGGCCACAGATCTGCCCTGGGACAGGGGGAACATCACCCCACTGAACACAGGTGAAGAGATAGTGTCTTGGATCACCTGATGAGCTATGCCTGTTCTGTTAATTCCATCATTCCAACTCTGTTACAGAGCATCGTTTGTATACCACCCCCTGCACTAGGCACTTTCTAGACATCATTTTATTTTATCCTCCCAACACTTGGCAAGTATTCTTTCTTCATTTTATGGTGAGGAAACTGATATGGTTTGGTTGTGTCTTCACCCAAATCTCATCTTGGATTTAGCTCCCATAATCCCCACAGGTCATGGGAGGGACTCAGTGGGAGGTAACTGAATTATGGGGGAGGGTCTTGCCCGTGCTATTCTCCTGATAGTGAATAAGTCTCACGAGGTTCGATGGTTTTGTAAAGGGGAGTTCCCCCTACACAAGTTCTCTTGCCTGCCACCATGTAAGATGTGACTTTGCTCCTCATTCGCCTTTTGCCATGATTGTGAGGCCCCCCAGCCATATGAAACTGAGTCAGTTAAATCTCTTCCTTTTATAAATTACTCAGTCTTGGGTATGCCTTTATTAATGGCGTGAGAACAGTCTAATACAGAAACTGTCGCTCTGGCAGGTAGAATGATGTGTCCCAAGTCACCAGTGAGGAACTGGAAAAACCAGGACCTCAAATCAGCTGTCGTACTCCACCATGTCAGGCATTGTGTGTGCAAATGACTTTTTGTTTTTAATGAGGTGCAATTCACACAACATACCATTAACCATTTTAAAGTAACAATTTGGTGGTATTTAGTACATTTACAATGTGTGTAACCACTGCCTCTATCTAGTTTCAAAATATTTTCATTACTCCAGAATAAAACCTTGTATGCATTCTCTCCTGGACCCAGCTGTTAGCAACCTGAATTGCTTTCTACCTCTAGGAATTTACCTATTCTGGACATTGTATATAAATGGAATCATACAGTAATGACCTTTGATGTGTGGACTCCTTCAGTTCACTTTCTAGTTTCATGAACCTTGTAGCACATATGAAGGAAAAGCACTCCATTCCTTTGTACGGATGAATAATATTCCCGTGTTGGGCTACACCACATATTGCTTATCTGTGAATCTGTCAATGAACACCTGTGTTGCTTTTACCTTCTGGCTATTATGAATAAGGCTGCTATAAAAGTGTGTATACTTGTATTTGTCTGAGGCTGTCTTTTCAATTATTTTGTGTATACACCTAAGGATGAAGTTGCTGGGTCATGTGAAATTCTGTAATATGATTAACGTTTTGAAGAACCTCGAAACTGTTTTCCACAGTGGCTGCACCATTTCACATTCCCACCGGCAATGCGTCAGGGTTTCAACTTCTCCACATCCTCACGAACTTATCAAATGATGTTTTATTATTTTTTTTCTTAAAAATTTTAAATATTTGTTAGAGATAGGGTTTTGCCATGTTGCCCAGGCTGGTCTGGAACTCTTGAGCTCAGGCAATCTGCCCTCCTCAGATTCTCAAAGTGCTGGGATTATAAGCATGAGCCACCACGGCTGGCCCTCATGAAGTTTTGTGCATGATCTCATTTAGTCTATCAACAACCTGGCGAGGTAGATATCATTAACCCAGCTTACAGAGCAAGAGAAGTGAACTTGGAAAAGGAAGGGACTTGCCCAAGGTCACACAGCTGAGAAAGGGCAGATTCCAACTCAGACCCTCCAGGATCTCAGAGTTCTCGCGCACCACCCCGCAGCCTGTTGGAAAGCCCTGGGAAAGCCAGCTCTGTCCTAGTGTGGCCAGACTCCGCCATTTGGGATGTCAAGTGCACCACACAGCCCTTGCCTTTCACAGTGTTCCTGGCAGGGCTGAGCCGCTGGGGCTGGGGCAGTGGACAGCGGAGACCAGCACGCAGGCTTAGACCAGAGTGATCCATTCTCCACCCCAGGGGCTTCTCCAGGGTGGTTTGGGAAGGAAACCCTTAAGATGGAGGGACAGTGACATCCACACAGAGTGGGCAAGGCCCTTGAGTGGGCTTCGAACCGGTAGTGAACTGTCCCCCTCAGGCTGGGGGACCTCCTTCTGCATAGCAGGCCGCTGGGATACTTGTCTCCCCATGGGAACCTCACAGGTCTTGGGTTTTAAGAGCCTGGGGCCTGGGGGACCTCAAAAAGAGTAACCCACTGAGCTGGGCACACCCACTGCCCTCAGGACCCTGGCACTGTGCCAGCTGCTTCCTGTCCGTTGTCTGATTCCATCCTCTGGAGCATGAACACGGTGAGTTCATGCTCTCCATCTCCCATATGGGGAAACTGGGGCTCAGGGGAGGGGTACATTCTCAGGGTCCCACAGTAAGTGCCATGATAGAGACTTGAACCCACAAGGGTTTCGTACTTCCCCCTGGACAGCACCGCTTCCCCCAATGCCCAGCTCCCCTCATCACCTCCCCTTGCTCCTGCAGCTCTGAGCTTTCCTCAGAACCCTGAGCTGTGTGCCCAGGAAGCTGGCAGCCACAGGCACGCCCTGAAGGCTGGGGACCCTCCGTCCCCAGCCCTGGTCCACAGGGTCCGCAGCTCTCTACCTGCCTTCCTCTCTTCCAGAAAGTCCTCTGCTCTCCATGGCCACCCCAGCCCAGAGACCCTCCCTGTTGGGACCCAACCACTGTTCTGAGGGGCCATCTGGCCTAAACCTTGCGCCTTGACTTTTCTTTGAAGGGTCTGCCTCCAGCGAGATGTAGGGGCAGTAGCAACCCCAGGGACCGTCTCCATCCCGGCTGTGGAGGGCTGTGACTCCTCAGCTCAGGGTGTGGGTGTGGTGCTGTGTGGTTAAGGGGTCCTCAGGTTTTGAGGCTGAGATGAGGCTGGTCCCAGAGAGCCCCAGCAGGGGAGAGGGAGCTGGGGCTTGTCCTCAGACCTGCATGAATTCCAAACCAGCCTCTACCATGTGCCAGCCAGGTGATCCCTAGGCACCTGCTTTTGCCACATTTGCCATTTCATGGGGCTGCTGGGAGGATGGAGGTGGGGTGACCCTGGCCCCCCTATGCTCTCACTTCCGTCTGTTTGTCAGACTCTCCTGTCACCCCACAGGGGCCAGGTCTAATTACTCAGTCTTGCTGGTGGGGAAACTGAGGCATGGAGAGAATATGAAACCCACCCATGGTCTGGGAGACACATTGTGCTGCTGGACTGCATGGCTGGCTTCTTGACCTGCTGCCCTGGTACACAGCAGGCGCCCAGAAGGGGATGGGGTGGGGAGGCAGAAGGGAGCCTCCCGGGTGCTCCGCCCCAGAGGACTGTGCCTCCCAAACAGGCCAGGTGCTTGCGGAGGTGCCGCCAGGGCGCTCAGAGGTGATGGGCATGGCAGCGACCACTCCTCCAGGCTCCACTGTTCACGCCCACCTGCAGGCTGCGGCTTCGGGACCCTGTCGAGCCAGGCAGCTCCTGACTCAGCCCCATGCCATCAGGGCTGCGTGGAAACTCCCGGCGGGGTGGGGGGGGGGGGTCTCCCGACCCCAGGAGCTGGGCGCCTGCGGGGGCAGGGCTGTCCCGTGGCCGCTTCCAGAGGGTGGTGGAGTGGGGACGTGGGTGAGGCCTCTGCCTGGGAGCCTGCAGCGCTGCCATCACGTAGGGGCAAGGGTGCTTGCAACGTCAGGGTTGGGGGCGCACTCTCTGGAGTCCGAAAAGCAGTTCTTCTAGCTTCAGAGACAGAAACCAACCGATCCTCCCTGTCATCTTCAGGGAGCAGTTTGTATTGCGTCTTGCATACCTCCTGGAACAGGATTGTCACCACCTGTTCTGCCTGGGACAGGCCTGGAGTGTGGAAGTTCTTTCTTGAGTAAAGACAGACTTTGTGGCATGAATGTCTCATGGAGCGGAAGTCTCTCTGTCACTCCTCTCTCTCAGGTTTCCTTCTGCCCTTGAGAGCCACTGGCCCTTGATTTTATTTATTATTTAACTTAGAAAGGTGCAGTTCTACTATGGAGACAGACCTGCCTTCAAATTCCAGCTTCCTTTCTTAACAGCATTCTGATGGACTCCATCCAAGGGGTCTCAGTCTTCCAGCCCCCACCTTGTCACATATAAAATGGGGACGAGAGGACTCCTCCTTGTGTTTGTCATCAGGAGTGAGTAAGAAGATGAAAACCAGGTTAAATACCTCCCCCACAACATGCTTGGTTTCTGGAGCTTCCATCTTCCTGTTTTTCTCCTCTGCAAAGACTCATTTTGTTCATGTCATCCATTCATTTATTCATCCCACAAACATATGTGAGTACCTGACATGCACTAGTGCTACCAAGAAGAAAATGACACCAAGCCAGGCACTGTGGAGCATGCCTGTAATTCCAGCTACTTGGGAGGCTGAGCAGGTTGGGGAATCCCTTGAGCCCAAGAGTTTGAGACCAGCCTGCGTGAGAGAGCAAGACCTCATCCTCCGCCCCCCACCCCTTGCAAAAAAGAAGAAAATGACACAGACCCTACTCACTGTCTAGAAGGAAAAATTGACATCAAACATTGCAAGACAATATCTAAAGTGTAAAACAAGAGTCCAGGAGCATCGTCTGGAAGCAGGATGACAGATCTAGAGAAACACGGTCAGGTCCTTGATTTCAAGGTGTCTACAGGAAGTAACCTGGTCTATAATGTTCCCATGGTGACCACAGATCAGGGGCTCAAAATGTGGCATGAATGTCTAATGGGGCACTAACCAGGCAACCATAAAGAAAAGGTCTAGAGGACTTGAAGAAAGAGGTGTTAATTTCAGAGATGTCTACAGCCCTGAAATGGATCTGGTTCTGTGTGTAACCTGGGGATACACACAGACTCCATCAGTTTGTTCTGCAGCTTTCCAGTATGAACCCAGGAGATCAGAGCTGCAAGACCCCTCAGCCGTCTCAGCCCAGCTTGCTTATTCTACAGCTGAGGATACAGAGGCCAAGTCGGGGCCAGGGACTGAAGCTCACTTAAGTCAGCTGAAGTAAGAAGGGGCCAGTCACTTTCAGGACACAGTGATGTTTCATGGTACCAGGACAGCTTGACCACATGATGGTTGGATAGGAGATCGAACAGGGCAGAGTCAGGGCAGCCACACTTGACTGAGGAAGAGGTGGGGACTCCACACTCTTCAGAAGTGTGGAGGAGAAAATGACACCAAGCCAGGTGCTGTAGTGTGTGCCTGTAATCCCAGGTGCTCAGGAGGCTGAGGCAGGAGGACCACTTGAGCCCCGGAGTTTGAGACTAGGAACTGAAATCCTTTCTCTGCACTTCCCTTGCAGACCAGCTTACTAGGCTCCTTACACATGGTGGGGAAGCTGGCAGCCACAGCACCGCGCTCACATTTCACAGGGCCAGCCACCAACAAGAGGCAAAATAACTCCTTTTCAGTATCAACTACAAATTCCTAGGGAAGAAGCTGATTGGCTCAGCTTCATTCAAGTGCCCACCAGCCCCAGTCAACCATGGCCAGAGGCAATAAGTTACGTGGAATGAAAATACAATTTTAGCGGACACATTCATCATCAAGCTCTTAGTATGTGCTAGGCACAGGCATTTTGTCAATTGCATCCTCCCAACAAGTCTGTGAAACATGTAAGATTCTCCTCCCCATTTTACAGATGAGGAAACTGAGACTTGGACAGGTTAAGTTACTAATCCAGAGATGTAAAGCTAGAAGATGGAAATTTGAGGCTGAACAGCCTGACTTCAGAGCTCACACTCTTAGCTGTCAATGTGGACTGCCTCCATGGCTACAGTCTGTTGCAACTATACGGAAGGGAACAAGGAGGAAGTTTCCAGAAAAAAAAAAGGTGGTCAGGAAGACAGGTGCATTAGTCAGGGTTCTCTAGAGGGACAGAACTAACAGGATAGATACATACATAAAGTGGAGTTTATTAAGTATTAACTCACACGATCACAAGGTCCCACAAAAGGCCATCTGCAAGCTGAGGAGCAGGGAGAGCCAGTTCGAATCCCAAAACTGAAGAAGTTGGAGTCCAGTGTTCAAGGGCAGGAAGCGTCCAGCACAGGAGAAAGCTGCAGGCTGGGAGGCTGGGCCAGTCTAGTCTTTTCACATTTTTCTGCTTGCTTTATGTTCTAGTTGCCCTGGCAGCTGATTAGATGGCACCCACCCAGATCGAGGGTGGTCTGCCCTTCCCAGCCCACTGACTCAGATGTTGACCCCTTTTGACGACACCCTCACAGACACACCCAGGATCAATGCTTTGCATCCTTCAATCCAGTCAAGTTGACAGTATTAACCATCACAACAGGCCAGTAGTTACCCACTAAAGCCACTCAGGGGATTAATTACTTTATTTTAACACTTATATGGCACTTGATGTGGTCAGACACTGGTCTAACAACCTGAAAGATAAGTGCTATTACTATCCCATTTTACAGATGAGGAAACTGAGGCACGGAGATGTTAGGGCACTCAATGCATCCGCGGCAGAGCTGGAATCAGATTCCAGTTCTCTGGAACTGAGCACTGGAGTCCCTTTCCCCGTGGTCGCATCGTCTGTTAGGAGTGTGTGGGTGTGTGTGTGTGCATGCGTGCATTGTATGTGTGCATATGTGTAGGCATCTCAGTCATGACTGTGGTGCTCAGCCCCACATGAGGTTTCTTGGCATTTCCGTGCCCACTCGCCTGAGCCTATTCCTCCTACCCCTTCTGAGTTTGCTTTACTTTGTCATTAGCGTGGCCTTGGGCTTTGAAAGCAAATTTCATTACAAAAATCACAGCTGATAGCCCTCCAAATTCCTTTTGGCTTTGAAATGGATGATCCAGAGCTGTGACTAAGAAGGACCCTGTTAGCCTTGGTGGATGCACATGAGCAAGGCAGGTCCCGGCTCAGAGGGCGTCCACATCCCCATCCTCAGCTTGGGTGCCGAAACCCCAGGCTGGGGCTTAGTTCTAAGTCTTGACATTGCTCCTAACTTCTGGGCCAACACTGAGCTGTGTTCACTCTGGATCTGAACTGGAAGATGCCATTTTGGATTTTATTATATCCTGATTCTGAGTCACAGCTCCAAAAGGCCTGGTTAGGGGGTTGATCAGTCAGGAACTGAGATTTGCCTTCCTGCTGACAGTTGCAAACTTTATCACTTCGGTCAAGTCAGCTCACCTTCCTCAACCTCTGTTTGCTGATCTGGGAAAAGGGAAGAATACTAATAACTCCTTCTGGGGATCCTCAAAGGGCTCAAAGGAGAAAAGGCTGTGAAGGCGTGTGCTGCTGCAAAGAATAGCTGGCTATTAACATTACTGTCCCCTCAGTCGAATTCTCCATGGGGGACAGGGGGGTCCTCAGTGGGGGTGGTCCACATGGCAGGCAGGTCAGGGTCGAGCCTGTACCAATGCCTCCTGCAGGGAACATTTGTCACGCCATTATCTGAGCCCTGTCATCCCTGTGTGCAGCTTTGGGAGAGGGACACTGCCTTCATTGTCAGTGTGATGATTAGTAATAAAACAAAGGTTCCTGATGGTCCCACAGCCCACCTCCCGGCAGGTGAGTTTATTCCCCACCAATGTCCTCCTGAATTTCTCCCCCTCGGCCTGTCAGTGGACTTCCCTGGCCACAGTCTTTTGTTGGTCATTTAACAAAGATGGATTTCAGGGAGCATGAAATATTGATTAAGTCACATCTCTAAATTACTCTGCTATCTTCTCCAAAACATTGATGATGGTTTTCTGGGAAGGCTCCTGCAAACAGAGAGCTTTCCACTTCGGAGAACAAGCTTCATACTCCTTTTTAACTCAGGGGTCAGCCTGTGGTGGTTCTCAAGAAATGTTGGATGCATGATGGATGGATGATGGATGGATGGATGCATGGACGGATGGATAGATAGATGGATGGATGGATGCATGGATGGACAGATGGATAGATAGATGGATGGATAGATGCATGGATGGATAGAGGGATGGATGGATGGAAAGAGGGAGTGAGGGAGGAAAGGAGGGACAAAAGGCAGGAGAGAAAGATGACTGATGGATAGATGGAGGAAGGGAGGGATGAAAGGATGGACAGATGGAGATTCAATTCATGGAAGAGTACAGGCTCTGTTTTTCTTTGTCCTGGTCTTTAGGAAGAAACATCGCTTTTTTTAAGTGTCCAGACATTAACTTAACAAATGTTTATTGAGCATCTGCTATATGCTGGGTAAATGGGAGCATAGCAATAAATGAGACACCATTCCTGCCTTCAAGGAGCTTATTACAGTCTTGTGGAAATTGTCTGTCTCTTGAGACAGACAATTACAGTACAGTCTATCAAATTTAATTACAGAGGAGGACACATGATAGGTGGTACCACAGTATCAACTGGAGACACCAGTCCAGCTGGAGGGGCATCAGAGAACGCTTCCTGGAGGAAGGGGAATCTACTGAAACTCATGCAGAGGTTTACAGATTGAAGCTTCACAGATTGTCTTGACTCACCCTTAACATCTATATCCATTCCTGATTATAGATTTTCAAATCAAGTTCTTGCTCTTTCTTGTTTGTTTCTGTGTTTTATGAAGACATTAATTCCCTTGGGACTTTTGTAGAGAATAAACTTGACCATTTTCTTTAACAATATTCCCCACCCTCCTGTACGCTGGCCTGGGAGTTGAGAGACCTGCTTTAAGTTCCAACTCTGCCACTGACCTGCTGTGTAGCCTTGGGCAAGGGGCTCTCCCTGTATGGGCTTGAGTTTCCTTATCTGTAGAATGACTCAGTGAACCCTGAAGTCATTTCCACTTGCAGTCAAGCCTTACAGTGTGAAGCTGATTAGTTAATGCAAGATCTTCCCCAGGGTTGCCAGTGGGTCTCACTCTGACTGCTAAGAGAGCCCTTCTCCAAGTCACAATGGGCCTTTCTAATCCCCACAGTCAACACGATGTTTTATATGGCCTCAGGCTTGTGGCTCTACAGGGATGGACCAGGCCAGGGTGACAGGGACCCTTTCTTCCAACTACCCTTTCTTCAGGCAGCGTTGAGATGTAAATATCCTGTAGTGCAGAGTAGGGTCAAGTCCATAGGCACAGATTCCACTGTCAATTTTACTTTAACCCTGCAGAAACTCCTACACATTTCTTACTCCTACACATGGCCCAGACATCACCTCCTCTGGGAAGCCTTCCAGGATCACTTCTTGTCCACCTATGTAGCCACCGCCAGCAGCACGTCCTCCTCTGCTTCCACCTATTACAGACTCACCTCCAGCCTGGCACTGTCACCCTCATGCACTCTCAGCCCCGTGGGTGCCAAGGCTGTTTCTTCAACTCTATGTGCCCAGAGTCTGGCATGAGCACCAGAATCTAACAGGAGGTTAGTAAAGTGGTGGAATGGTTGAAAGAACAAACGACCAAATGAATTAACTCCTTCACCCTCTAACTGGAAATCTATGCCGGATGCCCCTCTCTGAGCCTCTTTCTTTGTGTGAATATGATTTGACTAGATGGTTCAAAATATCCTTTAGTTTTAATATTCTGTAGTTTTGGCCAGGTGCGGTGGCTCATGCCTATAATCTCAGCACTTTGGGAGGCTGATGTGGCGAATCACCTGAGGTCAGGAGTTTGAGACCAGCCTGGCTAACATGGTGAAACCCTGTCTCTACTAAAAATACAAAAATTAGCCAGGCATGGTGGCGCGCACCTATTCCCAGCTACTTGGGAGGCTGAAGCAGGAGAATCACTTAAACCTGGGAGGTGGAGGTTGCAGTGAGCCAAGATTGCACCACTGCACTCCAGCCTGGGGGATAAAGGGAGACTCCATCTCAAAAAAAAAAAAAAAAAAAAAAGTCAAAAGAAAAAATCTATAGTTTGATTGAGATTTGTCAGCCTGGGATATCTCTAGCCCCTGGCTATGCCCATCACCCTTCCTGTCACTCCAGCCATCCCCCACACACAGACACCAGCTGCCTGGTATTTGGTGTCCCTGGCCTCTTGGGTTTGGTGAGGCCATTGTCACTGTGACTGTATTCTTTATTTCCCAGATGTCAGTGTGTGTATCTGTGTGTGCGGGGGGTGGGCAGGTTCCTGGGGAAGCCATCAGCTCTTCATGGAGAGGGACTTCCTTTTCCTTGTGTCTTCCTCGGCTCAGCGTGCTGCTCCAGGTGGCCCTTGGAGCAGGACACACCCTAGGCCTTGGGTTGGGCTCTGGAACAAGTGAAGACTGATAGGGGTTGGGAAGGGGAGTGGTCCCAAATGGCTCCAAGGAAACCAGGAGAGACTTTCTGGAGGAGGCAGCATTTGAGATTGGTCTTGAGTGAGGGAGGGAGGCCTTGAATGCATGGGTGGGGGGTATGCAGGCACTTCTTTAGGTACTAGGGAGCCACAGCAGACTGTTTGAACTGAGGAATGACTTGACCAGAGTTGCAGTTTAGAAAGACCCATCTGGCAGCACGGTGAGGGTGGGCAGGAGCCAGCCTGGAGGTGGAGGCAACAGCAGCTGGGGAGCTGTTGCAGGAGGTTTCAGTGAAAAGCCGCGAGTGATAAATTCCATTTTTTTTTTCCTCATTGTTTTTTTTAAGCAGATCTTGCCTGGCTTCTGCAGGACTGGCTGGCTTAATAACTCCTGGGTTGAGGTTTGACAGGTGGATGCTGGGCTCATTCCCTCTCCTTGTTCTGCAAAGACCCAGCCTATTTCAGTAGAAAGCCAGTCAGTGCCAGTGGCTCTGGGATACTGGCCGGCTGCCAAGGCCAGGGACTGCCGGGCTGCAGTGTGTGCTTTCTGGACCCTGGATTTCATTTTGACACAAATCCCAGATCGTGCTGCTGGGGCTTGGACCTCACACCCATCTCTCTGTTTGTTGTCTCTGAGGAAACAGGACAACTTTATGGTCCTGATGTCATGTTGGCCGTGAGAGGAGGGGCATCTTCAGGAACCCCATGCCCAGATGGGATCTGTAATCAGACAGCTTTTGCCCAGGGAAAGTCCAAGCCAACCATCAGTTCATCCCCCAGCTGAAAGAATAAGCCCTCCTCCACTATCTTTCAGCCAACAGCTCCCTTGGGACTTTGGGGGGAACTTAGGAAAGGACAGGAGAAGAATTCTGGGGCAAAGAATAATATGATCTCCTGCCCACGGTCAGTAACTTTTAGGAGAAATCACTCCCAGAAAACTTCCCAGAGCCCGCTGGTGACACCCCTATCCAGCAGCCTGACCTTCCAGGCCCTGCTGGCCCCTTTCTTCCTTCTTTTAAAATAACTGATCCCACCAGGTTGCCCAGGCCTCTGTTTCCACGCAGACGCAGACTTGCTTGCTTTTGCTGCCGTGGGGACCTGTGCGGGGCACCGCCAGTGTTGCCACATTGGATCTTTTCACAGCCATCTCAGGAAACAGACGAGGAGGCCGAGGCTGGAAGCACTGAAGTGACTGTCCTTGGAGGCCTGGTGCCCTTAGAGAGGAGAGCTTGGGTTTGTGACTCGGGGGTGGAGTTCTTCTGGTCCTGTCCCTCCTATTTTTCTCCTTTCTGCTCCAGGGACTAGCATGGAACTGCTGATCCCCTTTTGTGGAGGAATTGAAACACGGATTGTTTAACAAAACTAAGGAATTCTTTCCAGGGATCACTCTTCTGCCCAGGAGGCTGCCGAACTCCCCGTTGCTCTGGTGATTGTGAAGTCCTCAGCCTGGTCTTTTGGAGCTTCCAGGTAAGGTGTGTCTGGACACATGCCTGACTTCCTGTCCCACCAGCCATGCCCTGTCTGTCGTGAAAGTGATCAACAGGACTGTACAGTGTACAGGCCTCTGTCTGTCGCAGGCCTGTACAAATGCCCCTTCCTCCGTGACGCCTTCAGAACCATTCCTGACAAAGGGATTTCCTTCTTGAATACCTTTCCTATGCCACTGAGATGAAGATTGCACTAAGCACACGTCACAGCCTTCTGCATGGTCCGTCTGAGGCAGATGGGACGCGGACAAGAGAGGGGGTGCAGAGAGTGAAAATAGTGAGCCAGAGTAGAGCCATCTTTGCCCCAAACACCTCAGGACTCCCTGCCATGCAGCCAGCCCCCTGCCCTGCCTGGACTTCTGTTTCTTGTCCTGCTCCTCTGGCTCTGGGCTTATGACCTGAGTCTCCCACCTGCCATCTTCCTTACTTGGGCACCTTATAATATAGCCCAGCTACTGTCCTTTCCTCATACGATGTCATTTCATCTTCGCAATAACCGTAGGGTGGTAGATATCCGTAGTCCCGTTTAACAGACGGGGGAAACTGAGGCTCAGGCAGGCCATTTGACTTATCTAAGGTGACTTGCCCAAAATTGCATAGGCAGAAAGACAGAACAAGGATTCATTAGCATTCACTGAGTGCCTGATACGTGTTGAACAAAACAGATTTGTTCCCTGCTGTCCTGAAACTGATCCAGAGCCTACAAGGCAGCACGAGGATCCACTCTGAGGCTGGGAGACGAAGGGACCACAGGACTCCTTGACTGTGACTCTGGCTTCTTCCTGTGAAATGTAGAGATTCATGTTTTCTTTCTGTGTCTTGGGCACTCAATCCATCACATTTTCTGGCATTCAGGGCCGCCAACGGCTTGGGCTGCAATCCAGTGGAGTCATTCTTCCTCCTGTTGCATCTTTAAAATGAGAGCCGAAGGGCTGTTGATCACTTTCATGAGCTGCAGGAGATGATGGCAGCCTGATGGGGCTGTAATTTCCCAAACTCTTGTCTTCTCTCTACTCCTGCAAATTGATGGGACAGGGCTATTTGCCCTCAGGGACTGCATGCTGTCATCCCGGTGATGCATCCCCAGTCAGCTCCTGGTTGAGTCCCTCTCAAACTTTCAAGTCAGAACCTGTAGGGGCAGGAGCAGGTCCATAGAGGAAGTCAGTCTGGTGCCAGCCATACCAACAACCACTGTGTGTGCCAGGATTACTGTGGCCAGAGGTGGAAGATCCTAGAGGAACACACTAGGCTCCCATAGCCAGGCTCTCTGAGGGTTAATGCCTGGAGCAGGTGAAAGAATGTTGGGAAGACTTGGGAGGGGTTGTCACTGTGGTCCAGAAACTACTCTGCAGCTTTGCCGGAGGTGGGGGAGAGACATGAAGGATCACATCAGCAGTGAGTTTATGATGAGTCACACACCGTGCTAACCTTTTCCAGATGGCATCTCATTTCACCTCCATAACGATTGTATGAAGAAGACGTTCTTGACTCTGTTTTAGAGACAAGGAAACTGAAAACAGAGGCAAGCACCTTGCCCAAGATCACACAGTTATTAAGCAGCAGGAACAGGATTTAGACCCTGAGCTGACATTCAGCCCATGATCCTTCCACTGTACTACTAAGGTGGTCCAGAAGCTTGGGGCTAATTCACATGTATCAAAGTCCCAAGAGACTGATGTACGAACTGGAAAGTGGGGTTGTTGGTTTATGGAACTGATCTACTTTCTCCAGGACCTAGAATATTCCTGGTCATCATGGTTAAGTCATCCATTGGTTTTCAGTAGGCACAAAAGCAGAGGGAGCAAAGTTATGCTTTCCTGGGAATTATTTCTCTGAGGCTGCATAAATGCCTGGCGAATTCTCCTAATCCCCATGCATGAGGGCCTTCTAGTGTGTAGGTGGGAGGCTTTTACCAGCTGTGGGAGGAACATCCATAAATCTTATTATTTTGGCTTCCTTTTTTTCTTCTCCTATAGATTCCTTCTAGAACTTTGTCCTGGTTATCAGTTGCTATATAGCAAAATAACCCAAAACTTAGTGACACAAAATACCCATCACTGTTGCATGCACAAATTCTGTGGATCAGGAATTTGGGTATGGCACAGAGGAGATGGTTTGTCTCCATGATGTCTGGGGCCTCATCTAGGAAGACCCAAAACGTAGAGGTGACTCAAATGGCTGTGATCTGGAATCATCTGGAAGCTTCTTCACTTATCCATCTGGTACCTGGGCTGGGACACTTATTCAGATCTCCCTGTCTTTCTATGGGTATCAGGGCCTCCATGTGGTATCACCACATGGTCTCACCAGCACTGTGGCTTCAGGCTTCAGGGTATTTTGGCAATTAATGATGGCTCAGGGGGTCCCGGAGCAAACATAGTGAAAGACACATGGCCTTCTCTGAGCCAGCCTGCAAAATCACATGGTGTCACTTCTGCCCTGCTGGATGGAATAAAAGCCAATGCAAGCCCACCCAGATTCCAGGTGAGAGAACACAGGCCCTGTATTAGTCTGTTCTCATGCTGCTAGGAAGAAATACCTGAGACTGGGTAATTTGTAAAGAAAAGAGGTTTAATTGACTCATAGTTCTGCATGGCTAGGGAGGCCTCAGGAAACTTACAATCGTGGCAGAAGGGGAAGCAAACATGTCCTTCTTCACATGGTAACAGGAGAGAGAAGTGCAGAGTGAGAGAGTGAAGGGGGGAAAGCCCCTTATAAAGCCATCAGATCTCTTGAGAGCTCACTCATTATAATTAAACAGCATGGGGAAACTTCCCCCGTGATCTAATCACCTCCCACAAGATTCCACCCCCACCTCCACTCCCCGGCAACATGTGGGAATTACGATTTGGATTACAATTCAAGATGAGATTTTGGGTGCAGACACAGCCAAACCATATCAGGCCCATCTCCTTAAGGGAGGAATGTCAAAGAATTTGCAGTCATGTTTCAAAACCTCTGCAATTACCTGCATCATTTGCATACTTTCTTCAGAAGAAACACATCTGAACTTGTTGCTATGTGAATTTCTTTTTCAAGACCCAGCCTACCTTTGCCAAGACGATAGTTAATAAAAAAGTGTCAATTATCAGACAGTTGCTTTGACCTAGCAACTGCACTAACTGCTTCACATGAGGAACGTGCTATGTCTTAGCCCGTTCAAGCTCCTATAACAAAATACCTTAAACTGGGTGGCTTATAAACAACAAAAGTTTGTTTCTCACAGTTCTGAAGCCTGAGAAGTCGAAGATCAAGGTGCCAGCAGATTTGATGTCGGGTGAGGGTCCCACTTTTGGGTTCATAGACAGTTCCTTCTCACGGTGTCCTCACATGGCAGCAGGGGGCAGGCAGCTCTCCAGGGTCCCTTTCATAAAGGCACAAATATCATTCATGAGGGCTTCACCTCTATGACTTAATCACCTCTCAAAGGTCTCACCTCCTAATGCTGTTACCTTGGGGGTGAGGATTTCAACATAGGAGATTCTGAGGGACACAAACATTCAGACTATTGCATACACTCATGTTTTCCATTTTACAGGTGGGAAGCCAAGTCTTCCAGCAGGTCAATAGGTTGCCCCAATCACTCAGCAAGGAAATGTTAGAGGGAAGAGCTCCTCATCTCCAGAGTCTACACCCTTAACGCCCTGTGCCCTGCCCCACCACGCTGCCTGTGAGTCCGCTGTGTCTGGTTTTGTTGGCAGGACCTGGTTGTTTTTCACAAGTCCTCCACATCACTCAAGCTCCTGAATCTGTTAGAAGTTGGTTCCTCCCATTCTTAGAAGGAAAGCGTATCTCCTCCATATTCTAGGGATACTCTCCTCTAGTGATGGCTACAACTGGTATACATTTGGCAGCTTATTAAATGATTTCACTATAAAAATGCATTATGGGCTGGGTGTGGTGGTTCACGCCTGTAATCCCAGAACTTTGGGAGGTTGAGGAGGGTGGATCATTTGAGGACAGGAGTTCAAGACCACCCTGGCCAACGTGATGCAACCCCATCTCTGCTAAAAATAAAAAATTAGCCAGGTATGATGGCACATGCCTGTAATCCCAGTTACTTGGGGGACTGAGGTGGGAGAATTGCTTGAACCCGGCTGTCAGAGGTTGGAGTGACCCACGATTGCGCACCTGTACTCCAGCCTGGATGACAGAGCAAGATTCAGTCTCAAAAAAAGAAAAAAGCATTATGAAGCTGCAATAATTAAAATTGAGAACTCAAATTTATTTGCAGCTGAGAAATGAATAAACTAACTGTTACATAGCCATATAATGAGATATCACTCAATAATAAAAAAGTATGAGGTAGTGGTACTCACAACACCATGGCTGAACCTCAAATGCATTATATTGAGGAAAACAAGCCAGACTCAAAAGCCTATATACTATAAATATACTGTAGGATTCCTTTTATATAACGTTCTGGAAAAAGTAAAACTATAGAGACAGAAAAAATATCAGGACTTAGGGGGAGGGGTAGGAGTCACCTACAAAAGAACTTGATAGACACAGTGGGATAGATATTATTCAGCCATAAAAGGAATGGAATTCTGTCACATGTGACAACATGCATGAACCTTGAGGACATTATGCTAAACGAAATTTGACAGTCACAAAAGATAAATCGTGAATGATCTCATTTACATGAGGGATCTAAAGTAGCCAAATTTATAGAAACAGAAAGGAAACTGACAGTTTCCCGGGAGCTGGGGTAAGGGAGAAAAGGGTGTGCTCTCATGACACAGAGTGTCAGGTCTGCAAGATGAGAAGGTTCTGGAGAGCCGTTGCACAGCAATGTGAATATTCTTAACAGTACTGAACTGTATGCTTGAAAATCAAAAAGGTGGGAAATTTAATGGTATGTTTTTTTAAAAAAATCACAGTTTAAAATAAAAAAGTAATTGAAAAGAAAGACATGACAGAGTTTTTTTGTGGCGATGGGACTATTCTATATCTTGGTTATGTTTTTTTGTGGTGATGGAACTATTCCATATCTTGGTTATGGTGGTTTTCCAGCTGTATTTGTCAAATTCAACCTAGCCACTAAGACTGGAGAGTTTTGCTGTATGTAAATTAAACTCAATAAAAGTGAATTTTTAAAAAGCAGAACCAGAAATGATCTGGTACAGGAATGGTCCACTCGAGCAATAATGTGTATTTCTTGAGTACTTCATATGTGCCAGACACCCTTCTAGGCATTAGTAGAACTGAGGCAACTTTCATGGAGTTTGCATTTTTGTGAGAATGTAATAAAATGCAATGATCATACAGACTAATGGAATAAAAGAATTATTGCAGAAATAGACACACATACACATATCTATATCTCTATATCTATCCATCCATATCAATTTAATGGAGGATAGAGATGGCATCACAAGTTATAGACGAATAATTGATTATTCCATTATTTCTTTTTTTTTCTTTTTCTTTCTTGTTTTTGAGACGAAGTTTTGATCTTCTTGTTGCCCAGGCTGGGGTGCAATGGCGTGATCTCAGCTCATCACCACCTCTGCCTCCGGGTTCAAGTGATTCTCCTGCCTTAGCCTCTGGAGTAGCTGGGATTACAAGCATGCGCCACTATGTCCAGCTAATTTTTTGTATTTTTAGTAGGACAGGGTTTCTCCATGTTGGTCAGGCTGGTCTTGAACTCCCGACCTCAGGTAATCTGCCCACATTGGCCCCTCATATTGCTGGGATTACAGGCATGAGCCATTGTGTCCTGCTTATTCCATTATTTCTAACTTTACACCTTATCCCCAAATAAATTCCACATAAAGATTATGATGTAAAAAAGCCTTTGTGTTAAAAATGTAAAAACCATGAAGAATAAAGAACGTATAAATCTTTACATAATCTTGGCCTGGGAAAGAGCTTTCTAAGTATAAAACCAAAAGCAAATGCATAGAAGAAAAAAATTAATCGATATGACCACATATAAATTGAGCTGCCTGACATCAGAAACATGATAAATAAAAGTAAATGTCAAACCACTATGAGAAAATATTATTTGTAGCATGTATTGCAGAACAAAGATTAATATCCTTAATGCATAAAGTAGTGTTATAAATTGGTAAGAAAAAGGCAAATAGTGTAATAAAAATGGTCAAAGGACATACTATCTGACATTTTAATTATTTTAATTTTGTATTTCAACAATTCACAAAACAAGTAATAAATATAATGGCCAAAAACATAAGAACTATATCCAGCATCACTAAAAATCAAAGAAATGCAAAGCAAGTCAAAGTATAATTTTTCCTATCAAACTGAGAACAAAGTTTGAAATCAATCTTCAGTGTTGTTGAGATTTAGGAACTGGGCATTTCCATGCCCTGCTGGTGTCGGTGTAAGTTGATAGAACTTTCTGGAAGACAATGGAAGAATGCATATCAAAAGCCTTCAGGACAGTGGTTCAGTTGTTGCCTCTCAGCCTCGTATCTCCTGCCCCCACCGGTCCGGTTCTGTAACACAGGGGTTGGAACTTCATTTCCTAGATGGCTTCTAGTTGGCTAATGGGAAGCCATGGTGGAAATTGAATGGTGGGGAGAAGCGACTTTCTTTTGATTTCTGACTGAGGTCTGCATCCCCTCCAGCAGCAGCCATGCCACCTGCACCCCAAGCACCAGGCCTGTGGTGCTCCCTTAGAGCTCAGTGCCCTCCTCTCTAGACGTCTGAGTGCTGCGGCAGGTGCTCTCTGAGAGTTCCAAGCACAAGTCTTGCAGTATCATGCCCTGGAGGTCTGAGCGTGAGCCTTAGGCAGCCTCCTCCTTCACATGCCTAAGTTCTGGATGTACCATGTCTGTTTTTCTTTTTCCCCAAACCTGGGAATGGCAGCTGCTTCTTGCGATTATTGATCTCTGTGTTACTTCTTCATCCTTTGCTTTCTATTTTGTGTCTCTCTCTCTCTCTCTCTTTTTTTCTTTTCTTGAGACAGAGTCTCGCTCTGTCACCCAGGCTAGAGTGTAGTGGCACGATCTCGGCTCACTGCAGCCCCGGCCTCCCAGGCTCAGGCGATCCTCTCACCTCAGCCTCCTGAGTAGCTGGGACTACAAGTGCGCCACCACACCCGGCTAATTATTATTATTATTATTATTTGTATTTTTAGTAGAGATGGTGTTTTGCCATGTTGCCCAGGCTGGTCTCAAACTCCTGGACTCAAGCAATTCGCCCACTTTGGCCTCCCAGAGTTCTGGGATTACAGGTTTGAGCCAACACGCCTGGCCTACTTTGCATCTTCTCAACATCTGCATAGTCAATTCCGTATGTTAAATCCTCTCTGTTTGCAAATACCTCTGATTTTCCTTTTCCTGGCCAAATTCTGGCCAATGATATAGTCTATATTTAGAAATTCTACTTCTAGGAACTTATTCTAAGAAAGCAGTCATAGTTGTGTTAAAAAAAATTGTGACATAATTTATTAATAGCAAAAATGTCAAACAACCAAAAACCAAAAAAAATCCAAAAGCCTGAAAATGTAAGTTTGGGGTTTATTTGTGTCCCCAAAAAAGATATGTTGAAGTTCTAACCCCTCAAGCTTCAGAATGTGAACTTATCTGGAATTAGAGTCACTGCAGATGTAATTACTTAAGATGAGGTTGTGTTAGAGTAGTGTAGAACCTTAATCCAATATGACTGGTGTCCTTACAAGAATTGAAGAAGGCTGGCCCAGCACGGTGGCTCACCCTGTAATCCTAGCACTCTGGGAGACCAAGCTGGGCAGATCAGGAGGTCAAGAAATCGAGACCATCCTGGCCAACATGGTGAAACCCTGTCTCTACTAAAAATACAAAAATTAGCTAGGCAAGGTGGCTGGCGCCTGCAGTCCCACCTACTCGGGAGGCTAAGGCAGGAAAATCATTTGAACCAGGGAGGCTGAGTTTGCAGTGAGCTATCGAGCACTATACTCCAGCCCAGCGGACAGTGCGATACTCAGTCTCAAAAAAAAAAAGAAGAATTGAAGGCCAGGCACTTTCCCAAAGTACCTGAAATCCCAGTACTTTGGGAGGCCAAGACAGGAGGATTGCTTGAGACCAGGACTTCCAGAGCAGCCTGGGCAATAGAGCAAAACCCCATCTTGACGAAAATATAAAAATTAGCCAGCTGTTGTGGCGTGTGCCTGTGGTCCCAGCTACTCAGGAGGCTGAGATGGGAGGATCACCTGAGGCTAGAGGTTGGCTGCAATGAGCCCTGATGGCACCACTGCACTCCAGCCTGAGTGACAGGGTGAGACCCTATCTCCCCTCCCCCTCCCCCGCAAAAAAGAACTGGAGAACAAACACAGAGACACACAGAAAGGACAGTCATGGGATAACAGGCAGAGACTGGAATTATGCTGCCATGAGCCAAGGATGGTTGGCAATGCCAGGAGCTAGGGGAGTGACATGCTTGGAACAGATTCTCCTTTTGACCCCCAAGGAGGAACCAATCCTTGATTTTGGACTGCTGGCCTCCAGAACTGCAAGAAATGCATTTTTTTCTGTTGTAAGCCATTCAATTTGCAGTATTTTGTTACGGCAGCCCTAGGAAACTGATACAATGAGATGGGTTAAATAAATTATTATATAGTCACATCATGGAAAACAGCAAAGATGAAAATATAAAACAATATTGTGGAAAAATGTCTAATAATATCAAAAAATGTTCATGATGCGTTACGGTAAAAAAATAAGACTTAGGGCCGGGCGTGGTGGCTCACGCCTGTAATCCCAGCACTGTGGGAGGCCGAGGTGGGCAGATCATGAGGTCATGAGTTCCAGACCAGCCTGGCCAACATGGTGAAACCCAGTCTCTACTAAGAATACAAAAATTAGCCGGGCGTGGTGGTGCATGACTGTAATCCCAGCTACTCCGGAAGATGAGGCCAGAGAATTACTCGAACCCGGGAGGCAGAGGTTGCAGTGAGCCGAGACTGCGCCACTGCACTCTAGCCTGGGTGACAGAGCAAGACTCCGTCTCAAAAAAAAAAAAAAAAGACTTTACACAATTTGAGCCTATTTTTGTAAATTAAACACACACGCGCACACACACACACACACACACACACACGGTGAACAACAATAGCAACAAACCTGAAGGGTTACACCTAAAATAACAACAATAGCTAGATGGGCAGGCGGGAAGTATTGTGAGTGATTTCTATTTTCTTTCTTTCAATTATCTTTGTTTCTAAATTTTACACACAGAGCAAGGCTTATTTTTGAAGAAGGCTTTTTAAAAAAGTGCTTTTAGTCTCAGCAGTTTCTCTGATTCTTGCAAGGACCCTATGGGAGACTTAGCAGTTATTGTTACACTTAATCTCCTATGGATAAACTGAGCCCCACAGAGAGGGGTCAGGGAAAGGTACGTCCTTCCCATGCCACGATCAGAAGTTGAAGAGAGAACTTGTTCAAATAAGAGTGGGAGCATTCCTTTCTCTCCTTGAGACCAAGCTCCATCCAGGACATCTGGAGAACAAACTGAGTAGTTATGAGTATCCATGATAAATTGTCAAAGATGTCATCGGAGAAACCATATAAATCTCTTGGCTATTTTTAGCACCCTCTGTTTCCACTGACTAACTCCACAGGACCTTAGGCAGCTTCCCAGGAACGCCATTTTGTTATTTATTTATAATTTATTTTACATTTATGTTGTATTTTTATTAAAGATTTTCAAACATACAAAAGTAGAGAGAACAGTGAGCTACCCTGAGCCCAGCACCCAGCTTCAACAACCACCAAAACTTTGCTATGCCAGCTTTACCTTACCCTACCCCCAGTTTCCCCTAGAGTATCTTAGAGCAAATTGCAAACTTCATGTCATTGTACTCACAGATATTTCTGTGTGCATCTCAAAAAGAGAGGAGCATGTGGGTATTTTCTTATACAACCTCAAAGTTATTATCACATCCAACAAAATTAATTATAATTCCCTGATATGGTGTGGTACCGAGGCCATAGTCAAATTCCTACTGGGGCTTTATTTGGGCTCACCTCATTGTCATAAACAGCCAGGATTAAACCATGAAGGGGGTGGTGCCTCCCAAATCTCTGAGAGGCTTGTCTTGCTGACCTTGGTCCTTCCTGGGACATGGGGTTGAGTGATGGGTCTATGGTTGGAGAAAGGCAGGTAGAAGACGGATGCTGTACAATTTTGTGGAAAGGGGACTTCAAGAGAAGTCCCCTCTGGCTCTGCTGTGTGACCTTAAGTATGCTACTTACACTGTCTGTGCTGCCATTTCTGCTTCTATGAAGTGTGGAAAACAACCAAAGCCAGTGATTTACCTGTTTATCTGCGGGTCTTTTCCCTGCCTTTCTCCATCATGTCTGGAGGACAGCTCAAGGGCCAAAGCTGTGCCCTGAGGACAGACAGCCCTGGGAACGGATGTGGAAGATCGGGGTTCTTACTGATGCTGTTGGTCCGCTGAGCTTACTGACCCTGAGACCACCTGCCTCTGGACCTCCTGTTGCAAAGTGCAAATGTGTTCTCCGATGAAAAGAGTCAAAATCTGTAAAATGTTTAAAGAGGTTTATTCTGAGCCAAATATGAGTGACCGAGGCCCAAGACACAGAGTTAAGAGGTCCTGACAACATGTGCCCAAGATGGTTGGGTAACAGGTTGATTTTACACATTTTAGGGGGACAGAAATTACAGGCAGACATCAATCAATGCATGTAAGGTGTACATGGGTTCATCAGAAAGGCAGGACTTGAAGCAGGGTGGGCAGAGACAGTAGGCTTCCAGCTGGATTCCAGGTGGATTCAAAGCTTTTCTGATTGGCAATTGGTTGAAAAAGTTATTATTTAAAGACCTAGAATAAATAGAACGAGTGTCTGGGTTGATATAAGCAGTTGTGAAAAAAAGTTTTTTTTTTTTTGTTTGTTTGTTTTGAGATGGAGTATCACTCTGTCACCAGGCTGGAGTGCGGTGGTACGATCTCAGCTCACTGCAACCTCCACCTCTCAGGTTCAAAAGATTCTCCTGCCTCAGCCTCCCAAGTAGCTGGGACTACAGGTGCGTGCCACTACACCCAGCTAATGTTTGTAATTTTAGTAGAGAAGGGGTTTCACCATGTTGGCCAGGATGGTCTCCATCTCTTGACCTCGTGATCTGCCCACCTCAGCCTCCCAAAGTGCTGCGATTACAGGCTGAACCACTGTGCCCAGCTGAGAAGAGGTTTTTATCACGTAGATGAAGCCCCCAGGTAGCAGGCTTCAGAGAGAAATAGATGGTAAATGTCTCTTATCAGACTTTAAAATGTGTCAGACTCTTAGTTAAATCTCTCCTGGATCAGGAAAAGACCTAGAAATGGAAGGAGATTCTCTAAAGAATGTAGATTTTCCCCACAAGAGACAGCTTTGTAAAGCTATTTTGAAATATGTCAAAGAAATACATTTTGGGGTAAAATACTTTGATTTTTTTCAGGGGCTGCTATTTGTCATGTGATGCTAGGCTAGAGCCAGGTTGGAATTTGGTATCTTGCTGCTACAGGAGTCTGTTTTGTCAGCCTTAAGACCTCTGTTTTCATGTTAATGCTGGTCAGCTGCGTCTGAATTCCAAAATGAGAAGCGTGTAATGAGGTTTGTCTGACCCCCCACTTCCTTTCATGACCTAAACTAGTTTTTCAGGTTTATTTTCGAATACCCTTGGCCAAGAGGAGGGGTCCATTCCGTCATTTGGTGGGCTTAGAATTTTATTTTGATTGGCAGTTCACAGTTTAGCTAATTCAATAGAGGGCTTGGGTTATTACTTGCAGCCAAATGCGTTTGATGCATTCATTGATGTAAAAGACTTTCAAACTCTATGAAGGTGGCCTCGAGGGGCCTAAACGGTAAGAGAGTCTCCCCTTCTCCCTTTCCCTAGACTTCATATTCAGGTTTATATCAGCGGTCTGTGTGAGACCAGAAAAGGGTGCCTTTGCTTACAAACAGAGCAGCAATGCAGCTTGAGAGCCGTTGACAGGAGACAAGCAGATACCACCCCTAGGACTGAGGAGCACCCGGGGCAGTGTGGGGAGGCAGAAAAGTGACTTCTTACACAGGTGTGGCCAGACTGTCACTCGAAGAATCTCTGGCATTTTGGGAGGCCAAGGCAGGCAGATCACTTGAGGTCAGGAGTTTGAGACAAGTCTGGCCAAAATAATGAAACCCCGTCTCTACTAAAAATACAAAAATTAATGGGTGTGGTGGTGGGTCCCTGTAATCTCAGCTACTCAGGAGACTGAGGTGGGAGAATTGCTTGAACCCGGGAGGCGAAGATTGCAGTAAGCTGAGATCATGCCACTACATTCCAATCTGGGTGACAGAGCAAGATTGTCTCAAAAAAAAAAAAAAAAAAAAAAAAATCTCTGGAATTTCCTCTTTGTAAAGCCTGGGGGGTGGAACAGGGCCTGTGATGGTTAATTTTATGTGTCCTCTCGGCTGGGCCATGGTGCCCAGATAGTTGGCCAAACATTATTCTGAATATTTCTGGGAGGGCATTTTTTGGTGAGATTTACATTTAAATGGGTGGACTTTGAATAAAGCAGACTGCCCTCCCTAATTTGCAGGTTTTGGGGAGTGCAGAGGGGCATTCAATCAGCTAAAGGCCTGAGTAGCACCAAAGACTGACCTCCCCTGAGCAACAAGGGGAATCCAGCGGCTGACAGCCTTTGGACTTGAACTACAGCTTTGGCTGTTCTTGGGTCTCCAGCCTGCCAGCCCACCCTGCAGGTTTTGGACTATACAGCCTCTGTAATCACATAAGCTAATTCCTTAAAATAGACCAATTTATATACACATCCTATTGATTCTCTTCTTCTTCTTCTTGAGACAGGGTCTTGTGCTGTTGTCCAAGCTGGAATGCAGTGGTGTGATAATGGCTCACAGCCGCCTCAAACTCCTGGGCTCAAGCAATTCTCCTGCCTAAGCCTCCTATGTAGCTGGGACCACAGGTGTGTGCCACCATGCTCAACTAATTTTTAAGAATTTTTTTGCAGCGACAAAGTCTGGCCATGTTGCCCAGGCTGGTCTCGAACTCCTGGCCTCAAGCTATTTTCCTGCCTTGGCTTCCCAAAGTGTTAGGATTATAGGTGTAAGCCACCATGCCTGGCCTGGTTCTGTTTTTCTGAAGAACCCTGACTAATACATTGCCTATACTTGCAAAATTAAGTTGTAGTGATCTCATGGGTAAATCGAGGCAAAGACATGTCCTGGCCCCTGAAATTATCAGGGTCAACTGCGTTACAAACCTAACTTGGGTCCACCTTTCCTGTGCAGCAAAGCCAAATACTGATGTTGGAATTGGCATAGAGAGAACGTGAGGCATTGCAGGATGCCAAGCAAGGAGAATCAGCAGCTAAAGCGCAGGACCTAACTCTCCTATGGCTTACCTGTAAGCGTTTTTGAAGGTGGGGAGGCAGTGGTTACCAGCAAAGACATAAATCAGTACATGGAGGCTATATGTTGGTTTCATCTGAAAAGGTGGGACATCCTAAAGCAGGGTCTCACAGGTCATAGGTGGATTTGAAGATTTTCTGATTTATAATGGGTTAAGGGGGCAGAAATTTTGTCTAAAATCTTGGGGTCAGCATAAAGAAATGTTGAGCTCTGGCCTTTGGTGTGGCTTCCTCCAGGTCCCTAAAGAAGAAATTTAGAACAAAGAACAGCAGTCAGCGTTCAGTCCTCAGCTCCCCCTTATCTGAGGTCTGTGTGCCATCAGACAACAGTGGGGTCTGGGTTTCTGAAAAACAGCTCAGGGACATCAGTTAACATGTTATCTTGGCCGGATGCAGTGGCTCACACCTGTAATCTCAGCACTTTGGGAGGCCAAGGCGGGCACATCGCTTAAGCTCAGGAGTTCGAGATCAGCTTAGGCAACATGGCAAAACCCTGTTTCTACTAAAAGTACAAAAATTAACTGGGCATGGTGGTGCATGCCTGTAATCCCAGCTACTTGGGGAGCTGAGGTTAGAGAATTGCTTGAACCTGGGAGGCGGATGTTGCAATGAGCTAAGATCATACCACTGTACTCCAGCCTGGACAACTGAGAGACTGTCTCAAAAAGAAAAAAAACAAAAAAAATTATCTGTAGTTTCCATGGGAAACCAAATACTTTGTGATTCTAACTTTCTTGGCTACTGTTTTAAACTATTATTACTTCTTGCTTCTGAGGTTGCTTATTGACTGCTCAGGGCTAGCCTAGAATAGTTATCTACTAGCACCTGACAAACTACCCTGAAATGCAGTGGCTTAAACAGCAAATCTGCGTAATCTCAAGCAGTTTCTGCGCTTTAGGAATTTTCCCTGAAGGAACTCAAGATTTTCCTTTATTTCCATGCTTAGGATGGGGCAGGACTCTTGGAGGGGTCCCTGCTCTGTTTCAGCCGGGAAAGTCTTGTCCTGGCTCTTCCCACTGGGCCACCTTGGTGTTTCACAGAGGAAGCCGGCAGCCATCGCTCAGGCATTGCGGGTATCTGGAGCCCAGAGGAGCCATGTGCTAGAATTTTCCTTGCACGGGAAAAGAGGACAGGCAGGATGAGTCTCCCCCACCAAACCCCGACCAACTCTATTTTGTGACCTGCTCCAGCAGTGTTCTCTGACCATTTTACAGAAGGGAAGACTGATATCTGTACCTACAGATATTTTCTTTCCAGCTTCTCAGATTCCCTATCCCTTATCTGGAAAAGATTAATGCTAATAGCCAGGGCACTGGGAGCCAGGCAGGCATAAAATCCAGGGATCTCTACCTTCATTATGCAAATTTCCCCCAAATTTGTCCTTGTGTTCTCCTGGTGTCCCCAGTCCTACAACCTTCTATGTCATCCTCTTCGGAGAACAAGCCTCTAGCCTTCTGTAAAGGTGGGGAAGGTGGATCTCTCCTCCTCTTTATAAACGCTGTCTCTGTCCCACTTTCTAAAGTATCTGTGGCTGCCAATGTTTCAGTCTTTGGGAAGGTCATCTGTATAAATGGGCTGTTTCTTGGCTTTCTCTGCTGCTGATGAAGGATTCCACTTTCTTGGATCTGCTAAGTCAGTTAGCCCTTCTCCATCATCTTTTCAGATTCCAGACATTTGCTGCTTGTGTCTCCTTCTATGTTCTCTGTTTTTGGGGCGTACAGCCTGGACAAAGTCTTAGAGGTTGAATGGCATAAAAACAGGGGCTTATAATATGTGCTCAACATTGTTCCAAGTACATCACATCTGTTTGCTCATGGAAACCCCACTCACTTCTACGGGAAAATGGGGACACCAAAGAACAAAAGACGCGAACTGACTTGCATCAGGTGGCATAGTTAGGAAGAGGTCGCACCAGGATTGGAAGCCAGACAGCTTGGCTTGAAAGTCCACATTCTTAGTGCCCCACCCCACTGCCACACACAGTGTAGTCTACGTGGGGGAGGAATTCACTTCCTGGGGCCAAAATGTCTTTAAGAATAGACACTGTTTTAACCGGTAACCTGTAGAATATCCTTTAAATAATATTTTCAAGACAAACATAAGTACAGGGAATATCCTCACGAACTATCAGGTTACTCTTAGGAGTCTTACAAACAAAAGAACTCTTGTGTCCTGTGTGTACCTCCAGGCTGAGATGCCAGTTCCTCCCATGAATGCTTTGGACTCAGCTGTGGGTGGGACAGCCCTACCCACCACTTCTCTGCAAGATGTGCAGGTGCTCACTGGTGATTGTCCTCTTGGAGGCAAAGTGTCATCTTATCCATGTGGCCCTGTGGATTCCTCAGCGGTGGGGACTGTGTCCTCTATCTCCCTAGCCCCTAGCACAGCTCTTGACACACAGTAGGCGCTCCACAGACGTTTGTTGAATGCATAGATTAATGCTGCTCCCCTCCCCATCGCTTCTCTCCACTGGTGACCCCATAACCAGGCTGACTGCCCCCACTACAAGACCTCTTCCGATATAGTTTGGATTTGTAAACCTGCCCAAATCTCACATTGAGTTATAATCCCGTGTTGGAGGAGGTGCCTGGTGGGGAAGTGATCGGATCATAGGACATTTTCTAACGGCTTACCAGCATCTCCCTGGTGCTGTCTTGTGATAGAGTTCTCCTGAGATCTGCCTGTTTAAAAGTGTCTAGCACCTACCACTGCCCCCATTTTCCTTCCTCTCCAGCCGTGTGAAGATATGTCTGCTTCCCCTTCGCCTTCCACCACGGTTGTAAGTTTCCTGAGGCCTCCCCAGAAGTAGAAGTCTACACAGCCTGCAGCACTGTGAGCCAATTAAGCTTCTTTTCTTGATAAATTATCCAGCTTCAGGTATTTCTTCACTGTGGTGTGAGAACGGACACCTCCCGAGATACACACACACCCAGCTGTTACTCAGGACAGTCAAGCCAAGTGGACTGGATCCTTACCCCATCTCTTGGTTTACAACCCTCTTGGCCTGGCCCCATGTCTGGCCCCCAGCTTGTCTCTTGGACATGAGGATGAAATGCAGCTGTCTGCCTCTGAACTGCAGGCTCAGGTTTTAGCTCTCTCCGATGCTGGGGGCTCTGGTGGGGGATAGACTAGGTCATATATTAAGGTACAGGCTGAACTACACTAACAAAGGATCCCCAGATACAGTGGTTTATGTAAGATGGAGGTTTCTTCCTTTCTCACTCACATCTCTAAATGCAGGCAGGCCTGGCAAACTATTGGCCCATCTTGAATGACTTGCTGTAGTCAATGGCACGTGGGTGGAAGTGCCAATGTTCTAGGAAAACCAGGCTGTGAGAGACCTTGCGGGTTGCTGTTGCCTCTCCTGTTCTCCTGCTTTTCATCATAAGCATCATCATCCCCAGCTAGCCTGGTGGTTCAAGGAAGGTGACAGAAAGTGGAGCAGAAGCAGACCAGAGCTGCAGCCCCAGCCGCCCAGCTGAGCTCAGCCAGGACAGCAGACTCCCAGCCAGCCTGTAGACACAGTGGAATGAATGCTTCCTGTTTTGTGCCATGGAGATTCTGTTCTTACGACAGTGACAATCCAGGATGTACAGGTGGTTCTGCTCCATGAAGCTGTTCACGGACCCAGGTTTGCATCCACCCCACCCGCCTAGCACACAGCTCCCCCTCTGTCTAAGACAGTGGTTCCAGCCACTGGAAGGGAAAAACCAAACAAGTATGGGGCAAGTGGCTTGACTTTAGGAAACTGACAGCACTTCTGCATATATGTCACAGGACTGAGTTCATTACACGGCCACACATAGCTGCAAGGAGGGAGGCTGGGAAAGACAGGCTTGTTCTGTGCTGAATATGTCCCCCTTCCAGATTCATATGTTGAAGTCCTGACCCCAGCACCTCACAACGTATTTGGAGACAGGATTCTTAAAGAGGTGATTAAGATAAAATGAAACCAATAGGTTGGGCCCTAATCCAATGACGTGACCTTGTAAGAGGAGGAAATTAAGACACAGACACCCACAGAGGGAAGACCATGTTTAAAGTGTCTTTTTTTGGGGCTTACTATTCACTGTTGACCTCCCGAGCCAGGCAGGCCAACCCTTCCAGCCAGGGGAAGTGTCGTCTAGCTGCACTCTTCTGGGTTGTAACCTGTGTCCCGAGGGGACACTGGAAGCAGGAGGGAGCCCTGGCCAGTGCAGGGAAACCTGAGCAGAAGTCTGCACACTCAAGCCCACTTGGTGTTCTCCTCCTCAGTCATGGCTGGCGTGTTGATGACTAGACTCGTGCCGACGGTCTGGTTGCCATCTCGAAGGGCGAAACGCTGGCCTTTCTCTAAGATCATTGGCTGTCACAAGATTAGGTTGAGCTTCAGGTCCTCCTGGACATAGCAAGCTCCTTCCGTGGGGGCAGGATAACCCGACGGGCCATGTCCCAAGTCAGGCAGAACGTAATAGGATGTACTGGGGCACAAAGGGCTGTGGCGGCCATCTTCCTCCTTGCTGAGGATGTAAACCTGGGCCTCCACCTTGGGGCAGGGCTGGATGGAACCTGCTTGACCATGACCAGGCCCTGCTGTAGGTCCTCCCTCTTCAAGCCTTGGACCAGGGCCCCGAGGTTATCTCCAGCCTCGGCCATCTCCAAGCTCTTGTGGACCATCTTAGTGCCGGTCACCGTAGGGCGGATGCTCTTGCTGTGTCCCAGGAGCTCATAGTCATCTCCCTTCTTTAAAATGCCACGCTCTAGCATACCTGTCGCCACAGAACCATGGCCAGGGATGGAGTACCCCAACTCCATGGGCAGCAGGAAAGGCTTCTCCAGGTCCCGGGTGGGCACTGGGATGTAAGTGTCCACAGCGTCCAGCAGCTTCTGCGCAGACTTCAGGCCTAACCAGGCCCCGATCCTCAAGGGCACAGACAGCGGAGCCTACGATGACTGGGGTCTCCTCCCCTTTATAGCCAAACTCGGGGAGCAGCTCCCGGATCTCCAGCTCCACCAGCTCCACCAGCTCCACCAGCTCCACCAGCTCAGAGTCCTGGACAGCGCCAGCCTTGTTCACATACAGCACCACATGCTGCACCCCAATCTGTCTGGCCAGTAAAAAGTGCTCTCAGGTCTGGGGCATGCGGCTGTCATTGGCTGCTACCGCCAGGATGCAGCCGTCAAGGGGTGTGGTGCCTGTGATCATATTCTTTTTTTTTTTTTGAGACAGAGTTTTGCTCTTGTTGCCCAGACTGGAGTACAATGCTGCGATCTCGGCTCACTGCAACCTCCGCCTCCCAGGTTCCAGCAATTCTCCTGCCTCAGCCTCCTGAGTAGTTGGGATTACAGGCATGCACCACCATGCCCGGCTAATTTTATATTTTTAGTAGAGACGGGGTTTCTCCATGTTGATTAGGCTGCTCTCGAACTTCCAACCTCAGGTGATCTGCCCACCTCAGCCACCCAAACTGCTGGGATTACAGGCGTGAGCCACCACGCCCAGCTGTGATCATATTCGTAAGATAATCTGTATGACCCTGGCAGTCTGTGTGGGCATAGTGGCGGGCTGCAGTGCTATACTCCACATGGGCTGCATTGATGGTGATACCCCAGCTCGCTCCTCCAGGACATTGCCAATCTCCTCGTAGTTCTTGAACTTAGCCCCACCTCCCTTGACTAGAATCTTCGTGATGGTTGCAGTCAGCGTGGTCTCGCCATAGTCCACATGGCCGATGGTACCCACATTCACATGCGGCTTGTCGCGCATGTAAGTCTTCTTGGCCTCCACAGCCAGGCCACAGCACAAGAGGGACAATGCCAGGGACTTCAGTGGCCGCAACAAACCCTACAGCAGGAAGGTCAGTCTGGCAGCGGGACCACTGAAGTGGGGCGTCGCACGCAGCAGGGTGGCAGCCACCATTGTGGTCATACTCGCACCCCGGGAACACAGGGAGACAACAGCCACCCCACAAGCCAAGGAGAGAAGCCTCAGAAGAAACCAGCCCTGCCACCATCTTCATCTTGGACTTCCAGCCCCCAGAACTGTGATAAAGTAAATCTTTGTTGTTTAAACCACTCTGTCTGGGGTACTTTGTTACTGCAGCCTGAGCAAACTAATACAGGCTATAGCTGGGCTGCCATGTTCCCAACTAAAACTAAAGAAAGAGAAGGGAAGAAGGGATACTGGGGGCACCGTCCGTCTCCCATGAATTCTCACTCATGAACCTGAGTAGCACATCACTTCTACCTTCCCAGGTCCCCAACCCTTGTGAGGTGGGAGCTCCAACATGTACCTACTGGCTGCTTACCTAAATCAGCATTGCAGTTCTCTACACTACATTGTGTATATGTACAAACCTTCTAAGGGGTCCGTAGATTGCTCCAGGTTGTGGTCAGGTGTCTGTGGTTTGTTGTATCTTTTCTGGGTCATTAGCAGGCTGAGTGCTTGAGTGTTCCTCACACTATCTTTAATTTAGTGCCAGGACTCCATGGAGAGACGCCTTCATAATTCCCTCTCCATTGTCTTGCAGCAGGATCAGGCAGAAAGCAAAGATGAACTCTGATGCAGCTGCCACAGAGAGCTCAGCCCATCCCACTGGGGCTCTGGAGCTGGGATTGCCAGATGGGCGTTCCACACTGAGGCAGGGGCTTGGACCTTTGGCCCTCCACCGTGACGGGCCATGGGAGCGGACGTAGCATAAGTCAGCTTCCTTCCACTGAGGGGCGGTTCCTAGGGAGGAACCCGGTGGTGACCCGCCAGCAACCAGAAGTCCCAGCAGCGTAAGAACAAGTTCCTGGGTCCTGTGGGGGACTCTGCGTGGCAGAGCACAGCATCCAGACACCATGGTAGCCATGCCAATTCCAGGTCTGATGGCCGTAGGCCACCTATAATTTTGTGTTCTCTGCACACTTGTGTCAAGCTTTGGCCGATAGCTCCAAGAGACGTGTATGTAAATACCTTGAAATTTTGAGGCGAGGTGGGTGGGCTAGGATGAGTGTCTCTTTTGAAAATTAGATCCCTCTAAGCTTCTGCTGAAAGGATTCCTGCTGTCTGGAGCAGGGTGTAGGTGCTGATGAGGAAGTGTGACATCTCCAGGAAGCCTGGCCCTGCTCAGGGGGTGCTGAGTGATGGGTACAACCCTCCTTCCACGTTCCCCCTCAGGGAGACTGGACTTCTATGCACTGGGCCCCGGGAAGGAGTGGGCAACAGGCTGTCTGCCAGCCACAGCAGTCCAGGCAGAGGCTTTCCCTCTCTTCTTGGGCATCGCAGACACTCCGGGCTCTGCCATTTACTTCTGCTTGAGGGCATTAACCATCACTGTTCCATGGACCTCTGAACATTATGCGCTAAAGCCCATGGACCCCTTCTCAGAGTAATAAGTGAGTAAATGAAAATACAGAACTGGCCACGCATGGCGGCTCACCCCTATAATCCCAGCACTTTGGGAGATTGAGGCAGGTCAATCACCTGAGGTCAGGAGTTTGTGACCAGCCTGGCCAACATGGCAAAAGCCCATCTCTACTGAAAATACAAAAGTCAGTCAGGTGTGGTGGTGGGCACCTGTAGTCTCAGCTACTCAGGAGGCTGAGGCAGGAGAATTGCTGGAACCTGGGAGGCGGAGGTTGCAGTGAGCCGAGATAGCACCACTGCACTCCAGCCTGGGTGACGAAGCGAGACTCCATCTCAAAAAATAAAATAAAATGCAGAACTTATAAAAGGTAAGTACATAAAATACAGAAACTTACAAAAGAAACCAATTTTGTTGGAATAGATATGTAAAAATGTTGCAGTTAAACATATTTGTAATACAGTAATGCATATGCTTCTTTTTCAGGTTAGCAAAGTAAGGCAGCAGAAATCCATATCTAACAGCCGCCAACACAATTGTAACATCAAAGCAGGGATGAACATAAATGATATTCTGAGACATCTGTGACAACTCTAATGGGATCTAAAACTATTTGTGATTTTTCTTGGGTTCAAAGTACTACTGATATTACTGTGCTTTGTGGCCTGAGATAGCTTTCCTTATCCAAGCTCATAGACACCCCTGAATTCTATCTGCAGACCTTTTAGGGGTCCAGGTTCAGAATGCTTGTTTAGTGAATTATGAGTCAGAAGAAGCTGAGCCAGCCTTGGAGCCAGGAGCTGGACTTTGCAGCCAGCAGTATCTCCTTGCACCTCTCTGCAGCTGCACGGCTGGTGACTCGCAGTAGCAGTCACTTGGCATGCCTCACCATATGGCCTGCGATTGGCAATTACTTGTGTATCCATCCATCCATCCCTCCATCTGTCCATCTATCCATGCATGCATCCACTCAACAAATGTTTGTAGAGCATGACTCTGTGGGTTCCAGGCTGATGGAAGAGAAACACACCAAGAAATTACAGTCGAACAGTGTGCATGCTAACACAGAAGCATGAACCGAGTGAGGCAGAAGCAAGGGTAGGGGCTGGAGGGCAACCCAGGCAGAGGGGACAGTGTGTGCATGGCCTCATGAGTACGTAAGAGAGCACAGACAGTGCAGTGAAGAATTCTGCTTAGCTGCGTCCCCAAGGATGACCAGATGGACAGAGTGGCAGACGGGGGGCCAGGGGAAGGCATTTGAGCAGGGAGAAGGCCGGTCATTCCTGTGCTTTGGAGAGATTTCCATGGAGAGTGACACAAGGAAGGAGAATTGAACTGGTCTGGTCCCCCAAGAGAAGGGAACAGATGTTTGACCACTATGAACCTTCTGGTACATGACCTGAAAGGTGAGAAAGGACTTGGTATGGCAGAGAAACTGTGAGAATATAGTGTGGAAATGGTGAGTCTGGGGAGGATCATGAAGGGTGATGCCAGTCAAGTTCAGGGGCACAGATTTCATCAGCCACTGAGGTTTTCAAACAAGGCAATGACACGCTCAGCTTTACAGAGGCAGGGGTACAGATTGGAGAGGCGGAAGGCTGGAGAGAGAAAGCTTAGTTAGGTGCTTTGGAACAGGCCAGGCAGGACATGATGAGACCAGAGCTTAGGTCTTGGCCAGTGATGGAATTCATGACCTCTAGGGTGTGGAAAATGAGCAACAAGGGGAACCAGGGAGGCTCCCAGCTTTCTGAATTGGAAACTGGAGGCTGCTCACACCAGTAATCTAGACTCGAGACATGGGGACAGAGTGGGGAAGGGAAGGAGATAACCTGTTTGGCTTTAAGCAAGTCCCTGCAGTATGTCGTGTGGCCATGTTGGGTTTGGAGCAGCCTCCCTGGGACTGGAGATTCAGGAATCGCCCGTGTATTTGAGGCTCATTTCCCTGAGGAAGGGAAGGAAAGGCGGCAAGTTGCTATGGGCCCCTTCCTGGATGTGCCCCTCAGTCCTGACCAACGCGTGGACAGGTTATGCCACGCATCTGCTGGGTAGAATGCTGAGTGTGAGCAGCCCATGGAGTGACATGCAGGGCAGAGCACATCTCAGCTGTGAGTTACGGTCAGAGTTGGCCAAGCAGAATGTCATACCGGTGCTGAAGAAACGTCCTGAGTTTACTGGGAACATGGGAGACAATGGCCTCATGAGTACGTAAGAGAGCACAGACAGCGCAGTGAAGAATTCTGCTTAGCTGCGTCCCCACAGATGACCAGCTGGACAGAGTGGCAGATGGGGCCAGGGAAGGCATTTGAGCAGGGAGAAGGCCGGTCATTCCTGTGCTTTGGAGAGAACTCCATGGAGAGTGACACAAGGAAGGTGAATTGAGCTGGTCTGGTCCCCAGGGGGAAGGGAACAGACGTCTGACCACTAGGAACCTCTGGTACATCTTGCCTGGAGCCAAAATTGAGACAGGTTGGGCTGCAAGGATCAAAGATGCAAATAGATCTGCTGTGGAGGGGGACTTGACTGTTTCCGCAGAAGTCTGTCGGGACTGCTCTTTGTTGGAACAGGCGCGAATCCAAGGGATTAAAAAGAGGTGGTGGCTTGTGGGTTGAGTCAGCATTAATGCCAGTGAAATAGAGCCTTTGAAGTCACCCCAGCTGATCTTTCATCTTGAAAGCTGTTACAAAACCAGAAAATTAATGGCAAATCATTTAAAAACAGCTCAGTAGCTCTCAGAGCTTTATGTCAGCCTCGCCCTCCGGAAGCCAAGCTGTAGCTGTGGTTGGTGAGCACTGACGCATGGGCTCAGCTTTCCCGAAGCAGAGAGTGGGGCAGGAAGATTGCTCCTTCTGCGGCCTCTGCTCCACTGCCTGGTTGATGTATTTCTCAGGCCTTCCTCCTAGGGTTGACTGGATGTATTTGTGCTGCAGATTAAGTGTCCTTCCCCAGGGAGTTTGTCCTCTGGCACTGGCAGACGCCTCTGCCTGCTGAGTGAGGAGTGTGTCTGGGCCAACTTCAGGAGGAGCTTTGGAATCTGCTGGGCTCCACATTTCATAACAAGCCTGAGCTTCTCTGGGTTGCAGTTTGGGGGGGCACTGCCAATTGGAAAAAACAGAGAGACAGAGAGACCCAAGAAGAAAAGAGACAGAGACACAGAGAAGCAAGGGTGGGGGCTGGAGGGCATCCCAGGCAGAGGGGACAGACAGCTTGTGCATGACCTGAAGGTGAGAAAGGGCCTGGGATGGCAGAGAAACAGCATGAGAATACAGTGTGGAAGTGATGAGTCTGGGGTGGATCATGAAGGGTGGTGTCGGTCAAGTTCACAGGCACAGAATTCATCTGCCACTGAGGTTTTCAAACAAGGCAGTGACATGCTCAGCTTTACAGAAGCAGGGGTACCTCTCTTTGGGTGTCTGTCTCTAATTTATTATTCCTCTGTCTCTGTAGTTCTGTCCCTCTCTGTCTGCATCTGTCTTTATGGTGGTCTCTGCTCTGCCTCTCTCTTTGCGCTGAGTTCTCTCTCTCTCTCTCTCTCTGTCTCTCTCTCTCTCTCTCTCTCTCTGTGTGTGTGTATGTTATGTGTAGGTCTACAAGTGTGTGTGTCTGTGTGCTTCCCAGCTCTTTCTGGGTCTGTCTCTCTATGTCCTTCCCTCTGCCTGCTTCTCTCTTATTTCTAAGCCCTGGTCTCTGTTTTCCTCTGAATCTCGCTGTCAGCACATCTCAAAGTACTGAGTTTTTGCTGCTGCTGCTGGTGGTGGGCACATTGATTGGGAAATCCTAGAGCCTCCTCTTGGAGGTGCACAGCACCTGTGCAGTTGCCTGTCTGAAGTGCTGAGCCCCGTGGAAAGCAAAACTTTTTTGTTCTTGTTTAACTCTGTGCTTTCCATCTTACTTGTTTGGCCACAGAATTATTTTTCCCCTTAAACCACCTTACTGGCATTCTTGGAATCATCCTCAGCAGCATTTGCTGATGGGGATTCTGCTGTGTGTGTGGGCTCTGCTCCCGTTTCTGTCTGTCTAGTCTCTCTTTTCTTTCTGCTTCTCTGTGTTTCTGTCTCTTTCCTTCTGGGTGTCTCTGTTTTTCTTCTCCCTCTCTCTCTCTCTTTCTGTCTCTCTGTATGGTCTCCCTCATTCTTGCTTCTCTCTCTCTCCCTCTCTTTCTCGCTCTCATTTGCCCTGAGGCCAGAGTAGTACAGGGGTTCTCCGGCATTCCAAGGGTCCAGGCACTGGGAGGCGAGGTGCTGAATTGTGTGGGTTGGAGCGAGGCAGGAGTGGTGGGAATTTTTCCACCGGGAGAGTAAGTGAGCCAGAGGAGGACGGTGCCGCAGCCACCGAGTGTTCTTCCAAGGCCTGGGGTGGCAGGTGCAGCTGGAGGGACGTGGCCAGCCCTGGCACAGGATGGGGGAAGTGCCTGAACCCCACTGACTTCCCCAGACACCGCCAGGGATCAGCCTGGGCCACATCAGCTGAGGACTGCTAAGAACATAAATTAAAAGGAGAGACGCGTGAAAAGGGGCTTTGAAAGTACTCTGTTATTTGGTCCTCCTGTCTGTATCTTTCCTTCCCCCGCTCTCCTTTGTTTGCTTTATCAACTCCTCTCCTTATCTTCTGCCTGAGGCCCTACTTTCCTTCTCTTGATCTCCTGAGCAAGAGGCCAACTTCTGAGTGTGTTTTCACAGTAAGGCCTGGCATTTGTCCAATGCTTTAGCTGTCACACCAAGAACCTTTACACACAATGCTGTGGTCACACAGTGAGTGGGCAGTCCTGCTCCCATTTCACAGATGAGAAAACCAAGACCCAGAGGGAGGTGAAGAGACTCATCAATATCACACAGTAATAAATGAAACTCAGGCCATCCAATGCCAGTCCTCCTTTGGGGTGCCACGTACTGCCTGTGAATGCCTCCAGGGCATGGCCTTTATTACTGACGTGCCACTTTCCAGGGCTTCCTCCCTGTTCGGGTCGGCGCTGATATGACTTCTGGCCAGGACCCCTCTGCTCACACCGGAGCACCTCGGGTGTCTTGGGCTCGCTGGGTTCCGGCTCCTGAATCCCCCCAATCCCTGTGCTGCATCAGAGCAGCAACTAGCAGAGGCGGGAGCGCGCACCTGGGCCCTGGCAGGTCCTTTGCTGATCTGTCTTCTTTTCCTCCAACCTTGGCTCAGTTACGCCAGGAGGAGCTGGAGCGGAGGAGCTGGCCCCAGTACAAACCTTTCTGGATCCTGGAACACTGACCGTCAGTGCCTTTGGCAGCAGATGAATTTCCAGTCTCGTCTTACGTAAGGAAACGAGAAGTTCATATTTCCCAACATACCAGAAAACCATTCCTCAGTCGTCACCTGCCATCAGTAGGGGCAAAATGAGGACCAGCGGGTGAAGCAGGATGGGACTGGAGAAGGGTCACAGTGGGCGGGGCCTGTAGATTCCAATAATTAATGGCTGTCAGGCTCTGGCAAGAGCTGGCACCTAGCCAGGCACAGGGAACATATGATCTCACTTAATCCTCACAGCGTCCCCCGGGAGGGAGGTCTGTTCTCCCCACTCTATAAAGAGGAATCTGAGGTTTGCATCCCATATCCAGAAAGCCCCCAAGCCGGAAGTGTTTGACGCCAACCCTTACCACAAAGCAGCCCTGCCTTGGGACGTGATGGCTCTCTATTACTGGGGGTCAGTGAGCACTTGCTGGGTGCTGTAGGAATGGTAACTGTGACTCTGGTCTCAGGGTCTTGAAGACTCTGACCGCTCTCAGACCACCAGCATGGCCAGTACCTAGGCTCTGCATGCCATTGGCTCTGGGGAGACAAGAAATAACCTGGAATTTCAGCAAGGGTCAGAAGGTGCCACTTGAGAAAGGAAATTGAATGACTAGGACATAGCATCGAAACGTTTGTCAGGGCAGATCGGGGGAAAGCCTCAGTGCCGATCAGGAAGCATCTAGATAAAGAAACAACAGATCAGCAACTCAAAGCCCTAAGAGTGTCTCTGAGACTGACAGGGAGAAAAGTCCAGGAGACACCATTTTGTGATTAAAAAGCAAGCTGCAGAATAAGATGTGCGGTGGGTATCATTTACGTGAAGAGATATACACAAAACCCAGAACCTTCTATTTCCATGTTAGTTATTCGATGCATGACAATGCTAGCAAGAGGTCCGGAAGGAGACACCCAGAACTGACAAAGTGGTGTCCTCCAGGGGAAGGCCAGGAACAAAGTGGGGGCCTCGGCATAGGGCGATGGTGGAGCGTGTGGTAAAGAAGTTCCTTTGGTTGATCTGTAGCGTTTGAATCGCTTACAGCACAAATACGTTATGTCCTTCTTAGGTAATTAAAAATAAATGCATAAGTAAATGAAAAGAAAGTGCCAATCGGCTTTGTGGATTATAAACACATGGAGTGGTGATCTGATCTGATTGATTGATGGACTGAGCCGATAGACACTACAGAGAGAGCGTCCTCTGGAACAGGCCTCATGCCAGAGCTGGAACTGCGGAAATGAACCCAAGGTGCTTAGAATCCAGTGAGGAAGGTAAACAGCAAACCCAGAGTGAAAATCCCAGGAGCTGCGACAGCCCGGGGGATCACATCATCTAGCTGGCCTGCAAGAATCCTGGAGTCTTTGTCTAAAAGGTGACATTTGAATGGGGATTTGAAGGATGACGTGTATCCCCAGATTCATGTGTTAGAAACCCAATTCCCAGTGTAACAGTATGGGGAGCTGTGGCCTTTGGGAGACGATTGAGTCATGAGGCTCCAGCCTCATAAATGTGATTAGATGCCCTTATAAAAGAGCTTGACAGAGGGAGCTTGCCCCCCTTTCACTCCTTCCATCCCTTGCACCATGTGGGAACACAGTGTCGCCCCCTCCAGAGGATGCAGACACAAGGTGCCATCTGGAAGCACAGAGCAGCCCCCACCAGACACCAAAGCTGCTGGAGCCTTGATCTTGGACTTCCCAGCCTCCAGAACTGGAAGACAGTGAACTTCTGTTCTTTATAAAGGACCCAGCCTCAGCAGTTTTGTTACAGTAGAACTGACGGGTGAGACAGATAAGTAGCAGCATGACTTGGAGATGGGGAACGAGTCCTGGCAGAGAGCAAGAGCCACCGCTGCCTGGCAGCAAATCCAGAGCCTCCTCCAGTGGGCACAGCCAAGCCTCCCATCCAGCTCCCCTTCCTCCTGGAGATGACACATCTGGGTGACAGCGTCCACTGTGGAACGCGTGAAGACACCCAGATTCTAGTCTGACCCTGTTCCTTCCACCACGTAATCTCTCTGATCCTGTTTCCCATCTGGAAGAGTCGGGAGGGGGCTAATTCCTGACCTGCCAAGTTTCCAGGATTATCATGAAGATCAAGTGGGATTATGCCTAGAGAAGTGTTTCATAAACCAAGAAGCACCAAACAAATATGACTTAGGTTTCAATCTTGCTTCTAGAAGCTGAGCCAGTTGCCTAAGCAGACAAATTAAATTTACAAAGAGGATCTGAACTTTCCCTCTCATATCCCCAGGCCTCCACTAACTAGGGGCTGGCAAAACCCTCTTGGTCTCTCTCCTTCTAGAGAGGCTAGGGGTGCCGGAGACAAGAGGGGAGGGTGTGAAATAGGGAGGAGATGGCTTCGTCACAGCCATGGGCATGAGGACAGTCATTCTTTCCAGCTAGTCCATGTGTGGGGTCAGGCCAGGCTCAGACCCAGCTATGAAGTCACCAAACAGGATTTTCTTTCCTCTCAGACTTGGCGTTCCCCCTCCCCCGCTTTTTTTTTTTTTAACATCTTGCCAAGGAAACCAGCTCTTGGAAGATTCTGCACTCCTTCCATCCTGCAGAGAAGGGTCTGGGTCTTTCTCTCAGGGGTCCCAGTGCTGACATGGCCATTGTCCCCTCTGGTCCTCCATACCCCAGGATGCAAGCAGGAATGCCACTCAGAGCTCCAGGGACCTTTATCAAGGATCAGAGCATCAGGTGAAGGGAGGAGACTTGAGCGGCAGGGAGCAGATAGGGGCGGTATTTAGTAGGAATGGTGCTGTGGCGTTCCAAGACTCTGCTGAGCTTGTCCAACTTAGCTCATCATGAATTTCCATTCACAGAGTCTAAGAAGTGGTCCCTAAAAATTATAAACAATGCTGTTATCCCAGAGAGCAGCCAGCAATGGTCTGAGTGGGACTGTCATGCTTGAGTGTGCCTGTTCTTCATGTACAATTGTAGCCTGAGAAACTCAGGTTTGTAATTTGTCAAGAAAAAGTTCGAAGGCAGTTGAGGAGAAATCTGTCATAAGCTAAAGCCTTCACAATTGTATCCAGCTCAAGGTACCAGGGAGCAGTGCTGAGCCTGGATCTTGGACTTCCAGTAGGGAACTGGAACAAAGATCCAGATCCCTGGGGCCCTAGCTCATGGTCTGAGGATGTGGGGCAGGGATACAGACCTGCAGCAAAACAGGACGGATGCTGTGATAGCAGATGTGTTCAAGGGTCCCCAAGACCATCCTCAGGCTTGATGAGTTGCTAGAGGGACTCACACGACTGAGAAGTTGCTACATTCATGGTTATGCTTTGTAACAGTGGAAGGACATAAAGTCAGAAAAGCGATAGGGTGCCTAGGGTGGAGTCCAGGAGAGACCAGGCACAAGCTTCCAGTTGCCCTCCTCCATGGGAGTTTCACAGACAATGCTTAATTCATCTAGCAACAATGTGACACCACACATGGAGAGGTACCCGCGACCTAAGCTCCTGAGCCTCTGTGTCCTGCGTTTTTACTGAGGGTTGGTGGTGCAGGCATGGCTGACCACCTGCATGACTGACATTATTTAGTCAAACAGACATTGTGTGTCCAGAGGCCTGCACCATCAATCTCATCGTTAGCATGGACTGTCTGGCACAGGTCCTGTATTAGTCAGGATTCTCTAGAGGGACGGAACTAATGAAACACATATAAATATATATATATATATAGGAGTTTATTAAGTATTAACTCACATGATTACAAGGTCCCACAATAGACCATCTGCAGGCTGAGGAGCAAGGAGAGCCAGTACCAGTCCCAAAACTGAAGGACCTGGAGTCTGATGTTTGAGAGAAGGAGGCATCCAGCACAGGAGAAAGCTGTAGGCTGGGAGGCTAGGCCAGTCTAGTCTTTTCATGCTGTTCTGCCTGCTTTATATTCTAGTCATGCTGGCCGCTGATTAGATGGCGCCCACACAGATGGAGGGTGGTCTGCCCTTCCAGCTCACTGACTCAGATGTTGATCTCCTTTGGCCACACCCTCACAGACACACCCAGGATCGATGCTTTGCATCCTTCAGTCCAGTCAAGTTGACACTCAGGATTAACCATCACAGGCCCAAATACACTAGTATCAGGCAAGATATTCTAAAGGGTTACAGGTTATCTCCTAGGAGCTGGTCCGGGGCAGACATCTCTTTGGAATGCACAGGGTATGGACCACCCAGATCTGCTGAGCCAACTCTTAACTGCAAAGCCAAACTCTAGAGAACTCATGAGGAGCCTGATTTATTTGTGACTGTGGGTAAAACTGGGTGGGAAGATGGGGAAGGAGAGTAATCAGTCTACCTAGTATGATGTCCACAGGGTTGTGTCTGGCAGGAGAAGGCTGCTTCCCCAGAACCTGGACAACATTAAACTGAGGGAAGATTGGGAGCAGAAAAAGCAACTGGGAAGGCCAAAGCTCATCCACTCATGGACAGAAGGTTCAGTTGGTCAAATGTTGCACAAAGAGGTTGTGTAAGGTGAGGAGCAACCAGAAGGGGGCTAAGCGGCACAGTACAGGTGGCCATCAGTGGCCCCTGGTGTGGCGAGCTGGTTTCCAGGGTGGGGCTCCAGCCTAGAGACAAAGTGAGCTGGAGCAGATCATCCGTCAACTAAGAGCGGCTGAAGGAACCAGAAGCGTTCTCAAGGAGACGAGAAGGAAAGTCTCCTCTTCTATGTTTAAGTGTCTCCTCTTTTATTCTTGTCTCTAAAGCCACAACTCAGAAATTAAAATAAGACTTTGTCATTTCCTGAGATGTGCGATGACACTGGGGAAGGCAGGGTACTCTCAAAGAGACAACGGCCCCACTGTTTTTAAAAAGGCAAGGGGCCTGTGTTGAACCATCCTGCTCGTTCCAGCTGGTCATGGCAAAGAGAGAGACAGGACTAGCACAGAGGAATACAACCAGGAGGGAGGTTTTGGCCCATGTAGAAAGAACTTACTAACAACTAGAACTTCTAAAGATAGGCAGGCTGCCTTGCCTGGTAGTGAGCTTCCTGTCATTGGAACATGCAAGGTGGCTGAGCGGCCACCTGCCAGTGATGCTGTGGAAGGAATTCTTGTGGGGGAATGAACTAAAAGGAGCCACTCTTCCTACACTCTCCCCAGGTGACCTCATTCAGGCTTGCATTAAACACCTCCTCTATGTTCCAAACTCACCAGTTAAAAATTCCAACCCAGACCACTCCCCCTGGCTCCGGGACCTTGTCAGTCTCCTCTACTGACTGTCACGCACCTAGGAAATGCCTGGCACAGAGTAGGTGTTCAGTAAATGTTTTTGAACAATTGAGTGAACATCAGCCCTCTTGCTTTTCTTCTCTCTTGGTTTTCACAATTACCACTTTGGGCAAGCAACCTTCATTCTGTGAAAAATGGCCCTATGAATCTTACACCAGCTGTGCCAACTTCACCCTTCCCCCACTGCTTACTTCTGCCCTGCCCCTAGAACTCCTGAGGACCTGCAGTGGCTATTCTGCGTTGCTTAGCCTTGTTCAGTGCCCTGTGTTGTTGCATGTCTGTCACCCTCTCCCTGACCCTGTGCGTTCCGGGGGGTAGAGAGATGGGTATGTATTACTGCATACCTGACACTTTGCCCAGGCACTGGCATACAGCAGGTGCTCAGAACCTGAGTGTTGCATCAGACTGTGGGTTTCTTAGCTCCTGTCTCACGTGGAGCTTCCCCCTCCCCATGCCTTCCACCAGCTGAGTATGTATTAATGAAATAGCTCTTCCAATGCTAGGAAATCTATTTCACTTTAATGAAATCCAATTAGTGCCTCCACTGTGGAGCCCTGGGCTCTTTCAGACTAGAAGATGCTGAACGACGATGTCGCTTCCTGTAACCCAGATGTGCCTTTCCCGCCTCCATCTCCCTTCCAGGAACCACACTGCCATTTCTCAGCTTCTTTTATCTTCAAATGTACATCTGTTTCCAACATTTCCCTGTCTCAGGATTCTTTGAGTATTACTCTGCAAAATAATTTGCGGAAGGTATTCTTTCACTTTTCATCCACTTACTCATTCTCCTGTCCACTCCCACATCCACCCCACTCACCCTTCCCTCTGAACACTCATTCATTTACCCACCCGCTCTCCCAAAGACACATTAACGGCCAGGCATGGTGGCTCATGCCTGTAATCCCAGCACTGTGGGAGGCTGAGGAGGCGGGATCACAAGGTCAGGAGTTCGAGAGCAACCTGGCCAACATGGTGAAACCCCCTCTCTACTAAAAATATAAAAATTAGCTGGGTATGGTGGTGCATGCCTGTAATTCCAGCTACTCAGGAGACTGAGGCAGGAAAATCGTTAAACCCAGGAGGCGGACATTGCAGTGAGCCGAGGTCATGCCACTGCACTCCAGCCTGGCAGCAGAGCAAGACTCTATCTCAAAAAACAAACAAACAAACAAACAAAAGACATATTCCCCCAATCATCTATTCACCCATCAAACCACCCACTATCCATTCATCTCTTTATCTACTCATCCATCCATCAATCCATCCATCCATCTGTCCATTCATCCACCTACCCATGCATCCATCCATGCATCTCTCTTCCCATCCTTCTACCCATCCACCCATTCACTCCCGAACCCTTCATCCATCCATCCATCCATCCATCCATCCATCTATGCATCCATTCATCCATTCAGGCAAACACACACAATACACATCTCTTTGAGAGCCTACTTTATGTAAACTCCTCTGCTTGGCACAAAGGAAACTGATGAACAAGATTTAATTACTCCTCTGGCAAAGCTTCTAGTCTAATAAGGGAAAACTAACACACGGTGTGTGGTTAAGGGTATGAGCTCTTGCATTAGATGTTGAGCTTCTTTTCATGTGTTTGTTGGCTGTATAAATGTCTTCTTTTGAGAAATGTCTGTTCATATACTTTGCCAAAAAAAAAAAAAAAAAAAGAAAAAGAAAAACCTGGGATAAAATACCAGCTCTACTACTCAAGAACATGGACAAATTGCTTAACCTCTTTGTGCCTCAGTTTTCTTATGGCAAGTAACACTCAACTCATGAGTAATTGTGGTAATTAAATGGAATAATTCATGTAAAGTGTTTAACCCAAATCCTGGCATATATTAGGTGATCAGCAAGTGATCAATAACATTGTTACTTACAGTATTGTAACATTATTCATTACTTGTGGTATTATACTATTATTGATTCCCTCATGTGCTAATCATGGGATTTGCTTGCTTATGAATTTAACAATTAATTTATACACTCAATGAATATTAGTTGAGTATCTACTCTCCTGTGCTAAGCTCTGTGCTCTTTGAGAGATTAGAATCTTTTTTTTTCTTTTCTTCTTGAGATGGAGTCTCGCTCTGGTGCCCAGGCTGGAGTGCAGTGGGGCCATCTCGGCTCACTGCAACCTCTGCCTCCCGGGTTCAAGCGATTCTCCTGCCTCTGCCTCCCGAGTAGCTGGGATTACAGGACCACCTAACTAAAGACCCACCCTATTCCAATAGGACCTCATGAACCTCTACACTCATAGAATAAATTACATTCTAATTGTCACAAGATTTTCCTTTTTTTTTCTCCAGCAGCCAAACAAGCACTGGGCATGAAATGAGCAATATGGAAGCGGCTGTAGCTCACCGTCCAGCAGACGCTGCCTGACACCCAGTTCCACCAGGCAGAGCTGCAGCTTTGATTAGACAAGAATCTGATTTCTCCTGACAAGAGACCACCAACCACGGACTCGTTCTGGTCAGTGTCCAGGGGCTGTGCTTCCAGTGCCTTCATGTACCTGCTTTACCTTCGAACACATGGCACCTAATTTCAATGCATTTAAATGTTGCTTTCACCCCAAAGTGAACATGAGATGCATGTAACAGGCATGCTTGTTGCGTACACATGCATCAGAAGCCCCTTTGTGAATATTCATAGCTCCTCCTATAACCTATTGAATATGTATATTTGAATAACCCATTCAGCATAAACCCGTTCGCAATCCTTGTCTCATCCCTTTTTCCCTTGAAATGCCTGCCTTTGAGGCTCTACTGGATGCTACACTGCCCAGTCTTCGAGACAACCAGCCTGCAGGATATAACCCTTTATAAGAAATAAAGTCCCTGGCCTGGTGCGGTGGCTCATAGTTTAGGAGGCTGAGGTGGGAGGATCACTTGAGCCCAGGAGTCTGAGATCAGCCTGGGCAACAAAGTGAGACCCTGTCTCTACAAAAAATCAAAAAATTAGCCAAGCATGGTGGTGCGTGACTGTGGTCCCAGCTACAAGAAAGACTGAGGCAGAAGGATCACTGGAGCCCAGGAGGCCAAGGCTGCAGCGAGCTATGTTTGTGCCATTGCCCTCCAGCCTGGGTGACAGAGTGAGACCCTGTCTCAAAAAGAAAGAAAGATGAAAGACAGACAGACAGACAAAGAAAGAAAGAAAGGAAGAAAGAATGAGAGACAGACAAAAGAAAGAAAGAAAGAGAAAGAAAAAGAAAGAGAGAAGGAAAGAAAGAAAGGAAGAAAGAATGAGAGACAGACAAAAGAAAGACAGAAAGAAAGAAAGGCAGGCTCCTTTCTAAATTGATAACTTTGTGATTTTTCAGTTGACACTAGAAAAGCTTTTTCATTCCCTCATGGCTTTGTAAATAGCAGGCAGTGGTGTTTCAGGATGCAGCACCTGCTTCTGCTGGGTGAGTGATGAAGTCTCTCTAGCAAAAGGGCTCTCTCTGTCTCTCTCTCTCTTTCTCTTTCACGATCAAGGGTCACTGTAACAGCTGATAGATGAAAATTTATCCATCTGTCTCTGTGATTGTCGCCGTGAGTGAAAAGCTCGCCGATCTGCCAGCAACTCCTGGTAGCCTGTCATTGCCTTTTGACCGAGACTGGGCAAGTGCAGCTTTTGAAAGATGTCTGGCCAAGCAAGAGCACTCGGTGGCATTTGAAGCTTGAGTCAGTCTCGGTTTATCAAGGAAGCAGAGCTGCTGCAAGCGATAGTGGCATAAAGGGTATAATAGGGGAGGTGAGGCTTCCTGAATGAGGGAGGAGTTTGGGGCTGGAGGTCTGCAAAAACAGCCATGGACCCCTGAGCCTAAGCCCCAGCTTCAGTAACCAACTGTGGGGTACCCGGAGCTCAGGCATTTCTGGGAGGTGATTAGGTCATGAGGGCTCGTTCCTCAAGAATGAGATTAGATGCCCTTATAAAAGGGCTTGCAGGAGGGAGTTTGCTGCCTCTCTTGTCCTGCCTTCTGCCGTGTGAGGACATAGCACCCCTCCACTCTGGAGAATGCAGCTTCCAAGTGCTACCCTGGAAGCAGACAGCAGCCCTCACCAGACAGCAGAACCCGCCTGTGCCTTGATCTTGGACTTCTCAGCCTCCAGAACTGTGAGAAATAAACTTCTGTTCTTCATAAATAGCCTGGTCTCAGGTGTTTTGTTACAGCAGCACAAAATGGGCTAAGACATCATCTCACAGTTCTGGAGGCCGGAAGCCTGAGATCCAGGTGCGGGCAGGGTGGCTCCTTCTGAGGCTGTGAGGGAACATCTGTGTCAAGACCCTCTCTCAGCTTCTGGCCATCTTTTGCATTTCTTGGCTTGTGGAAGCATCACCCTGATCTCTGCCTTCATCTTCACACAGCCTTTGTGTGTGTGTGTGTGTGTGTGTGTGTGTGTGTGTGTGTGTGTGCGCGCGTGTGTGTTCAAATGTCCTCTTTTAAAAGGATATCAGTTTTACTGAATTAAAGACCCACCCTATTCCAATAGGACCTCATTTTTTAAATTTTGTTCTTTTAATTGATATGTACTCTTTTACATAGTTATAGGGGTTATTGTTATATTTTATTTTCTTTTATTGCAATTGGATCTCATCATAACTAATTACATCTGCAAGCACTCAGAAAAGGTTACATTCTGGTACTAGGGGGTAGGACTTACGAATTTTGGAAGGGACACACTTTAACCCATAAAAGAGGGGATTTAGGGAAATATCGTTCTTAGCCTTAAATGGGTGTAGTGGTGACGAGAGGATACTGGACAACCCCAGAGCTGTCAGGGACATCTCCCCGTTGAAGCCTTCATTCACTCCTGCACTCATGTATTCATGGGATGTGTACTGAGCACCTGCTATGTGTCAGGCTCTCTGTTTCATGTCTGAGACACAAAGGTGAGTTCGAATTTTCCCTTCAAGTGTCCTGGGGGTGAACTGACAAGTCAACAATAAATTATAATTGGTGGCAGAGCATTTGTGGGCACACAGAGGGACAGTTTGCTTGGAGACTAGTGATGATGTCCCTGAGGAGGGGCCAGGCAAAGCAGCTGGAGCAGAGGACACAGAGAAGGGAGGAAGGGCGCTCCAGGCAGAGCCACTGCCTTGTCCTGGGATGGTATGTCCTGCAGGCCAACTCCTGTGGAGGGGACCGGAGGTGGGGGGAGCAGAGGGCTTCAGAGTAGAAGGCACGCCTGGGACATGATCCCTGACTCCAAGTCCCTGCAGAAGATGAGGTGGGAAGAGGGGACATTTACTACACACACACACACACACACACACACACAACCCTGGGCTGCTCCCCCTCATCTCCACATTTTAAATACGGGAAAGCTGAAGCTTAGGATGGAAATGACTTGAGAGAGGTGTGTGGCAGGTGCAGATGGCCGAGACGAGTAATACATGCCCCTCGGGCTTGGCGGGGGTGGGGTCAGTTATGCCAAAGCCCTAGCTCCTTTCACAGTGTGGATATCTTTAGAGCGGGCCACTGTGCTGTGGACCTACAAACTCTGCCTAGCCGTCTCTCTGCTGCCACCCTGGGAGTCACCCTTCTCACCTCGGGTCCCCAGCACCTGGCTCAGCATCTGGCCCCGCAAACTGTGGATGCTCAGAATTGGCGAAAACCGACAAGCACGCAGTTGCCTTAACGATGGCCTCGCACCTTGCTGCCTGTCATCAGGGAGTTCACATGACTGCGTGTGTGTTTCGCTGGACTTCTCAAATAGTTTTGAATCTCAAGTCCTCATATTTGTACAACCTAGAACAAATTTATAACTCCCATTCTTATGGTCTGGACAACAGGTAAGGCTGGGAGGAGGGGTTCTCTCTATGCTGCAGACAAGGACATGAGTCTAGGCAGGAAGGTCCCTTGTCTGAGAACAGGCTTGCAGGACTCTGGAAGGGTGGGGGAAAGCTGGAGTCTTCTGCCCTGAAGCCATGGTCAGAGCCAGGGTCCAGGCAGGTGGGGTCAGAACTCCACTGAGTGGGGTGAGGGTGGGGAGAAAGCTGTGTCACTGGATGGGCGGCCAGTGCACTGGGTTTTCCATTCACAGTTTGTGTAACAAAACCTCAGCCAGGGGCAGGAGGGGAAATGCACAGGGCAGGAAGGATGGGACAGGAGCTCAGAAGAAAAATGCAGGAAGCCCAGACTCTGGAGGAAGCAGTGTGGATGCCTTGGGGCATGCAGAATTGTTGGGGCATAAGAGGTTTGGGCACAGGAGGTTTGCGGAACTGTGGAGGACACAGGAGGGGAGTACAGAGCTGAGGGGGACACAGGAGGGGAGTACAGAGCTGAGGGGGGGCACAGGAGGGGAGTACAGAGCTGTGGGGGGGCACAGGAGGGGAGTACAGAGCTGTGGGGGGGGCACAGGAGGGGAGTACAGAGCTGTGGGGGGGCACAGGAGGGGAGTACAGAGCTGTGGGGGGGCACAGGAGGGGAGCACAGAGCTGTGGGGGGGCACAGGAGGGGAGTACAGAGCTGTGGGGGGCACAGGATGGGAGTACAGAGCTGTGGGGGGCACAGGAGTACAGAGCTGTGGGGGGGGGCACAGGAGGGGAGTACAGAGCTGTGGGGGGGGCACAGGAGGGGAGTACAGAGCTGTGGGGGGCACAGGAGGGGGGAGTACAGAGCTGTGGGGGGGCACAGGAGGGGAGTACAGAGCTGAGGGGGGCACAGGAGGGGAGTACAGAGCTGTGGGGGGGGGGGCACAGGAGGGGAGTACAGAGCTGTGGGGGACACAGGAGGGGAGTACAGAGCTGTGGGGGGCACAGGAGGGGAGTACAGAGCTGAGGGGGACACAGGAGGGGAGTACAGAGCTGTGGGGGGCATAGGAGGGGAGTACAGAGCTGAGGGGGACACAGGAGGGGAGTACAGAGCTGAGGGGGGGCACAGGAGGGGAGTACAGAGCTGTGGGATGCACAGGAGGGGAGTACACAGCTGTGGGGGGCACAGGAGGGGAGTACAGAGCTGAGGGGGGCACAGGAGGGGAGTACAGAGCTGTGGGGGACACAGGAGGGGAGTACAGAGCTGTGGGGGACACAGGAGGGGAGTACAGAGTTGTGGCGGACACAGGAGGGGAGTACAGAGCTGTGGGGGGCACAGGAGGGGAGTACAGAGCTGGGGGGGGGGACACAGGAGGTGCAGAGCTGTTGGGAGAGGTGAGAGGTGCAGAGCTATAGGAGCTGCAGAGTGGTGCAGAGCTGAGAGGGTCTCAAGAGGGGTGCAAAGCTCGGGGGTGCAGGGATGGATGAACAGGGCAGTGTTAGAATGCAGAACAGACAAGACTCCAGCAATTGGCCTGTAGGAAGGAGAAAGCCAGGGAGGCAGCACAGATGACCCAGAGGTCTGTGTAGGGTCTTATTGACTGCCTGGGGGCCTGCTGGTGGGGAGATCTGGAGGGTGGGTGGAGGATTTCATTCTGGACTCGTCCCATTTGAGAGCCTGACACTTCACTTTGGAATTCTTCTCTGCTAACACTCCTTTACTACCTGCCACCCTCCTTCTGTCACCCACGGACAAGTGCAGACTCCTGGGGGGACCCAAGAAGAATTCCACACAGAGCCCGGCTACAAGCACTCTAGGACAGCTCAGGGTTGAAATGTACTCAGCAAGGGACAGGGACTCTCTTTAAGGAAAGAAACAAAATTATGAACAGAGAGTTGGATATGATTAAACCTCAAAGGGAGGAAGGGGCTGAAGCTTGAGCGGTGCCAGCCTGTTCTGCCCCCTCCTGAGGCTGACGGGGCCACCATCACTGTCCTTGAGCCTTTTGTCCACCCCTAGACCTCTGCTTGGCCATTCCCTTGGCCTAGAATGCCCTCCCCATCTCTTCTTCCCTGGCTCTCGCCTCCTCAGCCTTTAAGATTCCAGCCTGGACGTTCTTTCCCAGGGTACCTTCTCCTACTCTCTTATCTGTGTCCCCAACCAAATTTCATCTTTAATTGTAACTCCCAAAGTTCCCACATGTCATGGGAGGAACCCGGTGGGGAGGTGATTGAATTATGGGGGCAGTCTTTCCCATACTGTTCTCGTGAGAATGAATGCGTCTCATGAGACCTGATAGTTTTAAAAATGGGAGTTCCCTGCACAAGCTCTCCCTTTGCCTGCTGCCATCCACGTAAGATGTGACTTACTTTCTGCCATGATTGTGAGGCCTCCCCCTCCCATGTGGAACTGTGAGTCCAGCTAAACGTCTTTCTTTCGTAAATTGCCCAGTGTTGGGTATGTCGTTATCAGCAGTCAGATGTTTGCATGGGAGTGTGACCTTTGTAACTTCACTGAAAAGGGACTAATACACCTCCCCTTGGTCCCCACAGCCCCCAGGGCTCACTTCCCCTCCCAGCTCCTCTCACTGTTTCGCTGTGTGTCCCCTCTCCTCAAAAAGGGGAGGAGGGGTCTGCACTTCAGTAGCTCCCAAGCCCAGGGTTGGGGCCGCAACGCTAGCAGATGATGCTTAATTCAGGTGGGTTGAATGAGTGAATTGATCCCGCCCCTCACTCCCAGGGGCTTTGTAGCAGTCAGCAGGGCGGTGCTCCCTGGTCAGCAGGGTGCAGGGCCTGGTGTGGCTCGAGCCTCAGAAACCAGCCACAGCTGCCAGTCCCTGCCCCATGAGAGTGAGAGTCCACTGAGACTTCTCTTCCTGAGGCCAGGCTTGGGGACTTGGCAAAGTTGAATCTTTATCATGGTGAGGATAGGGAGTAGGGGGAGCCTTTACTGATCTGAGGGAATAGCTGGGAGTCTACTCAGAGCTCAGCAGGGCACAGAGCTTACCTAACAACAGAGATAGGGAGACCTGGTTCAAGCCATCTTCTGCCGTGTGACCTTGGGGAGGTCACTTAGCCTCTGATCTGCTTTCTCATCTGTACTTGCAAGATAGTGTGAACCACTGTCCTGTTGAACAGTCCACGGAGAGGACAACACAAAGGCTCTTGGCGACTCACAAAGGTTTCTACAAATTTGAAAGCTAATTCAAGAATTCATGCTCCAAGGCCAAGCCTCCAAGTGCTGTAATCCCAGCACTTTGGGAGGCTGAAGTAGGAGGATTGCTTGAGGCCAGGAGTTCAAGACCAGCCTGGGCAACATAACGAGACCCTGTCTCTATAAAAGTAATTTTTGTTTTTTAAAAAAGTTCATTTTCTAAAGGGTTTGGCAAAGTGAAACTTGTGACAGGCAAAAAAAATGAGCAAAGGATTCTACTGATATTTTAAAACTCATTTAAAAAATATGTTCTATGTAAAGACAGAGAGTGAGAGAGCTGCTTAATTTTTCAAAAGGGTTCCTACTTAAGCAATCTCACTCGTCACCTCCCAGAGCCCTGGAGGGCTTAGTTATCCCTATTTTGTAGATGAGGAAACTGAGGCTCAGAGCTGCAGTGAGACTTCCTCCAGCTTTAGACCCAGAGGTGGAGTCCAGTGGCTTGGATTCAGGTCACGTGGCATCCTTGTGGGTAGGGATGGAGGAAGGAGGAGTAAGATGGGGTACCACTCTGTTCCATCATATTCTAGCCTGCAAATGAGGCAGGAGAATAGGGTCTGGAGGCAGGGAACCCAAGGTCCTTTCATTTCACACTGACTTCCTAGAACTAAATTGAAAGGAAAACCCTAACTTTCCACTCCTAAGTAACAAAAGGACCAGAGGCTATTCCCTTTGCAACTCTCCACCTTTTCTGTTTGGCAGATGGGAAATTGAAAGTACTTTGATTGGTTGCTTTTTCCAACCAATCAGACGTTTGCATAGGAGTGTAACTTTGTAATTTCACTTCAGCCTCTGATTAGTTACAGACAGACTGGCGGCCAAGTCTTCATTTGCATAGAAGTGCAACTTTGTAACTTCACTTTGGCCTCTGATTGGTTGCTTTCCACAACCAATCAGATGCTTGCATGGGAGTGTGACCTTTGTAACTTCACTGATTCCTGGCCCCCCACGTCATTTAAGGGAGGTGAACACCAGGTGGCCAATGGGGAACCTCTAGGGAATATTTGGACCTGAGAAGATTCTGTATGTGGAGCTTTTGAGCCTCTGCTTGGCCCACTCCCTCACTGTGGAGTGTACTTTCATTTTCAATAAATCTCTGTTTTTGTTGCTTCATTCCTTCCTTGCTTTGCTGTGCATTTTGTCGAGTTCTTCGTTCAAAACACCAAGAACCACATGGCGGGATCTAGGATCCAGGGAGATGAAGCCCTCGTGTCACCCCATGGCAGGATCCAGTCATATCATTCCTCCCAGTATCACCTCATCACAAGATCCAATCAGATGATTCCTCACTACCCTCTCACCATAAAATCTCCCCCAACCACCAGCTTGGGGAGACACATTTAAGCTTGATTCCTGTCTCTTTGCTTGGTAGCTTTCTGTATTGGTCCATTTTCATGCTGCTGATAAAGACATACCCAAGACTGGGTAATTTTTTTTTAGTTTTTTTTGAGACAAAGTCTCGCTCTTATGCTTCAGGCTGGAGTGCAATGGCGTGATCTTGGCTCACCGCAACCTCCGCCTCCCGGGTTCAAGTAATTCTCCTGCCTCAGCCTCCTGAGTAGCTGGGATTACAGGTGCCCACCATCACACCTGGCTAATTTTTGTATTTTTAGTAGAGATGGGATTTCACCATGTTGGCCAGGCTGACCTTGAACTCCTGACCTCAGCTGATCCACCCGCCTTGGCCTCCTGAAGTGCTGGGATTACAGGTGTGAGCTACCGTTCCCCACCTGGGTAATTTATAAAGAAAAGGAGGTTTAATGGACTCACAGTTCCACATGGCTGGGGAGGCCTCACAATCATGGCAGAATGCAAAAGGCACATCTTACATGGCAACAGGCAAGAGAGAATGGGAGCCAAGTGAAAGGAAAAACCTCTTATAAAACCATCAGATATCATGAGACTTATTCACTGCCACCAGAACAGTATGGGGGGAAATTGTACCCATGATTCAGTGATCTCCCACTGGGTCCCTCCCACACACCTGGGAACTATGGGAGCTAAACTGAAGATGAGATTTGGGTGGGGACACAGCCATATCATATCACCTTGCAATCAACTTTTTTCTCTCCAAAAACTCCAGTGCTTCAGTGTTGGGCTTCCCCTTGCACATGGCAAACAAGACCGTTTATTGCTTGTTGACACTTCCCCCTGCAGCGTTCTCAGATTCCCTGCTGGCAAGACCCACCCTTCTTCCAGTTCGTAGGGCTGCCATTTGTGCCTCTTAAGTCTTGAATTCCAGCCTGCATGGCATCGCCTCCCTACAAGTCTCTAATCCAATTCTGGAGGGAGGTTATCTGTGTGATTCAGTTTCTCTTCAGCTGCACCTCCAATTCTTTATTGGACTGGACTTTTGTTGAGTTCTATGTAGCACTTGACCGGTTGCTCTCCAAAGATCCTTTAATCCCTGGAGCTCTGTCTCTTTGCAGCTGTGGTGATATTATGCACCGATCAGATCCCAGGCTTTAAAATCAGAGTCCTGGGTAAGCCTCATCTCCAGGTGGTTGGGCAAGGGCAGGTGACCTTGCACTGGTCACAGAGCCTGGGTCTCCTCATCTTTGGTGGGACAACATAAGTGCCCACTTCCTAGGTACTGTGAGGGCTGAGATGAGGTGCCTGGCATACAGACCACAGGCCATCAGCAGTAACTGTGACTGTTGTGTGGAACTGAGGCTCCTAGTAGGTGGTAATAAAGGCGTATTCAGTGGATGGCCTCATGACTGTGCAGATGTTTCTCAGCCTTGAGCAAATTTCTTGCAGCTGGAAGGAGTTGGGTGTCAGGGGAAACTTTTTCTCCCTGAGAAAACTTGATGATGCTAACTGGAATTCAGACGGTGCTCAGCTGCTAGGCTTGAGGGAGGTGGGCACGAAGTCATCTGCCTTCTTGTTTAAAGAGAGTTGTAATTCTCCAGAAGATGAGGAACCAGGCACTTCACTCCAGCAGGGAAATAGGCATGTGGGTTGGTGGAGACAGGCCAGCTGAACACCCCTGCCTAATCGGTGTCCCCCAGCTAATCAATACCTATGAGGGAGGTGGACAGGGGCTCCACTCCTGGGGTCCAGGAGTTGCTGCTGGGAGCCTGCGCAGTGCTGGGTCCCTGGGGAAAAACAGGAACTTCTGCTCTGGGGGCTGTGAGGGGCACACATGGACCAGCCCCCTCCAGTTCCAATTCTATAAGAAAATGATCAGAGATGAACAGAATTCCATCCAGAGGTGCCCTTCTCTCCCCAGCAGTAAACATCACAGATCCTAATAGCTAGTGCAATTTTGAAAAATGCATTTGGGCATGAGGCATGATGGGAAAAGGTTAACCACTTTTCAGCACTATACAGATATGGGAGTAGTGAGTGAGGAGAGGTGTAATCCTTCCTAAGAATGGGAAACAGTCTTTCCTCTAACTGATTAAGCTAAACTCAAGATCGGTCTTGGAACAGGAGGGCCTCCCTGGTGAGACCAGCTTTGCCTGGGGGGACCTCATTTGTACCCATGCCTGGCCTTGGCTCTCCACCCACCCTCCGGAGCCCTTGTGACGCTGCAGGGGCCAATAGGTCAGGACCCTTCTGCTCATGGGATGCTAAGAGCAAGCCTGCATTAGCAGAAGGACAGTGGAGCAGCACCTGGTCAGGGTGGGCGCTCGACTCTGGGTGAGTCCGCCCTGCTAGGGGCCCCACCAGGCCAGGACAAGTTGTGGGGGGATCAGCACTGAGGGAAGCCTCTGAGACCTCAAAGCCCAGAGTTCTCTCTCGTGGCCCCTGCAACTTCTGGGCATCTCTGGGAGACTTGGAAACATCCATTCCTAGGATCTGGCCCATACCTCATGGAAAGCCCAGGCCAGCCCCCGGGGTTTCTGCGGCCCCTGCCCAGGACACAACCCATCTAGTTGCTTGTCCCTATTTCTGTGGTGAGGAAGGTCCTCTATGGGCAGGCCACTCGGTTCAGGTTGTGGCAGCAGATTTGGAGCACCTGATATGGGCCAGATCCTTGGAGTGGATAAGGCTTGAGGTGACAAGAACCTCAGGTGCTGTGGATGGAGCCCAGAGGAGGAAGGGGCCCTAACACTGCCTGGGGTGAGGGCTGGAAGTGCCCTCAGGATAAGGGCGAGCTTCTTCTTTCCTTCAAAGTCAGGGGTCCAGATTCCCAAGCCTCAGGAATCACTGGTGCCCAGCGCAGACTCAGCGGACGTTTGCCAAGAGGTTGCCAAAACGATCCAGTTACCTGTCCTCCCACTACTTGGCTGCATCTGGGAGTCTGCTCCATGCAAACAAATAAAGCCCTGATGGGGGAAATTCAGCAGGATAGAAAGTCTCCGGCAGCTCTGCCCTTTCCTCACGCTGTGATCTTGAGTCAACCCCTGAGCCTCAGTTTCCCCAAGACTGGTTTGAGAAAGTGAAACCAGCTGTGACCAACTCAAGCCTTTCAAAAAAGTGCTTCTGGACCAGGGCATTTTTGCCGCTTCCAGGCCCCTCAGGGGCTCATTTGCATTCTTGGAATTAAAATGTTGACTATACTTCATGGCCGGCCGCACATTTAAATGCTTATGCAAGATTTATTTTGGAGAAGCAACTCTCTGGAATGCTGGCAGGGCGGCCTGCCTCTGCCTCCCCTGGGGGAGGCAATCAGCCCCCAACCGAGGCAGGAGCTGAGGAGGGGCAGAGCCTCCAGGCCCAGGGGGAGGCGCCGTCCAATGAGAGCCTCACCCCAGGGGCTGTGGCAAGGCTGTTGGGAAATGTCTCATTTTTATATGTAAATAAATCATTTCCAGAGATTGCTCTATCACAGCAGGCTGCTGCTAAAATGTTTTAAGTGGGTCCTTTGCCACTGTAAACTTTGTTAAGGATTATTATCGAGTTTGGTTCTGGTTTTTGTTTTGTTTTGTTTTTTTCCTACTGATTTCACTGAATCACCAACTCCTGGGACTCTAGCATGTTCTGCCGTTGTACCCTGCTTGCATGCCTCTGTGGACGGAGAGCTCACCTCCTCCAGGCTGCCCATTCTGTGGTTGGATGCAGCGGGGACTGAATGAGTGAGCTGAACGGATCTGGAACTCTCTTCCTGAAGCTTTCCTTGCTGCATCCTGAGCCACACCTTTCTCTGGCCCCACAGAACACACTTGTTCTCTCTTCCCTCTGCACACTCTGCATGTATAGGACCAGGGCTTCCACCTCCTTCCCAAAGCTTGCAACGTCCTCCATCGCCTGGCCCTGCCCTCTGCATCCTCAGCCCCTCACACCCTTACTTCCCATGCTCCAACCCATTGGCTGTTGTGTCACACAGGTATACCCAGAAGGGTTTCCTCTGGGGCCTCTGGCCAGATGCTCCTCCTCCAGGTTTCCTTCTTGAGGATCCCAGCTCAAATGTCACTTCCTTAGAGAGGCCTTCCCCTAACCATGCTAGGTAAAGGGCCCCCCAATCCCATTCCTCTTATTCATTGTGCCTTATGTTCCTTCAGAGCCTGTGACAATATTTGATTCTAATACAACACAATATATTTACTGACTTAACATGTTGCTGCCTGGATAATTAGAATGTAAATATCTTCAAGATGGGTCTTTGTCTTTGGATAAATCTGTTCTCGCATTGCCATGAAGAAATACCTGAGACTGGGTAATGTATAGAGAAAGAGGTTTAATTGACTAATGGTTCTGCAGGCTGTACAGGAAGCATGACGTTGGCATCTGCTTGGCTTTTGGGGAGGCCTCAGGAAACATGGCTGGGAGCAGCAGGAGGAGAGAGGGGAGGTGCCATACACTTCTAAGCAACCAGATCTCTCAAGAACTCTGTCACAAAAACAGCACCAAAGGGGGAAATCCACCACCATGATCCAATCACCTCCCACCAGGCCCCACCTCCAACATTAGGGATTACAATATTCAACGTGAGATTTGGGTGGGTAAACAGACCTAAACTGTATCAGCCTTGCATCCTGCTGTAATCCCAGGCCCCATAAATTCACATTCTAGGAATGCGGTGCCTACCTTCTCAGAGTCTCCTTGCCAAGATTCTCTGCAAAATGCAGGTTCCTGTCCCTCATTCATGGCTTTCTCTCTGGACATTCTCCTTAGTCCATATCAAGCATGTTCAGACTCAGCAGCAGAAGCATCATTTATAAAGGAAAGAGGTTTAATGGACTCACAGTACCACATGGCTGGGGGAGGCCTCAAAATTATGGTGGAAGACAAAGAATTTGTTACTTAAACAAATTCTTACTCAGAGGACCAATATATAAAACAGCTGAAGGTGATGTGGCTGAATGAGGGGGGAGGAAAAAAGGTCTCCCGACCCCTCAGCCCCCTGACTGTCAGTGTGGTCCCCAAGGCACCCGCAGAGATGTCTGTTTCCTGCCTGCCCATGCTCATGGCGCCTTAGTCTGCTAACAGTGCCTGATTTTCCTCTGGGGACTCACCCTCACCCATTCACAGATGGGGACTTCCTCCACCAGCCCAGTCAGTCTGCTGGTGCCACATCCTGGCCACAGTGATTGATTCAGGAAGGGCCTGGGACCCAGGATGGCCCAAGAGTCTGACCTTGGAAACCGTCCTGGACGCACTGAGGCAGAAGCTTGATGGGCTGGTTGGGCTCAAGCCAATGTCTTTGTTTTTTTTACTTTATAACAGAATACTTGAAATTGGGTAATTTATAAGAAAAGGAATGTATTAGTCCATTTTCATGCTGCTGATAAAGACATATCTGAGACTGGATAATTTATAAAGGAAAGAGGTTTAATGGACTCACAGTTCCACATGGCTGAGGAGGCCTCACAATTATAGTGGAAGACAAAGAAAAGCAAAGAGACATCTTATATGGCAGCCGGCAAAGAGAGAGTTTGTGCAGGGGAACTCCTCTTAATAAAACCATCAATCTTGTGAGACTTATTCACTATCATGAGAATAGCGTGGGAAAGACCCACCCCCATGATTCAATTACCTCCTTCCAGGTCCCTCCCACCATATGTGGGAATAGTGGGAGCTATAATTAAAGATGAGATTTGGGTGGGGACACTGCCAAACCATATCAAGGAATTGATTTCTTGCAATTACGGAGGCTGAGAAGTCCCAGGTGGAGGGGCCACATCTGGTGAAGACTTTCTTGCTGATGAGGGCTCTCTGCAGAGTCCCAAGATGGCACAGGGCATCACATGATGAGGGGGGCTGTGCATGCTAGCTCAGGCCTCTCCCCATTTCTTTACAGAGCCACCAGTTCCACTACCACAATAATCTATTAATCCATTAATCCATGAGTAGATTAATCCATTCATGAGGGCAGAGCCCTCAGGACCCAATCACCTCTAAAAAGCCCCACTTCTCAATACTGTCACATTGGAGATCTAACTTCAACATGAGTTTTGGCGAGGACAAACATTCAGGCCATCGCAGCTAGGATCTGGACCCTCCTGAGAGCAAAGCCAAAACTGAGCATGGCAGACTCAAATCCGAGCAGGCAGTCCTGGTGACATCGTCAGGACGCCTGGGACTGGCTGTATCCCAAATCCTGAACTTTACGGTGACCTGAGTCAAAAGTTGTGCCTACTTTGCTCAAGCCTGTTTGAGCTGGGCTTTCTCTCACTTATAACTGAAAGAATCCTGACTGTAACACTAAGGTACATAGAACATGGTTTGAAAACCATTGCTGTATATCATCCAAAAGTTGGGTAGAATGCATTTGATGCTTTTGTTTCTGCTGCTTTGTTTTCACGGGTAATAATAATAATAATTAAAACTTTTGTTTCTTTAGTAAAAGATTTGATGAAAAACTTTCATCAAATTTTCAACATAATATCATGAAAAATAACTACTTCTGTCCTGTAGTTGAAGACAGTGGAGGGAAGTGAGGTTGAGGGATTTGCCCAAGTCACTGTATTAATAAATAACAGAAATGCCTCTGCAAGACTTTTCCAGAATTTATAGCAAATATGATAGAAATGGATTCATATCTTAATTGCACAAAGAACTTACATAAATTGCTAGACAAAACAAAATTTTAAAATAAAAAATATAAAGCAATCTCTCTGTAGATCACCGAGGAATATGAACAGAAAATTCAGAAAAGAAGTAATTCAAGATGTAAGTAATAAATGGAAAAAAATCACTCACCAATAATTTAAGAAATTCAAATTGAAATAAAAAGATAATATTTTTCTCATTTTAAAAATGTGCAAAGATGAAAACAAATACCAAATGCTGGCCTGGATGTGGAACAATTGATACTCTTTCATGATATTGATAGTAATGTAAATTAATGCAATTCTTTTTTTTTTTTTTTTAATAGAGATGTGGTCTTGCTATGTTGCCCAAGCTGGTCTCGAACTCCTGGTTTCAAGTAATCCTCCTGCCTTGGCCTCCCAAAGTGCTAGGATTACAGGCACCAGTCGTCACACCCTGGCCAATACAATCCTTTTGAAAAGCTATTTGGCAACAACATATTTAAAACAGGGGTTGGCAAATGTTTTCTGAAAAGGGCTAGATAGCAAACATGTTCAGCTTATTGGACCATATTGCCTATGTTGCAACTACTTAATCTGCTGTTAGGGCGAGAAACAGCCACAGGCAATGTGTAAGTGAAGGAGTGTAGCTATGTCCCAATAAAGCTTTATTTGTAAATAAAAAAAGCCATGGTTTGTCAATCCCTGGTTTTAACCATTAAATTATTATGAAAATGACGATTATATATTTAAAAAGTGCCTACATGAAAGCACACTTGGAATATAAAGTTAAGTGAATAGCAGGTACCCAATTATATAAAATCATAACCATGCAATGAAAATCCCTAGGTATACACAAATGTGAAAGAAAGGAAATGTGAGGAGATAAAGATTCTCCAGAGGCCAACTCATTCCAGAGGCATGGATGGCTAGTTCTTCTCTCCACTTAATTTAAAACATATACGTTCTTTCTCACTAAAAAAAAAAAAATCCATTTCTAGAGAATTCTACAAATGGTGAGTCACACACTGGAGTGTCACTTCCACGAATGCAGGGTGACTGGTGGAGGTGGCTCACATGCCAGGGCTCACCGGAGCCACCCTCACTCCTGACACATTCCCTCATCTCCTGCTTCTTCCACTCATATCTGTCTTTGTCTCACTTGATTTTTGCCCAAAATCTTATCATCTTACGAAACTGAAACTCTTTGAAATTCAGCTTCTATGAAGACTCTGTGAGTCGCAAAGTGCTTAACCAAGCCTTTACCTGGGAAAGAAAATCTGGACTCAGCCTTCTGCGGGCTGTTGAAGCTCAAACCACCAGCACGCCAACTTCCACAATGATTCCACCAACACAGGGCAAGCACAGCCACCACCACGAGAAACAGTCCAGCAACTGTAACAAAACCCACAACAGCCAGCACATCCCCCACAGCTGCAAACACAACCCCAACTCGACAACCACAGCAGTGACCACGGCGCCAGCGATTTTCACAACAAACCCGATAACCACGCCAACTCCAACAACCACAGCTACGGCTCCCAGAATAACCACAGACCACAGCAACCGGACACAATTTTAACAACAACCACAATCACAACCACAACAGCTCCAATAACCACTACAACACCCACAGCAGTGGGCGTTTGCTGATCACTTTTTATGAGCCAGGTTCTGCACCAAGTGCTTGTCACATATTATCTCACTAGCCTTCCACCAGCCCCAGGAGGTAGAGGTATACGTGCATGCTTTTTTTTTTTTAAAGATAGACTTCTATGTTTCAGAGAAGTTTTAGATTTGCAGAAAATTGAGGAGATAGTACATAGAGTTCCTATGCTCCCTCACCCCCACTCCCAGTTTTCCCCTATTGTTAGTATCTTGCATTAGTGGGGTACATTTGCTAAGACTGATGAAACCATCTTGATGCATTATTATTAACCAAAATCCATAGTGCATGTCAGCGGACAGATTCTGGGGCTTTGGCAAATGCTTAATGTCATGCATCTACATCACAGTGGCATAGGGAATCTGAAATTTCACTGTCCTGAAGATCTCGCATTCCACCTATACATCCTTCCTCCCTTCCCTCAGCCCGGAACTCTTGGCAACCACTAGCCTTGCCAATATATTTATAGCTTTGTCATATAGTTGGAATCACACAGTATGTATCCTTTTCAGACTGGCTTCTTCACTATGTAATATGCATTTAAGACCCCTCCATGTCTTTTCTTGGTTTGATAGCTCATTTTTTATTGCTGAATAATATTCCATTGTACGGATGTACCACAGTGTGTCCATTCACCTTTTGAAGGCTATCTTGATTGCCTCCCGTTTTGGGAAATTATGAAGAAAGCTGCTATGAACATTTACGTGCAGGGTTTTGCATAGACATATTTTTACCTTATTTGGGTAAATATCTAGGAATACAATTGCTGGGTCATGTGTTTCAGCTAAACATAGACAATGCTTAGTTTTGCAAGAGAGACAAGAAACAAGACTGTCTTCCAACGTGACTGTACCATTTTGCATTTCCACCAGAAATAAATGAAAGTTCCTGTTGCTCTATTTCCTTGTCAGCATTTGGTTATGTCAATGTTCCAGACTTTGGCCATCTAATGGTAGTGTCATTTCCTTGTTTTAATTTTCAGTTTCCTGACGACACATGATGTTGAGTATCTTTTCATATGCTTATCTGCGATCCGTATATCTTCTTTGGTGAGGTGTTTGTGTTTAGATCTTTTGCCCATCTTTTAGTTGAGTTCTTTTCTTACTGTTGACTTTTAAGAGGTCTTCGTGTATTTAGCATGCAAGTCCTTTACCTGATACGTGTTTTGCAAATGTTTTCTCCCAATCTGTAGCTTGTCTTTTCATTCTCTTAACACTGTTTTTGGCAAATCAGGGAGTTTTAATGAAGTCCGACGTATCAATTTTTTCTTTTGATGGACTATGCTTTCGGTATTGTATCTAAAAACTCATCATAAAACCAAATGTCACCTACGTCATTTTCTAGAGGTTTTATTTTTGTGTGTTTTACATTACATGCACACTCCATGTTGAGTTACTTTTTTTTTTTTTTTTTTTTTAGAGACAGAGTTTCTCTTTATTGTTCAGGCTGGAGTGCAGTGGTGCGATATTGGCTCATTGCAACCTCAACCTCCTGCGTTCAAGCAATTCTCCTGCCTCAGCCTCCTGAGTAGCTGGAACCCCAAGCACACGCCACCACACCCAGACAATTTTTGTATTTTTAGTAGAGGCGGGGTTTCACCACGTTGGCTAGGCTGGTCTTGAACTCCTGACCTTAGGTGATCTGCCTGATTCGGCCTCCCAAAGTGCTGGGGTTACGGGCGTGGGCCACTGCGCCTGGCCCATTTTGAGTTACTTTTTATAAGAAGTGTAGAGTCAGAGTTAATTTTTATGACAAGTGTAAAGTCAGTGTCTAGATTAATTTTTTTTTGCATGTGGATGCCCAGTTGTTTCAGCACCGTTTGTTGAAAAGATAATTCTTTGTTAATTGAATTGCCTTTGCTTCTTTGTCAAAGATCAGTTGACTGTACACGGGTCTACGACTGGGCTCTCTGTTTATTCCACTGATCTGTTTGTCTAGTCTTTCAACCAACACCACACTGCCTTGATAATGGCAGCTTTATAGTAAGTCTTAAAGGCAGGTAGTGTCAGTCCTCTGACTTTGTTCTTCTTAAATACTCTGTTGACTATTCTGGATCTTTCTGTATAAACTTTAGAGCCAGTTTGTTGATATTAGAAAATAACTTGCTGAGATTTCTATTGGGATTGCATTGAATCTATAGATCAAGTTGGGTAAATGTACCTTTTTACAAATAAAAACACTGAGGCTCAGAGAGGCAAATGGGCTTGCCTAAGGTCAACGTAATTAACACCCGTATTTCCTTGATTCTAACGCACACATTTTATGGTCTCTAAAATGGAGGTGCATCGGACAGTTGATACTGACAGGTGACAGTCATAACAAAGTTGTCATTGCCATACGTGCATATTAAAATCTGCAGAATGTGGGCAGTGGCTTTGGGAAAAATCCCAGAGACAACAGTGGGGCAGTCCTTTAAGAAATGGTGCACTGCCCATGCCCTTGATGGCCCAGAGCCAACTGCATTTGGACAAACGAGGAAGCTGATGACGCCGAAGCTAAACAGCTCAGAAAAGAAGAACTCTGAGTGTGAAGGAGTTCTGGGAGCCACCGAGCTGATTTATTAGCTGATATCTCCCTCTCTGTGTATGCACAAAAGAGATAGAGGATTTTTTAAAAAACCTTCAAAATCCTAAATCGAAACCAAGTCTAAAACAGCTCTTTTGCTAACTATAAAATAAAAATTTAAAGTGATAGGAAGCACTGGGTCATGGTTTAGAGGCCTAGTTTGTGTGATCACTTAAGGCAGTGGTTTATTTTCCCTCCCTCCCTTCATCCCTCCCTCCCTCTGTCCCTCTCTCTCCCTTCTTTTCTTCCTTTCTTTATTTTCTTTCCAGGGTCTTGTTGTCACCCAGGCTGGAGTTAAGTGGTGGTGTGAACACAGCTCACGGCAGCCTCTACTTCCTGAGCTCAAGTGATCTTCTGGTCCTCCTGCCTCAGCCTCCTGTGTAGCTGGGACCACAGGCTCATGCCACCATGTCTGGCTAATGTTTTGATTTTTTTTTTTTTTTTGGTAGAGATGGGACCACAGGCTCATGCCACCATGTCTGGCTAATGTTTTGATTTTTTTTTTTTTTTTGGTAGAGATGGGAGTCTCACTTTGCCGCCCAGGCTGGTTTCAAACTCCTGGGCTCAAGAGATCCTCCTGCATTGGCTTCCCAAGTCCTGGGATTACAGGTGTGAGCCACTGCACCTGGCCTGTTTATTCTTTCTTAGTGAGACTTAAAATAACAGTGCATCTTGAAATTGATGTACAGTAAATGGCTGCATCAGTCGGCCTCCTGGGAGAAATCCCATGGCATAGATGAAAGAGGTCATGAGTTTAAAAGGGGAATATTTACAGAGGTGTGAGTCGGTGAAGGGGAATCAACAAGGGATGGCGCAGTGTCACAGGGCTGGTGACTTCCTGAAGGGCGAGGAGAGAGAGGGGTCACCAAAACCTGGAGAGAGGCCACAGGAGAGGGCAGGCTGGCAGGAGCTGCAGTCTTTGCTAGGAAAAGGTCCCAGGGAATAAATACCCCAACCTCAGTCTCCAGGTACCCTCTGATCTTGTGCCTGCGTCTACTGTTGTGAGAACTCACTGGGAACTAGGGGTCGAGGAGTCCTTGAATGGTGTCCACAGAGACCAGAGAACAGCATGGAGAGTCAGGGTGGGTCTAGGGGGAAAAATGGAAACTCGCTGGGAGCACGGAGCCAGGAGTCTGGTGTGCTGCTTCTGTGCACCTAACTGCAGTGCTATGCACTCAGGCCCCCAGGAGAGATAGCGACCAGGTGGACAGGGGATCCTGGACTCCAAGCCAGTCATTGTCCACAGTTGGTGGACTCATGTGCCCCAATCCCGTTCGCATGGCCTGATGCAGCCTGTGACAGCTGACCCCGCCTCTTGCCCTTTCCCCTTAGCACATGGTTTACAATGTGGAACTCTGTGGGGGAGAAATGAAACGTCTGCTGCGGCCAAAACTTGGCTCCAGGACAGCAGACATCAACTCACACACCGGATGACAGACAGTGGGACCTCACGGTGCGGCGTGTCTGTAGCTTACAAGGGAGAGTTGTGCGTATTTCAAACTTGGCCTGGATGCCTGCTTGCCCGATCAGCTTGTTGAGGAGTGTCTCTTCTGATTTAGAGCTCTGGAGCTGCCAATTTGATTTTCAAAGGTAAGTCTGAGGTTTGCCAAATCTGCAGCAGGTCTGGGCTCACAGGATCTGCGCATGGCAGAACTAGGTCACCATTGTAGCCACCCCCGGCCAGCGGCACCTACAGATGTGGACCTGAGACAGAAAGGGAAGGTGCTGGCCCCAGGCCACAGCACAGGAGGAAGAACGAAACCCTGGGGGTTGTAGTCTGTTGTCTGTGATCAGGGCTCAGCTTGGCCTTTAGCTGTGGGATGTTGAACAAGTCACCTAAATCTTGTCCTCGGTTTCCTGGTGATAATAATACCCACCTCACAGGGTGGTTGTCAGGATCAAATCAGCTATGAGCCAGAGGGGTGGCGGGCAACTGAGCAGTACCCGGAGCTGGTTCATATCCATGACCGTGATCAGCTAGCCCAGGGCGTGCCCTCAGTGTTTGTTGAGTGACTTCGTTAGCATGAAGGGTTTCATGGACAGTTGAGTGTGGAGGACATGCTACTGGTTATGTTAATTAGTGCTCTGTCACAAGGCTGGGTCCCTTCAAAGCAATGAATCCCACCAACTCTGTCCACAAGCTGCAGGGCCTCCTCGATGAAGAATGTCCTGTCTGCTTTCCTTAGTAACAAATCGAGACTTTTTACTCACAGGGTTTAAAGGAGATAATGATGGTTTGAGCAAGAACCCCCAGCTGTCAGGTGCTGTGCTGTGCAGCCCACCCAGCCTGGAGGCAGTCAGGAAGCTCCACCACGGTGGAGAGAAGCAGTCCCTGTAGGAATGAGGCCCCTAGAGCTTTGGAGAGAATGGGGGTTGGACTGAGCCCAGCAGCCTCTCTGCTCTGCAGCACAGAGGCACAGGGAAAACCCTCGTCTCCCAGGGTTGATCCAGGAGGAGCCCAGAGAGGCCACATGGCCCTCTCGGTGCTGCTGCAATTTCCAGAGACAAACGATTCTGTCAATAAGCATTCAGAAGTTGGACAAGGCCTCAGAATGGCTTGTCTTGGCTGCATTATGGAGAAAGAGACAGAAGCCTAGTGAGTGGAGGAGGCTGCCACGTAATACCTCAGGCCAGCCTAGAGGTCCTCCTGTTCTCCTGTCACATTCAGGGGAGAGCGTCCAGGTTCCAGGAAGTAGGCACTCCAGATGCTGTCATGGAGCAGGGAGGCTGACCTCAGCACAGAGGCTGCTCTGCAAGACCCCATGTAGTCTAAAGGGATGGCTGTGCCTCAAACAACGCAGTACGTAGCCTGTGCAACTGTACGCGGCAGCCCTGGCTGGAATCCACATAAAAGAGATGCTGCTGACAGTGTCAAGGGCACATCCAGAAGTGACCCATATGCAGTACGGATGTCCCCCCGGTCCTTGTTAGCTGGCGTTTTCCTTAAGGAATGGGGATACTTCCCAGTTAGACAACTTCAGACGGTCCGTAGTGAGCCTCAGGAGGCCTCCTCATCTGGACTCTTTTTGTGACATAAATAAGGAAACTAAGGCTGAGAGAAGAGCAGGGACTTACCCACAATCACACATTGAGTCGGTCCCACCTACTCTTCACCAGCTCTGCTGAGGACCCCGTTATGATCCTGGAAGCTTCCATGAGCTACCTGTGGTCTCATTTACACAGGGGCCACCTGTTACCCCACACTGCTGGAGGCCTGTCCACCTCTGCACCCTCCTCTTCCATCCATTCTGCATGCCCTTGCTGAGAAAAGTCTCCCCAAACACTGACATCCTAGCATTCCTCTGGCTCTCTTGCCAGTCCATTCTCCTTCCTGCTGCTCTGGATTCCTCTTCTAAGGGCCGTCTGGAAGCTCCGGTCACCCCCGCACAAGCTGTCAGAGCCTCTCAGGCCCTGATGCCTTTGCTGTCCTGTACGCTTCCCCCTCCCTCGTTCCTCCTAGTACCCCAGCCCTTCCAGCCAGCCTGGTTGCCATACGACCCGTGGCCCATCTGCTCCTGATGTGAACCTGTGTCCCACAGATACCGAATCCTGAATCCCGTGGGCATCTGGCATTGCCTCCCACCTCTACTCCCTCTTCCTCTGCCCTGGGCCCTGGGCTTCTTCCAGGGGGATAGCAATGGTCACTGTCTGGCCTCCTCGTCGCCAGTCCCTGCCCTCGTGGAACTGAAAAGACTTCAAAGACTCTCGTGGGTTTCTATGTGAAATCCAAACCTCTCTGCATGGCCTAAGAGCCTCGTTCAGGTCCAGGGCCAGGTCCTGCTAAAGTCCCCGCCCTGCCGCCCATCGCTGCTCCTTCCTCTCTAGCTGTATCCAAACGTGTGTCGTTCTCAACAAGCTTTTGCAGGCTCTGTCCCTTTCACACTCTGCTCACGTTTCCCGGAGCCTCCTCTCCTCTCCTTCACCTGCTCTTTACCCCAAAACACCCAGTTCAAATGCTCCTTCTTCAAAAGGCACTCCTAAAACACCTTGGGCAATTTTAACACCTGAAGCTCCAAGAATCTCAGCCTTTTCCACTGTCCCAAGGCAGTCACAAGAGGACACACCGGGCCCAGCTTTTGGCATGGTTGCTCTAACTCCACACCCAGAACACCTAGGAAGCCTGTTGTGAGGGAGAGTGATGTATGTATAGGAATGTCGTGACATTGGCTTTGATTTGTAGAGTGAATCGTAGACGTCAGTCCTTGAGCAGTGCCAGGGCACGCCTGCTTTGCTGGGAACCTCATGGATTGTAGCGCCTAGGGGTGCCATACCCCACTGTTCTGCTGCCGCTTTCCAGGCAGGGTTGTAACTGATTGCATGTCGGCCTCCTGCTGGGCTGCTAGTGCCGGTGTGTGAGGGGTCCTGGTGACGTTCCTTCTGCTCTTTTGGTGGAGGCAGCTGTGCTGGGGTTGGGATTGCTCTGGGCTAGGGCCAAGGGCTCCCCATGCCTTCTCCCCTTGGGATGGCAGAGGGAGGGAGAGGCTCGCTCAGGGAGCCAGTCATTCTGGACCTTCTGTCTCTGACTCTGTAGGGATGAGGCCAGGGCTGTGCTTGGTAATAAGCTCCTGGGGGGCCGGGCGCGGTGGCTCATTCCTGTAATCTCAGCACCTTGGGAGGCAGAGGTAGGAGGATTGCTTGACTCTAGGAGTTCAAGACCAGCCTGAGTAACATAATGAGATCCCATCTCTACAAAAAACGTAAAAATTAGCTGGGTGTGGTGGTGTGTGCCTGTGGTCCTAGCTACTCAGGAGGCTGAGGTGGGAGGATCACTTAAACCCCAGAGGACAAGGCTGCAGTGAGCCATGATTGCATTGCACCACTGCACTTCAGCCTGGGCAACAGAGCAAGACCCTGTCTCAGAATTTAAAATTTCCCAGGGGAATTGGGATCTGGCATTCTGGCATTTGGGAACTTTTGGGTCATCACTGCCACAGGGTTTCACATCCATTATCGCTTAACTCTGAGGCAGGGCAGGTGGCTATGGACACAGCTGTTCACAGGGAAGGGAGGCTCAGCCTTGCTAGAAGCGGCACAGTCAGGACATGACATGTGGCATCTGAAAAGATACATCCCAGCCTCTCTCCCCAGCACCCCTGCGTTTCTGCTCCTGCACCCTTGAAATTTGAAGACCTGAATGTTCACTGTTGCATGGACTAAGTTTACAATGGGGAGCAGGTTGGGGGAGGTGAGGAGCGGACTCTGAGCTCTCTCCCTTATGTTCCAGCCACTGGAAGTGGAGCCTGGCTGTTTGGATTACGAAGCGAGTCGGCAACGCCTGGGCCACCTAGTGGCTGCTCTGGGAACTGCAGGCAGGTACCCAGGAGGTCACAACAGGCGTGTTGTGGACCCCTAATCTGCACGGGAGGCAAAGACCACTCTACTTATTATGATGACTGAACAGCTGCACAGAGGCACCAATGCTCATGTGAAGAGTTGGCTCCTTTTGATTCAGGTTTAGAAATCTAAAGTCTCCAAGTCAGACGTGGCTGGGCTCCAAGCAAGTTGGGGCTCTTCTGGTCCCATTACGCGTCTGCTGGTGAAGAGGCTGGATCAGATCTCTGGGGAGCCTGCTTGGCTCTGAAAGTCTATGGCATAAGTAGGGCCAACTGATGACAATTCAACACAGCGAATTCTTGTTCAGGTCTGAGTTTCAGGATTTGGGGAAGGGTCCTGCACAGGATTTGGGGGAGGGGTTGAGCTTGGAAGCGTGCTCCCCCACTTCCTGGGGAAGGAAGAAAGGTGGGCTGAAATGAGCCCAGTTCTCCTCCTGGACTCTTGGGCTTGCCAGGCGTTTTCAAAGATGTTCAACTGAAAGCATAATTGAAAAATGAGGCTGCAACTCCAGGAGCAGGGGTGGCAGGCCGAGGGCTGCTGACTTAATCAGGCGGCCTCATGTCATTACCTCTGTGTTAATAATGGGTGAGGCGGCCGCAGGCTGGGAGCCCTTCACTGTGATTCAGACACTTTCCAGCTGATGGGGCTTTTCTTTTCTCCTGATTTTTACTGCAAACAAATGCCTCTTTCTCCGTTCCACAGAATTCCCTGGAGGGACATAAACATATGGGTGCAAATGGACTTTTTCTTTTTCTGAAACTCTTGAGCAGGAAAAAGAATGTGCAGGGGGTGTACCCTGGCACAAGGGATGGCCAGTGCTCAGCAAGGCTAGGGAGACCACCAGTGCCCTCCCCTCCCCTCCCAGGCTGGAAGACAGGAGACCGGAGCTCACCGGGGAGATGCCTCTTTCTCACCTTTTTCTCTCCTCACTATCAAGGAAACTCTCTCTTGTCCCCTTCCTTCTCCTCAATCATCCCCTCCTCTCCAGTACCCTCCTTTTTACCAGAAATCCACAGGACAGTGGCACCATCCAGCCCAGGAAAGCAAAGGCTGCTCTGGGCTCCACGCTTCCCCAAATGCTGGGGTCCTCTGGGCTCCAGCCTGGCCTTTTGCCTCCTTTTCATTTTGGGAAATTTGACAAATACAGAAAAGTCCTAAAAGGAAAATGACAACATCCCACGTCCCCACTGCCCTGAATTAAGCAGTGCTAACATGAGACATTCATATGTACTCAGATGTGGTATTTTAGCTTCCAGATATTTTTAAAGGAAAAATCACTCTCCTCTTTATTATTAAACACGTTACGTGCACATTTTAAGGAAGTCAAATGATCAGGAAAGTAAAGGGAACCAACCACTGTCACCAATCCCACCACCCAGAATTCGCCGCTGCTATTTTTGGCATCTTTGCTTGTAGTCATTTTGCTATGTGCAAATTAGAGAAACGAGACAAATAGCATATACATCTATTCTCTTTAAAAAATTAGAATTCTACAGACACAGTTAGAATCCCCTTTGTCCACCCGCTTTACTCCCGTGACCCCGAGGAACCCGCTGCTGCCAGTCTGTGGCTGCCGTTGGAGCTCACTGTAAGCACCTTTACACGCAATTATGAATCCAGAGAAAACACGCGGCGTCATTCTGTGCTTTGTTTCTATCGTGCTGTTCCTGGCATTTTCAAGTTGCTTTGTCCTCTTAATCCGTTCTGAACTCAATTTTCATTGCCCCCTATACACTGAATTCTCCCACTCTCCTCCCTTCTCCTTCCCCTCCTCATCGAGTCCCTCCTCTCTGGTCCTGCCCCCGCTGCCAGCGGCCACCAAGGCCCGCCTCCCAGCTGCTCCGCCTCCCAGCTGCTCCGCCTCCCAGCTGCTCCGCCTCCCAGCTGCTCCGCCTCCCAGCTGCTCCGCCTCCCAGCTGCTCCGCCTCCCAGCTGCATTCTCCTTTGGTGCTGATCTGCTTCCCCTATCACATCTTGAGCCAATTATCTGTTCTTCTCCTCGTGGGGTTACAATCACCGCCTCTCTGTTCTTGGCACCTAGCCCAGTGGTGCTCATTAAATGTTTATTAATGAATGTGAATTAAGCCACTTTAATTGAGCTGCTGTCGAACCTGGTTTTGCCTGCATACCTCCAAGGGGCTCAGTACCTAGAATCAGGTAGCAGCAGTGGGCTAGCCCACTGTGGCAGGCGGGGGAAGGGTGTGCTGCCAGCTGGGCCCACGTGCTGTGGGGTGGAGAGGGCAGGTACACTGGAGTGAGATTTGTGTAGGGGGTTGAACTGTGTCCCCCAGAAAGATAAGTTGAAGCCCTAACACCAATACTGTGAATGTGACTTTACTTGAAAATAAATGTAATGAAGTTAAGGTGAGGTCAAAAGGATTAAGGTGGGCCTTAAGTTCTTTACAAGAGAAAGGAAAGAGAGATTTGGATACGAAGACACAGACTATGCTGAGGAAGGTGGAGAATTGCTGGCAACCATCAGAGGCTAGGAAGAGGTAAGGAAGAATTTTCCTCTGGAGCCTCCAGAGGGAGCTTGGCCCTGCTCACAACTCACTCTTCTGGCTTACAAAACTGGGAGGAAATAAATCTGTCATACCTGGTAACAGCAGGCCTAGGAAATGAATTCAGCTTGTTATGCAGCAAAAGTAACCGATGCAGCCACTGACGGGTCCCATGCGGCCCAGCCAGGGCCAGTGAGGCTGTGCAGGACGGCCGGCTGCTCCTCAAAAGCCACGTCCTCTTCTTCCTGAGCAGATGGCCAAGCTCAGCGAGGCTGCGTGACTGGGGCCGACTGAATCGCGCAGGAGGTGGAGGGGCTGCAGCTGGGAAGAAGTGGGCGGATCCCTGTCTGCTTTGCTTTTCCCTTCTGCAGGCTGGATGCATGTGCCATGGTCCCGGGGCAGGAGCAGCAAACTCAGGCCTGCAGGACAAGTGTGGCCTGTGGTCCTGTTTTTGCCCAACCCAAAAGTTAAGAACTTTTTTGTGGGTTTTCTTGAGACGGAGTGTCACTCTTTTCCTAGGCTGGAGTGACATGGTAAGATCTTGGCTCTCTGCAACCTCTGTCCCCTGGGCTCAAGTGATTCTCCTGTCTCAGCCTCCCGAGTAGCTGAGATTGCAGACGCCCACCACCATGACCTGCTAATTTTTGCATTTTTAGTAGAGATGGTGTTTCGCCATGTTAGCCAGGCTGGTCTCGAACTCCTGACCTTGAGTGATCCACCCAACTTGGCCTTCCAAAGTGCTGGGATTACAGGTGTGAGCTACCGTGCCCGGCCAAGAATGGTTTTTATGTTTTTAAAGAAGAAAGAAAGAGAAAGAAAAGAAAGAAGGAAAGAAAGAGGGAAAGAAGGGAGGGACGGAAGGAGGGAAGGAAGGAGGGAGGAGGAGAGAGGAAGAAAGGAAGGAAGGAGAAAGAGAAAGAGAGAAAGAAAGGAAGAAAGGAAGAAAGAAAGAAAAAAAGGAAGGAAGAGACTAGTGACAGAGACCCTCAAAGCCTAAAATGTTGACTCTCTGGCCCTTTCCAGGAAAAGTGTGCAGACTCCTGCCCTGGGGGGACAGTGAACCACGAGATGGAATGAGTCAGATCCTTGAACAACCACATGGGGAAATGACCAGAGGTCCACCACAGATATTACATGACGGTGAAATGCAGTGTTATAGTTTGAGCCATTACAACAGAATCTGAGGTCTATTTGTCATTGCAACTTAACCTTGCCTAAGTAGTACAGAGACAAGATGAGATTTTTACTTAGACTTCTGGGAAAGAGATTATTTTTGCCACCTACATCTACACCCTAAAACCAGGCAGGCACAAAACTGGTTCCCCCATTCCACCACAAGTGAATTCTGGGACTTAAGCCTTCAGAGGGAAGGTGTGTGGAAGAATGAGAGAGTAACCTGATTCCGATGACATTGTTTGAACCCTGGAGCCAGCTGTACCTGCAGCTGACTCTACCTTCTCAGCTTACAAGGGCCACTGACGTCTCTCTTAAGATAGTTTGAAACTATTTATATTAAGTGCAAACAAAAATATTCCTAACCTAGTTTGGCATTATGAGAGCAATAACTTTAAATCTGCTGTCATTCATTCAGAAAAAGAATACATCATTCACAGACGCTGGTGTTTTAAGTGCCAGCACTTATTCATACAATGAACTGAGACATATCTCCTAACAAATAGAAATTCACGGAGTGTGCTTAAGGCTATGGCACAGCTTCTCTGGAACCACACACTGACTTCAGGAGCAGGAGATGAGGGCAGGAGATACCACTGAAGAGCCTGTCTTTATGGTTGATAAAAGTGACAAGCTCATTCACAGACTAATGTGGCCTGATGGCTAAAATAAATGAAGGGGGAAAGCGAGCATGGAGCTGTGATCAGACAGCGCATGCCCCCGTTTGTGTACAAACAAGCATCCTTAAGACAGGAGGAGTCGGAGAGCATCTGTACCACTGCTTGGAGCTACCCAGACCATCTTTGGAAGGAGACGCCAGGAACTCGAAACAGTGCCTGCTCCCAGGAGGGGCCCTGGAGTCTGGGGCCGGGGGAGGGAGTGAGGCTGTCTTTTCACTACCCATTCTTTTTGTCTTGACAGAATGAAGCTGGGGCAAATGCATGTTGTGACTCTCCCTGGCCGTGAGGGCAGAGGGAGGGCCCCAGAGGCAAGAGGAGGCCCAGGGCTTGGGATCTGAGCCTTGCGTTTAACCATGAAGGACCGCCCAGAAGTGGACCAGTGCGGGCCGCCTCTCAGGCATCTCAGCTCATGATCAAGTCCTCCCCTGATCAGAAAGGCCAGGGCTTCTTGTTAAGTCAGATGCCACCCAGAAAGACCATAATGTCCTTGCTAAAGAAGCTGAAAATAGTTGCTGTGACTCATCACACATGATGGACATGCCCTGCGGCCCCAGCAGGGCCTCTGGGATGTGTCCCCAGCTCCTGCGTGGCCCCTGCTCAGGAGGCTGAGGAGCGACATGGGACAGGGTCAGAGGACGAGCTGCCCCTGCGCCTTTGCCTCGGGGCTGCCCTGGGCGTCCATCCTTCAGGTGGGAGCTCCTCCTGGGTCGCTGCTGTAGAAGAGGTGCCATGGGCCTCCACAGGGGAGGCAGCTGCCCATGGCCTCTCAGTTTTCTGCATCTTCTGGAGACAGAGGCCGAGCCACTGTGTCCCCCGTTCCGTCCATGTGTAGGACACGCTCCGGTGCTGAGGCTCAGCCTTCAGGGAACAGGAGACCTGGCTCTTTGGAAGTGGCAGGGGCGAGAAGTGCAGCCTGGCAGGTGAGTGCTGGGTTCCTTACAGACCCTAACAGGGCTGCAGGAAAAGGCCAAACAATGGCCAGGCCAGGCCGTGCGCAGGAGCAGGGTTTGCAAGGAGGGAGGGCGGGGCCCTCTTGCCTGCCTCGGCTTCCCTCCCACATGCGGGCCCCTGGGTGCTGTGTCCCACACAGGCATTTTCTTCCATCTCCAGTGGGTCCTCTCCCGCCCGAACTGCTGCTTGCCCCATCTCGGAGCCCACCAACTCAATCTCCCCCTCACCAGGCCAGGCCTTATTCTCTGCCTGGGTATGGAAGAGACTAATGAAGTCTCTTCCAGGAATGACCCATACCCTTGCCTACCCTCGAACTCAAAATCCTCAGCAGGCTGGAGCATGAAAAATCTTCACCATTCTCACTCCCTGGGACTAGCCCCCCATCCCTGCCTGCTCCTCTGGCAAGGACACCTCGGGAGAACCAACTCCACCAGGCCCACCCCATCAGGGTGTCAGATGGGACTGGACCAGCTGACACCAGGAGTGACTAGCTACATTCCACTGCCCACCTTCCACTCCTGCCACATTAAGTACCAGGGCACACAGTAGGTGCTCAGTTTGAGCTGCTGTTAATAAATTGCTGGCTGACACCAACTGAGCACCTACTGAGGCCAGAACCACAGTGTGGCCTCCGCGTGGGCCGCAGTAAGCTGACCTCCGAGCTTTGAGCCAAGCCCAAGCCCAGACCAAGAGGAAGGGCTCTGCCCCACTGGCTGGGTGACCCTGGACCAGGCCTCCATCTCTGCACCACAGTTTTCCATCTGGAGCACAATGTGTCAGGAAGATCGTCCTAAGATGCACACAGTCATGAAAAGGCATTCTTTCTTTTTTTTTTTTTTTTGAGATGGAGTCTTGCTCTGTTGCCCAGGCTGGAGTGCAATGGCGCAGTTTCAGCTCACTGCACCTTCTACCTCCTGGGTTTAAGTGATTCTCCTGCCTCAGCCTCCTGAGTAGCTGGGATTACAGGTGCCCGCCACCACGCCTGGCTAATTTTTGTATTTTTAATAGAGATGGGGTTTCACCATGCTGGCCAGGCTGGTCTCAAACTCCTGACCTCTTGATCTGCCCCCCTTGACCTCCCAAAATGCTGGGATTACAGGCATGAGCCACTGCACCTGGCCGAAAAGGCATTCTTTAGCCTCCACTGCAGTACTGATGGGCCCCACACCTGAGTCTGCTGTGAGCATTTGCTAGGAATGGGCTCCCCACCCTGAGTCTGCGAGACTTTGGGTGCTTGCTGCCTCAGTTCCATGCTCTGCCCCACCTCACCAGATTCCTGCAGCAACCCTGCACTGGTCTCACAGCTTCAGCCAAAACCCACCCTCCCCCGTGGCCCTGGATGCCCTTCCTCATGGCGTCCTTCGCTTGTGAAGAACCCTCAAGGAGGTGACATCACCTTCAGAATGTGATGGAAGCGCTCACAGGCAGGAGGGAAGGCAGATGGGACCAGACCCTGACGCTCCAGGAGATAGGGACGGTTCGAGCCAAGGGCACCTAGGACCTCCATGATGCCGGATCCCAGCCCGTGGCTGCACCTAACCCCACAGCAGCATCAGCCAAGCTAGAGCCCACCCTCCTCCTGAGGCTGCTCCTCACCTGATTGCTGAACACCGGGGGCTCTCCAGGTTTCACTCCTTCTTGTTCTCCTTCACTTCCTCCTCCACATCCGAACATGTCTGCATCAGGACTGAGGCCTGGACCCTTCTTGTCCCTCATCCCTGGGGCAATCTTGCAACAGTAGAGGGAGGCTCAGCGTAACTGACTCCATTTTGCCTCGGCCCTTGTAGTAATACCTTTTAGGTCAAACTTACACAACCTGTGGCCCATGGGCCCCATGCGGCCCAGGAGGCTTTGAATGCAGCCCAACACAAATTCATAAACTTTCTTTTTTTTTTTTTTGAGATGGAGTCTCACTTTGTCATCAGGCTGGAGTGCAGTGGTGCAATTTTGGCTCACTGCAACCTCTGCCTCCTGGGTTCAAGCGAGTCTCCTGACTCAGCCTCCCCGGTAGCTGGGATGACGGGTGCACACCACCACGCCTGGCTAATTTTTGTATTTTTAGTAGAGACGGGGTTTCACCGTGTTGTCCGGGATTGTCTTGATCTCTTGACCTCGTGATCCACCCACCTTGGCCTCCCAAAGTGCTGGGATTACAGGCGTGAGCCACCATGCCCAGCCAATTTTCTTAAAACATTATGAGATATTTTTTGTGTGTGATCTTTTTAAAGATCGTCAGCTATCATTTGTGCCTGTGTATTTTATGTGTGGCTCAAGACAAGTCTTCTTCCGTTATGGCTCAGGGAAGCCAAAAGATTGGACATCCTTGCTTTAGGTTGAAAGCTTCTGCTTAGCTTTGCATATAGACTCGCTAATTACTTGCAGTTCAACTTTAAGAAAAAATGGTAACAGCCCCTTTTCTCAAAACTAACTCCTGAGGAGAGAAGGACGTGTACACACATGAGTAACAGTATTTTGTTAAAGAGTTATGGGAACACGTGGCCTGACCCACTTCATCTGAACCGAAGTCAACTGACCAAGAGCAAAGATGTCTCACAGCCTCCTCAGACCCCTGCTCGCACCCGCATGGCTGTGGTCGTCAGTTACTTCTTGACCTCAACCCCCTCCTCCTCTTCCCTCTTCCCTTGATATAAAGGGAGCCTGAAGTGCATACAAACTGAAGAAGGTTCTTCAGGGCACTAGTCCGCCTTCTTTTTGGTTTGCTGGCTCTCCAGGCAAAGTCGCTTTCCTTACCCCAGCATCTCGTCTCTCAACTTACTGGACTTACTGGTTGTTGGGTGATGACTGGGACGAGCTTGGATTTGGTTTGATCTCATCCTGGCCTTAGATACCTACCCGCTGCGGACTCCCACACCTGACCTCTCTTCGAGGATCCAGACTCAGATTTCTCTCTTCATTTTTTTTTTTTTTTTGGTGGAGGGGACACAGTCTCGCTCTGTCTCCAGGGCTGGAGTGCAGTGGTGAGATCTTAGCTCACTGCAGCCTCTGCCTCCCGGGTTTAAGCAGTCTTCCCACCTCAGCCTCCCAAGTAGCTGGGATTATAGGCACGTGCAATCACGCCCAGCTAATTTTTGTATATTTTGTAGAGACAGTCTCACCATGTTGCCCAGTTGGTCTCGAACTCCTGAGCTCAAGCCATCCTCCCACCTTGGCCTCCCAAAGTGCTGGGCTAACAAGTGAGAGCCATGGTGCCTGGCCCACACTCAGATTTCTAACTGTCTATGTGACACTGCAGGTGCACCGTTAATCGGCACCTGTGATTTCCAGTGACCAGAACGGAGCTTTGGATCCCTCCCCCGAAGCTGGCTTCTCCCATAGCCCCCTTTCCCTCAGAAAACAGCCCTGCTGTTTACCTAGTCGCTCGGGTCAAAATCGAGGGGTTCCCTTTGATTTCTCCCTCTCTTGAAAGCACCGTGCTCATCCTTGTCTGGGGAGCTCTACCCGTAAGGGTCTCACCCTCATGCCAGCCTCCAGCTTGACATTCAGGTCTCAGCTGATGTGTCCCCAGGGGCCTCCCCGACCTGTCCATGGTCCTGTGAATCCCCTGCATGGGGCCCATCACTGCCAGAAGCTCTGGTTTGTTTACTTAGTGTCTGTGTCTCCCCCATAGTGGAATGGTCTGGGGCCTTCCTGAGGTCCTGCCAAGCCCTGCCTCCAGGAGAAGACCCAGCCTAAGCAGCTGCTCCAGGTGGGTTTGTTAGGGAGCAGGTGGAAGGCCCAGGAGTGCTCAGGACTGGGAAGGGGACACTGCCTTGGAGGAGAAGGGAAAAAAGCTCAGGGAGAGAGAAGGAGGGTAGGCGGTGGAGGGGACCAGCGGGAGAGGCCACATGCCAGACCCCCGGGCTGCTGCTGCTGCCCTCAGAGCACCCTCTTGGAATGCTGTCTTTGACTCCTAGCCTTTGCTTTCACTGTGGCCACAAGCCTCCTGTGCCACCACACAGTCACATTCTGATCGAAGCTCCTCTCTTTACCATCTCAGAAGGCAGCATTGCCGATGACCTCTCTATACGTGTGGACCAGCTGAAGTCCTTTGCCATGACTTCTCATGCTGCATCTTAATCACCTGTGTCGGCTTCACTCGCCCTGGGGCACATCCTCCCTGGGGTCCTGAGAGCCCGGCTTCCCCACCCATGTCAACATGAAACTATTGACCAGCGTCCTCCCCTCCAGCCCCTCACAGCTTCTGCCGCTGCACAGTCCTTATCGGTCCATCTGCCTCTCCTGGCAGGTGACTGCACTCCCTGGGGTGGGGACAATGGCCCTGATATCCTCAGCACCCAATGCAGAGCTGTGCGGGGCAGAGGCTCACATGGAAAATGTTCGCTGAATGAAGTCAACTGACTTCAGAGGTTCTGAGCAGGACTGTTCTGAGGGGCGTGCCCTGGCAAACAATCCAATATACATATCGGGGGAGCAAAAACAATATACATAAATATGTGCTCACTGAGAAACATTTCAAACAGGAAAGCTTACAAACTAAAAAATGAAACCCTTTTCAATTGTTTCCCAACCTACAGCCTTTCATAAATCACCGCTGTTCTCAGCATGGGGTGTGTTCGTCCCACACCTTCCCAAGCATTCCCTTTGACTTTACCTTTCTTCTTTTTTGTTTTCAACGTAAATGGGGTCATACAGTACACACTATTGTATCCTTTATTTTTCTTCATGAAAAGATCCATCTTGAGGTCCTTCTAAGTCAGCATCTGTAGGTTTATGTCATTCTTTTTAGTGACGGCAAAGCATGCCCTCCCCCAGTACTGCCACAAAATCCGAGGCTTGTCAATTAAATCTCAGTAAAGCTGGGGACAAATGCCAGGTGTTTGGTTTTTCGATTTGGTGACTTTTTAATTTTTTTCCCAGTTGCAAACCTTTCTGCAAACATCTTCATGCCCAATTCTTCATGTCCTTGGGCACATATTTCTGTAGAATTGGCTCTTAGAAATGGAATCACTGAGTCTGAGAGCATTATCTATTTCACATTCTAATAGAGACTAGCAAACTGCCTCCAAATTGGATACCAGTTGACACTCACATCAACGATGCATCCATGTCTCCTTTTCTCCACATTCTTGACAGCATTGGGTGTTATTCGACTTTAACTTTTTTTAACACATCTAATCATGTCAACCTTCAAATCCAGCTGAACTCTGATGAAAATGGGTGTTTCGAGAAGCCCTCAGAGAACAGAGCCTTGGAAAGGGTGCACAGTAGACATATGAGCCTCTAGCCTCCCAGAGCAGCAGCTGGTAGCCCCACTTCCGTTTCCTTGGCCAGGGAAGGAAAGTCCCTCCCCCAAAACCCTTGGTCCCGGAGTCACAGCCCAAGCCCCTCAGCAGTTCCCTCAGGAGCAGAGGAACTCCTGGGTCAACCAGAGTCCCCCACAGAGGTGGATTTGCTTCTGGGAACATCTCCAGTCTGAATGTGATCCCAGGTGATCCTGGGAGGACATGCATTTGGGAGAACTGGAGAATTACACACTTGGTTATGCACAGTGAGCCCAGGAGAATATGAAGCAAAGTGTATGTCCTGCAAGAACCACGGGTTTTGGAGATGTTAAGAGTGGCCTGCTGGGCCCACAGAGGGGGCTGCTGGAGCACCAGGGGGGGCTTACCTCTTATTCCACCCCCTCCTCGCCACCCCAGACTAGAAGAAATCTATTTGGAGAATGACACTTGGAAATAGCTTGCCATTTGTGTGGCCTAAAAAGATCCAGAAAAAGGGGCAATGGGGCATTTCCAACATTCAAACAGTCCCGTATTCATCCAGATTCTGAGGTCCTCCTGGTTGGCAGCTGGGGGCTGCGGGGGCAGATGGCGCGTAGACACCTGGGATCGTGTTTGCAGACTTTCATCTCCTAAGAGCCCAGGGATGGCCTCCAGGGCTGGCTGGCTTGCTTGCCTTCCTGTTTTTATCCTAATAGGCCTTATACAAAGATTTAAAAATGACTTATGGAAAAAGCCAAGCTAGGTGAGAGGGCTGGAGTTGGCCACCAAGTGGAGGACAGTGGGAGGCCTGCAGGGACGCTCATCAGTGACCCAGGAACGTGAGTGGTCTCAAAACTGCATCTGCAGGAAGGTCAGGACAGGAGAAGTGGGTGCCGGGGGACACAGAGCAAACGCTTATTGGAGAATGCCCTGGGAAAGAGAAGAACATCGGTGCTAAAATACATCCCGAGGTGGGCGTGGTATTTAATTTCCAACCTGCTTCCATTTCTATGCACTTAGACATCCTTTCCTCCTATGAGAGAGACAGAGTAGGTGTTATTATTCCTATTTACAGATGCCCAGAGAAGAGGTGTCCTCCCAGGTAGCACCCCTGACCCAGAGGCAAGGGTCCTCCTCTCAGTTTCTTAGGAACTTGTGGGCCTTATTTGCCTGGCCAACTATTTCACATCCTTTAGGGCTCAAATCAGCCTCCAGAGCTGTCCCCAAGGGCCCTACTGTCAGCTCTTCTGCTTGTGTCCAATAACACTCTGAGCCGTGTCCTGTCATTGCAGGTTGTACCTCTGTCATCTCCTGGCTACACGGCAGGTAAACTCCTCTCCCACCTCCTCCACCTCCCCTGGCCTGGCCTCTCCCCACCCGATGTGGCCAAGCAGAAGTTTGTGGAATAGCTGGATGCAAGTGTCAGTAGATGCTAAGGGACAACTAGACAATGCCATTGCAACCCTGAAGCCAAAGTAAGCCAGGGTGCCTCAGATGTGCACCACCTGCCTGGCAAAACCACCGTGCCATTCTGAGGATCCCAATTCTACTCGGGAAAAGGAAAAAGACAATCCTGGGCTCCGGGTGGAGGGTGGAGATAGAGAAGGAAAAGCAGCCAGGGTCTGGCATGCCTCAAAGGTGCTGGCACAAGGAGGGAAGGAGCAGGGTGGGGCTACTGGCCTGGGCGCCTTCGAGAACAAGTGGAAAGGCTCCTTTTACTGGAAGCACAGAAGCCCCGAGCAATTCCAAGGGCTCCCTCTCGTGGCCATTTGAGGCCAAAGCTGAGTGTTCAGAGGCGAATTCCACATTTTCCTCTCTTAGTCAAGGGTGTAGAAAATGGGTTCAGAAAAAAAATAATAATAAAAAAAGAAAATGGGTTCAGAAGACAGGTGAAGAGCACTGGTCTTGGAGTCAGATTCGTGTCCTGATCACCCACTAATTCACCGGGTTGCTGGGCAAACCACTTCACCTCTCAGCCTCGGTTTCCTCATCTGGTTAATGAAGTGGTCTGCCTGGCACCATGGCTCATGCCTGCAATCCCAAAGCTTTTGAGGCCAAGGCAGAAAGATCACTTGAGGCCAGGAGGTTGCGACCAGTCTGGGCAACATAGCAAGAGCTTGTCTGTAAAAAAAAAAAAAATGTTTAGAATTAGCCATCATGGTGGGGCACACCTGTAATCCCAGCTACTCAGAAGACTGAGGTGAGAGAATTGCCTGAGCTCAGGAATTTAAGGTTACAGTGATCCATGATCACGCCACAGCACCCCGACCTGGGTGACAGAGCAAGACATTGTCTAAAAACAACAAACTCAGAGGGTCAGATGAGATGAACAGCTCTCACAAATGGGAGTGCTGGGCTAAACACGCTGCACATGTTACATTAGCCTCTCCCAACGATGTGGCAGGATTTTGGCTTTGGGATGACAGTGACATTGACAGGTTTTTCCTGTGCTTAGCTCCATAGCACAGGCCAGCTCTGGGCTCAGCATTCCACATGTGATGGCAGGCAGGTGCCACATACAGAGGAAGAGGCTGAGCGTCAGAAAGGTTACATGACTTACCCTTGGCCACCCAGCTGGTGAGTGGCAGAACTGGGGCCTGAAGCCAGATTTATGGCTCCAGAGCTCCCCACTCTTCTCGCCCATGGTATTTCTCATGGTTTCTAAAGTCCTTTTCACCTCCAGCTCTCTGTGATTCAAGGTGTCTGCTGGAGAACAGGGATTCACAGGAAACAGTAGGGGCTTGGCAGGTATATAGGATAGGAACCTATCCTATCTACAGGCAGTCAGGCCTAGAGCAACCTCACAGACAAAAAGCACAGTCTTTACAGGAGAAGAAATTATGACCACCACTCAATTAGCCATCAAAGCTATGCTTTCCCACCAAGGAGCATGAGAAAGGGCACCATTGTCTAAAAACATGTCAAAGAAAAACGTCATCAGATGCTTTTTATAAGCTTTGCAACTGCCCACACCAAGCTTGCCGCCTCTGAGGAGCCTGGCAGTTCTTGGATATCCAACCATTTATCCATCTATCCAACCATCCATCCATACATCCATCCATCTATCCACCCACCCATCCCTCCACACCTCCATTCATCCACCCATCCATTCAATTGCCCACCTATCTACTTACTATCCAAAGTGCCCATCCAGTCATCCATCTCCCCCATCCATCCATCCATCCACCCACCCATCTCCCCATCAATCATCCATCCATCCATCCATCCATCCATCTATCCATCCATCCATCCATTTACCCATCCATCCAACCCTGAAGCCAAAGAAAGTGAGGGTGCCTCAAATGTGCACCCTCTTACCCATCCATTCATCCATCTATCTGTCCATCAAACACTGCTGAGCCCTGAGTTACTGGTGCCTTATTTTCAAGAGTTTCTTATTGGATATTACATGTCTCAGACATGTAGGCCAAAAACCACAGAAATATGTTGCATTAATTATCTATGGCAAAAGATTGCTTAGCACCTTGAAACAAGTGTTCATTACCTCACACAGTATCTGTGGGTCAGGAGTCTGGGAGTGGCTGAGCTAGACTCAAGGTCTCTCATGAGAAGTTAAGATGTTGACTGGGAATGGAGGATGTGCTTCCAGAATAGCTCACTTACATGACTACTGACAGGAGGCCTCGATTCTCCATTGGTTTTTGTCCCAAGTCCTCTCAGCTCCTCATCACATGGGCCTCTCCTCGGGGCTACTTGAGCATCCCCATAACATGGCAGCTGGCTTCCCCTAGAGTTGATCCAAGAGAGAGCAAGGAGGAAGGTGCTGAGCCTAAGTCCTCATCTCTGAAGTCACAGATGGTCATTTCATATTATTCTATTTACTAGAAGAGTCACTAAATCCAGACTACACTAAGGGGAGGGGTATTAGGCTCCGATTCTTAAAAGGGATGAGTATCACAGAGCTTTGGACATACTTTAAAACCAGCACATGTGTGGAAGATGCTGAGATAGAGTGTGAAGGATACTGAGAGGCAAGAGGGAGAATGTGGTCGATTCTACCTAGAATAATAGAGGGAGTCAAAGAAATAAAGCTCTAATGAGGTGATAATGAATGAGCTGAGTTCTATCCTAGACCTGGAATGTGGCCTTAAACAACCCACTATCCCCTTCTGGGTCTCTGTGTTGTGAAAACAAATTGGGACCACCCAAAGGAGATCAAACAGAAGCCATTCATTGTGAGCTTGCTATGGCAAGGGAATTGGCACTGTTACTTGCATTTGACAGAGACTCCAGGCAGGCAGGGTGAGGGGAAGCATCATAGTGAAAAGGGGGGAGGCTTCAGGTGTGCCCTGATTGGAGGTTGTTGGGATGCGGAAGTGGGAGGTGGCTAGCTGGAAGCCAGACATCTCATCTGATTGCCTTAGGAGCATTTTTGGCTTTCTGTCGTTGGTGTCGAGTTGGAAGCAGTAGTCAATAGGGAAGCTGACCAGGACTGTCCGAGCCCCGATCATTCTGGGCCTATTGCCACAGAGGTTTGGTTTGTCTTCCTGGGCTGCTTGCTGCAGAGACTGTGGGCCAGGGTTCTCTTTTCCTACACAGGCAGGCCATTGTCCTTTTGTACACGTGGGCTTTTGGGGTCCTCCTCTGAAAATCAAAGGTTGGTTGACTGAGCTCTGAGGTCCTGTGAGCCCTGACATTCTGAGGATCTGGCTTCTCCACCTGGAAATGAGGTGTCCAGAGATGGCATTGTGCTGGATGGAAAAGGACTGCTCGGTCCGAGTGGCTGCCATGCCAGAGGTGAGGCCTTGTGGACAAACTGGAAATGAAAGAGAGGGAGATGCCTCAATTGGACCCTCCTCTCTGTGGGCACTCCCAGGATTTTCCAATTCTCAGCAACCCACAGCATCCCAGCGTCTTCGACTATGGACCTTGAAAGTTACAGGTCACCTCAGATGACTTCCCCAGTACACACACGGATGCTTAAATCTGCATTGCTATCTTCTCTCCAACTGGCAGTCTTATTCTTGCCTGATTGCCTCTGGAGACAGCAGGCTCTCTCTCCAGTGGAGACAAAGATGTGGCCCATCTGCTCTGGCACACGGGGCAGCTTCCAGGATGGCTGGTACATCTGCAGCGTGCTCAGCCCCTGAGCACCCATCCCACCACATCCTCCCCAGGCAGATCCTGCCCTTCCCTCTTCCCGTGTGAAACAGTGACTGAGGTTTTGCCTCAGGAAGGTCCCTGACAAAATGAGAGGGGGAAGGTTAGAAGACAACCTGGCCTTTTTCTAATGCCATCTCCATGGGGAAGCATTTTTATTAGATTAGCAATGGTCTGGAGGAAACGGGACACAGGACTGGTAAATTTTGACATGGAAATGGAGATGAGGAAAAACCTATACGTGCTCTTCAAGTGTGATGTCATCATTATGACAGCACAGACCTCCTAGTGTCCCCCGTCTCATCTGATGGTGACCATCACCCTGAAGGGCCAGGCAGGACCCCTCGTCCAAGGTCCCCCTTCTAGCGTGTGACTCCACCACCTGCCCGCCTGCAAGTCTCCCTGAACTCTTCTCCTTTGTGCTCCCATATCTGACCCTATAAAGTCTGTTTCCTAATGGGCACAGGAACCCATCCTTCCTGTCCCTCCCCGGCCATGGTAGTGCAGGAGTCATGCCTAGGGACTGGGGCCCAACAACCTGGGCTCAAATCCTGGTGTTGGCATGAACAAGTTGTAAGCCCTCCGGTGCCCAATCCCGCCTTGTTAAGCCCATCTCTCATCCCCACAGCATCCCTTCCCCAACACCCAGTAGGATGGGCTTCCTGAAGCTCAACCCACGCTCCCTTCCTCTGTTCCAGCCTCTGCCCCATCAGCCTATCCTCCAGGTTCTGTCATGTCCAGCACCCTACACAGAGGCTGGTGAGCAGAGGACTCTAGCCTAGTTCTTCTTGAAGGAGATAGAGGGGTCAGGGCTGGGTGAATAAATACACCAAACAGCCTGGTGATACAGGCCCATTCTGCATGGAATTAAAGTCACATACAGGTGGAGGCAGTAGCCCTGCAGGTGGGCTGCTGGGGTTTGTATCTGGCTCTACCATTTACCAGCTGCGACATTCAACAGGTCCCTTCACCATTCTGTGCCGTAGCTGCCTCATCTTAAGATGGACTGGTAATAGTATCTGCTCACATGTTGTAAGATGGATGGTCCTTCCCAATGTGGGTGGGCATCAGCCATTCTGTTCAGGGCCTGCAGAGAACAAAAGACAGAGGAAGAGTGATTTTGCTCTCTGCCTGTGACCGCTTGTGCTGGGACATCAATCCTCTGCCCTCAGTGCTCCTGGTTCTCAGGCCTTCAGATCTCAACTGGAATCTCCACAGCTAGCTTTACTTCGTCTCCAGCTTGCTAAAGGGGAACTGTGGGACTTCTCAGCCTCCACAGTCACGTGAGCCAATTCCTTCTAATAAATCTCCTCTTGTGCATGTGAACTGTTGGTTCTGTGTCTCTGGAGAATTCTGATTAACACACCACATGCTTAGAATAGTGGCTGGCACATAGTAGGTACTCAGTAGAGTATTAGCTGATATTACTATCTTACCTGGTTCCATAAATACCCTCCCACTGAAAAGGTGTTCCTTTGTGTCTCACCTTGGAAGTGACAGGGTCACCAAAACCCATCCTTGCATGTTTCTCCAGGAGGCCTCTCTGGTCTCGTCTGGTGTCCATGAGCCCAGCTGCACCAGGGACTCCAAGGCCAGGCCTGTGGGATGCTGAGAGAAACTGGCGTCTTAGTGCTGAGTGGGCCGGGGTCCCTCTGGTGGCTACCACCTGCAGCCTCCTCTAGGCCCCTGCTGACCAGGAGGTGTGGGCAGCTCTGGGTGCACACCAGTTTTGGGGATGAGGCTGGGATCAGGGAAAAAGTGTGTCTGCTTGTCTGGTAGGGTCTGCCTCCCAACTCCACGTGACTGAGTTTAATTCAATTAATTCCAAAGCACTTCTGAGCCCCTACTCTGAGCCAGTTGGATTGCCAGGGCCCCAGAAATAAGCCAGACCCAGTCTGTTTTTAAGATATTCTGCAGAGCCGCCATCTTTCTGCAGATGGGCGTCAGGGGTTGCAGGGCGGACTGCCACCCCAGCCCACCCAAGTCACAATCACAGCTCATCTCTCCAACGCATCTCACATTTTGGTCTTCAGCAAGACAGTTGCTTAAAAGAAAATTGTTCTTTTTTTCTTTTGAACAGTCTTGGAAAGAGCGTTCATATTAAATGTGGCCTTGAAGTATGAGTTTGATTTTGACAGTGAATAAGGGAGTGAGAGGAAGAGAGCCATCCAGGTAGAGAAAACAGCTTGAGCAAAGGTGCGGCTGTGTGCTTCTCAGAGGGGAAGAGGGACATTTACTGAAGATGTGCCCAGAGCTGAGTGTGAGTGAGTGGCTAACTATTCAGCTCTCATAAGGGCCTACAAAGAGGATGCTATTATCCTCATTGACAGATGAGGCTCAGAGAGGCAAAGTAAAGGGCAGGGCATAGGCTTGGGAATCAAATCAGCTCGGAGATCTCTAGCACACATGCGCTTTCTCTTGCCAGGCTACTTGAGGGGGAGGCAGAGTTCCAAGCAGGTTTCATGCTGGGTGTGGCCAAGATGGGATCCAGCACTGGGCTTGAGTTAGCACAGCTCCCCTGGTGCCGGAGCAGGCTCAATGGGCAGAGTTGGGCTAACCGGGAGGGCTTGGGACTGTCATCATTCATGGCCACAGGGACATGCCTCAACCATTTATAATTAGAGTTATAACTTAAACAACCAACAAAAAAGACTTGATAAGTACCTTCCCCTCCCAGCACACACATCACATCTATTATTGCCAGTAAGAACTGGTGACCAAAGGAAGCTGGTTCAGAAGCCCAGCCCTGTGTTAAGGTCCCATGGGGTCTGCACAATGTGGAAATACCCCAGGGAACAGGTAGCTCTCTTCTGTGTCCTCCCAAGGCCTCTGGAGTTCCCAGGATATTCATCCTATAAAGTGGTTGGTGAAAAATAAACCATGAAAACAACAGAAATGTGATAGGTAGGTAAATAGATAGATGGGGGGATTAGATGGATGGATGGATGGATGGATGAATAGATGATAAATAGATAGATGGATAGATAGATAGATAGATAGATTATAGACAGGAAGGGAGGGGGGCCAGGCTGGGGGTTGGCAAGGATACTGCCCCACAGTCCTGCCTAGGACAGGACCAGGGCCAGCTAGGAGCAGGGAATAGATCGAGATGAAGCAGAGATGCTGCTGTCAGAACAAAGGGCCCAGAGGCTGCTCTGTGCAGGGGCTTCATCACCCTCCAAATACAGGGTTCAAATGTACAACTAACTTTCCCAGGCAGAAACTTCCCCAGGCAGAGATCTTGCTTTGATCAAAGCAGTAACCCTAGAAAGTGCTGGCACACAGTAGGCGCTCAAGGTATAGTTCTTGAGTGAATGTGTGGAAAGGCTTGCCCACCTCCTAACTGGACTTTGTAGGTAAACTGTCCTCCCAGCTGGCCCAGGCCTGGAAGAAGCACTACTTGTGCCCCAACTTGAAGGATGGGTGGTGTCAGGAGCACTGGCTGTGGGGCCTGAGGACCCAAGTGTAAGGTCTGACTTTGCTATTAACTGAGAGTCCAGCTTGTACATGAGTCACTGTATACAACAGCACTCTGAGATGGGCATCACTATCCCAATTCTATAGACGAGGAAACTGGGACCTCAAGAGATCAAGCCACTTGCCCAAGGTCACAGAATGTGGCAGTCTTCAAACATGGCCCCTCAAAAAAAGTTTTAAAAGAAGCAAAGAAAAATAATTTTTAAAAAACAAAAGAAAAAAAAAACATGGCCCCAAAGTTCTCGACCCTCCTCCCACTGATAGGTGGGGATTTACATCCCTTCCTCTTGAATCTGGGCTCTGTGACTGCTTGACTAAGAGAATACTACAGAAGTGATGTGGTGCTGATTTGGGTTTCTGGGCTCCAGTCATAAGAAGCTAGCAGGCTCCACTTCCTGTCTCTTCAGATATTTACATCTGGAAACCAGCTGCCATGCTGTGAGGAAGCCAGGAAGCCACAGGGAGAGGCCACTGGAGCTGTGTCAGAGGCAGCCCAGCTCAGGCCATGGCCAACAGCCAGCATCAAGGCCCGGACATGAGTGAGGAGGACTTGGAGATGGCTCCGGTCCTGGCTGTCAAGTCACCTCCAGTCTTTGAGTCTTTCTAGCCCCAGACATTGCAGATGGAGGTAAGTGGCTCCCATTGCCCTTTCTGAATTCCTGGCCCATGAGTATCACTGAGTTCAGGGAGGTTGCTACAGCAATAGTGACAGGGACACTAGGGAGAGCAGTGGGGCCATGTCTGGAAAGCAGGTCCTACTGACCCCAGAACCCATCTCTTCTCCACTGCCTCAGTTTACCTGGCACATCTGCATTTCAGATGTGCTGCCTGAGGTAATGGGGCCCTTGAGGGGGTGACTCGGCCAAGCCTAGGAGGTTCACAAATATCACTCCCAGTTGCTCCGTGGGCTGGCGCATCTGTGTGGGGCTGGCCCTTAGGAAGAGACCAATGGGAAGTGTCAAGGAGCTCCCTGAGCTCAGATGGGTATGGACTCTGATCTCAGGTCTGCCAGCTCCTAGCTGTGTGAACTTGGGCAAGTCACTCTGTGCCTCAGTTTTCTCCTCTGTAGAGCGGGGTTACCAGGAAGGAGCTGATAGCCCTGTTGGAGGACTCCGTGTATGAGGCCCCTTGTGTCCCCGTGAAATAAATGTTATTAACACTCTTAATCATGGCTTAAAGACTCAGAATGTCAGCTCAGGATCGGCCAGCATTCAATGGGAAGTCACAGGCCCCAGGGCAGGGCTGTGCGGGGGAGGGGGAGATTCAGGCAAGGGCCGAGGTCCGGAGCAGAATCCTCTCCTGCCCTGCTCCAGGGAGCTCTGTGTGGGAAGTCAGAAGCCTGTGTCTCAGTGTGCAGCTTTTAGACTTTTTGGGGGGATCATGCTCTAGATATGCCTTCCAAATGAGATCACCATTTGACAGGACTGAGAAACAGAAAGACGGTGACTCTCCAACTCCTACTTCGTGTCTCTCTGGTCACTGTTAATGTTGAAATTAACATGGATTTTAATTCCTTTTAATTGTCTTAATATTCCAGTAAACTTTAATATTGTTAATAAAATTTAATTAATTTGAAAATACACTCTGTAACTATGAGCTGTGACAGTGAAATGCAGCAGTGAATGTATGCATTAAATGTGTTAATTCTGTTCCATGTCAACACTGAAAATACCATCATTTCTGCACACCTGGTTTAGCATGTCTTTAAAAACATTTATTGATCTATAATAAATAATAGTTGTACATATTTTGTGGGTACACGTGATATTTTGCTACATGTATGTGTTGTGTAATGATCACATCGGGTACTTGGGATGTGCATCACCTCAAATATTTTTTTTAATATAATGAGAGCCTCATAAAATGGACGTGTTGCAGGGCTCCCCCTGAAGCCAGGCTGGGTGTTTCTGGGGACTGTGATCATTCATGATAGGACTCAACCTCCTTGGGGAGACACCTGGCAAGACACCTGCCAAGACCCTGGCTCCATGGCAAGGGAAACTGAGGCAAGGTCCCAGAGGCCTGGGCTGGGCCAGTGCCCAGGAGTGTAGGAAGCACTCATCCACTGAGTGTATCTCCTGGGTGCACCTGTGTGTGAGGCCCTGTTCTAGGCATAGGGATACAGCAGGAAGCAAGAATCCAAGTCCCTCCCCTGTGGGACCTGTGCTGTGGTGGGCAGACAGGCAATGAAGAGCAGTCAATGCCCAGAGATCTCATGTGCTCAGTGCTAGAGAGGAGAAAAGCAGAGAAAGAGGTGAGGATGGAGGGTGGGGAAGCCCACACTAGTGAGTGAATTAAGACAGAAAGAGGGGGAGGGTGAGCTGTGCAAGTATCCAGGGCAGGAGCTGGCATATTTTTCCATAAAGGACCAGACTGTAAATCCTTGAGGCTTTATGTGCGCTCTGGGGTCAGTCACAACTCTCAACTCCACTGTGGTGGCAAAAGCAGCATAGATAGTATGTCAGTGGGTGTCCTGGCTGTGTTCCAATAAAACTTTATTTACATAAACAGGTGGTGAGCCTAACTGTGCAACCACTGAGCTAGGGGAAGAGAATTCCAGGAAGAGGGGAACAGCAAGTGCAAAGGCCCTGGGATGGGAGTGAGCCTGGTGCCTGAGGAACAGCAAGGGAAAGGATGCAGCTGGTGAAGGATGACCAGTGGATAAGGTTAGAGGAATCACTGGCAATGGAACAGGGAAGGGGGAGAGAAGAGGCTCTTGCTGGACTAGGCCCTGGTCAGGGTTCATCCAGGGACCTCATCCTGGGGATGTGGCTGCAGACCCAACTCTAAGCTCCACTGAACACATGTGAACCCACATCCACTGCCATGCTTCTTGCTCTGGGGAGGATTGGCTGAGATCTGTTGAAAAATCAGCAACAGTTCTCACCCTGGCAGTGGTCTGCGCCCTCAAGCCCAAGTCTGACACTTCCCTGTCTTCTCGTTTATCTATTGTCTATATGCTTGTTACCAGTGGAGGGCCTTGACTACGAGTCAGCCAGATTCTTGGCATTTTGAACAAAGAATTGGACAAAATGCACAAACAAAGCAATGACAGAATGAAGCAATGATTTACCGAAAAGGAAGTACACTCCGTAGAGTAGAAGCAGGCTTGAGCAAGTGGCTCAAGAGCACTGGCTGCAAATCTTCTAGGGTTTAAGTGCCCTCTAGAGGTTTCCCATTGATTATACAGAGTTACACCCTATGTAAATGACCAGTCTGATTGGTGGCAGGAGGTGATCGATCAGAGGTACTTCACATTTTTCATCTGCAACACAGTGGGAAAAGAGGTAGGGTTTAAGGGAGCAGCCTCTGATCCTTGTTACTTGGGTAGCAAGTAACAAGGATGGGGTTTTCCTTTGATTCAGTTCTAGGAAGTCAGGAATGTCCCTAGGGTCCCTGCCTCCAGACCCTATTCTCCTGCCTTACGCTTTTCCTCCCTGTCTCCCCCTCCACCCCAGACCAGCAGAGCTAAAACAACCCAATTCATCCTTTAGCCTGTTGGGAAGGGCCCCCCAGCCTGGGAGATGGGCATTTTTTCCACCAAGCTTATCAGATAAGAAGTGTGAGGCCCACACAGATAAAATCACTGCCCAGATGAGGGAGGCAGGAGCAAAATGCAATTGTCTGACTCCTAAGGTGTGTGAGTTACCTCTGCGGGGTGACAAACATGCTCCAAGGGGTCTACCACGTGCCAGGCACTGGAATGCCACCCAAGGGGCCAGTGTTGGTCTAGGAGAGCTCACCTCAGTGGAGGTCAGGGGGCGGCAGTAACTCTTCATAGTCCCAGCAGCCCCACCAGGACTGAGTCAGGGAGCGTGGGAATGGAATGCTGAGGCAGGCGAGGATGGCCCTTTGGCTGATGATGCAAATGCCCCTTTCCTGAGGAATGACGGCATATTCAGAGAATTTTGAAAAAGTGTGTTATGGGCTAGATTTGGGTTACACACAGCTGTGATCAGAGGCCAGGAGCTAAATGACAGATGCCGATGAAGAGACTTCTATTACTCAAGTAGGACAGGTACTCCAGGCCGCAGGGGTGGGGGCTGGGAATTTGTAAGACAAGAGGGCACAATGCCCACCCCCAACCCCACCTTCCCCTAAGGGCACTGTAGACACAGGCTGAGCCCAAACCCCAGCTCCTCTGCCACCTATCTCAGTGACTAGGAGAGAGTTCTATCTCCCTGATCCTCAGTTTCTGAATCTGTCAAATGGGGAGAACAATACCCATCTCGGGTTTTATTGACTCATTGATGTATTTGTTTAGTGGGAATTAAATGAGATGGCAAATATCTAACTCTTGGGGAATTGCAGTATTCAGTGGGAGTTAGACCCCTGCCCCATCACCTTTCCTTTGGAAACCCCCATCCCAGGAGGCAAGGGATCCTCTCTGACGATGAGGGTGTGCGGTTTACGCAACATACCTGAGGGACAGTGTGACCAGAGGGGTGGGAGTCAGGCACTGAGGATGCACTTGCTGTTTACAGATTGTTTTATGACTGGCTGTTGGAGCTCCCAAATGGCTCAGGAGCCAACCAACCATTTTACTCCATGTTCTGGTTTGTTCATTCATTCATTTATTCATTCATTCATTCAGTCAGTCATTAAGCATGTATTACATGCCTACTCCATGCAAAAAATACATGAGAGATTCAACATTTCTACCTAACCTTATCTCACCTCACTCCCTGCAGCGACCTCTCCTCCCCACTGGACTGAACTTCTCCCTGTCTCTGCTCTCCGAAATACCTAACACTTTCCGTCTCGGTGCCTTGACTCAAGCTATGGCGCTTGCCATCGCTGCTGCCTCTTACTCTTGAAACAAAGCAGCATGTTAGAAAGATCCCAGGTTCAGAGTCAGGAAGTAAGGATTTGAATTTTGGCTCTGCCTCTCACTAGCCATTAAGTTCTTTAGCCTACCCTGATTCCCAGTTTCCTCATCTGCCAGATGGGAATGATACTGGGATCTATCGCAGAAGGTGGTTGTGAGAATAAACACTATGAGGTGTGTAAGATATCTATTATGGCTAAGTCAGTGCCTGGCTTGGAGTTGAAACTTAGTAACAAATGTCTATTGAACGGACCTGATGAATTCTGGCCTGGGAGGTGGGAAACTTGAATCTTGGTCATAGGAATATGTGCTTGAATAAGTCACTGCTTTTCTCAAGGGGCTCCAATCGCTTGATTAAAATTGTAGAGTTGGATCACCAGAAAACCAAGTATTGACATCCCTGGCTTTCCACCCTGTATTTCTGAACTGGATCCAGGGACACTTGGCACACAGCCGGCTTCATCTCCATCCTCCCTCAGGGAAGACATCACTAGTTGATCAGAGTGTTCTATCTGCTGAGCCCTCGGAATCTCTCCACAGGGCACCTGCCAGCCATCGCCAATCAAACCAGAGGTGACGGTTGAGATCAAACAGACTTTTCATTCCTGGTCGGTGCCTGGGTGAGTGACGAGGCCTATCAGTGCTGGAAGACACAGTCAAGGTGATGGACATGTGGGGGGTGGGGGGAGTGTGCAGAGCAGAGGTGCGAATGTGGGGTGCTGGTCCATTTAGGACATCCCACAGGGCACAGATGCCACTACCCTGTCACTTTTGTCCCACTAGCCCTTCTTGATGGCTTCACCTGGGTAGTCATTATATCCAGCCCAGGGGAGAGGCGGAGGTGAGGGGAAGGGCGCCACACTGGGTGGCGTGTTCGTTTGGTTTTCATGGCTGATGTCTTAGTCCTCATCATCAACTCTGCCAGGGAACCACTCTTAGCTCCACTTCAAGGGTGAGGAAGAGGCTCGGAGCTTACTGACCATGATGATTCATCATAAAACCACAGTAATTGGCTTGGGTTGCACTCCAGCTTCACCCCTTTTGGCTGTAGGGTCTTGGGCAAGTCACTTAGTCAACCTGTGCTTCAGTGTCCTCATGTGTAGAGTAGGCATAATAGCAATATCCACCTCATTATGAAGGAGTTAATACACATGAAGTCTTTGGAACATTATTCAGCATTTAATAAGAGGTCAGTAAACTATTTTCAAGACTGTTGGCATGGATTTCGTATTCATTTTGCTATTCCCAGCACCTCAGACAATGTCCTTTACATAGTAGGTGTTCATTAGATGCTTTAGAACCACTTGTTGAGCATTATCAATTCCCCAGAAAAGTCCCACATAGGTCTTCTTGTTGCCAGGAAAGACCTACATAGGTTTTTCTTGTTGCCAAAGAAGACATCTCAAAGAAAATAACAAAAATATGCTGAGCCAAACAAAAATGCAAGCACAACATGTCAAAATTTGTGAGATGCAGCCAATGCAGTGCTGAGAGGAAATTTTATAGCAGTAAGAGGCCTACATTAGAAAACAAGGAAGCTCTCAATCAATGATCAAAGTCATCCCCCTAGGAAAAAGAAAAGTGAAATAAGCCCAAAGTAAGAAAAAGAAAGGAAATAATAAAGGCAGAAGTCAATGACACTGAAAACAGAAAAATAAAAATAAAAATAAAAAAAGAGCTGGTTCTTTAAACAGATCAATGAAATTAACAAGCTTCTAGCAAGACTGACAAACAGAGAGAAGCTACAGATTACTATATCAGAAATAAAATGCAGCCAGGTGTGGTGGCTCATGCCTATAATCCCAGCACTTTGGGAGGCCAAGACAGGAGGATAGCTTGAGCTCAGGAGTTCAAGACCAGCCTAGGAAAAATAGTGAGATCTCCTTTCTACAAAAAATTTTAAAAAATTAGCTGGGTGTGTTGGCATGAACCTGTAGTCCCAGCTACTTGGGAGGCTAAGGTGGGAGGATTGCTTGAGTCCAGGAGGTCAGGACACTGTGGGATGCCATAATTGTGCCACTGCACTGCAGTGACGGAGCAAGACTTTGTCTCAAAAAAAAAAAAAAAAAGAAAGAAACAGAAAAAGAATGGAAGGAAGAAAGGAAGGAAGGAAGGAAAAGAAAGGCAGGCTAAAATAGTAAATGTTATGATGTTATATCTTAGCATAATAAAAATTGTAAACAGGCTAAAGAAAAAACCACATGATCATATAAATTGATGCAGAAAATTCATTTGACAAAATTTAACAACCACTCATGACAAGAACTGCCAGGAAATTATGAATAAAAGAAAGTATCCTCAACTTGATAAAGAGGATCTACAAAATTCCCACAGCTACATCACATCCCATGGTGAAAGACCGAAAGCTTTTCCCCTAAAAGCAGGAGCAAGACAGAGGTCTGCTTGTACCACTGTTATTCAACATAGAACTCTTTGCCTGAACCCAACCCCTCTTGAGACTCCACATGGTGAAGATGGGCTAGGCTGTCCTCTTTTCTTGGGGCCTGAGTCCTCAGGCTCACCAGCTCTAACCCCACTCATTCATATCCCTTTCAAGAATCCACAGGGGAGTGCAAATGGTGTTACCTGATTTGATGAGGTTGAATCGCTCTGATTTATATTAGGAAAAAGCAAACCATTTGCCACGTATAAGTAGCACCGACTTGTGGTATGCTACCACCATATCCATGTGTTCAGCGTGGAGGTCAAGAACTGACGATGTAATTCAACCAGGAAACTGAGTGACTACCTCAAGATCACACAGCCAGGTAGGGGCAGAGTTCAAAGATCTCATCTCCAAAGCCAGTCTCCCTCTAATGGTACAATAATGTGGTTGAAACCTCTTCCAGTGTGGTATTTGATCACACTGACAGTGGTCTCTGTCGTGGGAGGTGGGCTGCAGCCAGGGGTGCTGGGCTGGCTGAGCCGGGCTGTGACTACTCTGGGGCATTACCAGGTATCTGCCTCCTCGGAGGACACAGCCACACCAGGCAAGTTCAGCAGATCAGGAAGCCCCTAGCCTGGCAGCCAAAGGGGTTTGCTTTGACCCGATGCCTCCTGTTCCCAGGAAGCAGGAAGCACATCCGCTCTGATTACGGCTGACAGCCTGCCTCGGGCTGGTCTTTGATAGAAATACTGTCATTATGTAAGAAGTTACATAAATCATCTTGTGATGTCTGTGTTGCACATCCACAGAGGCACTGCCGGGCTGCTCTGTCCTCTGCGTGGCCTTTGTATGTTTCCCGAGCTGGCGTGGTCAGCCGGGCCTACGTCTCCCGGGCAGGGGTGGTTGGGGGAGAGTCTGCAGCTCCGGGCTAGCACGGGCCCTGGGAGGGAGATGGGCCCTTGCACTGGTTCACAGCTGTCAGTGGGAGCAGCATCTTAGGATCACCCCCACCCCAGCGTTGTCATTTACTACTGGTGGGAACTTCAGCAAGTTTCCAAGCCCATTCATGCCTCAATTTCCTCATTCATTAAAGAGAGTAATCATGGCACCTGGGAAGAACAAAGGACAATATATGTCATGTGCTTCCATCAAGTAGAACTTTATGCTCGTATGATCAGGTGTGAGAATGAACACGGTGGGGTCAGTAGACCGGGGCTCCCTCCCAGGTGCTCTTCCTAACTGGCTCTGCCACCTTGGGTGAATCACTGTCCCTCTTTCTGTCATCTCTAAAATGAGAAGTCGGCCCATTTTTTGGAACTGAATTTCCTGTAGAGGTGTGAAAATGTAAAATCTTCTTTAACAGGTATTTTCAGCAATTTAAAACATTACCAAACATGTACCAACAGACAAATACATTCAAATGCATTTTAACTCACAAGGTGACACGCTAGGCTGCCAGCGGGTGAACTTGGGCAGACAGGTTAACTCCTCTGGAGGCAGGTAATAGTTTCTCCAGGGACTCCTTTCATTTGATGACTGCACTAGGATCATAAGAGAAGTTTTTTTAGGCTGGGCTCACAGCTGTCATCCCAGTACTTTGGGAAACTGAGGCAGGTAGATCACCTGAGGTCAGGAGTTTGAGATCAGCCTGGCCAATATGATGAAACCCGTCTCTACTAAAAATACAAAAATTAGCCGGGCACAGTGGCACGTGTCTGTAATCTCAGCTACTCGGGAGTCTGAGGCAGAAGAATCACTTGAACCTGGGAGGCAGAGGTTGCAGTGAGCCAGAGATAAAGAGAGAAACCTGTGGATGAGCTCCCTTCCCTCCTGGAGCTCACCTGGGTGGGCTCAGCTCACCTGGGTGGGGCAAACAATAAACAGCCAAAAAAAAAAAAAAAAGAAAGGACAGGCAGCAGCTGTTTACAGTCCATAGGAAAAATCCTGTTCAGTGGAATGGGCAAAGTATTTAATTCATAAAACATTTAGTAAGAAGCTATCTGTGCCAGGCTGTAGTAGTGATCAGATTACAAAGGGCCTTCTGTGTTTAGGAGGTTAAACTTCATCTTTGGCTCCAGGAACACAGGGATGGGAGAGGGTGATAGTAACAATGCTGGGAGTTGGTGGAAGGCATCCTGGAGGAGGGGATGTTTGAGCTGGGCCTTGAAGAACTGCTGAGAGGACAGAATTGGCTGAGTTTGGCCCAAGAATCACGTTTGAGGCTTCTGTGGGGGGTGTCACCAACTGTAAATGGGAAATAATTCCCTCTCCGCCCAGGCACTGGTGGATAATGAGAGAACACTGTGAGAGTCTCAAGGCTCGCATGATTACTGCTGTCTTTCCACCTGCCTATGTGGCCGATCAGAAAAACACAGAGGAGCCTTCCCTTGTGTGGGTCAGAGGTATCCAGAGGCCTGGCCTCAAGCCACAGCTGCCTCCTCTCCCCCGATCCTGACCTCCCAAAGCTGCAGCTCCCCGTATTCCTGAGTTGGGAAGTCCCAACGTTGGGCTAGAAGAGTGGAAACCAGGACGCATGGAGAAAATCTAGTCTTTTCGGCCGGCAGCGCTTAGGCAGGGTCTGGTGCTCCAGGAGGCCACATGGTGAGGCAGATCCAACTCAGCCTTTGCACACAGACGGGCCTGGCTTCAAGTTCAAGCTCTGCTGGTTAATGCTGCACGGCCTTGGGAAAGCAACTCAACCTCACTTACTTCATTTGTCAGGGGCAACCTCAACACCACCCTCACAGAGCGGTCCGTGAGGTCTTCGTGTGGTTGTCGAATACGGCTCTTGTGGCTCTTGGCACGTGCTGGGTGTCCACAAAGAATCCATTTTCTTCCACTTTTCTCTCCCCCTTCCTTTCTCTCTTCCCTCTTTTCTTCCTTTCTTCCTTCTCTTTCCTCAAAAAGTGTTTGGTGGAAGAACAGCCTGCGTTAATAGCTATGGAAAGACTTTTATAAGACATCAGCTCACCTCCCATGGAGTCTACGGGCCTGGCGGGGGAGGCTCACTACTGGCTAAGAAAGGAGAGACAGCTTCATGAGCGGGCAGTGCAGAACGGGTGGGCAGGGCTGCAGGTGCCGTGGGATCTTGAGGAAGCTGGGAGCCGAGCCGAGCATCTCTAAAAGATCTTGATGCCCTTAGAAGAGAGGAGATCTTCCGAAGACAGGAATGATGCAGCCCACACAGAGTGCAGAGGCCCGGGTGGAAGGGCAGAGCACGGAGAAGCACGCAGTTACTTGGTCAGGTGCTGGCTGCCAGAGAGGCTCGAACTCTTGGCTGTGCACACCGGCCTCATGCTGTAGGCAGCAGGGGACTGGCCCTGGTGGCCACGGGCCCTCAGGGCGCTCTCTCCAGCCACGTGTGCCAGGTGTTTTAGAGCAGAAAGGATGTTTTCTGCCTGTCCCAGTCAGGATGGGCCAGGACGTGCTACAGTAACACAGAGCCCTCACATCTCTGGCTCTCAAAATGAGGAAGGCTTGGCTCTCACCCGTGCAAAGGCTGCTGCAGGTAGGAGCAACTCCCCCAGGGCATGCAGTGGCCGACAATCTAGGATCTCCAGTCCAGTAGCACCTCCATCTCGGTCCACACTTCCCCCGACCCCGCGGCAGGATAGGGGCAAGAAGAATACAGTGCTGGCTTTCAGGCCCCAAATTGAGTTATAGCTTGTCAGCACCGGGCCATCTCCTCCCAACTCTTCCTTTTGCCTGTAGGGACCCTCAGGCTGGGGGAAGGGGGGATGGCTTGGAGTCAGGCCACAGCAGCTGTCTATTGGCCAGTGGGAAGGAGTGGGGCCATCACTCCTGGTTGGAAGCCCTGGCCCTGCCCTGCCAGTGCCCCCAGTCTGGGCAGGGAGACTCAGGAGAGGAGTCCTTGGCATCTTAGGTTGTAGTATGGAGGTGTTGGTTGGCACATAGATCAGCAGCCATCTGGCTGATGGGGGAGACAGGAGAAGGCGGTGGAAGGGGAAGGAGAGGAGGAGGGGAGAAGAGGAGGCTGAGCCTGGGCAAGAAGATGACGAGGCGTGAGAGGTTCCTGTGAGCTGGCTGGCATGGAGGCGCGACCATTAGCATTTCCCAGGCAGCTGCCCTCGCCTTCAGCCTCACCTTCCCTCTGGCCAGTTAGTGGGCAGGGCCAGCGCCAACGCTGGGCTTCCTTGCTCGCTCAGAGCGCCCTGCTTGCAGCCCCCGCCGGCGTTGGCACGGTGACAGTAGCCAAGTGTGCAAACTTGTGCCATTGTCCCCAGGCCAGGGGGGAGCCATGGAAACTGGCTAATACGACACAGGAAAATGTTTGCTGATGGCAATTCTATGGGCTTTGTCCACCTCTTCTCCATCATGACGACTCGATTTAAGTCCCTAACTGTTTGACTACAAATGCAAGGGGACCGTGCAACGCCAACCTTTTGTCCGGCTGCGCTGAATGGGCAATTCAGGCTTTGTGCAGCTCAATTGAGGAAGCAAACATAAAGACAAGATTCCTGAGAGCTCCAGCTCCCTTCCCATGGATATCCCAGCACCTCGTTAGAGAGTCCTTCCTCGGCCACCTTTTCCGACAGGCATCAGGGCACCTCCCGACCTCGAAGGCCCTCCATGCCGGATGGCTGGGGGATCCTGGCAGAGAGGGTAGTGGGGGTGGCAGAGGGAGAGAGAGAGACAGAGACGCAGAGACAGAGAGAGAGAGAAGAGTGAGAGCGAGAGAGCCACTCAACACTCAAGGACAGCGGGAAAAGCAGCCCGCCCCGGCTTACCCCGTCTGATTGTCTGTCTGCACTGGAGCATGGCAGCTGTAGGCCTGGAGTCTTTGGGGGAGGTTTGCAAGCCGTCTCCACCAGGCCCAACCCCTTCTCCAACCTGGACATTTTAAACACACACACACACCCCACCCCCTTAAGAAACTAGGGAACCGAGGTCAAGGGGAGGCGGGGCGTGGAGTCCGAGGAGAGTGGGGCTGAAGGGTAGAAATTTACCGGGAAATGATTGCATTTGGGAGCTGTCTTTTTGTGATGGTCCCCATGGTGACAATTTGTGACGGCAAAGAATGTGGGAACGGGGCGCCGCCGCCTGATTGGGATGCTTTGTATCTGGAGAGGCGCTCCTGATTGGCCTGAGGGGCCCCCCAGCTCCGGGGGAGTTGTCCTCCATTCAGCCCACTCAAGGGTTGCACAACTGCTTCCAGCCGGACGGAGCTCGGCCGGCTGTGCCGGGGCCTGTCCCGGGTCTGCAGCGGGGAACCTGCCGGGCCACGTTGGTCGGGCCCCGGCCGGCACCTTCGGTCAGTGTGGAGGCCCGGCGGCTCTGGCCCGACTGGGTGGCGGGTGTGGGGCAGGCTGGGGCCTGGGGGAGGGGCGAGGTGCCGTGGGTGGCGGCGGAGGAGGCATGAAATTGCTGCAGATGCTTCTTCGGGGGAGTCCCTACTGCCCACAGCCTGAGATCAGCCCGCAAGGCAGGTCTCGATTAAGTGCCAGACAGGGGTCCTGCCTGGTCCTGCGTGAGAGCTGGGGGTGGAGCGTGGGGACTGAGGAGGGGGGCCTTGCTCCTCGGGCTGGGGGCGGGAGTGGTGGGAGGGGGAGGCTACCACCAGGGAGGAAGGGGGCTTGGCCTTGCTTTAAAGTGGAGCAGTCGCCTCAGCTCAGAGAATAAACACCTCACTGGCAAGTTGCACACCTTGGCAGCATGGTGTGTGGGAGACAGGGCAGGCTGGGAGTGCAGGGACTTGTGGGCCAGCCCCAGCAATGCCACCTATAGCTGGGTCACCTTGGGCGAGTTGCTTGACCTTTCTGAGCCTTGGCTGCAAGAGGAGGGCACCAGACCCACGCAGGCTGGACGAGCCTGTGCTAGCACCTGCAGCATCCCAGGTGTGCAGGCAGCACTCAGCCACTTGCACCCAGGACGCTGTTTAGGGCTGAGGGGTGCTGGGGTGGGGGACACCATTTGCAGACAGGTGCTGTGGTCTTTTGGGAGGGCTGGGTGTGGTTGCTTGGAGAGACTCCGATGGCCTATTATGTCCCCCAGGTCAGTTTGGTGTCCTTCCCCCGGAACTGCCAGCCACCAGCAGAGCCCACCCTCTTCATGGAAAGCTTCATGCGGTGGCCCCCTGGTGATGGCATCCGACAGTGATGTGAAGATGCTGCTGAACTTCGTGAACCTGGCGTCCAGCGACATCAAGGCAGCCCTGGACAAGTCTGCGCCCTGCCGACGCTCCGTGGACCATCGCAAGTACCTGCAGAAGCAGCTCAAACGCTTCTCCCAGAAGTATTCCCCGGCTCCCTCGGGGGCTTCCGGGCAGAGCTGCAGAGCCCTACCTGAAAAGGGGGCCTGAGGACCGGCCCGGGAGGCTGCTCCTCGATTTGGGCCCTAATTCCAGCCCCCGGCGGGGGTGGGGGCTGCAAGGAGAAGGTGCTGAGGAACCCCTGCAGGGAGGAATGTCTTGTTAAGGAGCAGCTCCCCCCAGGGGCAGCATCCAGAAGCTGCCTGGCCTGGCCAGGTGCCAATGAGGAAAAGACAGCTGCCTGCCTCCTTCTGGGAAGAGCCGAGGCCCATCCACAGCTACCATGTGGGGTTGGAGGGGGGACTGGGCCCCAGGGAGGGACCTCCCTATGAGGGTAAGAAAAATTGCAAGGGCTTGGAGCCCCTGGGGCCTGAGACTGCCTCAGTGCCCATGTCTCCAAGCGCCCTGGCTGAAAAGGAGTCACTCAAGATGCCGGGGGTCTCCCTGGTGGGCCGCGTCAATGCCTGGAGCTGCTGCCCCTTCCAGTACCATGGACAGCCCATCTACCCGGGCCCTCTGGGGGCCCTGCCTCAGAGTCCTGTCCCCAGCCTGGGCCTGTGGAGGAAGAGCCCGGCCTTTCCCGGGGAGCTGGCGCACCTCTGCAAGGATGCGGATGGCCTGGGGCAGAAGGTGTGCAGGCCTATGGTGCTGAAACCCATCCCCACCAAGCCGGCCGTGCCCCCACCCATCTTCAACGTCTTTGGCTACCTCTAGGCGGGCTGAGAGGGACTCAGTCCCCACCTCTGGCCTGCAGGAGTATGGAGGTCCCCAAGGCGCTCTCCTCCGAGGAGGTGGCTGGGCCACAGTGTGGCCTCTTCCTTTTGTGTCTGTGTGGGAGGATTGGGGTGGGGCTCCTCAGGCAGTCACCTTTCAGCCTTGCAGCCTTGGAAGCTGTGGGGCTGGGCCTGGTTGGCCCCTCCCCAAGCAGGCCAGGGCCCAGCAGCTCATCCCGCTGTCTCTGTGCTGACCATGGGTGGTGGGATGGTGCCCCTCGTTCCCACCACCCCAGAAGCCAGAGTTACACATCTGTTCACCTGCCACCCACTGTGTGAGCCAATCTCAGTTGTTGTTCTTCTTGTTCTTTGTAAATATTGAGAAAGTTGAAAGAATAAAGACATTTCTTTTGGAGTTTCCACATCGTGGGTGTCAGGAAGTTGAATGACCCCCAGGCTGAGGGATCTGGTAGCAGTGGCTGGTTCCAGGGACGCCAGGACTGGCTGAAGCCTCTGAAATATCTGGGAATGGGCGCTGGGGCCAAGAGCTTGGTTCAAAGAAAGGAGGGTGAGGAGGGGAGGAGAGGAGCCACCAGGGAAGGACATGCCCGGGGTCCAACACGCTCCGGAGAACAGGCGCCGGAACCAGGGAGGTGGGGCTGCAGTCCCAGCTCTGCTATGTGCTGTGGGGCCCCACCCTTCCTCTGGGGGTCTCCTCACCCGCCCTGCAGGATGATGAGAATGGGTCTCTCTGCAGTGCCTTCTGCTCTGTGTACAGCCTCAGGGCAGCCTCTGTGCCAACCTGGTTGTGCCCAACTCTGGTGAGAGGGAAAATCAGGCCAAATAGGAGTTTGGTCCCTTGTGGGCAAAACAGGTAGTTTGACCAAATTGTTCCTCTTGTACACACAGTCTTGGAGTCTGTGTCCACAGGCAAAATAAATCAATTTCAAAAATAATAGTGAACTCCTCTGAATCTCGTTCCCTCCAGCACATCCAAAGGGATCCTCTCCAGTTCATTTAGATTCCAGGTTACCTGCGGATGGGTCTCTCCCCTGGGCCTGGCACACACCAGGTGCCCCATCAATGCAAGGATGAGGCCTCTGCCTGTGACAGTGCAGAGGGCAGCACCAGCGGCAGGAAGTGGCCCTGGATTTTGCCCTTTAGTGTCCTACTAGCAAAGTCACCTGAGGGGCCTCCACCTGCACACAGGCCCAGGTTTGCTCTGCTGCTGAGGACGGGGCTCTGTGGCTGATAGAGGGTGGGCGTGCCGGCGTGCCCAGCTGCTTATTTTATTAGAACACAGTTTCACAACTAGAGAAGGGTGCAGGGGGCCAGTCCTGGCTGGGACTACGGTGCTCTCATCAGCAGCACGATGTTGGACACATTCATCCTTCCTCTGTGCCTCAGTCTCCTCATCTGTACAATGGAGGACTGGACTGGGAATAGGAAACAGGTGCACCTCCCCTCCTCTGCACCCCAGGCAAGTACCGGTTGCTTGCAGGCTCCCTCCTTTGGAGACTGGACATGGCCCCTGATTCTTCCTCACTAATACAGGCTGCAAGATTGGTGGTCGCCAAGGGCCCCTCCTACTTGTCTTGTTTTATTTCAGGATCCCCCTGGAGTGGGGGAGTTCCTGGAGGGGCAGCCCCCTCACCGGGAAACCAGCCAGGGGTTTCTGTCCAATGGCCTCTGAAGACTTCAAGGTCACAGAAACAGGCACAACCCTGGCAGAGCTGTTCAGAGTCATTACCTGGCCCATGGGATGGGACGATCCTCAACCTGGACCCTCAGCCTCAGGCTGCTCTGGTCTTTAAGAGCAGAAAGGGGCTGGGGGTGGGGTCCCTCCTCTGCCCTCCGTGCAGCATCGCACAGGCCCTCTGGATCCATGTCGATGAGCCTCAGCTCCCTACAAACTGCATAGCAGGGGTTTAAATGCCTGCATCCTGGCCTGCCATCTACCAGCTGTGCAATCTTGGGCAAGTTACTTAACCTCTCTGTGCTGAAATTTCCTCATCTGGAGAATGTGATTGATAATAGACCTGCTGCATAGGTTGTTGTGAGGCCAATGTGAGTGCCCTGGCCCACTGTCACCCAGATGCTCAAAGCATCACCAACCACAAGTCGCCTCCTGTAGTTGTCTGGTGGTGTCTGTAGGTCCTGCCATGCTGACATTTTAATACCGTTTATGGGCTGTGCTGCCCAGGGATGATGTGCCTGGACCATCCAACCAACCACACCCGCTAGCGGAGGAGCCGAGCTCCGGTGCACGTTCTCTCAGGGTGCTGCCTGTGTCCAGTCCTGCCTGGGCTCTCTGATAAGACTGGCCTGTCCCTGCTCACAGCCCCAGGGGTACCTGCAGATCCATTCATTCAAAAGTTGGGAAGCAGAAACCTGTACTAAGACATGACCTGATGGAAGCCCTGGCAACTTCATGCCCCCACGTGGAAGTCAGCTGGGGGAAAACACGCATCTAGGAAAGCTTTGGTATTGAAAGTAAGTTTTAAATCCTGCTGCAGTAACAATAGCACATACTCTCCTAACTGCAGAGTGAATGGCATTGGTTCAAAGTAAAACCCGGAGCCAGTCCGGTGTCCCCACCCCTTCACAATCCCCGACGCCCACCACTGGGTCAAGTAGGCTCCTGCTCACGAAGCAGAATCTCTGTCGGACTCTCAGGGCTCTAAGTGTTCTCCGATGCTGCCAGATGTCCCTGAGGCTGCAAACCTCTTGGGGCTGGGTATTGCGGGAGGGGCCCGCTTCTGCAGAGGGAGGTGGCTGTAAAGTGCTCTAGACAGGAGTGATGGTCAACATACATCATGAATGGCACAATGTGAGCCCTGACCAACTGGAACCAACCTACTGGAGCAGGCCCAGGCCAGGAATGACCCCCTTAGCTGCTGGGTTGTGGGGAGGTGGGGGCAGAGACATAAGGAGGCCAAGGCTGGGCATGGCACTTGCGGGGGAGGGGCTCTGAGCAGCGCTAACCTGCAAGGACACACGTACATTAGTATTCTAAGAACCCAAATGCAGCACTGGTGCATGTCAGACCAGGAGGTCCCACACCCTGCAAATGTCGAGTACAGAGAATACGGTGGCCAAGCCCCTCCCCACACCTCCCACTCAGCCCTTCAGCCTCACCTCCTCCAGGGTGGCACCTCCCACAGACCGGCACACTGCTCTGCCCAGTACCTGGGTCTCTGGGTTGGGAGATTTGTGGCTGCTGCCTTACGACTCTCTAGGACGTAATGTGGCCCATGAGATGCTGTTGGTTAAGAGTCTGCCCACTACCCATCCTGGTCCACACACGCCCCAAACAACTCACACACTGGCCCTGAATGCCTCATCCCGTCACCACCCACCACCCCTCAGGTCACTCTGACCAGCAGTCACCTGAGATGCAAATGCCTTCCCTTTGGCTTCTGGGTCAGCAAAGGCATTCTTCCATCAGAGTCTCCCCTGTGAGCTGACCCCTACTTGGCAACTTACCCCTGGCTCTCGGGGTTGAGTATCCCAGTGAGGAATGATGCAGGTTTCCTCTGGGGCTTCTTTAGGGTCCCTGCAGGTTCTGCCCGGTGTACAGCAAGGCCACATGGGACTGTGGCCAAGCACTGTTAAGCTGGAATCCCAGGGACTTGCTGTGTGTGCCCAGGCAAGTCCCTTCCCCCTCTCTGGGCCAGTTTCTTATTTGTACCATGAAGGAGCGGGTAAGACCTGGTTGACCTTTGACCTGTGGCCAGCAAGTGCTGCTTGGAAGACTTTTCTCTGGGAGTTCTGATTCCATAGAAGCCCAGTATGTCTTTAGCCAGGCATGGTGGCAAGCCTCTACAGTCCCAGCTACTTGGGAGGCTGAGGTGGGAGGATCACCTGTGCCCAGGAGGCGGAGGTTACAGTGAGCTGAGATTATGCCACTGCATGTCAGCCTGGGCAAGAAAGTGAGAGTCTGTCTCGAAAAATAAAAAGAGAAGAAAAGAAAAGAAACCCAGTGTGTCAGAGCCAGCAAGGCCACCAGGGGCCAGCATGTCTCACCATACAGATGAGGAAACTGAGACTCCAGAGGTGCAAGCCAGTGGCAGAGCCGAGCCTGGAGCCAGTGCTCCCCTCCACCAATCTATTGTTTACAAAGGCCAGAAACTACCTTTGACCTTGCTTCAGACACTACTGGATCCTGTGGCTGGCCTGGCACAGGCTCTCGGCCAGGTGGCCTGCTCTGGTGTTGCTGCAGAGCAGCCTGGACTCAGTGGCTTCACTCACGCTTGCAAAGGGAGCACTGATAAGTTACTGCAGCTTCCATGGAAACAGGGCATGCTACATCTCTGCGCTTGGGACCTGGAGAAACCCGCAGAGAGTGCCACACGGTGGCGACAGCACCTGAAAACAGGATGACAGCTCCTGCTCTGCCCACCCCACAGGGCCACAAGGACAGAGGGAGGCGCGGGGGCCAGGGCTCCATATATGCTCTCAGGCTTGATGCCTTTGCAAGGGCTGACCATGGCCATCACTCTAGCGCCATGGCTCGCAGTGCCCAGTATTTAATTATTTCCCCTAGTTTCTCAACAACCAGCAAAGCAGGGTTGAGCAGGGTGTGAAAACAGAGTTCCAGGAAACGTGTGTGGCAACTGCAGGTTCGAGAGGCATGTGGGCCCCGAGACTGTGACGGAGCTCCCTGTTTCCATGGTGATTGAACCAGGAGAAGAAAACCCATTGGGCCATTACCGGGTCTTGGCTAGGGAGGGAAGGATACAGCCTCTTGGGTCTTTCAGGAACGCAAACAAAAGTGACACATTCAGGGGTCCTTGTGCCCCGTCCCCACCCCTGCCCCATTCCCACTACTGCCACAAGCAAGGCTGAGGACCTCAGGCCCTGGGGGGTCTGGTGAGAGGGACCTTGCTGGGCAGTTGTCACATGTGTAGCATTTATTGTATTAATACTTAACAAAGCCCTCCAAGACCCAGGGTCCCCCTCCCCCCGCTCTGGGCCACGTCTTCATCTTAGTCTTTGGGGGAGAAAGCTCTGAAGTCAAGTGAAGAGTTTTCCAGAGCAAGTGGAGGGGCCCAGGGGAAGGCTCTGAGCCCACCTTCCCCAGACCACCTCAAGCTCTGCCCTGGCCCAGGAATGGAGGTTTCTGCCATTCCCAAAGGCAGAGAAGTGCTGGGATCTGCTCATCAGTTTGTAAACAAATGATTCTTCTCCTCCTTGACACATTCAGTTCTCTGACCTGGCCAAAGCTCTGGCCCTGAGACCCAGTGAGATCCTGGCAGCTATCCCGGCTGAGAGGGAGGCAGCCTGCAGCCTCGTCTGTCACTAGGTCCCCTTGGAGTTGGGGACACCGACATCCTGAGACTTAGTAAGAAGAGTCCAAGGGGCTACTCCTCTCTCCCTGTGGCCCCAGTTACTGGGTGTTCTCGTATTTCAGGTATCTAATCAGCCTGCCTGGGAGCGGCAAGGTGTCTAGTAGTTTTATACGGTATTTCCCAATGGCCTTTCGAACCCGCAGCCGGCAAAGATGAGCCAGAGGTCTTGGAGGTTCTGGAAGAAGGAGGGAAAAGAGAGAGGCTGAGTTGTCGTTTGCAATCAGCAAAGGATGTGCATCTGTGACCCCAGCCTAGGGGGAGGCACCTAGCTGATGTGGCTGGGGAAGAGAGGGGTACCTGCACCCCAGTCCCTGCTAACTAAAGAGACCCAGCAAGGCATCTTCCCACTGTTCACCCCCTCATTGATCTGTACAGCCCAAGCAGTCGACAGAGTGGTTATCACACCCATTTCACTGGTGAGGAAACCGAGGCTTAGCGAGGTTCTGACCCTTGCCCGGGATCCCTCCTGGGACTAGAGGTGGTGCCTCCCTCCTCTTGACCCCTTCCTCTTCACATACAACCTGGGCCCCAAATACGGCCTTAGCAATGGGGTCTGAGGGTCTGACCTCTTAAGTGCCCCCACACATGGAATTCAACTCAGAGCTCCCTGTGGTGCTGAGAGGCCAGGGTAAGAGGGTGGAGACTGGCAGCTCCCCCTCCGGCCCCAGAATCCCACCTGGCTGCCTCCCCCAGCAGCCAAGGAGCGGAGTTTTCTCAGCTGGGGAGTGGGTAGAGGTAAGAGCAGGGATGATTGCATTTAGTAATGGGGTAATTTATTTCCATCCTGAGCAAAGGGTCAGATACAGAGAAACGGTCTGCTGAATCACAGAATGTCATTCATTCATTCATTCACCAAGCACATGCTGAGCCCCCTTGCTGCACCTGGCTCTGTGTTTGGGCCAGATATGCAGAGGTGCCTGCCCAGAGGCTCTGGGGGAGGCTTCTACAAGAGACGGTGCCCTCTGAGTGGGGTCCTGAGGGGTGGGCAGGAATCTCCAGGGAAGGGAGACAAGGGCATTCTAAGCAGGGAAAACAGCAGGTGGCAAGGACAGGAAGTCAGGCAAGCCTGGGGCTGGAGGGGCAGGTGGGATGTGGACCAAGGCCAGAGGGCCAGGCGGCTGGAGCGCTGCCTAGCGATGCATCCACACACCCATCACCGTGTTCTGACACCTCCACTGCCCTCTGAGCCGCCTTCTGAGTTCACTGCCGTCTGGGCTCAGATTTTTCTACTAAAAATCCGAGTACCCCAAAGAGCAGGGAGCGTCATTCCTGTTGTCCAGGCATCTTGTCTGGTTAGTTCCTATTTCTATCTCTTAAATGCTCTGGTCTGGATAAAAAATAATATGGTTACCTTGTACATAGAAGGTCTTGAATACATATTCAGTTAATGGCTGAACTGGAGTAATTAATTATAGGCATTGAGGCCAGTTAGGACACTTTTTGAATAGTCCAGAAAAGAGATGGGGAGACCATTAGGTAACGAGCTTAGAATATAACCTTCCCCTCCAGGAAGCTCAGCATAGGCTGCTGGTGAGCAGAGGACACAGAGCCACGAGGGCTGGGCAGGCCATCCATGGGCTCTGGGTGCTTCTTCCCAGAATAACGATGTGGACGTCACAGTATTAGACAAACAAGCTTGTGGGGGACTGCCTTGCAGGTGGAAAGTGGGCTTTAAAGTAACCCAAATAGGTACTGGTTAAAAACGATTGGTTTTACTGGCTAACAAATATGTACTGCACACTAAGGTCTCTGCAGGGTTTTCCCAGGGGCATGGCTGAGTTGTGGGGGGATCACCCGTCTCTAAGGAAGGCAGGAAAAGCTGACAGAATGGGTGGCACTGTCACCTAGGCTTAGACTGCTCCACCCTCTAGTGGCCAGGGATTGTGGTGGCAGCAACCAATTCATGAGTTCCCTGAAGGTTTATTGTGTGTCTAGAGTTGAGCCTCAAGTGAATGGGCAAGTTGATGCCTCCCTCCTATCACTGCCCCAGGAACTTTATCAAAGGCTTCAATTCAAGTGTTTTCCAAGCACCTGTGCCAGTGAAACATCCCACAGTACGTTTGGGTTCACAGGGGTGTGGGGATCAAGGATGAACACGGTGAGTCAGAGTTGGGGGCACGGGGTGGGCCCCCGAGGCTGCACAGTCTCACCTGGGGACAGAAGCAGTAGTGGTGGAATGACGATGACCTGCTGCAGGCCAGCCTCTGTACTACTCCTTTGACAAACACTTGGCCAGAGCAGGACTGTGCCCTCAGAGCCAGAGAAAGCCCTGGGGTAGCTGGAATACCACTGCACACATGCCCATTTCTGTCACCTGCAGTATCCTATTTGCTCAGGTGAGCTCCATAAGGCCTAAGAGGGACTCTGGCTTCCTCAGCCTGACTTAGCCAGGCGGCCCCATCTACTCTGTACACATCAGAGGGATAGTGGCCAAATCCTACTTCGCACTGTGACTGGCACAGTTCACGTGGGTAGAACTGAAAGGGGTTGGCCCAGGCGCCTCGGTTCAGGTGGTGAGAGGCCCTGCCCACAGTCACTCAGCATAGGCCCTAGCAAGGCTGGCTCCAGGGTTCAGGGGCCTGTCTCCCACACCAGGGTGTGCTGTGCACCAGCAACTTTGGTGTCATCTGGGAGCCTGCTGAAATGCAGACTCCCTGGCCCCATCCCAGATCTGCGGAATCAGAAGCTGCATTTTTAACAAGACACCCAGGTGCTTGGTGTGCACTTCAGTTTGAGACACCCTGGATCACCCTTCTCTCCTCTCCCCTGCCACAGTGCCTCCTGGTGTCCCCAAATCGTTCACAACCTACTCTGAAGGTCCTGATACCCCTCAGGGAAGTATAGCTGTTTAAAACATCATGGGAAGATGTAGTGGAGAGACTCTGGGGCTGGTCAAACCTGGGTTTGAATCCCAACTCTGTCACTAACCAGCTGTGACTTTGGCCCAGGTGGCACAACTCTCTGAGGCGCAGATTACTCACGTTTCATCCAAGGAGTTACAGACACATGGTGTGTGACATGCAGCATAGAGAATGGCATGGAGCAGGTGCTCCCAGGGTTAGGAACGGTCGCATTCCCTGAGGCCTGGGCCTCAGTCAGGTAGGGAGATCTGCCAGCCTCGGTGGCGGCAGCAAGTCCCTACCTGCCTTCTCCTTGATGACGGCCCAGTCCTCGAAGCTGTCAATGTGCTCCTTCAGCCTCGAGCAAAGCTGCACGTTGCCCACGTAGTCCAGGAGGACATCGATGATGGGCCCTGCCCAGCGGCTCACCTCTGGGGCAGACACGAACTCACAGAACTGAAAGGGAACATGCCGGGACCAAGAAGTGAGTTCACCTCACCTACAGCAGCCTGAGGCCACGGAGCACAGGGGATGTGTCCAAGTGCACACCAAGCATAGATACTGTCCCCTAAACAACGTCCCCTCAACACAGGCTTCTGCTGCCCAAAGTGGAAGATGGGCAACTTGAGCAGGTCACATCACCTCTGAGCCTCAATTTTCCTGTCTATAAAGTACGTATATGAAACAAACTCCAAAAGGAATTTTTTTAAACATGAGAATCAGGTATATGAACATAAACTTTGCACACAGTAGGCAGCCCATGAATGATCGCCATTAACCATTATAGTAATTATCTCCAGGAGATGAGTGCGTCTAACGTCCTTTTAAGTTCTGGCTTTTAAACCAACCACATGGACATGTCCTGCCTCGGGGTCGCTGGCTTTGTTTCTGACCCGACCCTACACCAGCCTGCTCTTGACACCCCTTTCCGGAACATTTTTACTTCACTTCGCATTCCAGGTGCAGCCCCTTAGTTCTGCAGAGTTCTCCGCTCCACTATGGGTTCCTTAAATTCCCCAAAGCAGTGGACCACAATAAGGATTGTTCCAATGCACCACTAAGTTCTGCAGCCTCTAAAGTGAGCTAACCGCCGGTTCCGCTGCCTCCTAGTGTGCTAACTCCTAGTGTGTGCTAACTCCTAGTCGACCTCCCTCCTAGTGCGCGCTCCCTCCGAAGCGCCCTAACCATTAACCCAGGCTACCCAGGACGTAGGTTGACCACCGTGCTCTGCTGCCCTCAAAGCTGTCCAACACTCCCGCGGAAGGAGTCCACGCGGCTCCCAAGGAGCGCGAACCTCCTCCGCCACCGCCCACGCGCGCGCGCCCCCAGGCCACACCCCCGAGGCGCGCTCCCCGCCGCCGGCGCGCGCCGCCCACCTGCACCACGCCGGGCTCCTTGTCCGCCGCGGGCTCGTCGTTGAACCTGCTGGAGGGCTGCGGGGCCGGCGGGTGCGGGCCGTTGCCGTAGAGGCACGAGAAGCAGGGCTCGCCGTCGCAGCCCAGGTCCATGAGGAACTTGAGCAGCGACAGGCACTTCATGGCGAACATGATGGTGGCGGGGAAGGCGGTGGGGTGCGTGACGATGTAGGCGTCGATGTTCGCGCCGTGGTCCAGCAGCAGCTGCATGGTGCGCAGGCAGCCGTGGCGGATGGCCACGAGCAGGGGGGCTGATGACGTCGCGGTTGGGGTCGGCGCCGTGTTCCAGCAGCAGCTCGGTGGCGTACACGTTGTTGTTGACCACCGCGAAGTACAGTGCGGAGCTGCGCCGGTCCTCGTAGAGGCGCGCGCGCTCGGGGGCCAGCGGCGTGTTCACGTCGAAGCGCGCGTCCAGCAGCGCCTCCAACACCTCGTCGTGGTTGCGCTCGGCCGCCAGGTGCAGCGGGCTGATGCCGCTACGGCGCACGCGCGTGCGGCTGGTCACGGGCAGCAGCATCTGAACGATCCTGCGGGGCCGAGGGGCGGGCGCGGGTGAGGGGAGGGTCGGGAAGGGACCGGTCCCGCCCCGCCAGCAGCGGCGCAGGTCCCACCGGCAGGGGGCGCCGCGGGTCCACCATTCTCACCCCACTGGGGAAGGTGGGTCGGCTGCCGTCCCCGCTTTACAGATAAGGAAACTGAGGTTCAGAGAGCTTCAGCCACCTTCCCCAAGTCACATAGCCAGTAAGGGGCAGAGCTGGGCGTCAGACCCAGAACCTTTGGCTTCCGAAGTCTGAGTTCTAAAAACCTCAGCCAGACTGCACTAGGGTTTCAAGAAGCTCCCACTGATTGATTTCAGGCTAAGGGCTGTGGCCCGTTGCCAGCTGAGTCATCTGGAGGAACTGATGGGAAGGCCCGGCCCCCAAATCCAATGAATGTCCAACCTCCTCCCTGCGGGAGGCAGTAGACGTTTGGAGCCAGATCCTGCTCTCTCTTGGGGAGGACGGACAGGAACAGCCAGATCCAAGAACTCCTGTGCCAGGAGGCTCCTACAGACAAGTGCTCTTGGGTTTAATCTTTACAGTAACCCCTAAAAAAGCAAGGCTCATCATTCCCATTTTGCAGATGAGAAGATTCAAAGCTCTGAGAGGTTAAGGGCTTGCCCAGCCATACAGTCAGAAGAGGGGGAACCAGGGCATGTGCCCTCCTCTGACTCCAGGGCTGAGCTGTCCTGCATCCCTATCTTGCTGTTCTGGGACCCCAGTGAAGTCATTGGATCCTGAGGACAAAAGGGAACAAATGTGTTTGGCCCCAACTACTTCCGCCCCAGGCCCCAGTCAGCCCACTGTGACCATGAGGTCACTTGTGCTCCTCTCCCGTGAGTCTCATCACCTCCTCCCCCCAAGGGCTGACGCTAGCTTCTCCCAGTCTCTCTGCCCCCACCTTCTGCGCGTGGAGAACTTGGTCAGCTGCTGAAGCCTGAGCTCCCAGAACCACCATTTCCTCTTTCCTAAAACTCCAGCCCTGACCTCAGCACTTTACCTACTGTACTATATTATCCTCATTTCAGAGATGAGGAGACAGAAGCCCAGAGTAGGTAAGTGACTCCTCCAGGGATGCACAGCTAGTAAGTGATGGAGCCAGGATTTGAACCCAGGCAGTCTCACCCCAAAGCTACACTCTTAAAACTCCCCTACTTCTTGTGTAGCACTCAGGGTGACAGTTAACATATCACGGGGCTTTGCAATCTTCACAATGTGTTAACTTGCCTGCTCATTTTACCTCCGCTGCAGCCCTGGGTGAGAGTGGCTGGAGCAGGCCTGCGGCCTTTTTTTTAACAGATGTGGCTCAGAGAGCTGAATTGACTAATCAGGGGTCATAAGACAACGCTGGGGGCTCAACCCCAGGACTCTTGGCCACTTTTCTTGGCTCTCTTCTCTTAGACCCCTGCCACCTGCAAGAACAAGGTCCTGCCACCAGTGTGATTCCAGACCCTAGTCCCTGCTGACAGGTGACCTCACAGCCTTGTGTGGGACTCCAAGGAGGTGGCCATTGCGGGGGATGGGGAAGCAGGTGCCGCTAGGCCCATTCCCATGCCTCTCGCTTCCTGGCACGCGGACTTCCTGGAAATCTGATGCCAGTGACCTCCTGCTGGGATCTCAGTGGAAAGTATTGTTATTGTTAGTGATGCTATGTTTGGCTAAAATCTGCCTCTAAAACCTCAAAAGGAAATTCTCACACCCAGGGGGACTAATTGCCTCCTAATTTCTATTTGTGTAGGCACAGGAGGCCTGACTTTGCTCTGCAGAGGTGCTGGTCAAAGGCGGGCCTGGGGCCTCACCCTGGATGGCGGCCACAAATGCTCCACTAACAGCTGTAACGTGCCCACAGCGAGAGGCGCTGCCCCGGGGCAGCTGGCCAGATGGGGCTGGGATCTCTGGCAGGTCACAGCTGGTCTCCGGCAATTCTCCATGAACCAAGGGAAAGTGGCAGAAATGTGGGAACTTGAACACTGTCTCAGTAATGCCGTGAATCATCTTATTGCCGTAGGTCTCTGCTAATTGGAAAGTGACTGTGTAATGCTGGACAGGCTCTGGAGATCAGTGTGTCCAGCTCTCCCATTTTACAGAGGGTAACAATTGAAGCCCAGGCTTGGGATGGAGAACAGAGTGAGGTTGGACAGAAGGCGGATGGTGCACTAGAGCAAAATGCAGGTCTCTAGATGCCCAGGGCCAGGCCTTCTACGATGCCCCGCTCCTCCCAACCACAGGAGGGGCCGTGTTGGCAGCCCCACTGCACATCATCACTCCTCTCCCAGCCCATTTGTGGGGGCAGAGGACAGGAGGACAAGGGGTAACCCCACCAAACAGTCTGGCTCTTCCCACTTCTCCCACAGGCACGTGTTGGGACCTCAGAGTACAATTGCTCAGCGGCGTCTTATAAAGAGGAGCAAAGGTGACCACTGCCTGATAGAATCGTAGGTGTCTGGAAGGATGGCTCTCGACCTCTTCCTCGTCCCCTCCCCCAGTGCAGAGGCCACACCAAATAGCTTAGCTTTGCCTGTGTAGCCCTGAGACCAGAACAGATCCAGCTCAGGGTCACTCCAGGAAAACCCAGTGCAGCGGTGTGGCAGGTACTGAGCTATCTCTGACCTTGGACCTCATTCTGAATCACTGGGCTCCTGCCTCGATCCTGGGACCCACCAGCATCTGAAGCCTGGCATCCTTGCCCCAGGCCCAGGTTCCCACTCTGGGATTCTAGTTTCCTCAAGGCAGCAGCCTTGCCATACTGCCTGGCCCTGGCTCTGATACCTTTCTGAATCTAGCCCAACAGCAGGAGAATGGGCAGAGAGCTTTGAGCCAACGCAAGCTGTCCTTAGCTAGAGAGGGGCCCAGCATGGGCAGTGGGGGAACCGGGAGGCTCAGAGTCAGGGCTAAGGGCTTACACACCAGCTCTGCCTTTCAGCACTGGGCCAGCGCAGGCCTGTCACTTAACCTCTCTGAACCACACCTAAAGCAGAGGGGTAATTATTTGTAATAATGGTGGTGACGATGATGATGTTAGCTGTAGCTACCCTTTATTGAGCTCCAGTGGGTTGCCGTGAGCACTTTACCCCCTCCCTTCCTTAGTCATAATTGTGCTAATATTACTGAGCGCTTACTATGTGCCAGGTACCATTTAAAGTGGTCCTCACATTTATTTTCTTAATTCAATCCCAGCATGACCCTTAGAGCTAAGAACTTGATCTCTTTTACTCATTTACTCAAAACAACACAGCAAGGTAGGACTGCTTCCAATCCCAGGTCCAGGTTCCAAAGTACAATTTAGTAATCTTTCACCAAGGCTGCTTTTGAAGACAAAATGATATCTTACAAATGAGTCTGATCGGCCTGTAGTTGGCAGCAAATAAACAGTGGCTCTTGGTATCTTGACCACCACAATGACTGCAGCCCACTGCCCCTGCTGCCCTAAACACAGGCGTTCTGGGTCACTAGGTCACTGTGGCATGGCCTTTGTCAGTGTTCAGTGTAAATTTGGATGGAGGGCTGGGCATGGTGGCTCATGCATGTAATCCCAGCACTTTGGAGGCAGAGGTGGGTGGATCACTTGAGCTCAGGAGTTCAAGACCAGCCTGGGAAACATGGTGAAACCCCATGTCTACTAAAATATAAAAATTAGTCGTGTGTGGTGGTGGACACCTGTAATCCCAGTTACTTAGGAGGCCGAGGAAGGAGAACACTTGAACCCAGGAGGCAGAGGTTGCAGTGAGCCAAGATCGTGCCACTGCACTCCAGCCTGGGCAACAGAGTGAGACTCAGTCTCAAAAAAAAAAAAAAAAAAAAAAAAATTCTGGATGGAGGACTTGACTTTAATATGGGAACCAATTGCCCATAGATGGCTCCATTGCCAGCACTTCTGAGCTTCACTGTGTGACCCTGACTTATTTTCTGTGAGGTTCTCTCTATTGAGCTCTGAGCCTCAGTTTCTCTTTTAACTAATGGGGGATATTAACTTGCTTGTGAATGTGCTTTATAAACTGCTTTTTAATGTATTAAGTGTTCTCTATTTGGCCTTATTCCAGAAAGAATTTCAAGTGGCTTGCAAAGATTGATAAAATACAGCAAAAGTAGTATATATTGGAAGTAAAAGAGAAGGAATATTTAAAAGCGATGGAATCAGAAGTAAGGCCCAGAATGCAAGTCTGTGTTTTCTGTTGGCCACAGAAGAGGCTCTAAGATCCGGATTCTCTATCCAGGCTGCACAGTAAAATCTCCCGGGCAGCTCTTGGACACCCTGAAGCCTCAACCACAGCCCAGACCAGCGGCAGCACCGTATCTTCAGGTGGGGTTCAGGCATCTGGGTTTCTAGTGCAGCCAAGGTCGGAAACTACTGTTTTGGGTGCTATTCTTGGGGCATCTGCTCTGGTCTAACTCACACAGTTTCTTCATAAATCTATCTTTGGTGTTGATCTTTAATTTCATACGGTGGCTTTGCTAAACTGGAAACGAAAAACAGGAAAATGTGTGCCTTGGAGGTGACAGTGACATTGGGATTTTAGAGCTCCTTTCTCGGCACACCCGAATGTCACCCCCTGCACTTAAGTGTGCTGAAGAGAAGACACATCTGGCAAACAGCCCTCAGCTCCTGGTGCTGCCTTCCACGCCTGGGACAGCCAGGGTGTGTTGGCAGGTGGCAGAATGTGGAATGTCTATGGAATGTCACATCAAATCCCCGAGCAGAGGGCCTTTCATGCTGCGTGCCCAGGGGAGGGAGTGATGAGCTTGGGGCTTGCTGGCCAGGGGCCCTGCCGTGGCAGAAGCTGCTGGGAACCAGGCTTTAACCCTTTGTTGGGTAGCCCTCGAAAAGTGGCCCAGCCCCCTCTGAGCCTTGGGGGGACAGAGGGAAATGGGGCTTGGGAGTGGAGGTTGAATAACCAGGGAAATCACCGTGGGAATCCGTATGAATCCAAGGCTGGTGAGTTTAGGGGAACATAAACCATGTCTACAGTGGTTCCAGGCACAACCTGCCTTGCTCTCTGATCACTCCCAAGGCCACCTAGTGCCCCTTCAACTTCTCCTCCAGCTGAGGCCGGACTGCCAACACCTGAGTTCACTTGAAAGCAGCCCAGATGAAGTTCCCAGCCCTGCCGCTATCTCAAAAGTCACTCCCATATCTGGCCTTGGTTTCCTTCTCTGTAAAAGCAGGGCCTGAATTAGATCAATGATCTCTGCAGCTACGGACAGACCGTATCTGATTTGCTCAGGGAGCTTTTCAAAGAGACAGCGGGGCTCCTTCTCTCCTGGAGATTCTGGTTCACTGGATCTGATACGGCATTTTAAAAACAGCCCAGAGGGACATGGATGTGCAGGCTAGAATTGGGGGGCAGTGGGCCAGGAGATGTCCAAAGTGCACCCGTTCCCGCCTGTTCAACCGGATCTCTCTGGGGTCAGGCTCAGGGTCAACTGTGTTTGCCCAACTCTGACTGATGCCCAATGATTTGTGGAACTGAAGAGAAAGGTGCCATCTTGCCCATGCCCGCTGCCCTGCTTGAGCTGCTGTCTTAACTGCACAATCATGGAATGCAGCACTCTCCCTAGTAAGAGTGGTGCACATAGAGCGCCTGAGCACACACCGGGTGCAGGTGCTCTGCTTGGTGCTTTATTTCCATTCTCTATGACTGCATATCCATTTACTGGTCCTCCCACAACCCCATGAGGTGGGTATGACCATTTCCCATTTTACAAATGAGAAAACTGAGGCTCAGAAAGGTTAAGCAACTTGCCCAATGACCTCAGCAGGAACTCACACCCAGATCTGTCAGCCTTGTGGCCTGCTGTGCTGTCCAGAGAAGGCCGGGTCTCCTCTGTGTGTGTACCCGGGGGTGTGGGAGTCGGGAGGGCATCTTTGGTTGGTGTTGGTGCAGGCAGCCTGCTCACAGGGGCCTGGAGCTTTCAGCATCAACTCTGAAGCCTTGAGTCTTCCTTTCAGTCTCTGGAATGAAGAGACTTTCACCTCATTTCCCTCTGCCTTAGTGAAGACGACAAACATCCCCTCCCACACACACAGTCTGTGCTTCTCACTTTCCTCCCTGTCTGGGAGACTGGGGTGTGTTCCCCCAAGTGTCATCAGCGTACATGAGATGGGATTTTAGGTGAAATGTTTTTTTTAAATTGATTGGAAATGGGTAATATAATAGTGTGATAAATGTTTCCTCTTCAAAATAAATTCATTATAAGTAAAAACATTATTCCAAGGAAAAAATACTAAGCAATGAGAGTATAGATCATTTAAAATCAGGAACAAAATCTGTGAATGGACAAAGTTTGGGAACGCTGTCCAGCAAAAGGATCGGGCGCTGGGGTTTCAGCCCTGCCCCTGGGGACAGGGCTTTTAAGGGGCAAGTCTCTTGACTACCAGAGCCTTAGTTTTTTGTCCTGTAAAATGAAAATCCAGGTTGACCTGTATACCCACAGCACAGCATGAGGTCCACATGAGAGACAGATGAGTCATACTCTGGAAATGACCAAGCCCTGTCCATCCTTCAAGGGCAGCTGGAGTTCTGACTCTGCAGCCCAGGTTTCCCCCATGCAGCAGTGTTGCTGGGAATGTTTAAAAACTGGCTCAAGCAGGGCAGAGAGAGGGGGAACGGCTCTGGTTTGTAGCATTTGCCAATTTCCATGCTGTAGATATTCCCCCATGGCCAACTTTAAGCTACCAATGTGAGGTCAACAAACGTGGAGTTGGGAAGGGGTGTGCACAGCCGGTCTGTGAGAACTGGCCCTAGCTGGCTCTGGCACACCTCTGCCTCTGGCCCTGGCTTGTCTCTCTCCACAGGAGCCAGGCAGCTCCTCGGCATGCTCTTTCATGATATCACGAATTCACATGTCTGTGCTTCTTCCCTTCCTCCAGATTGCTCCTCGGGAACTTAAGCCTCTCATCTCGTTCAGAGTATCCAGCACACAGTAAATGTTTAATAACTGCTAGCTCTTATCATTGCTGCATTTGTGTTTTGTAGGTATTCATTGCATGCTTGCTAATTGCCTGGGAAGTTATCTTTGCATTCCTGGACTCCTGGAAATATTCATTAAGTTCAGACTCATATCTGCCTCTCTGGGTAGAATTCCTGTAGATATGACCTTTGGAGCAGGTGAGTACCTGCCACCTATGAGCTGTGTGACTTTGGGCAAGTCACTCAACCTCTCTGTGTCTTAGCTTCCTCATCTAAACAACAGAAATAATAATATCCACCTCAATGAGCTGTTACGCAGATTAAACAAGTCTCTGGTGTGCATAAGGGTTTGCTATTATTATTGCTGCTGCCGTTTGTATAGGCATTCACTCCATGCTCTCTGACTGCTAAGGAGTTTTCCTCTTCTCCATGTGCCCATGATGTTCATTCTGACCTCTCCTGGGCCTTCCTAATCCTGTGGGTGGGACATTCGGGGCTGGCCCACCCCTCCCATCCCCTACCCCCCCGCGTGGGTCTCAGGAGAGCTGCCGGGTGCTGGCGGAGCCTGGGCTGACCTGTAGTTGCCCTCTTGGAGGCGATGTGCAGCGGGAGCAAGCCGTCCTTGTTGGTCTTGTTGGCGTCGGCGCCCTGTGACAGCAGAAACTCCACCACCTCCTCGTGGTCGTTCTTGCAGGCTTCGTAGAGGGCAGACGCACTGTCGCTGGCCTGCGTGTTGATGTCAGCACCTGGGGAAAAAGAAGCAGATCAGCAAGTGACCAAGTGACCAGGGAGTGGCTGTCCTCGATGTAACACCACCGCGTGCTGGGCCTGCTGTGCTAACCACGGTGAGGCACCGGCTCTTTAACATCGACCCTTAGGAAGGAGGAGTCTACCTGGGGCCACCCCCAGCTTCTTTCAACATCAAGACCCAGGGGCCTGGCTGGGTGCGGTGGCTCCTGCCTGTAATCCCAGCACTTTGGGAGGCCGAGGCAGGCGGATCACCTGAGGTCAGGAGTTCGAGACCAGTCTGGCCAACATGATGAAACCCTGCCTCTACTAAAAACACCAATGTGGTGAAACCCTGTCTCTACTGAAAATACAAAAATTAGCCAGGCATGGTGGTGGGCGCCTGTAATTCCAGCTACTCCAGAGGCTGAGGTAGGAGAATTGCTTGAACCTGGGAGGCAGAGATTGCATGAGATCCAGCCTGGGCGATAGAGGAAAACTCCGTCTAAAAAAACAAAAACGAAGGAACGACCCGGTGGCCTGCCAGCTCAAACAGAGGCATCTGAGAGGATACAAGCAGCCACGATGATGCTGGCATTTTCTGAGCACCCACTGCGTGCTGGGCGTCGTGCTTTCCACATGCTACATCTGAATTCACAGTGGTGTCACCCTGTGAGATCAATACTGCTCTTATCTCCAGATTACAAACGGGGGACACAGAAGCACAGAACACCTCGACCACTTGCCTCAGACCGCCCAGCTCATAAAGATGGAGCCAAACTTGAACCCAGATGGTCTGATGGCAGAGGCCATGGTGGATGTTCTGATGGCAGAGGCCATGCTCTTAACCCTCACTGTGTGTAGGAAGGCCTGAACCCTGTCCTGAGAGAAGCCTCACAGGTCTAGGAGAGCACACAGCCCCTAATAAAGGAAAACCCCAATAATGTTATTAATTGCAATTTGCTATTAATATTGCTATTATTATTGCTAACATCGCCGTGCTGTTAATATTGATAGTTATTGCTATCAATAACTTCTAGCTCTTATCACTAGTGCTGTCTGTGCTAGGTACTCCCTGCACGCTTGCTAATTGCTCATTCTCTGCCTTTCACTTCAAGGAGTAAGAGAATTACGTTCTCTCTCCTCCCAAGAAAATACTAGGCCAGGTGCAGTGGCTCACACCTGTAATCCTGGCACTTTGGGAGGCCAAGGTGGGAGGATCACTTGAGCCCAGGAGTTCAAGACTAGCCTGGGTAACCTAATGAGACTCTGTCTCTTCTCTATATCTACTGAGTAGCCCCTGGCCAGGCATGATGGCACAAGCCTATAGCTCCAGCTACTCAGAAGGCTGAAGTGCAAGGATTGCTGGAGCCCAGGAGGTTGATCTCGGCTGCAGTGAGCCAGGATCGTGACGACTGCACTCCAGCCTGGGCAACAAAGGGAGACCCTGCCTGAAAAGCAAAAACAAAAACAAAAACAAAACAAAACCCAGAAACATTAATTCATACTGCTAGGGGGAGGCATCAAGCCTGGTGACAATCTGCCTCCAGCTCAATCTTCTACATCCGCTGCATCTCCTGGATGAGAGAGCGGGAGAGGTGAGGGAGAGAACTGACGTGCCCACAGCTTTCTCTGCAGAAAGAGGGTTCAGGAAGGACATGGAAAACTAAGATGCTGGGAGATGTCCATGGGGCTAAAATCAAAAGCATCTGCTAACCACAGGTCATCTCTCTAAGAATGTTACTGATCTCAGGCTTTCTGGTAATTTCTTATTTTTGATGATGGTGTGATCGGTTTCTGGTCTAGCGGAAAGAGCAGCACAGGCTTTGGCGACAGATGAGAACCAGTGGGGGTGTCTGTTCATGGCTCACAAGCCGTGCAGTCTCAGAAAGCCTTTAGGAGCCTCAGTTTTCTCATCTGTCAACCAGGAATAATAGTACCCACCCCCTCAGGGTTACTGCAGGGAGTAAACAAAATACTGTAAGCAAATGTCTCAGCACAGTGCCTGCCACGGGGGAGCTGCTCAGCACATGCCAGTTGCTGAGGATGTAAGGAGCTGGGCAGAGGGCTTCGTTCTGCCTCCGGCCTGAGGGAGAGACAGTGAGCTGCCCTAACCCTCTGCTGGGCTCTCAGAGGCAGGCGCCCTGGAGGGCCTGGACCCCACCAGCAAAGCTGCCTGCTCACACAAGAAAAATATTTGGGTTGGAAAATGAATTCAGCCCACAAAGTGAACAGACCCTGACTCAGAGTGTCGGCGGGAGACCCGGGCAGATGTTTGGAGTTAGTGAGGTCGCCCTTGCCTGCTGAGCGTGCTGTCCTTCACCAGGACTCCCGGCCTGGGCTCCCAGGACCCTGCCTGTGCCCCTTTGTTCTTATGCTGGGCAGCCCAGATTTGTTCCTGGCTGCAGGGAAGGGCCTGTGTCTATGTTCCCCACTGCTCGGGCACATGCTGAGTGTGCGGATGCCTACCTGGGCCGAGCCCCATGCTGCTGACTGTTATAGGCTTGGGTGGCTGGCAGAGCACAAAGCGTGTGCAGTTTGGAGTCAGATGGCAGTGGGTCAGCATCCAGGCTCAACTGCGACCAATTATTAACCTCTCTGAACCTCAGTCTCTTCATCTATAAAATGGATGAGCACACTACCTACCACATGGGGCTATGGGAAAGCTCCACTGACCCAGTCTGTGTTCACACTTAGCAAGTCTGCAGCAGATGACTACAGTTCAGCCTCAGCGTCTAGATTACTTCTGGCTTCTCTGTTGCTAGAGAGAGAGGGCTATTTCCCATGGAGAGATAAAAGAAATCAAAGGCATACTTGGGGAAGACCAGGATATAATGTTCTGTAACCAAAAGCAAGTCTGCCATGTCTCAGGGTCTTCTGCTGCTGGGCCATCATAATGCAGGCCATATTGTGTTATTTTCTCCCATTAAGATATTTCACAGGCGAAGAGGGCAAAGACCTGGGTTCAAGTCCCAGCTCTGCCACTAATCTGCTGTGTGACCTTGGATAAATAACTTTCCCCACCCTGGTCCTTGAGTTCATCACCCATAAAAGGAGGAGGTGATCTCAATGTTGGCTGAGGTTCCTTCTGGCCCGGAAGTGTGGCGTGGTGGAAACAGAAGTGGTTGGGGTGTCAGGTGACCAAGAGTCTAGCTAGCTCTACAATGGATTAGCTACAGGACTATAGATAAGCCACTTCCTCTGTGCCTCAGACTCCTGGTTTGTAAAATGAAGATGCTGGACTAGATTAGAAAGTAATAATAGGTGGTCCACGGGCCACACTCCCCCATTTGTGCTAATGGCAGATATCACTAGTGGATCCTACGCTCTTCCCACTGAGCCTGGACGTAGCCTCAGCATCCTTCTCAACACAGCACTCTAGGGGGAAACTCTCACTCCATCAGAGTGCCCACAAGATGATCCTTAACTCGCCTTCCCTTAGAGCTGACCTCTGACGTCCTTCCCATGTACCCTTTGGGGACGCCACAACCTAGAGACCCTTAGCCACTCACCATGCTTGGCTAAGAACCTCAGGGCATCCAGCTGCCCACTCTGGGCGGCCACGAACAAGGGGGTGATGCCATAGGCATTCTTGGATTCCACCTTGGCTCCTCCGCTCACCAGGATCTCCATGACCTCCAGGTCATTGCGAGACACAGACTCGTGCAGAGCGGTCCAGCCGCGGTTGCAGCGGTGGTTGGTGTCTGCGTTGTACTGCACCAGAATCCTCACTGCCTCCGCGTTCTTGCGCTCACAGGCTGTGCTCAGGGGGAAGCAGGATGGTCAGCAGGGCCTGGCAGGAGCTGGCCAGCAGAGACGGCATTCATCCGCCTGTCCATTCACTCATCCACTCATTCAACTTTCCACTGGGTGTGGATTAAGTCCCAGTCCCTGCATTGAACCTGGGATATACGACTAAAAGCAATACTGATACTAATATTCACAGTAATACTTGCTGATTCATATGTCAGATACTGGTTCTATCTCAGGCTGTCTGTTCTAAGCATATTTTACAGGATTGACTAATTTAGTCCTCCCAACTTCCCTGAAAGGTGGTAGTGATGTTATCTGCTTTCACAGATAAAGAAGGTAAGGCACAGAGAGGGTAAGTGACTTGCCCAAAGTCACACAGATACTAAGTGGCAGAACTGGGTAGTCAGGCTGAGGGTCTCTGTCCCCTGGGTTGTCCCAGGATGTCCCTATCATTTCCCTTTTCAATGGTACCTGCTTCAGTCCTCCACATTACCAAAGCTGGAAGAACCTTCCTAGATGAGGAGTGGACATTGTGATAATCCTGCTTAACTTCCCCTACTCCAACAAAAGCTACTAATTTAGTTCAGGGTAAAATGCACGTTGTGAGAACAGCTCTGCAAGTCTTCCTTGACCTGCTCTAACCTCCTTTTTAGCCTCATCTCTCTCTAGGCCCCAAACGTGTCCTTGGCTCTGGCCCCAGAGTTCTCACCAGGAGCTGCAGGTGGCATTGGAGTCACCTGGGCACTTGTCCAAATTAACCAGCCCTGGAAGCTTCTCTGTGTCAGTGTCAGTGGGAGGAGGGGTGAGGAATGGGTCAGAGAGACTGGCAGCAGGGGGAGGAGGGCTGCCTGTGTCCCGTTTCAAACAGGACCACAGGCCAAGCCCTCTACCTCTCTAAGGCTTGATTGTCTCACCTGTAAAATGGAGAGAAGAAAATCTTGCGAGGACGCTATGGTAGAGAAACTGTGTGTAAGGCCTGAGCATGGTGCTTGGCACAAAGGAGGTGTGCTTGCAAGACCAGGACCAAGCTCTGGCTGTGGGTTGCCCAGCTTCCTGGGAGCTCCCCTCTGGACAACCAAGTTTCCAGGTGATAGGCATGGTGCCCTGGCAGGCACGGACTCCAGAGAAGACACTTCCACGGTGGGTCTGCAGTGGCTCCCATGACCTACTACTCAGTTCCTGCTGCCCAAGCTGTTCCGAGCACTGGATAGCAGACACATGGGAAATCAGGGATATCTGTCATTTTTCCAAGTACAGAGGCCTGATCGTTTCTGCAGGACCCTGGCTGATTGCTTCAGTGTGTAGGGATGGACAGAAAGCTTTAGAATGTAGTGGTTGAGTGCTGTGTGACATCCAGCCCCCTGAGTTTAAACCCCTGGGGTACACCTTGCTGGGTGTGTGATCCTGGGCAACTCATTTCAAGTCTCCGTGCCTTAGGTCCTCATCTGCGAAAGGGGATACCAGCAGTGCCTACCACATATGTAGATGTATGTGAGGGTTCCATAAGAAAACAGTGTCTGGCATATACGAAACACTCAATCAATGCCAGCTATTGTGATTATTTAGATTTTGACCCTGGGTACTGCTAGGGCAGCCAGCGAACATCCTGGATGATGTACTGAGTAAGCCAGGAGGCCTTATGTTTCTTAAGCAAATGTCCCCGAGGTACATGCTCTCGCATACCCCACGCCTTTGCCAGTGCGGTTCCCCCTGCTTGGCCAGTGGGTAATTCCTCCTCTGTGGTTCAGCTCAGGCACCCCTCCTCTGGATGCCCCTCCGCCATGCTCCCACAATGCCCCCTGCCAAGCTCTTCACTGTTGTCTGTGTTTGGGAACCTAGTGGGCTGGGAGGGTGCACAGGCTGGACGATCGCTTTCCAGCTCCGAGGCCTCAGTGTCCCTCAGTGTCCTGGCCCAAGGGAGGCAGCTGGAAAATGTTGGTAAAATGCATGCCAGAATGTATGATTCAGTTACACAAATTATGCATTTGAGCAGGGGCATGTTGGGGGTTATGCACTTATGGGAGCAACATTCGTTCCCTGTTGCCTGCCCAGCTTCTGGATCCTTCCTCAGGAAAGCCCACTCCGGGGTGGAGGCCTCACCTTTGTAGAGCGGCGTCTCTCGGGATTTGTTGGAGATATCCGGCTCAGCCCCAGCCTGGAGCAGTGCAAGGAGGCAGTCCAGGTGGCCCCGGCACGTTGCCAAGTATAGGGCTGTTTCCTCCTGCAGGGTGCGCTGGTCGATGGCCCCTGGGTACGCTGCAGAGGGCCCACCAGGAAATTCATGAAGGAGGAAGATACTCGGCCTCGCAACACAGAGGCTGTCCCAATTGCCTCCCAATGTCAAGAACAGGGTATGACATCCTCCGAAATTTACCAACTACAGTCTGCATTCATCTGGCCCTTTCACAGGCCATTTTAACTTCCTGGTTGTACAAGTCCAGCTCAGATGCCACCTCCTCTGAGAAGCCTTCCCTAACTGAGCCCCCGCCCTCTTCGAATACTCCTGTCCTTCCCTTGAACTCCCACCAGCGATTGCTGGAAACCCACTGCCACATGCCAGGGTTTCTTGGAGTGTGGGGGACCGTTTGGGGTCTGTGCTGCTTCAGGGCAGAGGTGACACCTTCCTGCAGGAGTTGCCCTTCTGAATCTGGCTCAGCAGGAAGACGGGGCTCATAGAAAAGGCATGGCTGGCCCAGGGTCCCACAGCAGGTGGGGAATAGCCTTGGCCGGACACAGGCACAGCTGCAGTATTTTTCACACCGTATCAGCCCCTGTGACATTCTGGAACAAGTTGGCAGCGGCTCTCCCAAAAATCAGCCCTCCCTCATTCCTTTTCTAGGAATTAGGCTCTCCTGTCCTCGGAGGCCTGGAGAAGTGGCAGTGGGGGTGTCTGTTGGAGGGTGGGGACAACTCATTTCCCCCACTCCTAACTCTGTGACTGTAAATGGAGGTGATAGCCTTGCCTGCCCATGTCACCAAGGTGGTTGTGGGTAAAGAACATGTAGCCCCAGGAACAGCAGCAGTTCCCCCAGTCCCTTTCCCATCTCTGGCCACACCCAGAGCCCCGCCTCACCTCGCTGCAGGACGTTGAGGCAGCCCAGCTGGCCATAGTATGCGGCCTCGTGCAGCGGCAGCCAGCCCTCCTTATTGGGCTCTGCGAGATTCTTCCCTTCCTTGATCATGGTCTTCAAGGCCTCTTCATCGCCATCCTTGATGGCCTTTATCAAGGGGTCCACAGGCCTGCAAGAGCAAGGAGTGGGTCAGTCCTCAAGGTCAGGCTGAGGCCAGGCCAGGGGGCCTCTCTCCCAGGAAGAGGGCAGGGCCTGCTAGGGGCTGGGAGCCAGTGGTGGCAGTGGGGTCACTCCGTCCTCATCCCTGCTGGTTCTAGGATTAGCACTCAGTCCCCTGCAAACCAGTGGCTGCAAGAGGACTGGGGGTCCCTCCATCCCTGTGGCTTTCCATGGCTGCAGTGAATGTTATACCAAGACCAATCCTACCAAGAGGATTCAGGCACACAACGCCAGCCTCCCAAGGGGTGGCTAACCACCCACATGGAAAGCCCTTGTGATAATTAAATAATGCTTTCCCTGAGTATAGCGCTCCAGTGTTTATCAGGCATGCCCACCTCGGGGGCCCCTCTTACTCCTGAGTATCTCTCTGGGGTCTTCCAACTCCTTTCCTTGCCCTGTCCCTTAGCCCCACTCCCAGTATATCGAGATGCAAAAAAATTATATATATATATATATATATATATATATGCTAGAAGGATTAATAAATTTAAAGCCTTCATAATTTAAAACTTCTGAATGTCAAAAAGATTTCAGGGCTAAAGTGAAGCCCTTCCTTGCTTGGCTTGTTAAAGTCCCTTTGTTCATTCATTGCTTCCTTCCTTCCTTCCTTCATTCATTCACTGAGCTCCCTACCCCATCCTTGGAGAGTCAGTGAGAACCACGATGGCTATGACTCTCAGATCCACTTTTGGGGAGGGTTCTGCATCAATAGTCCCATTTCCCAGATGGAGAAGGTAAGGCTGGAGCCAGGCCTTGTTCCCAGGATCCCCACGCCATGTTGGGCTAGGATCGGCTCTGGGGGTCTCTGCCACCAGCCCCTGCACCCTCCCAGCCACTTCCTCCGACATGAGCAGCACTTCCTCCTGACTCTCAGGCTCTCTGGTTATTAACAGCATCAGAGCACAGATGCCGGTGAAGCGACAGACCCAGCGAGGACGATGGGAAACTGACCAGATAAGTCCCGAAGATCCCATCAACACTGTCACTGCCACCTTGACGAATTCCACTTAGGAGCAGCCACAGCAGCCCCTGTCGGCACCAGGAAAAGCCCAGTGGGGGTACGTGTCCCCCTTTTCCTGGAGGGTCTCCAGTGGGACCCCAGCTGAAGTGGAAGGGAGGAGGGCTGGCTGTTCTTGTGGCCGTGTCGAGCAGGGTACAGTGCAGTGCGTGAGAACACTTTCAGGATCTGTCACCCAGCTTGGATCTCTCCAGCTTGATGCAGGACCCTGGAGCTCTCAGCCCCACACATTCACAGCTTCTCCGTGACCTCAGACAAAGTCCCCACCCTGTGGGTGGGGGGAGGATGCTGGGGGTGTGAGGCTAACAGAGAGTAACCAGCTGGACGGGACCCTAGAGGTCACGTTGCCCTCTCCAGCCGTGTCCTACAGAGAAGGGAGACTCAGAGGGGACAGCAACTCTCCGGCTGTCATGCAGGAAGTGGCAGCAGCTGAGACCAGCACTGGGTCTCCCTTCCAGATTGCCAGCCACTCCCCCACACCCACCACACCAAGGAGGTGGAGAGCGGCAGGATTTCAAAAGGGCTGGGAAGGAGAAAGAAAATATTGGCCAATTGCCTCCTCACCTCTCTACAACATAACTGAGTGAGGAAATGGGGTTCCAGTGATGGGGCCCCTCTTTTGCTTTTGGCTGCTTCCAGGGTCTCTGTTCCAGGGGTACAGAGAGGGGGAGGGAGGCAGAATTATTTTCCAAGGAACCCATTAGCCCTGCCCTCTGGTGCCAGGCATACAGAACCCCTGCAGCTTAGATTATTTCTGGATTTTAGCACCTGGCACTTCACAAATAAGGGCAACAAAACAAAAGCTGTGGGTGTGGGCCTTTTGGATGTGCCCGCAGCGATGGCGTGGGGGAAGAGACTGGGACAAACAGAAGGGTTCGGCCCATTCCTCAAGTTCAACTCCAACCTCTTCTGGACTTCTGGGGGTCTAAGGCCATCTCCCCAGTCTCCCTCATGCTGGGTCCCCAGTTGCAGAGCCCCATGGGCCTCCTCCAGCACTCAGATCCCATCTGGGGGCATCCTGGGGGGCAATGCCAGCATGCCTGGCTGGCAGTTCCTTGAGGACTGAAGTCTGTAGCCACCAAGCCCAGGTCAGCAGGAGCAGCGGGGTCCCAGGGGGACACCCCTAGAAGGAGCTTGCCTGGCAGATGCCTCCATAGTGCCCTCTGCCCTCCTAGGTGGGGGCTGTGGGCCTGCTTCCCACCCTCCCTGCCACCCCAATTAGGGGAGTGAACTTGGATGGTCCTGGGGCCAGACAGGAGTCACTTACGCCAGCTGGGAGGTCTTGAACAAGCTGCTGCTGTATTTCTGCACGACCCCTTGGAACAAGCCCATGGGGGCGCGGGCTGGCGAGCTCTCGGGAGGCGCAGTGGACCTGGAAGGTGCAGAGCAGGAGTGAAAGAGGGAAAAGTACTCTGCATAGGAGAAGCGGGTCATGGCTTCAGGCAGACGCGAGGATGGAGGGAGAGCCGGGGGAGAGACTGACTGACGGACAGACACAGGGCTCTGAACCAAAGCAGATGGCTGGGTCCTCTCCGTGTGCTGGACACAGCTGCTGTGTCTCTGGATTATTTTTGGCCCTTGGAGGAAGCCCTGGGAGATTTAAATGACCATATAAGACAACAATGAGGTTAACCTCACCCCACCCCCAGGGTCCCCTCCGCAGCCAGCCACAAGGGAGGCAGATACGAAGCAAGGTGACATTTTTCACCTAGGAGGATGTGAGCCAGGGTCAGCAGGTCGGCAGGTCTCAAGATGAAAGGGGCTCAGCCTCACAACTGGTCAGGCAGGTCCCTACAGGGTGGGATGAGAGATTCATGGGGAAGCAGAGCATGGGGGTGCAAAGCTGAGAAGCCAAGCTGTGCCTGTGACCCCCTATGCCCACCTGCCGGCCCCTCATTAGGGATCTCGTCCCAGGGGTGGGAGCAGACACTATAGCAACCTCTATAATGTCACTATAGGATGCACAAGGAAGGTCATCGGAGCCAGGGCTGCAGTCAGACAGACACAGGTTCGAGTCCAGGCTCTGGTGCTCCTTGGCCATGTGACGTGGGACAGGTTGACCTTCTCTGTGTCTTAGTCCCCCCACCTGCAAGGTGGCATGAAGACAGCCTGTGCTTGAGGGCCGGTGAGGCCTGAGTAAGCGACTGGTGTGAGGAGCTTGGTGGAGTGTGAGCGCAGAGGGGGTTCCACACGTGCTCACTGTTAATTTTCTCATCATTTTGCCTCTCTAAGCCTCAGTTTTCCCACCCTGCCAGTCTCTTGAGAGGGTGGAAGGGCTGGAAGGAGGAGGGATGGCCGCTCCACACATCTGAGTTGGCTTGGGGTTGTCGTGAGAACAGGGTATGTGGCCCCTGCTGACCCTAACCCCAGGAGGTCAGGCCTGGCACTCTCGACACCCCAGTGGGCCTGGCCTTTCCCCACACTCTTCTCAGGGGATTGGGGAGGATTCTGCTACCAGTGACTCACACCCTGGGGGGCGTGGGGTAATTGTGACCCTGAGACACACCCGCACTCTTTCAGGGAGGGCCAGTGCCTATAGATTCTGTGGGTATCCCCGGCAAGACCAGAGCCTGGTGGAGAGGAGCAGGGCTGGTGGGAGGAGGGGGACCTGCTCACCCCTCTGCTTCACCCTCTCAGGGCTGGCTGCAAGCCTGGCCGCCTTCCTCACCCTCACCGTGGTCACTCCCTCCCACCTTCCTTCTCCTGCCCCCTGCTCCCGGCCTTCTACTGACCCACACCGGGGTGGGTGGGACACCTACGGCACGTGTCCTCGTTCATCCGCATCCATCGGCTGCAGATGGGGGATGCCTTTTACAGATGAGGACACGGAGGCTGTGAGAAGGGACGTAACTGCTCAGGGTCACCTGCAGCGGGGCAGCGAGTGAGCAGAGGTTCAGACCACTGCTGTCTGCCCAGCTCCTGACGCCACCCTGTCCTCTGAAGGCCTGGCCTCTTCCTGCCTTCTCATTCTCTCTCCAGCTCTCAGACCTCCACACTGACCAGCCCTGCAGCTTTGAACAAGCCCCATCCCCTCTCTGTGCCTCAGTTTTCTCATTCGCAAAATGGAGAAGTGAAACCGGGACCAGACTGGGAACGTCTTCACTGCTTCTGCAGCTGTGGAGAGAGTCCATGTCCAGCAGATCCCAGAGCTAGGGCCCCTCCTCAGCCCTACCAGCTGCTGGGCTCAGTGTCCTCTGCATTAGCATCTGGTCCTGAGAAGGAGAGCGAGCCGGGCAGGTGGAGGCAGCCTGGGGCCAGGTTCACCTCGGCCGTCTCCAGCCCCGTCGTCTTGATGAGGCCCTGAGCTTCCACCTCCCAGGATCCTTGGGTCATTGCTGCCCTCATGCTTAGTTCACGTGTGGCCTCCAATCACCTGCCATCGTTAGAATGTTTTTAGCAGGATAATAAAGCATTGGTAAAAAACCCACTGCACCGTTCTAAACTGGGACCCATCGCTGCATAGTAACAGCAGCAATGGTGGCCGGGAGGTTGAGGCTGATGGAGGTGGAGGGAGATGGTGATGATGACAGCTTCTGACAACTGTGCAGGGCTAATGTGTTCACCAAGACATGGCTCTCCTCTCCTCACTTCCATCCTCCTGCCGCCATTGATGAGGCAGCAGGTATGCTGTTCCAATTTGCAGATGAGGAAACAGACAGACTGAGTTCCGTTCAACAAAGATTTCCCAGCTCTGGCTGACGATGCAGCTCATTAAGACCTATCTTTCTGTGGATCCTGAGGATGTTGGGAAGCCAGCAGGGAGGGAAACAAGGTCACACACGGTCACAGAGTCACGGAGGATGCACTGAGGTCAAGGCAGGAGGGGTCATTCTGGGAGCATTGAGATCGGGGTGCTTTGGGGGCTGAGCAAGGCAACTGCTCAGAGTTACTAAGTCCTGAGTCTCAGGGCTGGCTGGGGAGCCAGGGCCCTGACTGGTTTTGTGCTTTTGCTGATCAAGGCTGGAGGCCCCATTTCCCCTCGGGCCCCACACAGGGGAATTCTCAGCAAAGCAAACCTCCTGGGCTGAGTCATCGGAGGTGAGAGGAGCCTGGCCTTTGCAGGATGTGGTGAAGGTCATGGCCTGGAGGAGTCCAGGTAGGACCTCTGTCCTTTGTGTGTCACTGGGCAGGCTCTGGGGTGAAGCGATGTCACCATCACCTGACCCTGGAGTCTAGCTTGTCGTGGATTCAGACCTGTCAGGCTCAGTGAGAGCAGAGAATGGGCTGGGAAGACAGTGCATCTGGTCACTCGGTGGGTCAATGCATGGCTGCCCTGTCTGAGTCAGCAAGAAGCCAGGCCAGCCCCAGGGAGGCAGTGACTGGGCTGCGCCTGGCTGAAGGCAGGAGGCAAGTAGGCATCTTAACAGAGAAAGAGCTAACAAACCTGAGATTCCACCCCACAACCACCACCGTGCCATGAATCCACCCCGCACCCGCCACCGTGCCATCAGTCCACCCCACACCCGCCACCATGCCGTGAGTCCACCCTGCACCTGCCACCGTGCCGTGAGTCCACCCCGCACCCACCACTGTGTCATGAGTCCACCCCACACCCGCCACCGTGCCATGAGAGCCCACCTCATGCCTGCCACTGTGCCATGAGTCCACCGCATGCCTGCCACTGTGCCAGGCCCTCTGTTCTCTTCCCAGAGCCTCACGGCAACCTATGTCAAGCCTAGATATCAAGAGTATGATGCATAGCACACAGTAGGCACTTGATAAATTTAAGTAAATAAAACAAACAAAAGTCTTTGAAGGATTAAAACCCCACATGGCAATCTTGGTACTGTGTGTTTGTGGACCAAGGTCTCGTACTCCTGGAGAGCTGTCCCCTGCCCTCTCGGGTAGAGAGAAGAGCTCACAGCATGTAACTAACCCTCACAGTGGTTCCTGCACGGTCTCTGGAATCGGCCTGCAACCCACGAGGTTTCTGTTTTTCCTCATCCACCAGCCAGTCCATCCTTTCTGGGCTGACCAGAGAAGAATCACATGTAGAGGAGAACATGAATTCCAAGCTGCAGTGACTCTGCCTTCCTATCCACAGCTGTGACTCATTGAGCACTTGTTATGCACTAAGCCTTGTGACACTGTACAGAGCATCTCATTTAATTCTCCTTGGTGAAGGAGATGTCATCGGCTTCCTTTGTAAATGAGGGAACTGAGGCTCAAAGAGGCTTGCTTCCTGCAGTCTGCTTGACGAACTCCTATTCATCCTGCAAAGCCTACTTCCTTGACTAAGTGAATTGACCCTTTCTAGTGTCCCTGTGTAACTGAGCAAGCTGTGCTCGCCCTGCTGGGCCATCAGGTAGTTCTGGGCCTGAACTACCTCATTGGACTGTGATCTTAGGGAGAGCAGGGCCCAGGCCTGATTCGCAACCTGCCATATCATAAGTGCACAGTAAGTGTGGGCGGCTTGATTTGAATTGTTTGCAGCTGTGCACACATCAGTCTCAGCCAGTTCCTGCTTCATGTTTTCCTCTTTTGTCTTCTCAGAAACTATTTAAATAAAATGCAGAAGTTTAAAGATTCTGAAGATCCAGCTTCCTGGACTCACTCTGGCTGGTCCGTTCATGCAAACCTTGGTCTCTGCACTTCATGGGTTCACAGGCGCCACTTCTCCATGAAACAGAAGCTAGGTCTGTCTCTTGGGGTTCCTTAGGGAACCAAAGCTTGGCAAATGATCCTCATTTGATCCTCATCAAATTCTGTCCCTTACATTGAGGGGGGAGAGAAGCAAATCTGGAAGTGGTTTTCAGCAGAATTCTGTTTCTTTGGGATACTGATCTGACTTTCACTTCTAAGATCCCAAAGACTCGGTGGACTCCATTTTGATCACAATATAATAATGATTGATTACATGCTAGAGCATTTTATTGGTTTTTAAAGGTATTTATTTATTTAAAAACATTTATTAGGCACCTACAATGATCCAGGCTCTAAGCTGGGCACCGGAGATAAAAATAAATAGATAACTAAACAATATCAGCTCAGCTCTCTGTCCCCAAGGAGGTCACAGTCTAGTCGGGAACACTCTCAGGAGGGTGTCCCAGGAGGACCCAAGAAGCTTGTCTATGAAGCAGAGGCAGTCATGAAGTTGGTGCTGGGGCACTCAAACTGGGCCAGAGGGGTCAATATGAGCTGCAAGATTCGGGAAGGCTCCAACACCCCCCTCATCTTATTTGCTTTTCATCAGAATACTGCAAGGGGAGCACAGCACATGTTTGTTGTTGCTATTTTAAAGATGAGGCCACTGGGGCTCAGAGAGGCTTAGCAACTTGCCAAAAGTTGCACAGCCAGTAAGTGACAGAGGAGGAATTTGAATCTCTAGACCTACTTCTCTTTCCACTCTGCTGCCTCTTCAACTATCCCTTTATTCACCCATTCACTCGTTCACAGATTAGTCCGTGGTGCCTGCCACAGGTCAGACACAGTGCTTCACTGGAAGCATAGGTTAATGGCAGAAGCAGACGAATAAATAAGAATTGTAAGTCAAGGCCAAGACCACAAAGTAAACAGCCATGAGAGCAAGTAAGAGGTGACAAACGAGTTGTTCCGGGAAAGTGGTCAGGGCAGGACTGGCTAAGGAGGTGACACTTAATCTCAGACCTGAAGATGAGAAGGAGTTACTATGTGGCTTTCCTGGGGACTTCCTGTTGCTAAACTTGCTGTGGATTTATTTGGAGGATAAAAGTGAACAAGGACTGTCTCGGGTCCTGTACCCACTGTAATGCCGTGTTGGGGTGTGAGAGCACAAGTGCGTGTGTGCCGTGTGAATTTGGGGACCCTGAGCCTCTGTGTGTGGGAGACGGATGTGATGAGGTCAAAACCTCACCGCAAGGTCTAGCAGGGGAAAGAAACAGAAAGAGGCCTTCACAGCATCAGCAGAGCCTGGTGAAGTGTCTGAACTTCAGAGCGGGACAGACTCTGGTTCCATGCCTGGCCCTGCTGTGGGCATGTTTTGTCATCTGTAAAATGGGCACAGAAGCCCCACTCTGGGGAGCTTTTGTAAACATTAAGTGAATTACTGTGTGCCAGGCACATGGGAGATGCTCAGTGTGCATTTTGTGGGGGAGGAGAATCTCACTGAACATTGTGTTTAAGGGCTTTTTCTTCCCAGCAGGACCCAAGCCCAGCCTCCTTCTAGAGGCAAGGGCGCACAGCCGAACCTAGGAGGTTTCAGGTCACTCCTAGAGTAAGAAGATGCAGGCTGGCCATCCTCTGCTATACTCCTTGTGGGGCTGGACCTCAGATAAGGGCTGCTTGACCAGAGAAATGGTTGCAGTTCTCCAGGAGAGCTTGTTCTGCAGGAAGCTGAATGAATGCTCATGACCCACTGTGGGCCTCCATTTCCTTACCCACCAGATGAAGGAGGAGTCAGGGTCTGGAGGCCGAGGGCCCACTTAGTTCTGATGTTTCCAAGCACGTCTGGGACTCCTGAGGGGGCTCCCATTCTGGGGAGAAGGCTGCAGACACCTGGGGGGGACGTGCTGGCTTCATACAGCCAGCCCTTTTTCAGAAGGAGGATGCCCTGTCTATATCTGACCCCTCCTGAGATAGAGGAACCTGTGGTCTATCTCAGGCTGAACCAGCCAGAACAGGAACCAGGGCCACTCTGAGCGTTCACCAAGATGACTGCAGTCCTTGGCTTCAGGTTTCTGTTTTTGAGATTGGGTTTCAGAATGGAACGTCCTGGGGGGCAGCTCAGTAACCTGGAGACTTCGTGCTTTTTCCAGCTTCCCAAAATAGCTATCTGCCTTCCCCTTTAAAAGGGGCTCCTCAGTTCTGGGCATCCTGGGCTCCGCCCAGGCAGCCTGACAGAGATGGTCCAGCCTTGGCAAGGGCAAAGTCACTTAGGGGACAGGGCTGAGATGCACCATCACCCACCTTCATCCCCTGTGAACTGTGACTGCACATCGGAAAAGTCTGTTTATTGTGGTTGTTATTTGAGAAGGAAGCTGAGGTTCTGAGAGGTTAAGTGACTTGCCCGAGGTCACGTAGGGAGCCAGCTGGCTGCTGTAGACAATGAGATTGGTGGCCATGCCCCAAAGTAACACTAACACAATTGTTACAGCAATTCCCATGCCCTGCCAGTCATGTCCAAACACACTTGACTTTGGCTGGGGGGTGGGGGGAGCAAAAACAATTTTATGGCTTACGTATGCCTTTTCCAAATGCGTTTTAAGATCAGTCACCTCTCTGCTTAATCACCTCTCCGGCTCCCACCTCCTACCGAGAAGGTGTCTTCCAGATCTGCACTGTCTGATAAGGTGGTCACTGGCCGCCACATGTGGCTGGGGAGCGCTTGAAATGTGGCCGGTCTGAATCAGGATGTGCTGGGAGTGTAAAATACACACTGGGTGTCAACGACTTGATGGGCCAAAAGAATCAGTAACAATCTCATTCATCATTTTTATATTGATGGAAATATAAACATATTGGTGGAAATGGTGACATTTCAGACATGAAATATCAGTGAAAGTTAATTTCACCTGTTTCTCTTTACTTTCTAAACCTGGCTACGGAACCTTTAAAATTGCATCCATGCATTGCAGTTGTGGCTGGTGCCATATTTGGATGGCGCTGCTTTAGAAGGTCCTGTGACTAAGAGGATGAGGTGGTGCTGAGAGGCAGGAGCCAGAAGAAGGAGGCAGGATGGCCCTGCCTGGCAGACATCCCTTGCTCGGCAGACATGTTTTTCAAGGGAGACTGCATAGAGAGGGTTGTAGCATCAACTCCACTGCAGTTAGCACAAAGCTGGCATTGCAAGGCCAGGGCATGGGCTTTGGAACCAGGCAGCTCCGCTCTCTGCAGCGTAATCTACTGGCTGTGTGATCTCGGGCCTCTTTTTCAGCCCTGAGCTTCAGTTTCCTCATCTTTTAAATGGAACTGTAACTCAGAGCCCACCGAGAGGATCCTTAGGAGGATTGAAGAAGGCAGAGTGTGTATAGCGCCCACTGCAGTACCTGGCACACCCAGAGCTCCGTAAGTTTAGATGACAAATGTAAATCAGAAAGGTGTGAAAGGCAACCTAGAGACCAGGATACCTTGGTTCTGGATTAACAGCATTGGGGGATCAGCAGTTTGCAGATGTTCTGGGTGGCCCCACTCCCCCTCATCAGCCTCGCCTTACTCACCTGGTCCATGGGTAGCAATGAGCAGGTTGGCGGTTGGCACACGCAGACACGGTGGCCTCGGCAGTGGTTGGGCCCCTTGTCTTGTCTGCCAGGCTCTGCTCGATGGCCATCTGTACCAGCTCATCCTCGCTCAGGCTGCTGTACAGGCTGTACTCCTCCTGCCCGATGGTACACTGGCCTCCCCCGAGTGCTGATCTGTGTGGCCATCCTCCTCCACCTTTCACCCTGGCCTCCAGAACAGATACCCGGTGGGGGAGGAGGAAACAGCAAATCAGAAAACCCTGTGTGGAAACCAAAACCATCCTGGTCATGAACAGTTTTGCAGGATAGCTTTTTACCCATAGGGAAGGGTGTGCATTTCACTGACAATAACATGTTCATTTTAAAATGCATTCATTTGGTCACATGACCCACCCAACCACCTATCCATCTATATATCAATCCATCCACTCATCTATTCATTTACCCACTAGCCCATCTCACCATCCGTCCATTTATTCATCCTCCCATACATCCATCTACCCACCGACCTGTATGTTATCTGCCATCCCATCTACCCACCCCATCTCCATATATTCAACTATCCAACCACCTCCTCAACCTCCATCCATCCATCCTCCTGTCCATCCATCTGTCCACTCACCTGACCATTTATCTGTCTATTATCTCATCAATGACTACTGCTTATCTATTCATCCATCTTTCTATCCATCCAACCATCCAACTGTCCTCCCATCCCTCCATTATCCACCCTCCTATCTTTCTACCCAGCCACCCATTTATTCATCCATACTCCCATCCACCCACCATACATCTATCTGTCCAATCATCCACTCACTCATCTATCCATGTATCTGTGCATACATTAACTTAAAAGGTCACTTGTTGAGCACCCACTCTGTGTCAGGCGCTATTCTAAGCACCGATTCCAACAGACAATGATTCCAACAGACACAGCTCCTTGCCCTCATGGAGCTTACACAGGATAGTATGCCAGTTACCAAGAGCACAGATCCTGGCATTTCTCCATTTCTTTGCACTGTGGCAGGCCTGAGAATACCAGAGATGAGTCAGACATAGACCCACTACTTGAAATCACATGACCTAGTTAAAATCAGTCATTAATACAGTTTTCCTTGTTAATTCCAGGGACTCTTTTCATAAAAGTGCCTCAGAGAATAATGGACTCTGGTTGGGTGTCAACTGCTTTAAGAAAATGAAGTGGATCCAAATGCTTCACATTTGTTAGGTCAGTCAAGAAAAAGAAAGAAAAGAAAATGAAGTGGAATGAACTAAGCTTGGTCTTCGTTCTGGCTGGCTGACTCACACCGTGTGGGTCGATGGTTCTTGGTCCTGGTGAACATCGAATCACATGGCCTTCTGAAAAACACCCTAAATGCCAGTGCATTACTTTGATTTGTTCAGCACATATTCACTTTTTTTCCGTAAAGGCAGATCTCTCCCCCACTCTTCCCTATTGACACTGGCTGAAAGTCCACATGTCTTGCCCTGGCCTATGAGTGTTGATGGACACGTGTCAACGCGATGCATGACAAGTGTGTGCACTAGGGTCTGCCCTTGCTCCCCTGCCACCACCAAGAGAAGAGCTTCCCTGTGGAGCTTGCTGCCCCTCAGCCTAGACCCCAGAGAGAACCCACCTGGGCACCTAAGCCCAGCCTCCTCAGAGGAGCCTTCTCCTTCCTCACGGTGCAGGGCAAGTGCCCGTCTTCTGGGAAGCCTACCCAGATTCTTCTGAGAAGAAGACCTTCTGAGCTATGGTCAGTAGTTCATGGATGAACTTGGCCCTGGATCCTCTTTCCAAGGCCAGTACCTTATGTGAGGAGGTCAAAGTTCACTGCACGGCTGGCTGAATATCTCCATTTTCATAGGGTGTGGTGGATCCTGCAGATGGTCCTCCCAACAGCCATTTCCCCCATCCTGCCTGACAGCAGAAGCTGGCTTTGTCTAGGCAACAGGGTGCCCTGTCCCATGGATGAGTCATGACTGTTTCAAGCCAGGTGGGGACGATCTCACTGCCTCAGCCAGTGACTAGTCCAGGGGTGGGAATGTAGTCTAGTTTTATCCAAAGAGATATAAAGAAAGCCTGCTGGGGTGCTCCTACGAAACACTTTCCTTTCTAATAAAACAGAAAGTAGTGAACAAAACGACTCCTTGCCCCCAACTTCTGCTTAGTGCTTGGAGGACTTGATGCTCGGAGTGATAGCAGCTATCCTGTGACCATGAGGAGGACAGTGAATGACAGGTTGATACAAGGCGTTTGGCAGAATGGATGGTAGTTTTTCTGGATTCATTATGTTACCGAGCTGCTGAACCAATGCTGGGTCTGCCCACCCTGGCCTACTTGTTAGGTGAGGACTGAAGATCCTTGTGGTTTAGCCAATGCTAATTGGGTTTTCTCTTACAGGCAGTCAAAATCATCTTAACAGATGGCTCTCAGGCCGGGCTGAAAACATGTCAATGCTCTCGTGCGGCCCCCGGATCAATGAACTCAAAGTCTCCGGCTGGGACCCGGGCACTGCGATGCTGGAGGCTTCTCTGGTGATGCCAGTGTGTGGCCAGGGTTGAGAACCACTGCTCAGAGAGATAAATATGGCAGGTGGCCACTCTGTGGTCCACACTAGGGGAGAGGAAGGGGCGTCATGACCTCACAATCACTTTATGCCTGATGCTTGGAGTGCTGTAATTTTACTTATTATGACAGGAACCCAAGACAGGGAACTGAGGGACTTGGGTTTCTGTCCCAAGTCAGCCATGAGCACCTCTCTTCCTCTCTTGCGTCCTCAGTTTTTCCATCTGTTAAATGGCAGGGTAGACTAGATCCTGTCCTCTGGCCCTCTGGTACTGGCAGGAGGTACCTGTGCAGCTGGGTGGACCCCCCATCTCCAGCTGGCCCAGGTCTGGCTTCCCACCCCTTTGCTGCTTCCGTGTGGCTGGGGTCCCTGCCAGTTCTGAGTGGGCCCAGGTCTGCCTTCAGAGGGGCGGGGAAGGGGCTTTGCCCAGTGAGGTATGACACCCTCCCCTTCTCTAGATCTGGTTTGGCTTTACATACCCCACCGCCTGATGCAAGATAGGGGCTCAGTGCATATGGTACTAAACTAGCCAGAAGTGCTGGTGCCCAGGACCTGACCTGGCATCCAGTGCCACCATCTAAAGGTGTCTGCTCAAAGCCAGGGCACAAGGAGGAAGAGCACTGCGCTAAGAGTCATAGACTGCGCTATTACCTCCACGCTAATGCCAAAGTGCTTTGTGACTTTGGCTAAGTCCCCCGTCCCACTCTGGGCCTTAGTTTTCTCATTGTAAAGGAGGATTTGGGGCTGGACGTTTTCCACAGATTTTTCAGTTCTAAAGAGTCTGCAACTCAACGAGACGTTTGGTTTGGCTCTGTGCTATTAAACCTCAAACTCTGTCCCTGGAATCCCCTATGACCATGTCGATAGGTCCCCCATATGAAAAGAGCTTAGCATTGGCCATGGGGGAACAGGGAACCAGTGGGGAGTGGAGGGATCTTGAGTCTGGAGGCCGGGACCTCTAAGTCTACTTTCAATTCTGCAACTTACTAGCTATATGACCTGGGGCAAGTCACTTCCCCTTTCCTGAGCCTCAGTTCCTTTATCAGTAAAAATGGGAACGAGAATTCGCTAGGTTGTAGAAGCATGTGTGAGCTAAGATGTGTAGGCAGCTTGTAAGCGTAACATGGTTATTTACTGGGGGACCCCTCCAGCCTATCATTTCGAGGCAGCTGCTGGCCCTGCAGCCTGGTATGGGCCAGAGACTCATAGACAGCACGTGGCTGCAGTGGCCCTTCCACCGCCACGTGCCTTCCTGGAGGCGAAGGAAGCCAGGTAATGGTCACCCAGAATCACCAATCCCACAGGTAATTCCAGATTCACCAGACCTTTCCCAAGCCTCTCCCATGGGTTGATGCCACTCAGAGACTTTACACTGACCAATTATCCATGTCATTACCCTCACACAGTCCTGGAAGGGAGGAAAGTTTTTTCACTGAATTAACTTAATTCCTCTACAGCTCCTCTCCTCCCAAAAGGACCTTGATGCTCCTATGTTATTGGTCCCATTTTACAGAGGAGGCAGTTAGGTTCAGAGGGGAGAGGGGGAAGGGTTTATAGGAGGACAGATAGCTAGAAAGCTGGGTTTTGAAGCCTGATCTTTCAACCTCAAATCCAATGTTCCTTCTGGCAATTCCAGGAACACTGAACCAAGCAATTGGCACACACAAGGGTTTGGAGCAGACCTGTCCTCATCCAGCTGCAGCCAGCTATCCTCCCGGCTGCCCGGTACCCGCTGGCCTGCATCTGTGCCCTGGGAACCACACCAGCCCCTTTGCCTGCTGCTTGGAAGGTATATACACAGAGAGAGCAGACAGGCTTAACCTTAACAGGACCTGGAGAGGGTCTACTCCTTGGACTGCCTGCCATGGGCTTGACTCCCTAGAAAGTCCCAAAACTTCTGAGGAGCAGGACTATGCCACACTTGTCTTATAACTCCAGGACCTAACCCAAGACTGGGTACACAATAGGTACTTAATAAATGCCAGGTGGACAGGTGAATGAATGATAAGTTCACGCCAGTGCTTCAAACCTTGGAAGCACAGCTGTTATGGAAAAGTTTACTCCTTTGAGGAGGCACATTTCCTACCCCACTGTGGACCCACGTATCTCTTGCTTTGCCACTGAGGCCCTCAGCCTTCGAGTGTTCTTGGGTAACTTACCCACCGTGAGTTGCCTCATGCATTTAAATGGAGATATGAGCAAGTATTATTATGGGGTTGGTGGTAGAGTCAAAAGGGCTCACGTGTGTACAGCCTTAGCGATGGGTCTGGCTGCCAGTAAGTGGGCAATGCACGAGCTGCTTGGACAGGAAAGTCCCCGTCCCTGAGCTGATGGCAATCGTAGGCTGGTGACAACCGTAGGGATACTATGGTGGTGTCTCCCTGGAGACAGGTGGTGCTGCCCATCCCCAGCACGAGGGGAAGGTATGAAGCAGCCCGTGGAGCCAGCTTGACTGAGTTCAGATCCCAGCTTTGCTGGTTGTTAGCCGGGAGAGCCCCTGGAACAGCAGTTTCTCCAACTGTAAAATGGACATGGTCAGACAACCTATTTCTTGGGAGGGGCAATGATTTGGGGTGATGCCTTCCCCCTCTTTGGACCTCAGTTTCCCCTTGTCCGGAAGATGCTGCCCAGCTTGATTTCTGAGGCCTTTGCCTGGGGGTTGGGCGGCCTTCTGGGCCTAAGTCTTGGAGAGAGGCCAGTAGCCTCAAGGGACACTCTGGGAGGCTGATTGGAATCAAAAATAGCCTTTTCCCAAGGAAAGCAGGAGTCTAATGGGCCTTGCCCAGCCAAGCCAGGGGCCTGAAGGGGGAGGGACCAGTCCAAGGCCAGCGTGGAGCAGGGGACGCCTGGCCCCCCAGGGCCTTCAGGAGTGCCTCTCCTGCCCTCTCTGCAGCACCCCAAACATTGGTTCTTGAGGAGCCCCACCTCTCCCAGGTGACATCTGTAAAGTGGCTGTGACAGGGTTACTTAGGTTCATCCACATAAAGCACTGGGAGCGGCGCTTGGTTCATTCAGAGCCAGTGCTCTTCTAAGTAGGGCCTTAGTCTCCACATCCGTGAAATGGGAAAAGAGACATGGACCCTGGCAGGGCTGTAGTGAGGATCAAAACCACGTTTGAAAAGTGGTCCTTTTTCTCCTAGTACCTACCCGTCTCTACCAACCCAGGCTCACAGACAGCCAGGGTCTGCCCAGGGTCTGCTGGTGGTGGATGGGGTGGGTCTCTGTGGTTGTTTGAGGGGCTGGGGTGGGAGGGGTGGTCACTCTCCAGATATCTCAGCAGAAAACTGGGGTCTAGAGGGGACACACCAGGAGGGCGGGGCCAAGGAGGAGGCTGGCAGCCATCCTTGGCACACCAAGCTCCACCAGAGGCTTGGGGCATGCCAGGGACTTGGCATCCTCAGCTGTGTTTGCAGATGGAGCTGCTCATCAGCCCGCCCTGCCCTGCGAGGTGTCCTTCCAGACACAGCTCCAGCACCTCCTCTACCAGGAAGCCTCCCTGATGGCTGAGAGTCCTCAGCTGCCTCCAAGGGCCCCCTTCGCATTCTACTGCTTGGACTGCCTGCTATGGGCCTGTCTCTCTAGAAAGTCCAGAAACTTCTGAGGAGCAGGACTATGTCACACCATATTGTAACCCCAGGACCTAACCGGAAGCCATGTACACAACAGGTATTTAATAAATGCTGGACAGACAGGTGCGTGAACCATAGAATCATGACAGTGCTTCACACCCTTGGAAACACAGTCGTTATGGAGAAGTTTACTGCACAGTGGCAGGCGGTGCCGTGGCCCTGGCGCCCCACGGCCTGTGCTCAGCCCTGGCTCTGCCACCTCCTGGCTGTGTGATGGGGGGGCAGGTTACTCGGTGCCTCAGTTTACTCATCTGTAAAATGAAGATAATAATGGCATCCGGCCTATGGAGGTGTTGTCAGGTGAAATGAGGTGACAGATACAAATGAAAAGTGCCTAGCACACAGTCAGTGGCCTTGAAAAATCTGCTCATGTTATTCCATAGGTCCCACGATGCTGCGATTCTCTGCCATGACCCCAGAAAGTGGGTGAGACAGCCTGGACCTGTTCCTGCTGGGAGGATGCTACCTGAACTCGTGCCCAGCCGGCGGTTCTCTAGGAGGCTCCATTCGAGGGATTTGGATTCCCACAAGCTCTCCTCCATTTAACAAGATTGAGAGTGAAAGTGAAAATGAGCCCCAAGCCCAGCCTTCCCGAGACAGCTGTGGTCAAAAGCTGCTGCTGTCACTGTCGGCTCCTCAGGCTGTGTGCAGAGCCTGCCAAGTGGTCCCAAGGGTCAATAAAGGGGCTGGAGCTTGGGGAGGAAGGGGATCTCTACGCCCTCCCCTGAAGCCGGCCTGGGTGCAGGATGGATTCTGCCCACTCATTCAAATTCTCCGCCTCCAGGAACCCTCCTGTCCCCCGCCCTCTCTGCTCGCATAATCTGCTGCCCTAGAACTTCGGAAGGACCCACAGCTCAGTCCACTCTACTCTCAGTCCTGAGCTGGAATTTCCTTCCTTCCTTCCTTCCTTCCTTCCTTCCTCCCTCCCTCCCTCCCTTCCCTCCCCTCCTTCCTTCCTTCCCTCCTTCCTTCTTTCCTTCCCCTCCCTTCCTTCCCTCCCTCCTTCCCTCCTTCCCCTCCCTCCCTCCCTTCCTTCCCTCCCTCCTTCCTTCCCTCCCTCCTTCCCTCCTTCCTTCCCTCCCTCCCTTCCTTCCCTCCCTCCTTCCTTCCTTCCCTCTTTCCCTCCCTCCTTCCTTCCTTCCCTCTTTCCCTCCCTCCTTCCTTCCTTCCCTCTTTCCCTCCTTCCTTTCTTCCCTCCCTCCCTCCCTTCCTCCCTCCTTTCTTTCTTCTTTCTTTCTTTCTTTACTTTAAGTTCTGGGGTATGTGTGCAGAACGTGCAGGTTTTTTACATAGTTATTATACACGTGTCATAGTGGTTGGCTGCGTCCATCACCCCATCATCTACATTAGGTATTCTCCTAATCCTATCCCTTCCCCAGCCCCCACCCCCTGACAGGCCCTGGTGTGTGATGTCCCCCTCCCTGCGTCAGGTGTTCTCATTGTTCAACTCACACTTATGAGTGAGAATATGCGGTGTTTGGTTTTCTGTTTTTGTGTCAGTTTGCTGAGAATGATGGTTTCCAGCTTCATCCATGTCTCTGCAAAGGACATGAACTCATCTTTTTTATGGCTGAACTTGAATTTCTGCATGAGGTGACTGCCGACAAATGACAAGAGTGGCCATGTAGTGAGCACTTAATTCATTTAACAATGCTGGGCACAGAGCAAGTGCTGATGAGTATTGTGGGTAGGGTCCACTTGTACCTTTTGGGATTTCACTCTTATGCAAAGCCTGCAGTTCAGATCCACATGTCAGCCTCATGTCACTGTCCCTACTGCAGCAGCTATGGGGAGAATCAGAACCATAATGCCTTCCCTTGCAGTGAATTTCTCTCTCATCTTTGTTTTTAGTTTGAACCACATAATAAATCTATGATAAAGGTATTATTGTTTCTCTTCTACAGATGAGGAAACTGAGGGAGAAAGTGACAAGGAAGAGATTAGAGGCTACATCTGATTTTACACCAAGTTTTCATCCCACACAATGAATAACAACCTCTGGAAGTTTTTCAAGATTTGAGTGAAGGCCAGAATCAAACTGAAGACTATATGTGTGTGTGTGTGTGTGTGTGTGTGTGTGTGCATGTGTGTGTGCGTGTGTGCGTGTGTGTGTGCTGGCGCGTGCGTGCGTATTCACATTCAAAAAGACTACATACACTCTGCATGTATATATAATATATGTAATATACACACATATACATACTGTCTGTAAATCTACTTCAAAAGCTTCAGGGTCTCCCAGACATCACATGACCCTCAGCTGAGGCTATCCTAAAACCTGGCTGCTTGGGCTGGCCTGGGGACACACAAGGAGTCAGGAATTAACTGGGCTGTTCCTTGGTTCCCAGGGCACGTGACCTCCTTCCTTGAAATGCTATCTCCTTCTGCCAAAGCGTATCTTTCTAATCTGCCTTCCCCCCAGGATGCAGAGGGGTCCTAGGAAACCCAAGCAAATGCTTCCAGCTGGAGGGGTTGGGGGTATAGGTCATTGTTCTCTCCCTCTCCCAGGGCCTATTGCTTTAAAACCTAATTAATAAAAATTAAGCTGGCGCCTGTGGGTCCTCGTCCTGTTTCCAAGCCACTTTCACCTATTGCCTCATTTTACCTTTTCAGGACCAGGGAAAAGCGTGGTCTTCACACGGTGTGAATGAGGGGACTAAGGCTTGGAGTGCATGCGGTCCAGAGGCTGTGACCATGTTGGCCTGACCCTCTTCATCAGGCTCTCTGACACAACACTAAGGGCCATGGCAAGGAGCCAGTTGCTCTGTGACCCTAAACCTCATCCCTCTGGAGCTTTCATCTCTGCTCTGGATAAGAAGTGATCTGGCCTTGGTAAGGAGAGGGGGAATGGAATTCCAGCCACCTTGCCTTTGACCCCCACGAGTGGCCATGTCAAAGCCAGGGTGAGCCTTTGGCTGTTGGGGTGGTGCTCTCAAGCCTCTGGCTGCCCTGGGGCCTGGTGTCCGGGGCCTCACAGCTGCTGGGAGTTTGAGCCTTTGTTCAGACTCTAAGAAGCAGTGCTCCCCCCCCCGCCTGCCCGCCACCACCACCACTGGCTCTGTCATCTCAGACCTTTTGATGCTGATTTCAAGCTCCCAGCTTTCGGGTGCTGAGGCCTCGAGGCTTCCCAGGCTGGGCTGGGGCTGTTGAAGGTGACTCAAGAGGCGTGCTCAGGGCCGCAGGCCCCAGCTGGCTCCACAAGGTAGGGCTTTTCCCCCTCTTTGTATGGAGTGGGGGATGTGACTGCCCCAAGGTCACTCTGTGGGAGGTGACAACCAGGGATTTGAATCTGCTCACAGCTGGCTCTGCTCCCACACCACCAGACACTCTGTGCCCATTGAATAGAGAAGGAGACTGAGGCTCCATCTGAAATGGAGCACCTCCTGCTGACCCAAAGCTCGGCGAATCTCTCCCGAATAGTCTAAGACCCTAACAGCAAGTCTTGGTAGTTTATTTACTTACTGATGTACATTGAGGATGCCACTCCAAAAAGAGCAAGAATGAGGGTGAGAGGAAGAGAGGGAAGAAGGGAGAACACAGGAGAAAGCTCCCGTTTGTATGTGGGAAGTGCCCGGTTGCAAGGATGAGCATACATTCTGCAAAGATCCAAATGCCCACTGCCTGCGGCGGTGCCCACACCACCAGCCGAGGAAGCACCCGCAAAGACCGAGCTTGCAGTTTACTTCTTTGGGCCCTTGAGCTATTGAGTCTCCAGGCCCGTGGGTCACCTTCTTTTCCACCTCCTGAGTGAAGGGCCCTTCTGCTGTCTCCTTGCCCTGTGAGAGCCTGGCGCCTGTCCTGGCCCCTCCCCACGTCTGTGTGGCTCAGACACAAACAGCTCAGGACACAGGATTCCAGGCCCTGACCCACATTCTGCCCAGGCTCTACAAATGCCAGGCTCTGCCACCTGTGCCAGTGACCGGAGGTGGGGGTGACAGGTTTGGACGGGGCTGGTCAGTCCGCCTCTGAGCCTCCCCTTCATCCCTGTCCCACTGCAGCCCGCCTAGCCCTGTTCTGTCCCTTGGGTGCCCAAAGACGGCAGACCCTCACCTTGGTTCCTTCGTGGCAGAGCACACAGGGGGTTCTGGAAGCTCTAACTCCAGGCGGCAGAGCAGGAAGCCTCGGGCAGGGCAGGGGGAATCGTCCAAAGCCCCCTCCTCACCTGCAGGGCTGGCTGGGAATCTTTTAAACTAGATCTCACCCAAATTGGCAAGGTTCTTTTTCCTTTTTCTTATCCTCTCTCTTCTGAGTTTCCCAATCCTGCCTTTATTAAATCTTTCTCTTCTCTTTGCTTTCTTCTCTCCTTTTTTCACTCCTCTATGTCCCATTCTTTTAAAAAACAGGCAGATTAGGAATCAATTTACTTGTATTTCAGCACCACCTCCCCAAGCATTCTTCTCAACCACAAAGCTCTTAATGACATCATTTATAGTCCTGGGCGTGAATTATTCCAAAAGATGGTGCTAAGGAAAGAGAACCACAGACACAAGCCACTCCTGTGACAGCTACCTCCTGTGGGCAGCCTGCCCCTTGGTTGGCAGAGCAGAAATGGAAGGGCATTGGGCAGGCCCAGAGATATTTTTGTGCCTCCTTTGGGAAGACTCTTGGGATCTGGCCTGTCTGCAATACACGGGCACCTTATGATGCCTTGACTGTGCCAGAGACATTTCCCCGGGTGCATGATGGCCCTGTTTACCACTGCCCCGGCACCTCGCCACTGTGTTTACCACTGCCCCAGCACCTCGCCACAGGACGCCACTGTGGCTTTGAATGTGGACCCTGCAGACCAACAGGTCAGATTTCTGACTCCAGCACTTGCAGCTGTCCAGCCTTAAGCAAGACCTTTAAGCTCTCATAGCCTCAGTTTCCAGACCTGAAAATGGGAGTAATAATCACTTGTGACTCATGGTGGCCTTGAAGGAAGTCAGTGACAGAAATCTTCACACATGCTTGGGCCAGTGCTCAATGAATGCTCGCTGGTGTGGACTGTTATTGTTTACTCTGAGGTCACCACGGGTGGATTATACAGCATCCTCCACCCCCGCCACCACAAGACACTCATGACCCAGCCTGTTTGTACAAGAACAGATGATACAAACCAGCATGGCGCCCAGTGAAGCCGCTGCCAGCTTCTTGGGGGACACTGTGTAACACACAGGCCTGCCACCAGCTGTCGGGACCTGTCCCACTGTTTTGGAAGTGCCTGGAGCATCTGCCACTGGCTGCCTCGTGGTGCTTCTGCTCAGGCAGGAGTCAGGGCTGTGGCAGGGGTGCTGGACCCAGCTGGCTCTGCCTGTGCCCCTCTGAGCCCCCTCAAGCCCGCGCTACATGAAACAAGCTTATCTTCAGAAGAGCACTCCTCTGGGCAGGGGCTCAGCTTCTGTCTGCTTCAGGCCTTCCTCGTGTACCTGCTCTCCCTATGAATCAACTAGGAGCCTCCTCATTCCAGCCTGTCACCCTGGCTTCCCGAAGAGCTGACAAAGTCAAATCTCACATCCTCCAAGGGGAATGGGCCACTGAAATGACAATGACTCTCCGCTTAGAGAAACAGACCAAATCATGTTTCTGGGCCCCCAACTCTGGGGCCTGACATGTGAGCACATGGGTGGGAGTGTAGGCGCGTGGCCGTGCCCCGTCACATCCCGGATGCTTGATGTATGCAGTTGGGTGTGTGTTGTTCTCCACTCAAAAACTCAGAAAGCATCCAGCTTCTTGCTTGGCCTGGAAGGATCTGCCTCTCCCTCTGGCCCCCGCTTCCAGCTTCACCCCCCATTTTTCAAGTGCAGGACCCTTTGCCACAGCCACACTTCACTTTCCACCATCACCCCAGGACCCCCGACTTTCTTGCCTTTGCCCAAGCGGCTCCTCCACCTGGAGGTCTCTGGTTCACCCTAAGGACATCCCACCTATCCTTTCAAAGGCCACGGCCTCCTTAAATGTGTCATGCATACGCGTGTACACACACATGTGCATGGTATTCTTGCGTCCCTGCATTCCACAGCCTTGTTAGATCTCGAATAAATAACATTTCTCTGTTTCCTCTCCTAACCCCCAAGCAGTTGCAAGCAGATCCCACGGCACCTTGGTTGCTATGGTCTCCCGCAATGCTGTGCATGCCTAGGCATTCTGCAAAAGTTACATTACATTAACTCCCACTCATGAAAACTCCTATCTGTGTGCCTGACCTGAAAGCATTTCTGAAAGTCATTTGTCACAGACATTGCCCAAGACCTTCGGACCCAACAATAGCATCATTGATAACTCCTCTCGCATTTCCATTTTTAGAAGTGCACAGCAGAGTGATATTCTGAGCCAGAGTCTTCCAGAAGAAAGGGTAAGTACGTGCAAATTGCTGATTCTCTGTTCGTTGCATCCAAAATGAAAGTCACCAGCATGCTGTATAACTCAAGAAAATATGAGACGGAGGGGAAAAGCAACATCACAGTTTGACTACAAGAGATTTCCAGTAAGCATTGCAGCTGAAAATCGCAGCCAGCCCAACAATCTTTTACAAGGTCTGTATAAGAAAGTTGAAAGCATGCATTACCTGTTAGGCTCTGAAACAAGGGTATGATTCGGGGGTAATACAAAGGATTTTCTTGAGAGTGTCTTAATTCAGAACATGCTCCCCCGAGTTTTCCTTCTGCCCTGGCCCCAGGCTTCTGGCTTCTCTGCCAGGCAGTTCTGAAACGCTCTCCTTTGAAGCAGGGAGTTTATTTCAGGGCTACCGCATGACCAGTGTCGAGAAGCCAAACTATAAGATGCTATGAATCTCAGATTTCCTGTTTGGAAGTTGCACTGAGGAAGCTGCGATCCTGCCTCCCGTTCCTCCGGGGTGCATCGAATACAGACTCTCACTTTAGAGAGGATCCCGGAGCTTTGGCCCGCACGTGATGTCATCATTTGTGATCCTTGACATGGAGGCCATATATGGGTATGTTTCTGGAACTACCCAGGAGGGGGAGCCAGACAGGAGAGAGATGCAGTGGGTCAGAGACAGAGACAGGGAAAGAGGATGCGGACATGCAGAGTTGGGAGACAAAGAGTGAGGAACAAGGAAGGAAGAAGAAAGGGGAAGAGGAGAAGAAAAGGCAACAAAGGAGGGAAGGCAAGAGGCAGGAAGGAAGAGGATGGAGTGAAAGAGAAGGGAAGAGGCAGAGAGAGATGAAGGAGTTGGTGTAAAAGGGCTTTGGAGAAATCGAGGCTCAGTGCGGAGCTTGTGGCAGGTGGCAGAGCCTGACATGTGGGGATACCAGGTGTCTGGCTGCTGGATACTGTGGGATGGGGCTGGGGATACAAAGGGCCAGGGCACAAATGAGCCAACAAACACAGAGTCATGCGGGCAAGCCCTGGGCAGAGAGACACAGCACGAGGGAGCCCCTCCTCCTGGTCTAGGAAGAACGTCCTGTTTCTGGAATAGATCGAATGGCAAAGAGCACACACACAGCCACATGTACTGAGCATCTGGGATGTGACAGGGCATGGCCAGACACCTACACTTCCGCTCGTGTGTTCATGTCTCAGGCCCCAGAGTTCAGGGCCCAGAAACATGACTTAGTTCCTCTACGTGGAGAATCATTTTCACTTCAGTGGCCCATTCCCCTTGAAGGATGTGGGATTTTTGACAGCCACAGCATGATTTCACACCAATTCAAACCCAGGAAACCTCAGGATGCCCTTACACACACTTCAAACATTCCACAAGGAAACAAATCTCAATATGCAAGGTGCCATGGGGTTGGGTCACGGTTCTGGAGGTCTGACTGGTGCTGAGGATGGGAGGGACACCAGCGGTCCCCAGGCAGTCTCCCAGCTCCCCGGTACCTGCCAAAGTGCTCATTGTCCCAGCTGGGACAGTCTCCCCCAGGCCACTGTGGCTGGGTGGCCCCTCAAAGTTAGCTCAAGTTCAGCGCCTTCCAGACCCATGTACTATGGAGAGAGTGTGGGAGAAGGGTGGAGAAGAGGCTGTCAGATTCTTTTTACTTTTGGAGGACTTTCCTCCCCAGTAGGACATTCCAGTGGCCTCTGTGAGATAACTCCGCGTGGCCGGGCTGCTTTCCTGGGCTCCTTGCTGGAGGCAAAACACAGGTTCCTCTGCTTCCTGCCCACCACCAGTCCCTCCCCGATCCGACGGGGGGAGGTGGGCCAGGGCAGGCAAGGCCCTTCCTAGGTTGTTCCCTGCCTTGCCCTCTCAGTCCAGACAAAGCTCTTGTGGTCAACAGAGCTGGAGAAACTCGGACTCCAGATCCCGAGTCTTAACCCTGGACCACTGCTTTTAGCCAGAGCTCTATCTTCTATGATCAGCCACGGGGTGCTGAGCCAAGGCCCCGCCTCTTTCACTGGGTCATGTCACCTCCCAAGCCTTTCCACAGAAGGGGCCAAACCATAGGCCACTGAGAGGCATCAGAAAAGTGACCACCATCGAGGACCCCAAAGCCCACTCCTAAATAAGAGAATCGGGTTTATTGCCTTAATCACAGACCAAGCCTTTTCCCACATTTATCAAGTTGTAGATAAGAGTCACAGAGAACAGAAAATGCACTTGGGGGTGGGGGTGGAAAGCAGAAGATGGGGGCTGGCCGGACACACTTTGATTGCAATATGAAGACAACATCTTGCTGCACTCACAACAACCTTCCGAGCAAGTGCTAGCATCACCCCATATGACAGATGAGGAAACCGAGGCTCAGAGGGGTTGGGTGGTTTGTCTACAATGCCACATTTTGTAACCGATGGCTTAGCTTATCTGACCGGTTATGTCTGACACAAAGACTGCTGTTTAGCCAACGCTCTATCTCCTATGATCCAAATGTCGAGGCAGAACAAGGAACCCCACAAGGCAGGATGGAAGAATTCCCGAAGGTGTAGCTTGTTGATAGTGGTTCCTTTGGGAAGAAGCTGCTAGAAGAGTGCCCTGGATACATACTGTTCTGTAGACCAGGAGACAATGTGTCCTCTGGATGAGGACTTCTTCTCCCCCTGTCCCCCATACCAAGGAATCCAGCATCACTGTGTCCTCTTCTACTCTGGGATCCTCCCATGCTCATAATTCACCAGCAATGGGGTTTCAGCCAGGACTGTCAATTCAAGCATGAAGGACCTTTGCTGGGGTGCATCACATAGGGATGAAAGCCTCACCCAGCCCATTCACATTCTTTTCCTCATCTGAGATGTAGGACAGCTGCTGGGTGGAAGGCTGGGTATGTTATACCCAGTGTCCACATAAGGACACCAAGTGTGCCAGAGGGGCTGAGCCAAGGCCCCGTCTCCTTCACTGGGTCATGTCCCCACCCAAGCCTTTCCATAGCAGGGGCCAAACCACAGGCCACGGAGAGGCATCAGAAAAATGACCACAACGAGGACCCCAAAGCCCACTCCTAAATGAGAGAATAGAGTTTACTGTCTTACTCAACCACAGACCAAGCCTTTTCCCCTCCAAATCCCTGGTATATCAGAGCTCTATTCAAAAGTACATGTGGCTTTCCCAAAGTGATGAAGTCAGAACAAAATCTGTGGGGGAAACAGCAGAGTATTTATCAAATTAAAATGAAATATACAGGGAAACAGTCACAATATGTTAAGTAGAAAAGACAAACTTCCCTCTTTTGTACATGTGTGCATAGAAAAATATCTAGAAGGAAATGTTACATGTTAATAAATCACCTCTATGTTTTCAAAATTTTCAGCAATTACCGTGTAGAGAAAATGGCAACATTATTTAGGTAATTGATTGGATTTGAGTTTCTGGTTGGGCAGTAGGGCCCAGCTGGACCATCATTCACAAGGGTGTCCTCCTAGAGTCTGTTTCAATAATTCTCTCTGTGACTGTCAACAGACAGGCCAATGCTGTCTTTTTGTTGAGTTTTGTAGATGCTTACTGGCAGCAGCAAGCTTCCCAAGACTGCGTTGAGGGCCAGGGTAACTAATTACTTTTGCACCGACCTAATAGCTTATCTCCAAGGTGGCTGCCATCCGTTTCTTCCCTACACATGTATGCATGCATGCGTGCCCGCACACACGCACACATACACACACACATGCATGCACACATCACACTCCATCTAAGATGTGATGGAGATTCCCTCCCCTTGAATTTGGGCTGATCTAGTGATTGATATAACAGTAGAATGCAATGGAAATGATGTCCTGAGACTTCCGAGGCTAGATCATGAGATGCTTTGCAGCTGCCATGTTGTGAGGAAGTACAAGCAAGCAACAGCCAGGGCCCCTGGACCACCAAGCACAAGACGGAGGGGTGAAGATGCCCTCTTGGAGGTGGATCCTCCACCTGCAGCTGTTGCAGCTGATGTCACGTGGAGCAGAGACAAACTACCCACAACTTCCTGACCCGTAAAACCACAAGCTATGAAAAAATAGTTGCTTCGTGACACTGGGGCTTGAGATAGTTTGATGTGTAGTAATAATAGTCAACCCGGACACTCACCAAACATTCACTGTGGTCTCGGTTGCACGCTCCTCAGCTCTTGTGTGCTATCCATGGGTTTTTTTCCCCTGACTTTCCACTTGTCTTTGTTTCCATTAAAAAAAAAAACAGATTCAAACTGTTTTATTAATTTAAAAAAATAAATTTTTATTTCAAAAAAATAATTAAAAAATAAATTTTATTTCAAAAAAAAAATATATATTTTTAAACCTAACTCTTTACAAAAGAAGTAGTCCCAAGTCATTTCCCAGTTCCTGGGTTTATCAGACCAGAAGCTCCTTTTGGCTGAGATTCTGCCTTACAGGAGTATTGTGACCCCTCCAACCGGAGGGACCCTTGGTTATCCTGGTGTTCAGAGCCCTCATTTCCTAGTTGAGGCCGCAAGAGGTGCTGTGACTTCTCTGAGATCACCCAGCAATTTGGGGGCAGAATAATTCACACACTGAAAACCATGCCAGTGGGAACCATGGCCCATGGGATCAGACACTGATGTCCTAAAGCAGAGACACTCTCCTGACAAAGGCAGGGACAGCTTTCAAGCATCTGACTCGAACATGTGGAGGGCAGGCATTGTGACCCAGCGGAACGAGAACTGTGCCAGGATCCGGCCCTCGCTCATTAGAATCATATTACACTTACCTATGCCTGTCCCACCCCAGAGATTCCGATTTAAATCATCTATATCGAGGCCCAAACAGGACTGATTTTAAAAAACTTTTTATTAAAGTTTAATATACCCACAAAAAGTGCAACTTTCACAAATGTACAGCCCAGTGCATTTTCACAGACTGGACACACCCAACGTCTGAATCAAAAGTAGAATATTATAAGCACCTAAGAGCTCCCCTTCCCCATAAGCCGCAGCCTCGCCACCCACCACCTCCTGCCAGGGGTGACCACTCTCCTGACTGCTAGCAGGACAGGTTGCTTTGAACTCTCTGTGAATGAAATCACTGTGTCTCCTTTCATTCAACAGCACATTGGGAGACCTGCCCATATTGTTTCATGAAGCTGTAGATTGTTATTTTCATTGCTGTGTAGTATTCCATGCTATGAATAGATCACAATTTATCCGTTCTACTGATGATGGACATCCGGGTGGTTCCCAGCTTTGGCCGATGATGAGGAGTGTAGCTATGAACATTCTAGTACATGTCTTTTGGTGAATATTCATACTCATTTCTCTTGGGTATACACTTAGGATGGGGGATCACTGGGTCAGAGTTTAGGCCTTCATTCAACTTGAGTAAAACTGTCATGTGTCTTTCCAAACCTGTATCAGTTTGTACTGCCATCAGCCATGCATAAGAGTTCCAGTCACGCCATATCCTTACCAACACTTGGTGGCTTCCATCTTTTATATTTTTTATTTTTTTTGAGATGGAGTCCTGCGCTGTTGCCCAGGCTGAAGTGCAGTGGTGCGATCTCAGTTCACTTCAACCTCTGCCTCCCGGGTTCAAGCGATTCTCTTGCCTCAGCCTCCCAAGAAGGAGATTACAGGCGCCCACCACCATGCCTGGCTATTTTTTTTTTTTTTTTTTTTTTTTTGTATTTTTAGTAAAGATGGGATTTTGCCATGTTGGCCAGGCTGGTCTCAAACTCCTGACCTCAGGTTATCTGCCTGCCTCGGCTTCCCAAAGTACTGGGATTATAGGCGTGAGCCACCTCGCCCGGCCTCCATCTTTTTTTATATTATCCATTTTGATGGGCATCAGTGGCGTCTTGTTGCAGTTTTAATCTCCATGTCCCTGATGGCAAATTACAGGGAGCATTTGAGCAGCCCTGGCCTCAGTGATCTCTGGAGACTTTTCAGGGTCCCTAATCTTGCACAAGGCCCACAGGCCATTCTCGGAACAGCCCTCCAGGGAGAGTTTTTGTGGGGGAAACAAAGGCAATAGAAGGGGGAATAAAAATGTTGAGGCAGAAACCATGCAACTGGTCAACCTGGAAGAGAGTGGGAAGAAGAATGTGGCCGCCACAGGAAAGACGCAGGGCTCACACTTGGCCCCAAGGTGGGTTTCACTCTCCCAAACCTAAATAGAACCTGCCCTCCCTTACTGTCTACCCCCTCACCTGGCATAATTTCCTGCTTACCTATTCTATATTTATCTGCCACGTGTGTATCGCCTGTTTCTCCCATCTGGAATACTTTGTCTTTCTGTTCACTGCTGTGTGTCAGTGCTTATAGCAGTGCCTGACACATAAGAGATGCTCGTTACATAAGTGTTGGACATGCGTCCCCACACTCAAGCCCGCGGCCCCTGGGGCAGAATTAGGAAGGGCCTTGGTTCTGCTTGCCAGCCCGAGCCTGGCCGGTGGCAACACACACACACACACACACACACACACACACACACACACACACACACACACACAGACACCCCTTAGGTCTCTCCTGTCCAGACATCCCTCTCTGTTTATTTCAGTCTGAATGCCCAGGAAGGGGCGTGCATGTGTGGATTAGAGAGGTGGTTTGCAGGGGCCAGGTGTGGTGGCTCACGCCTGTAATCCAAGCACTTTGGAGGCCAAGGCAGGCGGATCACCTGAGGTCAGGAGTTCAAGACCAGCCTAACCAACATGGTGAAACTCCGTCTTAAAAAAAAAAGAAAAAAAAAAAAAAAAAATAGGCTGTTTGCAGGGCCCCATTCTTAGTCGGGACTAGGGGGAATCAAGACCAGCAGATATTTCTATGACAGCGACACCTCTTCCAGAAGGAGGGAAGGAGAGAATGGAGGAGGAGGAGCCAGCCAGGAGCCCCCTAGGAGCTGAGCTGTGAGTCAGTGCGAAGTCCTGGGTGGACTCCAACCCAGCAATGGAACATCATCTGCTAAAATAAGCACTCCTGTGGTCCTGGCGTCCTGGCTCCCAGCCTTGGCTGCCTCTCGATACCAGTTTATTTTGGTTTGAAATAACCAAGCTGAAGAAGGACAGACAAGAGTCTGATCCTTACCCTGGGCAGTGTTCTGAAGGGGGATGGGCAGAGGGCAGACAGCAGGGCATAGGGGAGGGCAGACAAAGGCCCCAAGCCCTGGGAGGGAGGAAGGAGTGTAAGTGGAAGGGGAGGAAAGGATCCAGGGAAAGATGTCCTCTCTTCCTTCTTCAAAATGGGCCGTTGCTCTGGAGCAATCAGGAACCAGCCCCCAGCTTACCTCCCAGCTCACAGGGCCAACCCAGGTCCCAGGGAGAGAAGACAGTGTTCCCCATTTATTGCAAGCAAAATGAGGGCAGAACCTGCATGCCTCAGATGGGAGAAAAGAGGCAGGGCAGCCTCCCAGCCTACGGCACCCTACATGTAGGGGGACACCTGCTAGGGTGACGCTCTATCACCCAGCAATGCCCCCCTAGGGACCAGTGAATGGCTGCCTGCAGTCGGCTCAGGGTGGGGTTGGAGGCCTCCCCCTCCTGTGCCTCCTGCTGTACCCTGGCCCTACCAGGCCTAACCCTGGCCCTGTTCTCTCCAACACCCACATGCATGAAGTGGGGGGCACCAGTGGGATCTCAAAAATGTGTTACCCAGGTGAGCAGATCTGAGGAGCAAAGTCCATTGCAGGACACTGGGTTGTTTGCAGCTGGGTGGGGGTTTCCTTCAGGCAAGAGTGGCCAAGACAGATGAATGGGACAGAAAGAATGGGCAGAGCTGTGACCTCAGCCTTCCTTGCAAGACCCTGCTGTAAACCCCAATCCCTCGTACAAGTCTCCAGCCATCTTTGATTGGTAAGCTGGTAAGCTGTCTGATTTAGCCACTATCCCTTCCCATTCCGGCCCTTGGTATGAATCTCTCCACAGCAGAAGCCCTGGTCTGTGAAGCCCAGGACTGTCTCTCAGGAATACCTTGCCCCTGGTGGGAGTGCCTAGCTGGTTCTGGGCCTGGCAGGGGCCAGGCTTCCCCCTTGGAGGTGCACTTGGCCAGTCCCATGCAGATGGTGTCTTCCTTGTTGAAGATGCCACCCATGTGCAATCCAAGTTAGCACCTCCCCCGTCCAATTTCCAGCCCGGGCACTGGAGTCAGATGATCCCAGCCCATTCCTTGATTGCTGTGGGCCCCTGACTATATCCCTGCAACTCTCTGGATTCAGCTTCCTCTTCTGAAAATGGGTGAGTGATGACTCCTTTCTCCCATGGTTGTTAGGAGGATTAAATGAGCTCCCCGGACTCAGTAGTAGACACCCACCAATCATACCTCTTCCTCCCCCACCTGCCACCTTCAGGACCTGGGCTGCACTTTCCCAGAGGCCGCTGCCTCTATTCTCTAGCCAAGTCACTTAACCCTCTCCAGGCCTTGATCTTATCCTGCTTGAATCACCCTTGGGAACTCTGAGACAAAATTAAACTCTGAGTGGCCCACAGGCCCAAGTTAGCTGCTGGGGACAGGTTTTCCCTGAGCTGAGCTCTGTGGTGCCCTTCGGCTGAGGGCGAAGGCCTCTCCCACATGAGGCTAGAGTGCAGCAGCCCAGCCCTCCTTGCTGAGGATGTTCTGTGGCTGCGTCAGACCCTACACGTCCACCTGGATGCAACAGCTCTGGGCCATGTGGGCAGAGCAGATGTCAGACCAGTCTCCTCCAGCACTAACTGTGGTTGGTGCAGGGGAAGGAGAGTGCCTCGTGGACACAGTCCCTGGCCCAGCCATTCTGGAGCCTGAGCTCGCAGGGAGCAAAACGAGTCACCTGCTCCAGACAGGCAGCTGTTACCCATTAGGCATTGGTCTGGGGGAGGGCGCCAGCTGGAGGATAACTGCTCTCAGCTTTGCCTTTCACCCAGGCCTTCCTCCCCCCAGGTGTATTCCGTCTATTCTCATGCTTTTATGAGGGAATACCCAAGACTGGGTAATTTATAAAGGAAAGAGGTTTCATTGACTTACAGTTTCACATGGCTCAGGAAACTTACAATCACGGTGGAAAGTGAAGGGGAAGCAAAGACCTTCTTCACATGACGGCAGGAGAGAGAATGAGTGCCCAGCGAAGAAAGAAGCCCTTTATAAAACCATCAGATCTCATGAGAACTCACTATCATGAGAACAGGACAGAGGAAACTGCTCCATGATTCAATGTTCTCCAGCCAACCCTCCCATGACACGTGGGGATTATGGGAACTATAATTCAAGATGAGATTTGGGTGGGGACACAGTCAAGCCATATCACCAGGAAATCCCAGGTGACCAGTGAAGTGCATGGCAGAGGTGTCAGCCAGAGCCCTGGTGAGGAGTTTTGGGTGTGAGGCAGGGCTGGGATGCAGGGTTGGGTCAGGGATCCTCATGACCTGCAGGTGGGCTGCCTCTCTTTTCCCCGAGGTAGGAAGGGATGGGGCAGGGAACGTCCATTTGCCAGCCCTCTCCTGAGATCTGGGTGCTGCAGGGCCATCCTGCGACGGAGGCCTTATCATCCTGATGTTATGGATGAGGAGCTGAGGCCCTCATGAGACTTGCCTGGACTAGCGATGGTTGGATCTCCAGCCACACAGCCTCTGTCCTGCAGAGGATTGAAAGATCAGAACAGCCAGGAAGGTCAGATCTGCAAGCTCCTTGCAGTTCATTTTCCAACATCTTCTTCCTGAGGAAAGGGGAAGCGAGGTGGAGAATAAGAGAGGCTTGTCAAGCCTTTGTAGGAGTCACAGCTTCCAGAAACCCACCAAGTGCTTTTCCATAGCTTCCTCCCATGATAATCACATCAGACCATAGACCTGAAACCCACGTTGTATGGCAAATTGGCAGGAACCTCACCATACTGGAGGAGGATGAGCCCAGACAGCAGGCTGGACTTCCTCGTGGACACATTCAAGATGCCTGCTATTCCCCTGGAGACTCCCAGAAATGCCTAGGGGTGAGGAGATTGTGGTTTGCAATGTATCACAAACCCCAGGAAGGAGCCCGGGGGCCTTCAAGCCCAGGCAACTCAGGTGTCAATGTAATTGTGCCTCATTGTTCCCAGCCACAGGAGGTCAGGCTGGGGGCCACTCCCAGCACAGACTCGCTGGTGAGGTGACTGCCCCAGATCCCTCTGCAGGGCCCGTGGCTGACAGCCTAGACTCTGGAGTCAAATGCCAGCTCAACCACTTGCTGTGTGACCTTGGAATGTCTATTTAATTTCTCTGCCTTGGTTTCCTGATAATCATTGCAGGGAGGAGGAGAACAATAGTATCCATAGCTCACAGGAAGTTTGCAAAGATTAAATTATTTGATATAGTACCCCAAGCATTCTGTGTATATATGCGTGTATGTGTATATGTATACACTCATATATATGATATATGTCTATATATTAATATAGCATATACATAATATATAATACAAGTTATATATAATTTATACATAATATATTTATATATGTATATATCCCCTTAGATTAAAGACTTAGAAATGTTAGAAGTTGTTATTAGCTTAAACTTCCTGACAGAGACAGAGGGGATGGTGGTTGGCTGGGGACAAGGGTTCCTAACTGGGGACAATTCCTGAAGATATTTTGAGTTGCCACAACTTGGGGGAAGGGAAGGGTGCTCTTGGCATCTAGTGGGCAGAGGCCAGGGATGCTGCTAAATATCCTACAATGAACCAGACAGGACCCATGCCCACCCCAGCCCCCATAAAATTAGGCCCACATGTGCACAGTGCCGTGGGGGAGGAAGCCTGGCTGAAGAGCTGGGGCAGTGGGAAGTGGCCCTTAGGGAAGAGGACGGAGCTGTGCTGAGCTGATGAAGGGATGGCTTTGGATTTCGGGAATAGCTGCCTCCAGGAGAACTGAGTGGATTTCCAACACATTGTGACTATGGATGGCTCACTGAATGCGGCTCGCAAACCAGCTCTGACGGTCACCAGCAGGCACACGCGGCTGTGGGTTGAGCAGCACAGAAAGAACAGCCACAGTAAGCACGTGCAGGTTGGGGGGGTCCTCCTTTAAGCAGAAAGGGGGGCCCTAGATGGGTCTCAGCCCTACTTGTAGCAGGTGCATTCAGACACACACACACACACACACACACACACACACAGGGATGGTGCTTAGCTGACAGTACACCACACACACACAGTTTACATTATCTAAGTGAAAAGGTGAATTTAACCCACCGGTTAGTAGACAGTAGGCAAATGAACTAGTCTTTTTCTGAGACTGAGTCTCCCTCTATTGCCCAGTCTAGAGTGTAATGAATGGCACGATCTTGGCTCACTGCAACCTCAGCCTCCCGGGTTCAAGCAATTCTCCTGCTTCAGCCTCCTGAGTAGCTGGGATTGCAGGCATCTGCCACCATGCCTGGCTAATTTTTGTATTTTTAGTAGAGACGGGATTTCACCATGTTGGCCAGGCTGGTCTTGAACACTTGACCTCAGGTAATCTGCCCACCTCAGCCTCCCAAAGTGCTGGGATTACAGGCGTGAGCCACCGCACTAGGCTGAACTAGTCTTATACAAATACGATGTACCTGGTGAAGTCTCCTGTTTTCACAGATACAGCGCTCCGTGTCTTTCTTGGTGCACATGCGTGCAGGTGCGTGTGTGGATGCCTCAGTGTGCGCGTATGAGCGCATGGGAGACGTGCAAACTAACAACTCTACAGGCACGCAAGGCACCTGACACGTTGGAAAGGACTTGGGCCTAACCACCAGTGTGCTGCTCTTCAACCTTCTTGAAAGTTCTGACCCCATGCAAACCTTTCCCCCTCTCCAGAGCCCTGAGAAACGGAGGAAGGTGTGCACTGTGGCACTCTTAGGAATACAGGCCCTTCCACACCCTGAGTGCCTCTGAAACCAGATGAGCAACTTCCAGTTGCTGCAGCCGCCAATCTTTTTTTCTCTGAGAAGAAAAATTCTAATTGTAAATCAGTTGAAATTTAAATCAAGCCTACTTAAATATTTTCAAAAACAGAAATAAAAAATGGGATAATTATTTAGAAAGAGTTAGTGAATCCTGGGATTCAACCTCCTATCCCACATCATTTCAAAGTAATTGGTTGTTGGAAAAAAATTCAGCCTCCAGGCATGGTGGCTCATGCCTGTAACCCCAACACTTTGGGAGGCCAAGGCAGACAGAGTTTGAGACCAGCCTGAGCAACCTGGTGAAACTCCGTCTCTACAAAAAATACAAAAATTAGCTGGGCATGGTGGCATGCACCTGTAGTCCCAGCTACTCAGGAGGCTGAGGTAGAAGGATCACTTGAGCCCAGGAGGCGGAGGCTGCAGTAAGCTGAAACTGTGCCACCGCACTCCAGCCTGGGTGACACAGCGAGACCCCGTCTCAAAGAAAAAGAAAAAAAAGAATTCAGTTAACATACATGTTTGCTGCTCTCATACACGCTCATGCACACGCATGGTCTTCTACACACCCGGTAAGGTAACCTTCCGGGAAGCTCAGGGCCCCTGGTATGAACTGACACTGAGTGAGGAAGGCGAGGGCATGAAAAGAACAGGCACGTGATGTTGGTATTTTTCATAGTCCAAAGTGGCCACCTCTACCTCACAGCTAAGAAGGAAGCACAGAGACTTGAAAACATGTTTCTAGGTTCACTCTGTTAACGCAGGGTCCAGATGTGAAGTTTCTTTGTCTTTCCTTTCCCTTCTCCCTTACTTCCCACTTTTCCTGGTGCCACTGAAGCTGGCCACATCCCCCTCCAAACTGCACTGTCATAGCTCCTGGCCTGGCCCCTGAAGAGCATGTGACTTGGGCAGTTACACCCGGTGCCTGCTGACAGCCAGGGCTATGCCCTGAGGGTGGACGTCCTGCAGCCCATGGGGCACTGCCAGCCTCGGGCTCCCGGGACAAGTGCTGACTGGATGCTGCTGCTAGGCCTGCCCAGGGCCCTCCTGGGGGTCCAGCTGGCCTCTCTGTCTTTGCCCTGCCCTCCAGGCCTCTGGCTTTATATTTAACAGCACTGCCTAGCCCAGTGGGATCAAATGTCTGCCGCACCACACGTCCCGGGAAAGGACTATAGGGGCCTGCAGACGCTCTCCAGGCTGCAGTGCCCAGAGGTCCAGTTTCTGACCCAGGTGCCTGTCCAACCCAAGGGCTGCTGCATCACCTTTTGGGAAAGGCTGGCCCGGAGAGAATCAAAGCAGGCTCCAGGTGATTGCATTTTGCCCGATCTTCTCGGCAGGGCCTCCACGGCCTCTGTGTTAGTCCCAGACGACCTGTGCAGCCTCCTCTCCCTCATGGCTCCATATCTGTCCATCTGTGTCTGGCCTGTTGAACACTTTGGGCCTAGAATACCCTCTCCCTTGGGCCCTATGGGCCCTGGGAGTGGCTGGCATGGGGTTGGTGTGGGCGCTGGGCCAGCCCCTGGTTCCATCTTCCCTCCAGTCTCTGGAGGTGGGCAGCCCCAGGGCTCACCTGTGAGGCAGGAGTCAGGACTGCAGCAGCTTCCTCCCGGGCAGGAGTGAGGCTTAAAAGAGTTAACACTACAGCCAGTCCGAGACAGGGGCTGCAGGAGTTAACTGCTCAACAAGTGGAACTATTTTATTTTTATCCTTAAGGCACAAATTAAATGCCATGAGCCCTGCTAAGAGCCAGCAGCAGTGTCAGCTCCTGGAATGTATAGCTCCTACCCACAGGAGGTGCAGCCTCAGGGAGGAGGGAGGGGAGGGAAGTGGAAAGGAGTGAGTGGGGGAGGTGAGGGGCCAGGGAGAAACAGTAGGAGGGTGTGGGCATCTGGAAGGAGGAGTGGGAGGAGGGATGGGGCCAGAGAGGAGGGAATGGATGGAAGGAATGGGAGAGGGGATGGGAGAGGGGATGAGAGGAGGGGGTGGGAGGAAGGGATGGGAGGAGGGGGTGGGGAGAGGAAATGGGAGGCAGGGATGGGAGGAGGGGATGGGAGAGGGAATAGGAGAGGGGGTGGGAAGAGGGATTAGGAAGAGGGGGTGGGAGAGGGGATGGGAGGAGGGGGTGGGAGAAGGGGGTAGGAAGAGGGGGTGGGAGGAGGGGATGGGAGGAGGGGATGGGAGGAGGAGATGGGAGAGGGGGTGGGAGAGGGGTGGAGAGGGGATGGGAGAGGGGATGGGAGAGGGGATGGGAGAGGGGGTGGGAGAGGGGGTGGGAGGAGAGGGTAGGAGAGGGGGTAGGAAGAGGGGATGGAAGGAGGTGATGGGAGGAGGGGATGGGAGGAGGAGATGGAGAGGGGGTGGGAGAGGTGATGGGAAGAGGTGATGGGAGGAGGGGATGGGAGGAGGGGACGGGAGGAGGAGATGGGAGAGGGGGTGGGAGAGGGGATGGGAAGAGGGGATGGGAAGAGGGGATGGGAGGAGGAGATGGGAGAGGGGATGAGAGGAGGGGTTGGGAGGGGTGATGAGAGGAGAGGGTGGGAGCAGGGGGTGGGAGACAGCAATAGCAGAGCCTTAAAGCAAGTACTTCTGAGTGCGGGACTCTGCGTGCCTGCAGATCCGTGAGATCTCGATACAAAAAGGTTGTGTAAACTGCAATGTTTGGGTACATGGGAGAGATGGTGAGAGAGGGCGGGAGAGTCTGAATGAGCACAAGGGTAAATAGCGTCCACCTTATGTAAAGTCAGGCCCTGCCCTTCTGCCAGAGTTACTGAGAGGCTTGACAGCTGCTGCAGACCCTAGGGAGTCAGGTAGACGATCCTCAGCAGGGCCAGCCATCCCCTTGACACGGGCTGAGGCCCAGACATCCGGCTCCCAGGTCAGAGGCATTGCAGCCCCAGGACCCAGGATACGCACAGACTATGAAAATTGCAGGCTGCTCTGTGATGCGCAGTGACATCAGCACTGGAAAGCCCGTTGAGGCCAGAGCGCACCGCTTGCCTCAGCTGACCAGTCCCATGCCTCTCCCTAGGGCAGATGCTGCTCAGAGTGTGGTGCTCCTATACACGCAGGAGCCATCAGTGGCCCTGGCATGCTCAGTGGGGCATGTGGGTGGCCTTTCTCCTCTATACCCTTCCTAGGAAGCGGTCAGGATTTCATCCAGATACAATTATTCTCCTGGCTTTGGGCTACTTAGAATTAAAGAGGTCAAATAATAGCCTTGAAACTCACATTGACCTTATTTCTCATGCCTGCCTGGGTCCCTAGGGCCCCCTAGATCAAAACCCAAATTCTCAGTGGGTCTCGAAGGTCTTGGAGGGTCTTTCCTGAACCAGCCCGATGTGCTTGTAGGGGCTGGGAGGGCTCCACTGGCTTCTCTTCTTTGGGTCCCATTAGGCCGAAGTCAAGGTCTGGTTTGTTATCTGGAGGCTCTGGGGAAGACTCTACATTCAGACTTAACTCAGGTGGTCGGCAGCGTTCAGTTTCTTGCAGCCACAGGCCTGAGGTCCCTGTTTCCTTGCTGACTGCTGGTGGGGACCTGTTCTTGGCTCCAGTCTTTGCCCCATGACCCTTGCCGTGTCAGCAATGAGAACCTCTGTTCTCTGTTTCCCCTGAATCCCTCTCACCCGTCCAATCTCTCAGACTTCCTCTTCTACCAGCCACAGAGAAAACGCTCTGCTTTGAAAGGGCTTGTGTAATCAGCCAGACCCATGGGCAATCTTCCGATTTCAAGGTCAATTGATTGGTAAACAACATCTGCAAAATCCCCATTGCCATGAAAGGTGAAGGATCACAGGTATGACTGCTCACCGCATTACAGCCCCAGGGACTCAGGGAAATCCTGGCACCGTCTTAGATCTGTTTCCTAGACTATCCTGGGTCTGTTTCTTCTCCGCTTTTGGAATACCGCTCTCGTGGAATTCCTCCTTCCTCGTTTTGGCTCTTACTTGGTCTCCCTGGCCGCGTTCTCTACCACCATCCGCATTTTTAAGACATCAGGAATCCATAACAATGATAAGAAAGAGGGCTGGTCCAGGCCACCCAGGGAGCTGGCAGAGCCACCCCAGCCCAGAGTGGACCCAGCCACTCTCAGTTCCCTCCCCCAGGGCAGCTTGTTTTCCAGGAGCTGGGGACCGCTCCTTCCAAGCTCAGTGGATGCAATGACTGTCCAGGGTCAGGTAGTCCCATGGGAGATTTGGGGAAGCTCTGCGTCACCCCCTTGTGGACCGTGAGGGGCAGCTCTGACAGATGGGGGTGCAGGTTGGGGTGGGTGAGCCAGAGCAGGCCCTTCTCCAGCTTGGCTGGAGAGCATTCAGGAGATGCCTGGCCTCTGGGGGCAGAAAAGGCCACAGATGCTAGATCTGGGGGTGTAGCTGCACCAGGCATGATAGTAACGACAACAGTTATGTCTTTTGAGCACTTTCTTTGTGCTAGATGCAGAGTGCCTTATGCATACCAGCTAAGTTCATCTCCACAACAACCCCAGGAGGTAAGTATTACTGCTAATCCCATTTCACGGAGGAAGAAACTGACGCTCAGTGAGGGTAAGGGACTTGCCCAAGGCCAGACAGCTCATGCCTGATGAGAGCCGAGAAATGTCTGACTTGCCCTTAGTGCTCCTTTCATGCTGAAACATGACTCTATCAACTTCATGCCAACATTAAGAAAGAGGTTTTAATAGCAAGAGACTTTCCGTGTGGGAAGTTGTTGAACCAGGACTGAGGGAGGGGACACTGGAAGAGACTTACTTGGATTCCACGCAAGAAAGGGCAGGTGTTTTTGTGGCCACAGGGACCCAGAGGTGGATGAGGAGGCTACCTTGGGAAGGGATGAGCTGCCCCGTCACTGAACGTATGCAAGTGAAGAGGCCATTCTCATTTACTGAGGTCCTGGTATGACAGACACTGTGCAGAGTGCCTTACCCATGTCATCATTAGGCCCTCACAGCCCCATCACATAGGCACTGTTGTCCCCCCACTTACAGATGAGAAAACAGAGGCTCAAAGAGACTGAATGATTCATGATGGTTACACAGGTGGTTGGTATGAGAGTCGTGACTCAGACCCAAAGCTGTGCATCTCCAAAGCTCCATTTGTATGCGTACATCTATTGAGCACCTGCTGTGTGTCCAGCACTATTCTTCTAGACACTGAGACTCCAGCAGGGACAATTCAGTCCCAGTCCTTGTCCTCATGGAGATCACATTCCAGTGGGGGAGGGAAAAAATCTGTAGTAAGGAGTGCTAAAATAGAGCCACACAGGGGTGAGGGCATCAAGGGTAAACTAGGGTCAGGGGACCTGAGATGGTCAGGGACGGCCACTCTGAGGAGGTGCGTTTGAGCTGGGATCTGGAAGGCCAGAGGGAGAGAGTACTGTGAAGAGCTTGGAGACTCGTGCCTCAGGTTCAAAGGCCTGCGTCCGGGAAGCAGAACAGAAAAGCCACCGTGAGAGGAACGGGCAAGCGGGGAGCCACGGCGTTGGAGCCACATCAGCCAGGACGTGAATTTCATCTGTCACTTTTTAAAGCGGTGATGTGCTGCAGCCAGCTCACACCAGATCATAAGAACCACGGTTAAATCTTCAGGCATTTTGCAAGCAGGTCGTTAAATTGCTATCAGCCATGGAGGGAGGATTGACAGAAATTGACGAATGCCACACATCTTGGTTTTTCTCCCTTAACGTTCACCATGGACCTGAATATCACTGGTTTTGGCAGGGAAATGGGGAGATCTGGATTTCTCTTTAAGACGAGCTCTCTCTGGCTGCCAGGTGGAGAGTGTCCTGCAGGGGGAAAGGAGCAGGGAGAGCAGCAGGGGAGGCTGGTGCTTACTGCAGATGGGACCAGTGTGGCCAGTGAAGAGAAGTGTAGAGATTCCAGAGATTTTGGAGACAGAGTCAACGGCCTTGCTGGGCCATCCTGCACCATGAGGTTCATAGCAAGAGGTGACAAGGTGGCATGGAGGGGCATGACTTGAACCCAGGCCTGCAGGGTCCCTAAACTCATTCTGTGCCCCACACCTCAGTGATTCTTCCTGGGAAGGTGATGGTTCTGGGACAAGAGAAAACAGTTGATGCTCTGGCTGCCCCTCCACCCTGGCTCCCCTCTGGCCAGAGTAGCCCCTTTCACAACTTTTCTTGGGAGGGCGTCTCCTCTGAGCTATTCCCAGGAGTTGAGGGGTGCCAGGATGTCAGTTTCATAGACACTGGAAAGCCCAGCCCTCCACTGTGGCCCCTGGGACCATGACCAGAGCCTCTGTCCTCCCCCACAGGAAGGTCCTGTCTTGGGGAGAACTAAGCTGGAGATCACCTCACAGTGTCCTAGGACCTGCTTGGGTGACTCCCAGCTCTGGGACCTGGAGACTTACCCTGGTGCAGAGCAAGAATGAGGGTAGGGGCACAAGGAAGTGGGTGCTGGGCCAGGCTGGGGGCCTCAGAGGAGGCGGGTCCCGGTACAGCTTCCTGGGCCCGGGATGCCCTGGGTTTGCCTCTTCTTGTGCCAGAAATGGAGGGAGGGGGACAGAGGTAGCCCACTGAGATTCTGTCTCAATGAGTGAGGGAGGAACTGAGTCATGCCAGGTGTTAGCAAAATTCTGGCAGAATCAACAGGCCAAGTTTGTCTTCCTTGCCCCCCTCTCACCCCTTCCCACCAGAGCCACCTTTGCAGCCAACCCCAGCAAAACCTCTGTCAAAGCTCCTGTGCTTTTTTGTTAGGGGATCAGGCCATTGTGATCCTCTGGAGGGAGAGAGAAGAGACGGGCACAAAACAAAACTAACACCCATGGAATCCCTATGATGTGCCGGCTCCGGGCTGCTTGCTTTCCTAAAGAATCAGAACAGATACTCTCTTAAAGAGTTATGATAGTTGAAAAGTTTCCCATTTTCTCTGCCCCTAAGACAAAAAATATTCATTCATATCCTTCTAGACTTTCTCGTACGCACCTAAGGGTTAATTTTACAAAAAGGAGAAGATGCTAAGCACTCTATGTGGATTATCTCATTTAATCCCTAGGTGCTGTTGTATTACCCACACTTTGCCTTTCAGGAAACTGAAGCTCAGAGAGGTCAGTGCTTTTCCTGAGGCCACACAGCTGGTAGCCCTGCCTGGCCCCACACCCACGGCCCCACTCTGCATCCTGAGCGTCAGTGGCTGAGGAAGGGCTGACCTTGGCCCTGTTCGGGGGCATCTGGGGCTGCAGACCAGATGGGGTGAATCTGCAGAAGGCCTGATCAGGCCCTTCCTTCTGTTGTGCCTGGTGACCCAAGCCTGGGGGCAGATTCCAGTCCCAGGAGTCCTTGTTAAGGTTTTTGAAAAAGGAGGTTCTACTGCCATTTAATTGCAGCTCTGTCCTTGAAGCAGGCTCCCCAGCTCCCAAGATTCCCAGCTGTCTGTAACAGACAGCCTCGCCTTGGATTTCTCTTGCCAAAGACCCGGGGGGTAGACACTAGTCTGGGAGGCAGGAAACCTGGGCCCATCACCGCTTGTAACCTTGGCAGCTGCTGTCTCCCTGCCTTGGTCATTTCTTCTTAAGTTCCTTTCCCCTCCAGGTAAGTGCTTGAGTCTTCCCCTAATTATGGAAGGGTGGGGTCTGCTGGTTGGGTGAGGCTGGGGAAGGGGGAGGAAGAAGAGAAAGAACCAGGGCAGTGAAGTCTGAGGCAGGCCTGTGGGTTTGGAAGGAGCAAGATGGAGAATAACTAGGTCTGGAATCCCTGGTCCTGGGTCCAGATCCCAGTGTGGGGCGTATGCGGCTGCGCGGGGTCTGTACCCACAAGAGTCCACATTCAGCTTATCTTCTGCTATTGCAGCTTGAAATTCTTAACAATTTTTGTACAGGGAGCCCAGCATTTTCATTTTGTACTGAGCCCCACAAACTATGTAGCCAGCCCTGTTACCTTATATTAACTGTGTACTTGGCAAGTTACTTTGTCTCATAGACTCAGTTTTCTCCTCTGAAAAATGGAGCCAGGCTACCACCACCTCAGAGGACTGTTTTGAAAATGGGACAAGACACTCCAGGTAAAGAGCCAGGCAGTGGCAGGTCCATGATAGGACTCCATCTCTGGTACTGTGACAGTCGCTGTTTAGGGGCCTGGGTGGGAGAAACATCTCCTGAGGAGCCGCAGCCTCTCCCAGCCTTGTCTGTGAGTTCTCTCGGCACCTATGGGACACTTTAGGCCAAAAATGAAAGTCACTGGAAAGCAAATAGTGCCACCATCCCCACTCCAAACCTACCTTCCCCTCCCTTACCTTGGCTATATGGAGTCAAGTGGTTTAGAGCCTTGAACTTCCAGGAAATAAAGTCCTGGAATTTTTGAGCATGGGAAAGGATGAGAAGCATCTGCTTCTGGCCAGGGCAGGGCCTGTGGTCTGCCTGTCCCAGATGAACGTCCCATACGCAGAGGTGCTAACGAACTCTTCCCCCAAGAACAGCCTCCCGTTCCATATCACAGCCTGTGGGACCCCCTATCAATCAGCTTCAAGGTCCTGACAACTCAGCCTCCCAGATGGTTCTGGACCTAGGCTTCCTGGATTAATATCTAAACTATTTTCTAACAGTGAGACTTTGGGCAAGTTGCTTAACCTCTCTGGGCCTCAGTTTTGCCCTCTGTGAAATAACAGCTTTGACCTCATGGGTGTGTCATGAAGATGAAATGAGTCCCTGCATGGAAGAGCTTAGACCTGTGCCACACAAACATGAATCCTTCTCGCTGCCAGGCCGCCCACCTCACCCCCACTCTGAGCCAGAGAGCATGCCCAGAAATGCTCTGACCGTGTCTGAGTGGGCAGAGCTGATGACGAAGCTGCCTCCTCCCTAAGCAGGCTGCTTTCTGAACCAGCTTCGGCTCCGACCCTATGATTCCCTCCAGAATTTGTTGGAAGCCAGCACTTGCTGAAAGTTCCCAGGCATCTTGGTGGCTGGGAACTGAAGACTTGGGGTGATGGGGCTGTACCAGTTATGGGGCTGGGAGGGAAACAAGGCCCCTTCAGAATGGCACCCTCAACCTCTCCAGAGCTGGGGATGCAGCCCAGTTGTCCCTGAGCCTCCTCAGCCTGTTGTCCCTGAGCCTCTGCGGAGGAGCACCTGTGGTTCTGTTGCTCAGCTATCCTGATTCCCTGGAAACAGCCCCAGGGTTTGCACTGGGAACCCTCCGGGCCCCACTGCAGGCTCTTAGTATATGACTGTCAGTCAAGCCAAGGGGTGGGCACATGGCCCAGGCTCAGCCAATTGAGCGCCCTCTCTGATTCTTGAGAATGGAGAGGATGATGAAAAGGGGTTGGGGGGGGGGATTCATTCTGGGGGCGCCTCCCTGATTCCTGCCCATGGATCTCCAGGGCTGCCCTGGGCCCCTGTCCTCTCTGAGCCTGGATTTTCAGCTTTTCTTCTGATTCTGTGCCTCCCTCCCAGCCTCCCATGCATCCCCCCCTGGCCCAGAGTAGCCCGGGCAGTCTCTGCTGCTGACTGATACCCTTTGGCTCCTACCAGCAGCTTCGCCAGCCATGGTCCAAACCACCCTGATTGCCCCCTTCTGCTTTGAAGGCTCTGCCTATGGTTCACACAGGCTGTGTAAGCTATTCGGCACCTCCGAACCTTTATCCCTGCTGTTCCTTCTGCCAGAATGCCCTTCCCACCTTCTCCTCTCATTCTTACCCTCATGAAACACCTCCAACACTGCCAACTCTGGGGGACTCCCCCACCCCTCCTCAGATCGGGCTGACCCCTTCTCTGGGCAACCCCAGCCCCTGAGCTCCTCTCCCTCTTGTCCACGCCCCCCACACCCCCCATGCCTGCATCTGCCTCCCCTCCTGAGTCTGAACCCAAGGCCCGAGGCAGGACCCTGCATCTTCACTCTCAGTCGGTGCTCAGCACACGAAGCAGGGGCTCTAGGACCATGCAGAGGCAGGCCTGGGCACCAGTCAGGGACTGCTGGGCTGGCAGAGGCTGATCCCACCGCCTGCTGGTGAGGGGTCAGGAGTGGGGTGAGCTCAAACCCCTGCCCCCAGCCCAGCCCAGCCCAAACCCTGCCCCCAACCCAGCCCAGACCCAAGCCCCAGCGCAGCACCGACCCTGCCCCCAGCCCCAGGCTTTGATCAGATCTTGCCCCAGCTTTGCTCTCACTCCAGCCACAGACCTGAACCCCCAGCCCTTGCTCTGCCCGCCAGTAGGCCCCAGCCCCCTCCCTCATTCCCAGCCCCTGCCCCGGCTCAGGCCCTGCCCTGGCTCCTGCCTCCTTCACCCTCGCTGAGGACCTTCCGCACTCACAGGGTTCCTCCCAGTGGAGCCCACACTCAGCTGTGGCTTCCCAGGAGCCATCTGAGGTGGCCCAGCTCTGAGCCAGTGGAAGCCTTCAAGGGGGAAGGCCAGGCCAGACAGCAGGGTGGTGCGTGTGGTGGGGGGTGGGGTGGTAGTGTGGGCATGAGGCCCAGCCCTCCTCACCCCACCGTCCCGGTGGCACAGGTCCAGTAGCTCCAATAGGAGGCTCAGGGCCAAGGCGTAGGCAGGGGCGGTTCCCAGACATGGGTCCTTCAGCTTGCTCCCACCCCTTACACTGAGCCAGGCCTAGTCCTGAGCCATGGGTGGGCCCGAGCCTTCGGGGGCTGAAGGGGAAATGCCTGAGCTGCAGCCACCAAAATCAGGTTGGGGATGGGGTCGAAGGAGAGTCCTGGGACAGGCCAATGGAATCTGGGCAGCCCGCAAAGCAGACCAGCCTTCATAGAAAGGACAAAAAGAGCCCAAGTCTCCCAGGGAGTTGCCAATGCCCTTTCTCCCCTTTCTTCTTGGGAACGGAACTGGGAGGTGGGGGGTGGGAGGGTTTAGGATCACGGAGGATCTGGCCCCTCACCCACAGGTGGATCCTGCAATGGACACATGATGAGGACAGAAGCCAGCATTGTGATGTCACAACCTGGCTGTGGCTTTGTGCTCCTGGAGGTGAGGGTGAGTCAGCTACGCCCCTTCCTTCCCCCAGTGCCTGTCTACCCATGTTTGATGCTTGGGGTTAGAAAGGCTGATCTTGTAGCCCCTCACCTTCCCTCCCCAACACACTGGGCTGGCTCAGCAGTTGACCAATGAGAGTTATGCTTGCAGGCCAGCCTTGGGCGAGTGGCCCAGGAACTGTTTGCAAGGCTGTGTTGAAGCTGCTTATAACTAGACCATCTTCCCAGCTTGACCATCAGCTTGTTCAGAGTGTCTCTGCTCAGTCTCCACTGTAGCTCTGTAAGCGCTGTATAAGCTCAGAGCACGTAATGTTGGTTAAGTGAATAAATGCATGGATGCGGGGTGGGTGGGCAGAGATGATGATGAAGCTGCCTCCTCTCTAAGCAGGCTGCTTTCTGAACCAGCTCTGGCTCTGACCCTATGACTCCTTCCAGAATTTGTTGGAAGCTAGCACTTGTTGAAAGTTTCCAGGCATCTACGTGGCCAGGAACTAAAGACTTGGGGGTGATGGGGCTGTGCAGTTATAGGGCTGAAAGGGAAACAAGGCCCCTGCAGAATGGCACCCTCAACCTCTCCAGAGCTGGGGATGCAGCCCAAAGACCGTGGACTGTGGATTTAACAAGCCTCAGGTCCTCATCCAGTCCTGCCGGCTGACCTCCAGCTGGTCACAGCCCCTCTCTGAGCCTCCATTTCCTTTACTGTGAGGTAGGGATGCGAGCCACGGCTTCTGAGGATCCGAAGAGGAAGCTGCGGCCGTGACTGTCCCATTTCAGTCTGTCTTCCTCCTGCCTGGCTCACGTGGCTCCTGCCCTCCTACGTGGCTTGGGGGTGGTCATGGACACAGTCCAGAGAGCTGGCCCAAGCAATCCTGGTGACAAAGAAGGGGACCTTCAAGTGCTGTGGCAGGAACTCCACCAGCTCCAGGCTAAGTACGCATTGTCCCAGCCCCAGCCCCAGTGCCTCCCCCAATGGGCTAAGTGGCCGGACTGAGCAAACATGCCCCGAGGAGGCCAGGACAGGGGGTGGATGAGGAGGGCAGTGTGGCCTGGAAGCAAATGGGCGGGTGGGGGCTGGGCCACAGCTGTGGTGGGAGAGAGCGATGTTGCTACTGCCCGTTAGCCTCAGATCATGGGCCAGACCTGGGCCCTCTGCAGGCTGAGCTGCTACCTCAGGAAGGAGGACCGTGGGTGACCATCCGGCCTCACCTGTCAACTCGGCCCCCTAAGTCAGTCTACAAGGTTGCCACCTTGACTCTCAGAGGGGGCCCTGGGTCCTCATCCCATGAAGATGGGAGATAGGAAAGATGACATTGCAGGCTACCCACAAAAGCCTGAATTAGATGCAAAATGATGTGTCTGTGCAAAGTTTTATGAAGAAAAGGGCCAACCCTTCTAACAGATTCGAAGAGCTTCCTGATCCCAATTGGGTTTAGCACCGTTATGGCTCACAGGGTGCCACGTGGTTTCTGTGGGAAGGGGATGATGTTGTCCTACACTTTTCAGAACCATATGGATGAGAGAGGGAGGCCCAGAGAGGCAGAGTGGCTTCCCCTAGGCCACTCAGAGACCTCTGGCACAGCCCCTGTTGCACAGTAAGAGAATGGGTCGGGAGCTCGGCCAGTTGGCCAGGCCACGCCCGCTCTGGTCTCTATCCTTGACTGCTGACCTTGGCTGGGTCCAGAGCAGGCGACCTGCTGGAGATTTGCTTAGGGATTCCAGGAAGAGTCATGTATGGCCAGGCATGGCCATGTATGGACGGCATATGGCCGTCTCCCCCTCCGGGGGTTGGTGGGGGTCTCCCCCTCTGATGGAGTGCTCCCAAGGCACTGGGCGCCCCACGCATGACCCTGGCCAGCAGCTCACATCACCCCTGCTGTAGATGGGCACGCCAGGCACAGAGAGGTGAAGCACCTGGCCCCGTGTCACCAGTCAGGAGGGGGCTGGCTTATCTCCCAAGATGGGAGGCACCTGCACAGCCTCCAGGGGAGGCACCGTAGACTCTGGCCAGAAAAACTCAGCCTTCACTCTCCCCCCGGCGCCTTCTTTGCTGCCTGGGAGATGCTGCCATGGGCATTTATTTGAACTGTTTATGGCTCAGTTTGCTCAGCAGTGAAATGAAGGTGGAGAGACTCCTAAGTCCATGGCCAGCTGATAACATGATATGTGGCCGGCCCAGTGCAGGTTCAAGCAGGAGATCACAGAGGGTGTCCGGGTTCATTCGTGGGGTCCTGTGATACCTGGGAGCCTCCAGCCCATGTTACTGCATCTGGCTTTACAGGCAGAGAAGCTCAAGAGAGCGGTTGAGAAGCACAAGCTTTTTGAAGACTATCTGATTAAGGTCCTTGAGAAAATCCCCGAGGGTATGTACACAGCTTCCTCAGAAAGCCCCTTCTCTCCGCAGCTGCCTCCTGGCTGCAGGACTGCAATGCAGCGTGTGGCCGGCATGTGGCCTCATGGAGCGCCGAGCTGCTCATCTGCAGAATGGGAATCCACAAAGATCAACCCCACAGTGGGGGAGAAGGGCACAGGCAGCCGAGTCACACTGCTTGGTCCCAACCCCGGCTCCACTGTCGCTGACAGGGGTGGCCTCCGGCAAGTTCTCCAGGCCTTGACTTTCTTATCTGTACGATGGGAACAGCAATCGTATGTGGACTAGAGGAGGTCATCCTTTACAAGCATAGCACAGGGCCCAGCATTTAGCTAGTACCTGGTTAACGCTGGCCATTATTATTATTATTTTGTTTGTCTTTAGTTTTACGTTTTTGTTTCGCTGTAACTATTATTAACTAAGAGTATAAGGACATCTGAGATGAGTTTTTGTGTGTTGTTTTATGAGTATTGGAAACTCATTAGAAAAGGGAAGGGGAGGCTGGGAGCAGTGGCTCACAACTGTAATCCCAGCACTTTCGGAGGCCAAGGTGGGTGGATCACTTGAGGTTAGGAGTTCGAGACCAGCCTGACCAACATAGAGAAACCCCATCTCTACTAAAAATACAAAATTAGCCAGGCGTGGTGGCGTGTGCCTGTAATCCCAGCTACTCAGGAGGTTGAGGCAGGAGAATGGCTTGAACCCAGGAGGCGGAGGTTGTGGTGAGCTGTGGTGAGCCAGGATCGTGCCATTGCACTCCAGCCTGGGCAACAACAGTGAAACTCTCTCTCAAAAAAAAAAAAAAAAAAAAAAAAAGAGAGAGACAGAGAAAAGGGAAGGGGAGTCATACATATTTATTGTTATTATTATTATTTCAACATCATCAATAATAATCAAATAATTATTACCATTTACTAAACATGTGCACTATGCTAAGCTTTTTAGTTAATCTTTTTTACCCTTCCTGTGAGCTTTGCAGTTCTGTGTTACTCAGGCTCAGAGAGGGTAACGAACTTGCCCAGGTCACCAGGTCAAGATGTGATGGCACTGGGCTCGTCTCTGGTCCATCTGACTTCATAGCCACTGTACTAAGTGCTAGAATGAGAGGAGCTACAGAAACTCCAAAAACTCTGCCCTGGAGGTCAGGGAAGGCTTCATGAAGGAGGTGACCTCTCATGGGGAAGCATGAGCTTGTGGCAGCCCCAGCACCCAGCGAGGCTCATGGTTTGGGATCTTCCTAATTCAGCAGTCCTGTTCAACCATCCAAAATGCAGAACCACTGGGACTTGGCACTCGCTTTCTAGGGACAGGAACAATTCCTGTCCACTTCTCAGGCTCCCCCGAGCAGCAACGACTCCTCGAGGCCTCGTCGGTGGTCTTGATCCAGAGTCCATGTCTCAGTCTCTGGCTGAGCTTTCCAAGGTTGAGGAGTCCCTTCAGTGGTGGTGGCAGGGAGGTGGTGGTGGGGTTGATGGCAAGCCCGGAGAGCTTTGGGACCGTCCTACTCTCTTGTGGTCAGCCTGGCATGGGCTGTCCGGCACCTCTCGACTTGGCGGCCGCAGCCGTAATTCCTGGCCAGATTGTTGGCATGGCAGTGCAGGGGTGCCCGCCCATCCCCATGGCACTGTCTCTGCAGGCTGCCTGGGATGGGAGGAGCCGGAGTTGGGGCTGGTGGAGGCCATGGTGAAGCACTACGGAAAGCTCTTCGCAGCCAGCCAGGACATGCAGATGCACCTCGACGCCTTCTCCCAGATGAGCCAGGCCGTCCACCGGAGCCTGAAGTCGCTAGAGGAGGACCACAGGGCTCTCGTGCCGGTAACAGCTGCTGTTCCATTCCCTGTGGCCCAGGGAGCTGGGAGCGTGGGGCCCCCTTTCCTGTGCACCCCTGAGGAAGGCCTGGAGGGAGCAGTGGTGCAATGCTGAGGGGCCCTGGGTGGGGTGTGACTCCTGAGCCCCCTTCCGTATTCCCTTCCTCGCCCCTCTGCTGCCTGAGGCTCAGCTCGTACCTAGAAGTTGTTCTGCGTGGTAGAAAAGCCACGTGTCTTGGATGCAGACGGACTCGGGCTCAGCTCCCAGCTCAGCCACCAACTAGCTGTGTGACTAGTTTGTACCCTCTCTGAGCCTTAGTTTCTGCATCTGTCAAATGGGGGCAACACACTCTAGTTGCTAGGGTCCTTGCGAGGCACCAGACACAAACTGCCTCAAAGTCAGTGCCAGAGACATCATTTCCCTCCCCTTCCTTCGTGGTGATCTCATAATAAATAGGACTTCCGCTAGGAGGGGGTGGGCACTCCAGGTGGAAGATCCTGCTCTGATAAAGGCGTGACATCATGAAGATTCCTGCTGCCACTGGGACCGGGGACTTGGGGATCCCAAAGGAAGGATGACCGGCTAGTTGGTTCACTGTAAAGGGCTACTGCCTAGTGTTTGGAGGGAGCACCTGCCCCCTAGTGGCAGCGCTGCAAGTGTGCACCACTTTGTAGCGCTTTTTTTGGAGAATGGGATTCATCCATGGGCTGGGCACTGTGGGAAACACTGCACGTGCTTTATCTCACTTAAATCTCACACCAGCACCTCCAGGTAGGTGCTGCTATTCCCAGGGCTGGGACTAGGGAAAGGCAAGTCCAGCCATGCTATTCCTCCCATTTTCAAAGGGGAGGAAACTAAGCCTCAGAGAAGCAGGGCCACAGGGGTATGTCCTGTTTTTTCTTTTCTTTTCTTTGAGACAGGGTCTCACTCTGTCGCCCAGGCTGGAGTGCAGTGGCATGATCTCAGCTCACTGTAGCGTCCACCTTCCAGCCTCAAGCGATTCTCCTGTCTCTGCCTCCAGAGTAGCTGGGATTACAGGTGTGCACGACCACACTTGGCCTGTTCTGTATCTTTCAAATTCCTAACCCACAGGGCCCGGCTGGGAGCATGTATTAGTTCCTTCTCATGCTGCTAATAAAGAAATACCTCAGACTGGGCAATTTATAAAGAAAAGAGGGCTGGGCATGGTGGCTCACACCTGTAATCTCAGCACTTTGGGAGGCTGAGGCAGGCCGATCATTTGAAGTCAGGAGTTCAAGACCAGCCTGGCCAACACGGTGAAACCCTGTCTCTACTAAAAATACAAAAACTAGCCAGGCATGGTGGCGCATGCCTATAATCCCAGCTATTTGGGAGGCTGAGGCAGGAGAATCACTTGAACCCTGGGAGGCAGAGGTCTCAGTGAGCCAAGATCATGCCACTGCACTCCAGCCTGGGCAAAAAGAGTGAGACTCTGTCTCCAAAAAATAAAAATAAAATAAAAAATAAAGAAAAAGAGGTTTAATGGACTCACAGTTCCACATGGCTGGGGCGGCTGCACAATCATGGTGGAAGGTGAAGGAGGAGCAGAGGCACATCTTACATGGTGGCAGGCAAGAGAGCTTGTGTAGGGGGGACTCCCTTTATGAAACCATCAGGAACTAGGGCTCAGGTAAACTCCAGCAGCCTGAACATGCCCTTTTCTGCATCTCTGGTGCCTTGAATGGCCCCAGCCACCCAGAAGTATTCCTTCTTCCTATCCTGTCATAGTACAGACCACCCTGGGGGACTCGGACCAGGGCACATGCCCTGGAGGGTTTTTTGTGCCAAGATGATCCATTCCCTCTGCCCCAGAGCCTCAAGATCCGGCTGTGTCAGCTGCAGAAGAAGTGTCACCGCAAGCAGGAGCAGTGGTGGCAGCTGAAGCATGGCATCACCTACCAGAAAGACACTGACTTTGACATACACACACACACTAGCAGCAGCTATAACGTGAGTCCAGACTTTCAGCCTGGGGGTGGGGCTAGGGGAAGAGTAGGGGAGGCTAATAGCCTCCATCTGCGTGTGTTGGGAGCGATAATAACCACTCACTTAAATGCCATCTAAAAACAATGGCATTTAAGTGAGTGGTTATTATGGCTCTCAACACACACAGACACATATACACACAGGCACATGCACACAAAGCCAGATACATAGACACACAGACACAAACACACACACAGCCAGACACACACACATATATACAGCCAAACACACGGATAAACAGACACATAGACACACACAGACACAACCAAACATAAAGACAGACAGACACGGTCAGACAAAGACACACAAATGCACAGAGACAGACACAGCCAGACACACAGACACACACACAAACACAGACACAGCCAGACACACACAGACACACACGCAAACACAGACACAGCCAGACACACAGACACACACAGGCATGCAAACACATACACAGACACACAGACACACACACACAGGCACACGCAGAGACATACATAGAGACACAGAGACACACACAGACAGACCCACACCACTTACTTCTCCTTGGTGACAGCTTGCTTTTGAGGGGCCTCTCTTAGAGGGGTCAGATGTTGCTTTACAAGTGGGAAAACTGAGGCCACAGATACTTCAGGACCGAGCTCTACCAAGAGCCGGGATCCACCGGCCCAGTCCCAGAGCTTGGTGCTATGCTGAGCACTTGGTCCTTGTATAATGTTTGTGGTTAATAACAAAACAATGGCATTTAAGTGAGTGGTTATTATGCACTGTCTTCAGTAACCCTGGTATCTCTCTGATCATTCCAGGCAGTGCTTAGCACAGAGCTTGACCTGGAGTAGGTGCTGCTAAATATTGGTGAATTTTACCTGCATTTATTTTAAAATGAGAAAAATGAGGCTCAGAAAGAACAAGTCATGGCCAAAGTCCGTGGCCACGAATTCCAGGAATTCCAGAATTCAGCTCCTGCACTGCCCCTTACTGGCCTTGGGAGTGTGTGGGAGTGTGGTCTGGTCACCCCTGGAACCCGGTTCCTCACCATAAATGGAGGCAGCGGTCTGTATTCTTCTGGTCCTCGCGGACTGCGGGAGGACACTTGGAACCATGCCCCATGGCTGGGGCACGGGGCTGCGCTGGGCTCACCTTCCCTGCACAGGATGAGATCGTGGGGTGGGTGTGAGACCTGCTCAGGCCCAGACTGATGGGCCTCGAGGGATTTGAGTCTGAAGACAGAGGGCTGTCAGCTGCTGACCTCCAGCCAAGGCAAGGGGCTTAGGGAGCTGGGGGGGGTCGCAGTCTACAGAGGCCCCTCTAGGTCTTTCTCTCTAAGCTGCTGTAGCAGACAAGGACCCTGGAAGTCTGAAGCCCAGGGCCCCACTCCATGTCCCTTCCCAGTCCTCTGCTTCTAACCAGGCATGGACCCCACATGCCTCCAGCCAGGAGGCCCTTCTGAAAGGAGTTAGTCCAACCTCCCTCTTTGCAGGGGGAGGACGCCCAGGCTCCGAGGTGGGGAGGAACTCAACCAAGACCCCCAGGAGAGGAATACAGGCCAGGATGAGAAGGACGCTCCCCGTGTCCCAGCTCGGTCCAGGACACTTCGCTGGCTGGAGTGAGCCAGGGGCAGGGGCAGGGGATGCTGGGAGAGAGCCTGAGCCGCCGCCTCCTCTTTCTCTTTCCTGCAGGATCAGCTGCTCAGCTACATGCAAACGACCATCAACAACATGGCCCAGCAGTGCTCCCCCTCTGCCCACAGCGTGCCCAAGAGCGTGGGTCTCTTCTCCAAGCTCGATCTGATTAAGGTAAGGATAGACAGATGGCCTCGAGGCTCCTGACTGCCCCAGGCAGACCTCCAACTTAAGCCAGTCCTGCTCCTTAGCTCAGGCTGCATTTGTGTTTAGCCTCCCATCAGCCCTTTCCATAACTACATAGGTGTCTGGTGCAGCAAGGTCCTAAGGTCTCTATTAGTCTCTCAACAAACTTGAGCACCCAGTAGGTGAAGGGTCAGTGTAGAGGGTGCACAGAGGAACTTCCCCACCTGGTTCTTTTTTTTTTTTTTTTTTTTGAGATGGAGTCTCACTCTGTCGCCCAGGCTGGAGTGCAGTGGCGTGATCTTGGCTCACTGTAGCCCCTGCCTCCCAGGTTCAAGCAAGTCTCCTGCCTCAGCCTCCTGATTAGCTGGGACTACAGGTGCATGCCTGGCTAATTTTTTTGTTTTTTTTTTTTTTAGTAGAGATGAGGTTTCACCATGCTGGCCAGGATGATCTCGATCTCCTGACCTTGTGATCTGCCTGCCTTGGCCTCCCGAAGTGTTGGGATCACAGGCGTGAGCCACCACACGTGGCCCCACCTGGTCTTTATGTGTAGCTCCACTCTGACACATCACACACACACACACACACACACACACACACAGTGTACACCCATCAACATCCACGTGTGCTTTCTGCACACCAACAACACACATGAGACATACACAGACACACCTGCAAACAAGCACATAAGCATCAACTGGCATGCAAGAGGATGCATACAAGTATGATCACACACTTAACACATATGAGCACGCTGGCAGGTGGCATTTCAGTAACTGAAGGAGCCTCTTACACAGAGTCCTCCCCTTAAACTTCATACTGTTAAGTCTACTGAGGTCTCTCCTCAACGCCCCCAACAGTCAGAATGCTGTTACTGCAGTAACAGAAAATGATCAGATTGGCTTTGATAACAGAGCCTGTCTTTTTAAAATAATAACTTTATTGAGATATAATTCACATACCATCAAATTTACTCCTTAAAAGAATGCACTTCAGTGTCTTCTGTATAGTCAGAATCATGAAGCCATTACCCTTCTCTAATTCCAGAACGTTTCATCACCCCCAAAAAGCCACATTTTGCATCTGGCTGCTTCCATTGAGCCTAATGCTTTCGAGGTTCATCCATGTCGTATCACGAATCAGTGCTTTTTTCTCTATGGCTGAATATTCCATGATATGGGCATATTTGTATGGATAGACCTTTTGTTTATCCATTCATCAGTTGACAGGCATCAGGATGGTTTACATTCCTTAGGTATTATGAATATTGCTGCTAAGAACATTTGTGTACAAAGTTTTATGCAGAGATGTGCTTTCAGTTCTCTTTGGTACACACCAAGGAGCGCAATTTCTGGGTCATCTGTTAACTCTATGTGTAACATTCGAGGAACTGTCAAACTCTTTTCCAAAGTGGCTGCACCATTTTATCATCCCCATGATCAATGCACGAGGGTTGCAGTTTCTCTGCATCCTTGCCAACATTTGCTATTGTCAATCTTTTCAAATTTAACCCTCCTAATGGGTGTGAAGTGCCATCTCACTGTGGTTTAGATTTGCATTTCTCTGATGACTAATGCTGTTGAGTATCTTTTTCATGTGCTTATTGGCCACCTGCGTCTCTCCTTTGGAGAAATGTCTATTCAAATACTTTGCCTATTTAAAACATTCTATTATTTGTCTTTTGTGTGTGTGTGAGACAGAATCTCACTTTGTCACCCAGACTAGGGTGCAGTGGTGGGATCTTGGCTCACGGTAACCTCCACCTCCCGGGTTCAAGCAATTCTCCTGCATCAGCCTCCTCAGTAGCTGGGACTATAGGCATGCACCACCACAACTGGCTATTTTTTTAAATTTTTATTAGAAACAGGGTTTTACCATGTTGGCCAGGCTGGTCTCGAACTCCTGACCTCAGGTGATCTGCCTGGCTCGGCCTCCCAAAGTGCTGGGGTTACAGGCATGACCCACTGCACCCAGCTTATTTGTCTTTTTTTAGTTGAGTTGTTAAGAATTCTTTTTGTGTCCTGGATACAGGTCCCTTGTTCAGTATATGATTGCAAAGATTTTCTCCTGTCTTGCATGTTGTCTTTTTACTCTCTTGATGGTGTCCCTTGCAGCACAGAAGTTTTGAATTTTGATGAAATCCAATTTCTTTGTTCGTTGGTTTGCTTATTTAAGACAGGGTCTCACTCTGTTGCCAGGCTGGAGTGCAGTGGTGCCATCTCAGCTCAGCTCACTGCAACTTCCGTCTCCTGGGTTCAAGCGATTCTCCTGACTCAGCCTCCCCAGTGGCTGGGACTGCAGGCATGCGCCACCACACCTGGCTAATCTTTGTATTTTTTGGTAGAGACAGGGTTTCACCATGTTGGCCAGGCTGGTCTCGAACTCCTGACCTCAAGTGATCCACCCACCTCGGCCTCCTAAAGTGCTAGGATTTCAGGTGTGAGCCACTGCGCCTGGCCAAGAATTCAATAGTTTTACTTTGTGTGTGTGTATGTACTTGTCCTTTAGGGGTCATGTCTAAAAAGCCATTGCCTAATCCAAGATCATGGAGATTTATACCTATGTCTTCTTGTGAGAAGTTTATGGTTTTTGCTCTACTGTTAGGTCTATGATTGATTTTTAGTTAATTTTTGAATATGATGTAAGGTAGGGGTCCGATTTCATTATTTTGCATGAGGATATCTAGTTGTCCTGATACCATTTGTTTAAAAAGTCTTATTTTTCCTTTTTGAATGTTCTCAGTAACCCTTTCAAAAATCAACTGACTGTAAAGAAAAGTTTATTTCTGGATTCTTGATTCTATTCCATTCATCTCTACGCCTGCTTGTATGTCAGTACCATGCTGTCCATGGCTTTGTAGTAAATACTGAAATTGAGAAGTGTGAGTCCTCCAACTTTGTTCTTTTCTGAGCTCGTTTGGCTCCTCTATCAGGACACAGCTTGCATCATGAGTGGAAGTTTGGTGCCTGGGTGGGTTTCAGGCATGGTGTGATCCTAGGCTCAGCGGCACCATCAAAGACCCATCCTTTCCCTACTCTCCTGTCTACCACCTTTAGCACTGACTTCATCCTAATCAGAACTTGCTTACCTCATTTGAGGCAGGTTCAGTGCAGATGTCCAGACACAGGATTCTTAGCTCCCCAGCAACACTGAAGGGCAGGTCTCTTCCCTAGTGTCCGGTGAGCAGTAGGCAGTGAGCAAGCCCATGGCTCAGCTAAGAAAGGCTTCTCCAGGAACCTCCCATTGAGGTTCGTGGAGGGCTACCGTGGAGGGCAGCATCGAGGCTGCTGCATGGCACAACTCAGTGGGCACCATTCAGCTGAAGTCTGTGTAACTGGTATCCCCAGTTATATACAGCTTGTAACTTACTCATATTGCAAAGAGATAACGAGATTTCTGAGTAAGGACACATTTGTTTAAATAATCACAGTGTATTAATTTCATCTTCTTCCCAAGGAAAAGGAAGAAATTATGTGGTGATATCACAGGGTCCCAAGCAACAATCAGATTGGGCCTCTGGATTGACACCTGTCAGTCACTCAGCCGATACTAACTGAGTCACCTGAATATGCTCAGCATTCTGCTGGGTAACAGGAGATGGAGGCTCATCTGGTCCCTAAGAAATGAGTATCCTTCAGAGATGGAGGCCGGGACAGTCAGGGTGGGCTTCTTGAAGGAGGCAGTGAGAAGAGGCAGGCAACCACATTCAGGAAGTCACCAGGATCTGGACTCCTAGTCATCTAGCTCTGTCCCTCCTGGCTGTGCCACTTCAGAAAAGTCACTTGACCTCTCTGAGCCTCAGTTTGCTCATTTGCCCAATGACACTGATACCACATCCTTTGCAGGGCCCTTGTGAGAGTTAAAGGAGAAGTAGGTCAACCTTTGACGATGCTTTGGTCCCTGGGAAGTGGCATCCAGAGGCCAAAACACTGTCAGGTGAGAGAGATTTACTTTCCTCCCAGGAGTTTATGTTGGACAAAATGGAGACCATGAGAGTGATCGCACTGCTCATGGAACCCAGAGTGTGCTGGTCATGGGACAGCCTCAGAGACCGGGAGTTCAGAAGACACCCCAGACCCTTCAGGAAACGTCCAAGGAACCGGGTTTCTACCCCCCAGGACCCCCTTTCCCAGCCCCCATACTTCAGAGTGCTCCAGCCTGCACTGACCGGCCTGTGCCTTACCGGCCCCGAGGCATCACGACCTCTCCTTACCTGCCTGGCCTCCTTTTCTTGCCACCGACACCTCCAAGCCAGTGGGAGAGAGTCTGGGGGCACTGAAGGGGTGGGCAGGGTCCAGGAGCCAGCTGGGGTTGGGGGTGCTGCTCCCTATCCTGGGGAATTGGCAGGGATCCAGGTGAGGCCTGCCTGGGATCGGGGAGAGAGAGACAGGTTCCTGAATTGGGGGCAGGAAGGCCCGGGGCTGAAGACTCCCCATCTGGGAGCCGGGGCTGCATCTCACTTTCATGGTGGGCTCCTGAGACTGAGGAGCTTCGGACAGATGCTTGGCTGTTGGGAATGTCCCGGTCACAGGAGCTCTGTCAAGACCTACCAGGACTGTGGGATCCACAGGAGTTCACCTTGCCCACAGCAGACTGCAGAGCTTATGGGGGCGCTGAATGTGTAGGGGGCATCTCATCACTGGTTTCCGGAAGTTGAGCACCAGGTTGGTACCTTCTGCCCATCCTGCAGGTGTCTGAGCTGCCTGGGATGGATGGTACTCTCAGGGAGCCCTTGGCAAGGCAAGGGCTGGTTTTTCTACCTGTAAAATTGGGAGAGAGTGCCAGACACAGTGGCTCATGCCTGGAATCCCAAGCACTTTGGGAGGCAAAGGTGGGAGAATCACTCGAGCCCAGGAGTTCCAGACCAGCTTGTACAATATAGGGACATCCTGTCTCTATAAAAAATAAAAAATTAGCCAGGTGCAGTGGCACACACCTGTGGTTCCAGCTACTTAGGAGGCTGAGGGTGGGAGGATCGCTTGAGCCTGGGAAGTCAAGACTGCAGTGAGCCTGATCATGCCACTGCACTCCAGCATGGGTGACAGAGCTAGACCCTGTCTTTTTCTAAAAAGGGGCGGGGCCAGTGAGAGAATGTCTAAACCCCCCACTCCAGGCTGACATTCTACGTCAAGTTTGGAAAACCCAGGTCTGCATAGAAGGCACTTGCTTGCTCTCACCGTGCCACTGGGGTAAAATCATCCTAGCAACCAGCACAGCCCCCAAAATAATTCAGCTCTGGAGGTCGGCTGCTGTTAATTTATCTACATAAAGGTTGAAAGTTAAGAGCAGCTGCTGAGCTGTGAACAGGTGTGAGTCAGCAAATGAACTTTCAAAGGAGAGTTTTAGAAAAGATGCTGACTGACAGCCAAGAACCCTGAGAGCCCGATTGGCTCCAGGTGCTGCCGGGAGAGGGTGGGGGTGAGTCAGACTTGGCCATGGAGTTAAATAGGGAAGAGACACGGAAGAAGGAAGGCTGAGTGTGGCCAGGTTTTAAGAGTAGTGTAGTTGTATTTTGGGGGTTTTGGGGGCTTTTTTTTTGATACTGAGTCTTGCTCTGTCACCCAGGCTGGAGTGTAGTGGCTTGATCTCTGCTCACTGCAATCTCCACCTCCTGGGTTCCAGCGATTCTCCTGCCTCAGCCTCCCAAGTAACTGGGACTACAAGCGTGTGCCATCACATCTGGCTAATTTTTGTATTTTTAGTAGAGATGGGATTTCACCATGTTAGTCAGGCTGGTCTTGAACTCCTGACCTCAGGTGATCCACCCGCCTCAGCCTCCCAAGGTGCTGGGATCATAGGTATGAGCCACTGTGCCCAGTGAGTAGTGTAGCTTTTAAAAGGAGAACCAGGAGGGAGCCGCTGTTTTGAGTTTCTGATCTCATAGACCTTCAGAGAAAGAGGGCACCTCAGGTAAGGTTTGAGTGGGATTTCAGAAGGAAGAGGCTGCACTAAAGAAAAGCAACAGAAATGCCAGAATAGGGACTTGGAGTTTGGCTGGAGCATACAGGACCCCCAAGCAGCCTGAGAAGGTGGGCTGGGGGACCATGTGAGGCTCCAAACACCAGGCTGTGAGGTTTAGACTCCATCAAAGGCCGCGTACGGGGAGCCTCACACACTCATGCCTCTCTGTTCTCTGTTTTTCCCACACTTTCCAAACCAAGCTAAAGTATCCCTTTAGTCTTCCCCATTGCAGGGGATTAAGCCGATGGGTCTCAGGTTTAAACATGCATCAGAAGGGCCTGTATCAGTACAAAGTGTGGGCCACCTCCAGAGCGTCCACACCCTAGAATCTGCATTTCTAACAAGTCCCTCGATGCGGCAGATGCTGCTGGTCCTGGGTTTACATTTTGAGAACCACTGCTTTAGAGTAATGGCAAAACCTACATGCTAAAGCCGGGCACTGCCCTCCACTGTGACCACCAACTTCCCCTGCCTGGACTTGGAATTCCCTCTGCAAGATGGGGTTGAACCAGGCATTCCAGGAGGGCTGCCCGAACCCTGTCTGACTTCCCGGGAGGTGCTGGAGAGAGCACTGCCTTCTATGCCCAGGGCATAGTTCTCTGGCTTGATGGTTGTGCCTTCGACGGCTCTATGTCATTCTGTCCCCCTGTTACCTGCCTGCTGTGCACCTGTCGTGCTTGATATAGCTCAGACAATCACAAGGAGCGTGATTGGCACTGTTGCTTGGCGTGGCAATGGCCTGGCCACCAATCTACATTTGCAGACAGCATCTGGGTATCTTGGGAGCTCCCAGCCTCACTCACCTGGGCAGGACTGGGGCCATGAACTGGACACAGGGCATCGCATTTAATGGCATGGCTACCTCAGGCTGCTGGTAAGTACCAGAATTCTGTTCTCCTTTCTCGGCTTTTTTCATACAGAAAGCTCGCTCTGCCCTGACTCTGCGCCTTCAAAGCACTTTTCTCGTGGGTTCTATATTAGCTGGAGAAAAACTTTCGAGGGCATTTGGAGAAAAAAAAAAAAAAGCACTAGTTCAGGTACCTTATGAAATATCATTTCATCTGACCTCCCAGTTGGATGGATCATGGGATCTCAAGACACCAACAGTCCTGGGCTTGGACATTTTGAGACCGAGAGCTCATTACCTCCAACGAATCCCAGCTTTAAGCAACTTCAAGCAAGAGAAGATTCTTCCACGGACCATCCTGGAAAACTTGGATTATTATCAAATGGCTGGTGCTGGGGAAACTGGCTCTTGGGAGGGGGAATCAAATCGTGTTCTTTCTCAACTTGTGTTCAACAATTCTTTTGAGCAGTGGTTTTCAAACTTGAATGTTTACTGAAACCACATGAGAGACTTGCTAAAAATGGAGAGAACTGCAGCTTCCTCTCAGAGACTGTCATTCTAGGGCGAGGCCCAGAAATCTGGTGACTCCCATGCAGACAGCTCTGAACTCACAGGCAGAGAAACACTGGGCATCTGAATTTCCTCTCTCTCTCTCTCCTCCACCTCTTCCTTTTCCTCCCTGCCTCCCTTTTCTTTCTTTCTTTTCTTTCTTTCTCTCTCCCTCTCTTTCTTTCTTTCTCTCTTTGTTTCTCTCTCTCTTCCTTCCTTCCTCTTCCTTCTTTCTTTCTCTCTCTCTCTCTTTCTTTCTCTCTCTCTTCCTTCCTTCCTTCTCTCTCTCTCTCTCTCTCTTTCTTTAGACAGAATCTCACTCTGTAGCCCAGGCTAGAGTGCAGTGGCACAATCTCAGCTCACTGCAACCTCCTCTTCCCAAGTTCAAGTGAGTCTCCTGCCTCAACTTCCTGAGTAGCTGGAATTACAAGCGCCTGCCATCATGCCCAGCTAATTGTTGTGTTTTTAGTAGAGACGGGGTTTCACCATGTTGGTCAGGCTGGTCTCAAACTCCTGATCTCAAGTGATCCGCCTGCCTTGGCCTCCCAAAGTGCTGGGATTACAGGCGTGAGCCACCGCGCCCAGCCCTGAATGTCAAAAAGAAGAAAACTTGGTCCACATTCACCTGTTCTTCAATGGGGAAGGACTTTGGAAGCATGAGAACGACAGGAGTAACACCCAGAAACTATCTGACCACATTAAAGTTACAAATACATCTACTTCAGAGCACATCCAAATATCCAAAGACAGTAAGCTGGGGGGGAAATGGTGAGGAATTTGGGAAAGAATCAATGTTTTTGATATTTAAAGAGCTCTTATAAAGTTAAAAAATGACATTAGTTGCTCATTTTCAGCAAATCATGAAATAAATTAAAATGGCCTATAAACATAAAAATATTTCAATCATACAATTATTGCCTGCCAAAATAATTTAAAGCTAATAGACAAATGCTTTTAGGCTCACCGTAGAATTGTTTGCATAAGCTCTCTGGAAAGCAATTTGCTAAGAGGTCATGAGAAGCTTAAAAAATGTCTATGTTCTTTGGCTCAGTGTGGTCAGCCCTCTGCATACACAGATTCCACACCTTTGGATTGAACCAACCACAGATCAAAAATGTTCCAGATTCAACCAGCCCCAGATGAAACAATTCAGAAAAAAACCCATTTCTACTAAAAATATTTTTAAAATTTATCTGGGCATGGTGGTGTGCACCTGTCATCCCAGCTACTTGGGAGGCTGAGGCAGGAGAATCACTTTAACCCAGGAGGAGGAGGTTGCAGTGAGCCAAGATAGCACCATTGCACTCCAGCCTGGGCAACAGCAGCAAACCTCCATCTAAAAAAAAAAATTCAGAAAAAAGAAAAACACTAAAAATTAAAGATACAATAAAAAATAATACAAATTTTAAAAAATATAGTACAACAACTATAGAGCACATAGTATTAGGTACTAAAAGTGATCTAGAGATGATTCCAAGTATATGAGGGGATGTACATAAAATCTGACACCATTTTAATTCCAGGGACTGGAGTATCTGAGGATTTTGGTATGTGTTGGGGGGTTGGGGGTGGTCCTGAAACCAATCCCCCACAGATGCTGAGAGATGACCGTAATTCCAGCTCAGGAACTTCTGTCAATAAAACCGAGCTATTATTTGGTTGAAAGTGATAGAAAGCACAACTCAGTTTAGGAGACAAATGAAAGGCATTGGCTTCTGAAACTGAAAGAGCAGGGATTCCTGCTGGAGCCACAGTTCATCAGGAGAACAATGTCAGCAGAATCCAGTCTCCTTGTTTCTGGGTTTGATCGCCCAGGTCTTGGCTTTATTCTTAGGCTCAGCGCAGACAAGACGCAGCCGGCAATCTCAGGATTGCCAGCACCCTCTGAAGCTGAATTCAGAGAAGAGAAAATGTCTCTTCCCAGCTACTCCTTGGTCAGTCTTAGGATCCACTCTGATTGGATCGCCTTGGGTTGTATGCCTCTTTTTAGACAACCATTGATTGGCCAGGCCTAGGCACTGTGTCATTCCCGAACTAATCTCTGTAATGGGGGGGGATTCCATACTCTGGATGGCCAGGCCCGGGTCCAATTTTTGAGTTTTAGTGAGATGGAATATCTTTCATGGCTAGAGGCCATTCCCGGGGACCCAGTGATGGATGCCACATGAGCTACATGGATTCAAAGTAGATGAGGGGTGGTTCCCCTCAAAGGGAAATCAGGGCACTGACTTACTGATTCAGAGAAAGGTGGGGCTTGGTACTGGGCAAACAGAAGCAAGAAATGCCCATGACAGAAACCAACAAAGTTTCTGTACAAAGATGTTCATCATATTGTTATTGATAGTAGCCCCAACAGGAAAACCAACGTATCCTAGAAGACGAGATTAATGAATGATGCCAAAACATGTTATGATTCTGCAGCATTAACATATTTTCAAAAATACTTAATGTTAGAAAAATTTACAAGGTATAAAGTGAAAACAAAAACCAAGAAGGGGTTTAAAAAAGGTAGAATAGAAACTCAATTCAGTAAAAATTATACATATATAAGAGTAGAAGGAAATCTACTAAAACAGTGTTCTAAGCAGGAGGATCAGGACTCTTGGGGATAGCAGCAAATATTAGACCCACCGAGTGTAGCAGACGAAAATGATCGGCGCCCCGTCTCCACTGCGCTGTGGCAGTAGTATATATCCACACTCTGCCAGAGCCTCCTGGTGGACAGAATAGTCATGCCCATCTCTTGACTTGGGTTGGCTGGGTGCTTTGGCCAATAAGAAAGCAGTGGATTATGACAGAGGCTTAAAACATGATTGTGCAGTGCACTTACCACCCATGAGCTCACCCATGAAGAGAACCTGCCTCAGGGAGCCCCCCCTCATTCCAAGAGGATGCGAGTCACGCGGAGCAGACATGGACCCAACCTGTAGCTGGGATGCACCTAAATCCGTCAGTCCTCAGCCAACCCACAGACTCACGAGTGAGAAAACAAATCCTTCTTCTACCTGTAAGCCAGGACAAGTTTGAGATTGCTTGTTACACAGCATGATAGCAACTGCTGCCCAATACACCTGCACGCTTATCCAAATTCCGTGTTTTCTCCAACCTAAGCATCACCCCCTTGTGGGAAACCAGGCCATCCAAGGGCATGGATCCTGTGTCTCAGGAATGCTGGGATGCATAAAAGCGGAGAAGAGCCCTGCCATGTTAACAGTGGTTATCTCCAGGCTGTAGGATTTTTTATTTCTACTTTATACTTTTGTATATTTTCCAAAGTTTCTGAGATTAACATGTTTTTTGTAACCAGAAAGAAATACTTCATTAAAAAATTAGAAACCCACTCTTCTGGTACCTCATTGATCCTCACCCTTGGTGTCCCCCAAGAACAATGGGAATTGTCAAATCCTTCACCCATGTAACTGTCTTCAAATCTCTGAAGAAACGTACTTGGCCCCCCGCACTTACTGGGTTTTCTCCAAGTTCATTAACTCTGGTTCTTGTATGAGCACCTGCCCCTGACACTGCCACCACTGCCTCCTTCTCTCTGAAGGGGTCCCCGTTGGTCTCTAACCTTAAATCCTGGTGTCCCAACCTGAGTCTTATTCTCCAGGCAAGGAGGCTGCCCAGACAGGGATTACAGAAAATATCTTAGAGCAGCTTCCCTGCCATGGCCACAGCTGAAAAGGTGCTGGGCATTCCAGCCCCGCTCCCACCCCCTTCACTGGGGGCCAGATGCCTGGCCCAGCCCTGCTGTTGGCTCAAGGGCAGCCAGGCCACTTGGGAGGCCTGTGCTCCAAGGCTGTAAGTGCCAGTCTGGCCAAAGGCCTTCCATGGGAATGTCTCAGACATCTCTAAACCACGGGCTCCCCCATTTCCCTTGACTGGAGTCTCTAGAAGATGCTGGCACTGCTGCCGTGCCTTTTGGTGCCGGAACCTGCTCACCCCTCGCTGGCGGCTGCTGGGCTTTCTGCAGGACTCAGTTATGCGCTGGACACTGAATTCAAAGATCCAAGAGAGGGAGCCTCAGGTCCCCCGCCTGCTCTCCAGCACCGTGGACAGAGCACACGCTGAGGGCAGGAGCCCCGTGCCCTTGTCTCTAACTCCCTGTGCCTAGCAGGGGGCTGGCACAAAGCAGGTGGTGTTCAGTGTTGAAGGAACAGGGGCATGTGTGCATGAACAAGGGAGCTAGGTTCCTCACAGGGTACCAGAATGCTGCTTACCAGCCACCGTGCATCACTGAGTTGTCCCCACAACCTGTGACCCAGAAAGTGTTTCCTAATTCCCTTTTATAGGAGGAAACAGCAGCTCAGTGTGAAATTGTGGCTTGTCCGAGGTTATAGAGACAGTCAGTGGTTGAGCCTGGACACAAATTCAAGTGCATTGGGCTCTAAATTGAACTACTGTCACCATCACAGGACAGTTCAGTAGTAAAGGAACTGTAAGAACAAGAGCTAACATATGGGATGCTGGGTGCTAAGCTTGTCAGAGCTCAGGCAGCTTTCCTAAGAACCTTGCAAGAATGCTTATCCCATTGTTCAGATTAGGCTCAGACAGGTTAAAGGCTTTCCCAAGGTCATACAGCCCCCATGTCTGTCTCTTTTCAGAGTTGGAGCTCTCAGCCACTATAGGCTGAAGGAGCATGATAGTGAATCATGATCTAGGGACAGATTGTACTGCTCAAGTGCAAGTGGAAGGCAGCTCACAGACAGAATCGACGGAGGAGTGTGCCATTGTTGGATCCCTGCCCAGGTGTGGTCTGAGGACCCACATCGTGGGCAACCACTGAGAGCTTGTGAGAAAGGTGGAATCTGCATTCAAGCGTGGTCCCTGGGTGATCCCTGTGCACAGTAAGGGTTGCAAGCACCGGTCTGATTTGCTCTGAGGTGGGTCTGAGCATTGCCCTCCAGCAAGAAAGTGACTCTTGTGGACAGCTGGCATCATCCAGAGCTTCTGCTCCAGGGGCTTTTACCTAAGAGATGCCAAGCTCCTGGCCAGCCAACCTTCAACCCCAGAGCTTGCACTGGCGTGGACACACACTCAAGCTGCAGGACACGGGGCAGGATAAGCCCTAGTCCTGAGTGTGCTTTTAGGGAGGTTCCTTCTGTCCTGATGGTTGTTTTCCCATCCCTCTCTTCCCTGGCCACTTCCTGTCTCACCTCCTCCATAAAGCCTTCCCAAGCTGCCTCTACCCCAGGCAGAGAGAGCAGAGCTCTTCCCCAGGCTTCCAGCCTCTCTCACAGGTTCCTGGGAGCCTCTGCCTTGTCAGTCATTACTTAGTTGTTTACACTCTTCTCTCCCCTACTACAAGGAGAAATTCTCAAGAGGAAAAGCTTCATCTTAACCACATGCCCAGAACCCAGTGTGAAGCCCAGTCCAGAACAGGCCCTCAGTACATCTGCGTTGGATAGTACATCCTTATGTCTTCAGAACAAATGAGGAATGAATGAAATTCTCAAACATAGGAGTGAATCTCTAAGTGAAAATTTTAAGGAACGTGTAGAAGTCAAAAGTGAGAGGGATATTTAAGGTGGGGGCAGAAGAATATTAGCTACCACTTGGCCTTCGGGGTCATCTGTGTCCTGTGCACAGGGCATCACACCACCTCCCGGGATGAGCTGCCTCTCTAGCACCCATCGGAGGAGCCCTGCGAAGCCAGCCAAGTGTCCATGAGTTTTCCAGGGGAACTACCGGAGGAGAGAGTTCTCTCTCCCAGCCGCCACAGCATCAGAAATCATAGGAATTCTGTCACCAGTCACCCTGGGCTGCTGCCAAGAAATATGGAGGGAGGAAACTCATGAGCTGACCCGAGGATGGTGTCTGTCTCCAGGAGCCAGCAGGACTTGTGCTGGGCGGAGTGCAGCCACACAGGCCATGGTGCCCTTTCAAGTCCCTCAGGCCCCCTGGCCTTAGGGACCTTTAACACGGAATTGCGATGGGTGGGATGGGAAGGGCTAGAAAAACAGGATGGGCCCTCTGGGGGCGGGGAGTGTTTGTGTGTATGTGCATGTATTTAAATTACTATCTGCTCCTGGATTATTCACAGTGGCTGGATAGATTATCACCAACTCTGGAGAAAGGATTTGGGAAGATTTGACTAAAAATAGGATCTCATGACTGCTATAAAATTGTCTGATGGGGGGTGAGGTGGAGAGCTCTCTAATTCTTTCTTTCACATAGAGCAGTGTAGCACATCATTTAAAGGATTTTGAAAAGCTGCTATCAGACCTCCAACAATTTAAATTTTACCATCACATCCTACACTGAACATGGTTGGGGGTCCACCATAATTATTTGTTTCTGCAATAATTGATTTCAATTTTTCCATTTCCTATGAGCTCCCATAGCAATTATTTTAGGCAAGATGCTGCCATCTAGAAGATGAACAAACTTTAATTTTCTTCCAGCAAAGGGTAAAAAGGTAAGATTGTGAGAGTTAAAAGCCAGTTTGAGAGGAACAGCTGGCCAGAGTCTGCCTGAGAAAGGTAGGTGCTTTCAAGGGCAACCAAAACTGATGCTTGGGCTCAGAGAGAGACAGTAACTTGCTCAAGGTCACACAGCAAGCAGGTGGCAGAGCCCAAGTCTGGCTGACTTTAAAGCTGAGATGCTTTTCCTGGTCAAAGCTTCTCAACCTTTCCCCAACATCCCTAACGGCAAAGGAGGGCAAACTTGGACCTTCAGGGCGCTGGAGCCCAGGCCAGAGGGGGAAGCACAGGATTTCTTTGCAGTTTCGTTATTTCATTGGAAAATTTTATATGAGTGAATTTGCATTCTATTTCATAATGCATTGCTTTAGTACAAAAATTATGTTTTGTCCCAGTAAAAAATCTCAGAGTAAAATCAATACTCCAGGAAGCTGCGCGTCAAGTCCTGCCTGGCAGAGCGTGGAGACCCGGGGACTCTACGGAGGAGCCGCCCTCAGCCGCCCTCCGCTGTCTGTAAACACGGGCTCGATTTTAAGAAGTTTTTACCAACCACTCCAAGCCCAAGCTTTTCTGAGCTTTGCTCTCCAGGGGCCTCAAGAGTTTCTAGAAATCACAAAGCCTTGAATTTTTCCGTGTTTTATGTTCTGGGAGATATTATTTGGGGAATTCCCTCAGGCACTGCGCTCGTCTGAGTCTAGCAGAGGCTGAGCTGCGCTGGTGTCTGGTTGCTCCATCTAGCCAGCCGGGCAGGCCCCTTTCTCCTGCAACTCCACAGCCAGCCCACCGCCAAACGCTGTCAATGTTCCTCCTGCTCTTGGACACGTTTCCACTCTCCCCATCTCTGCGCCCCACCTGGACCTGGCCACGCCCATCTCTGGTCTGGACCACTAGGCAGCCTCCTTCCTGGTTTTCTGCTTCCACTCTTGCCCTCGCAAACCCATTCTCCTCACAGTAGCCCCAGCGATCCCTCAAGAAACAAATTTGGTCATGCCCGCCCTCACTCTTGCCCCTTCCATGGCTCCCTATTGCCCGTGTCAACGCCTTTTCCAATGCCTACAAAGCCTGCATGGCCCTGGCCACCTCTCCAGCCTGATCCGGAGCACTCACTTTGCCCCTTTCTTTCCTGTGCTCCAGCCAGACCGGCCCCTCCCAGTTGCTATAATTCACCAGGCTCCTTTTCAGGACGTTCACGGATGCTGTCTTAGCTGACTGTAGTGTTGTCCCTTAGCCCTTGCCTACTCCCACTCATCTATTCAGGGCATTTTTCCTGAGTGCCTGCTACGTGCCTGGCACTGTGCTAGGTACTCTGTGTACTGTGGTGACCTACTTCTTGCCCTCTTGGAGCTTATGATCTAACAGGTGGGACAGATACACGTGAATAATCATGAACTGTGATAAATGCTAGGATGGGAAATAGCAAAGTGCTAAGGAAGAGACTGCCAGCGTGGGGGACAGGGAAGAGGACAAATGAAGCCTCTTCCAACTCATCCTTAGGCCTTAGCTGAAAACTCACCTCCTATGAAAATCCTCCCCTTCCCCCTAGACAGGCCAGGCCCCTGCTCATCTTCTCCACAGCTTGCTGTTCTCTTCTGCCCCAGTACATGCCATAATTTGCAATTAGATATTGATTTGTGCAACTAGAGCAGTGCAGAAGAATGTGCTGTAGAACACCTACTCTGCCCCCAGTGGGAGCTTGGGGAGGTGTCCCCAAGGCTGTGTTCATCCACACAATCACCCAGAGATGTATCATTAACCCATGCCATAGAGGAACAAACTGAGGCTGAGAACGAGAGAGGCCGTATTAGTCATCTAACACTGCCTAACGAAATACTCCAAAGCTTAGCAAAACAATGACCATTTATTACCTTATTCCTATGGGCCAGGGATCTGGTCACGGCTGAGAAAGGTCCTTTGGCTCTGGGTCTTTCCAGAGGCTTTTATCAAACTGTTAACCAGGGCTGCAGTGTCACCTGAAGGCTTGACCAGGGAGAAATCAGCTCCCAAGCTCACTCACACAGAGCTGGCAGATGAGGTTTCTCCCTGGCTGTTTGACTAAAGGCCTTGGTTCTTTGCCAGTTGTTGGTGGGGGGGGTCTCCCTCAGCTCCCAACCCTGTGGATCTTTCCACAGAGCAGCTCCTAACATAGCAATTGAGGGAATGAGGGTGAGACAGCAAGCTGGAAGCCACAGGCTTTGGGAGTCCTAATGTCGGAAATGACAGCCCATCACTTTGCTGTGCTGTATTGGTTAGAAGCAAGTTACTAGGTCCAGCCCACACTCAAAGGAAGAGATTACCCAAGGGCTTGAACACAGGAGATAGAGGGGGCGGGTAGTCACTGGGGACCATGTAGAGGCTACTGATCACAGAGGTCACATAACCTTCCCAAGGTCTCGTTGCTAGAATGTGTTCCAGCTGCCTTTGGGAGCCGGGCTCTCTGTGCCTACCACAGGGAGCGGAGATGGGGCAGGAACAGGCAGCTCTCTCCAAACCTGGGGACCTCCTACTGGCCTTGAGCTTTCTGAAAACCACAGCAAATGCAGTTTCTCCCATAGAAACTAGAGATGGTTTTCTTTCCAGCCCAGGAGGCTGCACGGGGTACATGCATTTGCCATGTGAACTGGAAAACGCTAGCTTTCAAAACCCAGGCCCTGGGTAACCCGTAAAGGGGTGGTTGGCTGGAAAATGGGCCCATCTGTTACCCTCCTGGGGCTGTGGGTAAGCTGAAGAGGGGGCCGTGCCATGGTCCTAACCCAGCCTTGTAAAATGACTTCTCCTCCCAATTTCCTTGCCTCACACTTGAAAAGCCATTCATGCCTCCTCTGGAGCCCTCTCTGGGGGTTCAAGAAATCCCATGGTTCTTTTGCTTCTCCTCTCAAAAATGAACTCACTGTATGTCCTGTATCCCTGGGCTGGTGGAAAATTAAACCTCATTTATTTGGGGGGAACTCCCTCCCCATCCTCACCCCCAACCCCATTGAGGTGGCCTGGTCCGGGGCAACTTAGTGCAGATACATAGTAAGTGTCCTGCATAACTGTATAAATAACTGTAAAAAGTTAGCTGTTATTGTTACTGCGCCTGGAGCCTCCATTAACTCCACACTCCCTACCCAGGACATGATACATGGTTTCAGATGTCTGTTTGCCTAGCGCCTAGCGCGGTGCCTGGGGCTTACCGAGTAAGTCGAGGCAGTGGTGGGGAGTGGGGGGCAGCAGCAGGAAGGGGAATTGCTCAATACACCCTCCTGGAAATATTAATATTCTAAAGTGAATGCATGCAGTGCATTGAGTCCCCATCCCCTACAAACTCTCCCTCCCACACCCAAAGCAGCTCCTCCAGGACTCAAGGGCTGGTGAATGAATCTTTGAATGATAAATATTCCTATTTTTATGTCCAGTAATAATGAGCTTGTACGCAAGGTGAGTCATCTAGACCTGGTTCACAGATATCCCTACAATTCCAGAGCCACAGAGTCAACGATCCGGGACATTTATTCATTCAACGAACATTAATTGGGTGCGTGGCAACCTACTGATTCATGAGTTGGAAGGAGGTAAAATATTATATAGAAGCCACACTTGTTATTGGACACGTGTTCCCTAAGCGCCTATCCTCTGATCTTGTGCAAACTATACTTATGTGACCTTGTTTATGAAATTAATGAGGGCCAGCTAATCCTTCCGAAGACTCCAATTTTCGGTTTGCTCAAAAGCTCTTCAGCCTTTACAAACGAGGACCTGTCTTTCTGGGTTGAGCTAACTCCTTGGCTAGTTGAAAGCTTTCTGTGTCTTTAAAAGGGGGAGGCATCCTGTCAAATGGACCCTAAAGCATAGGCTGAAGGAGCGTGAAGTCCCACCCACTTTCTATGACGTCCTGCGACCCGGCTCCTGATTGCTCTCCTGCGACGTCAATCGCGGGGCGTGTGTCTTGCTGGGACACAGTGGAGGTCTAACCTTTGGTTTGCGGAGCGGTCGGGTGTATTCGCCGCTGCCCTCACGCCCTCGAGGTCCCCGCCACCCGACCCAGCGGCGGAGCCCGCCCGCGCCTGCAGCGACGCCTCCCGCACCGGATCTCTCCTCGCTGGGGCGGGACCTAGCCCGGCGGCTCCGGTCACTATGGTCAGTGATCGTGGGGGATTGCGAAGGGGGAGTGGGCAGGGGGCGCAGTGGGCGGGGTCGCCGCCGGGGCGGAAGCACTCGCGGGACGGGGTTCGGGCGCGAGTTTCAGACCCCCACCCGCCCCCGCCACCTTCCGACCCCCTGGAAAACGGAGTCCGGACGGATGCTGGGGGCCGGGTTGCGTCCTCCTGTTCCCCGTGGACGCGCAGCTGAGGAGGTCCAGCTCGGCCCCCGAGTCCCCGCCCGCAGCGTGTCCGCCCCAGGTGGCCCGGGGCGCCGCCCCGACGGCGCTGGGTGGGAGCCCTCGACGGGAACGGGGACAGGGAGGCTGCAGAGCTACGAGTCGCCTCCTCTTAGTTAAGTAGCCCTCCAGTCAGCAGCCCACGGCCCCACCCACCCGAGGGCTCGGCCCCTACCCCAACTCCACGAGAGGATCTAGGGGTTGCACGGGGGGGCCAGGTCGCCTGTCCCCCGCGGGCAGCTGGACGGTCCCCATCTTTGGAATCAGGACCCACGTGGAGAGGCTGCCTCAAGTTGTGAGATGCATGAGTAACGGGTAGGGGGAAAAACAAACACTCGGGGAATCCCTGATAGAGAACCTGTCTGCGCAGAACGGGACCAGAGACCCTCTGAGCCAGGCTAACCCTGGGCTTGGGCAGGTGGGGAAGCTGAGGCCAGGCAGGGAAAGGCTGGTACTGATTGTGGTGGACCTGGGACTTGAACCCAGACCTCTGGACTCTCAGTTCAGTGCTCTTTGAATTACATCAGCTCACCTTCCAGGTTGCCGTGGGGTCAGGCATCCTATAGGGGACTGGGTGGGATGGCTGCCTAAGACCCTTCAACCCTGAGCAGGGGGGGCTACAGGGAGCCTGTGGAATGAGGGCTGGATGGCTTGAGTTGGGTCCACACAGCCCTGGCTTCAAGTCTCACTTTCACCTCTGGGAAAGCAAGGAAGTGTTGGTTGGTCTGCTCTCCCGCTCAGCACCGTTTTGCACATCTGTGTAATGGGCTGCTGTGGGGACCCTGTGAGATGATTAGCCGGGGCTTTTCCTGTGGCAACAGAGTCCCGGAAATGGGTGTGCACAGATCCCTGGTTCTTCAAGCTTGGCCTCCTCTCTGCTATGCCTGGGAAGGAAAATGGGTCACCGCGGCAGGATGCTGCTGGACTGGGGCATGGGTCAAAGCCTGGTCATGGCCTGGCACGATCTGGGTGTGGCTTAGGCAGCCAGTGCACTCGAGCTGGGGATGTCCCGGCCAAGCCAGCCTACTGCTGGCGTGTGGCTGGGGGGCCTCTGCGGCATCTGGAAGCACCAGCTTCCTGCTTCTACCTGGTGCCCAAGGGTTTACCTGGTTGAGCTGCTCCTGGAAGGCAGCCCAGGTGTTTCTGCATCACTCACCAGGGAGTGGTGGAGCTGGGGTAGTGATCAGCTTAGCCACCTGGAACTGGAGACTGGCATGCCCTCTGGCCACCACTCGGCAGCTAAGAGCGCGGCAGAGGCCATAGCTGCTCTCTGTGCCATGCAGTGAGGCTGCTCACTCTGCCCCCATCTGCCCTGACTCGGGAGACTGGAAGTTAGAGGGAAGGTGGGGTCCAAAGCCCTCACCCCTCGCTGGAGGCTTGGGTGCCTTGGAGATGGATGTAGTGGTTAACCCATGAAAATAGGACGTCTGTCTGGGAATCACAGGGGTGGAAGCCATGCAGGGTCTGTTTCCTTCCCTTTACATGGCATTTATTGAGCCACCTAGGGCATGTGGTGGCTCTGTGCTTCGTGGTGGGTTTTTATGTTGAGCCTGCATGGTGTGGATGGTGGTGAGTGTGTGTGTGGGGGGGGCACAGAAGAAATATCCTTGGAAAATACAGCATCTTCTTTGCTTTTCTGTTTCTACATCACTGGGCTAAGCTTGAGGAAGGGTCCCCCCCCCGTGGAAGACCCAAAGCCCCTTGGAAGGCAGGGGTGAGACAAGGACCAGGCCTCTGGCAGGGACTGCAAATAACGCAGGGTCTCGTGCGCTCAAGGTGCATTTCATGTTTGGTGAATGAATGAGTCAGACATAAGCAGGAAAACCACAGGGTCCTCTTGGGCTTTGTCTGTCATTTGTCAAACAGGCCCCCAGTGGGCATCTTTGTCAGGCCTGTGCCGGGCACTGTGGCCGATGAGAAAGACAAGGTGCCTGCCCGCTCTAGGAGCTCACTGCCTGCTGGACAAGACAGCTGGACACAAGCAGTGTCTGAGCTATAGGTCATGGCTAAGAGGCCTAAGGACTTTGGAAACACAGTGAGAAGTCAGTATGCTCTGAGGGAGTGGGGGTGTCGGAAGGTTTTGCAGAGGGGGTCTTTTCAGCTGGGGAAGGTCTTTGGAGTTGGGCTGAAGGATGTACATGAGTGTTCAAGGATTTGGGAAGGGTACATTCCCACTGAGGGGTGCAGGGTGAAGGGTCAGTGGGCTAGCAGGCCTTGAAGGATGGTCAAGAATGGGGGATTTTGCCAAGGGTAGACAGCCTCTGAAGATGCAAGGAGATTGAGGGAGGCAGGGAAATTGAGTCTAGAAAATTTGGTGGGGTCAGGATGATCTGTGCAGGGCCTCACTGCTGTGCTGTGGGGTTTGGGTTTTATTCCCCCAATGAGGGGGAAACCATAACTTATTTTTGACACGTAAGAGGTGGTTGACTTGGATGATCTCTCTGGCAGTGAAGTGGACACAGGGTTGGAGGTAGCCGGGCTGGAGCCAGAGCCCAGCTAATCCCATGCATGCATCCGTCCATTCATTCACGCAGCATGAGCTTCCCGGGCTGCCATAACGAACTACCACAAACTGCGGCGTCGAGCAACAGAAATGGATCTTACGGTGCTGGAGGCTGGAAGCTCAAGATCCAGGTGGCAGCGGGGCCATGCTCCCTCTGAAGGCGCTAGGAAGCTTCCGTTCCAGGCCTCCCTCCAAGTTTCTGGTGGCTCCTTGGCTTGTGGCTGCCGAACTCTGATCTTCACGCGGCGTGCTTCCTGTGTGTGGGTCTGTGTCCCAGGTCCCTCTTTCTATAAGGACACCAGTTAGATTGGATGGGGGCCACCCTACTCCAGTATGACCTCATCTCAGCTCATTACAGCTGCAATGACCCTATTTCCAAATAAAATCACATTCTGAGGTACCAAGGATTCGGAATTCAGCATAGGAATTTGTGGAAGGGGGACACAGTTCAACCTGTAATACTCTATACATTTCTGGAGCATGGCTGTGTGCCAGGCACTGAGGAGCCAGCACTGATAGGCAAAGTTCCTGCCCTCATGGAATTGACATTCCAGTGGAGGGAGGCCAGGCAGCATGCAGGTAAGCAGGTGAGCCTGTCAGATTGTGCCCTGAAGAAATAAAGGTGAGAGGGAAGCGGATGGGAATGGGAAGTTCCCTCTGAGGAGGTGACGCCACCTGCATCTTGGGAAAGGCAGAGGAAGAATCCGGGTTGAAGGAGCAGCTGTGCAAAGGCCCTGAGGTGAGAATGGGTCTGTCTTGTGAAGGAACAGAGAGGGCCACATGGGGTCAGACCTGGGAGGTCATTGTATAAAAGGTTGAGTCTTGGCCTCAGTGAGGGAGGACATTGGAGGGCATGGAGGAAGGGTGTGCCCTTGCTGGCTAAGCAGCTTGTGGAGAATGGTCTGGGATGGGGGCAGGAGTGGAAGCCAGGAGGTCACTGGGCAGATGTCAGTGCAGCCTCCCTGGGGGGAGATGATGGCAGCTTGGGCCAACAGGGAGGTCGGGGAGAGAGTAGAGGAGCGCTTCCGGGTCTGGGTGTGAGCTCTGCTTGGATGGAGGAGCATTCTGGGGAGCTGGAGAAGCCTGCGGGGTGGGGGGGAGGGGTGAGGTGGGCAGGAGAGCAGTCAGACTTCCGAGCGGCAGGTGGCCGTGGAGTCAGCTCTAGGGAGAGGAAGATCTGAGGGTCTGCTGGGAGGACACTGTACGTGTCCAGGCATGTTGTAAGAGGGAAGGCCAGGGCCCAGGTCAGGGTCTCTGCAAAGCCAGCCAATAACTGACCCAGGGGGTGAAGCCTCCGGGCAGGGTCTTCTCACTTTTCTTAGCGGAGCAGCAGAGAAGGGACATGTAGCAGAGTAAGCAATGGTCCCAATGATGTCCACGTCCTAATCCCCACAACCTGTGACTATGTTACCATGGCGAGAGGGACTTGTTAGATGGGATTCAGTGAAGGATCCTGAGTTATCCAGGTAGACACAATGACATCATCACAGGGTCCTTATGAGAGCGAGGCAGAGTGATGTGGGTGGGGGTGGGGGCGCAGCGGGTGTGTGAGCCAGGAAACCCGGGAGCCTCTAGAAACAGAAGACGAGAAAACAGATGCTCCTCTAGAGCCCGTGGAAGGAGCACGGCCCTGTCATTTGTCATCTTGCTTGAGGCCAGCAGCACTCCTTTGGGACCTGTGGCCTCCAGCACTGTCAGATCGTAGATGTGTGTTATTTCAAGGCACTGTTTGTGCTCGTTTGTTACAGCAGTCACAGGAAACTCACACGGGGCACTTGGCCACCCTACATCCGTGGCTTCCAAACATTTATCATCGCTCACCTCATCAATACAACACCTCTGAGGCCGGGCGCTCATGCCTGTAATCCCAGCATTTTGAAAGGCCGAGGTCGGGGGATCGCTTGAGCCCAGGAGTTTGAGACCAGCCTGGGCAACACAGTGAGATCCCATCTCAAAAACAAAAACAAAAAAACGTTGAGCACTGCATGCATATGTATGTCACATATCCTACCCCTGAGAGCACATGTAAAGGGGCATTTCCTTCCTGCCCCAGGAGCAGTCCACAGTGCTGGGCCCATGGCTGCTGGGCTTCAGGAGTCCTTGGGTTATGCGGGCAGGTTGCAGGTCTAAACAGAGGCTTGGGAGGCTATCTGACTTAACTTAATTAGCAAAACCAGAGGAACGTGGGGACTCGTACGTTCCCTAAATTTGGAGGTGGGGCTCGGTACATGGATGAGGGATGGGCATCGGGGCAGGCTCTCCCGCATCATGGTGGGAGTTTTATACGCCAGCTCTTTAATCTCAGCCAGTGCTCCAGGAATGCAGGAGGAAGGACCAGCGGACAGATGTAGGGCTGTCTCCCCAGCAGAGACTCAAAGCCAGTCTGAACACCGAGCCCACGTCCTAGTGCTTTCTGCTAGTTCCCAGGGTTACTGGAGAAAAGCAGTGATTAAAGATCATGCTTTTCTCACTTTGAAATGTATTCCTCCACACAAGCTGCTAAATCTGTTTCCAAGCCACTGTGCTATCTGACTTAATTAATTAGCATCTATTTGCAAACCAGCAATTAAAGGGCTAAAGTCCTTTTAGGTGGCCTAATTAGGTCTGACAGGACATTGTCAGATGTGGCCTGTCCTTTCTCCATAACATCCTAGAAATATTCAGCCATGGTTTATAAAGCAAATACGAATGAGAGTCAGCCAGGGCAAGCATCATGCCTGATTTATGGGCTAGTAAATTGAGGGTGTGCCTGCAGTTCTCCCGGGAGCTTGAGTCTCTAGTCTTGCCAGGGGTGTGGCCAGGGCCCTGCTAAGGGGGCATGGCAGGGGATCAACTTAGGCAGACTTGGGTCATTCTGGAGGTGTCAGCTGGAGACTTGAAGGGCCAAAGTGAGAATCCACTTGTCACCAGGTCCCCCAGTAAGCACATCTGGGACCACTGGGGCGCTGGAGCTAGCTTAAAGTTCTATCACCTGCAGATGGGGTAGCCCACCTGCAAGACATTCGTAAGCAGGGGCAGCTTTACATAGTGTGGAGTAAAGGAAAAAAAACCCTCCAGAATATCTATAGACTAACATTATGCAAACTTCAAATGCACGCACACTTACAAGTCTGTATTTTTTTAAAGGACAGATATATTTCATTTATATGAGGTACCTGGAACAGTCACATTCATTAGGGACAGAAAAGTAGAAAGGTGGCCGCCAGAGACTGGGGGGCAAGCAGATGGGGAGTTAATATTTAATGAGTAGAGATTCATCATAAGGACATGCATGAGAAAAATGGGTACGGGAGTTTCAGTTTGGGAAGATTAGAAGTTCTGGGGATGACAGTGGTGATTATTGCCCTGTTGTGTGAAGGTACTTAATGCCACTGAACTGTGTACTTAAAAATGGTCAAAATAATAAGTTTTAGGTTATGTATGTTTTACCATAATAATAAACAAATATATTAGAAAGACATGCTGTAGAGGCGTGGGGGGGATGGAGGAATGGAAATAGGGATCAGGGATGAAGGGGACAATGAAAAAAGACCCTCCTGAGGCCTGGTGCCCACAGTGTGTCCTGAGGGTGTGTGAACTCAGCTCTTAGCAACTGAGAGGGCTTCGACCTGCCATGTGGTATTTTTTTTATTTTTATTTTTTTGAGATGAAGTCTCCCTTTGTCACCCAGGCTGCAGTGCAGTGTCGTGGTCACGGCCCACTGCAACCTCTGCCTCTCGGGTTCAAGTGATTCTCCTGCCTCAGTTCCCGAATAGCTGAGACTACAGGCACCCACCACCATGCCTGGCTCATTTTTGTATTTTTAGTAGAGACAGGGTTTCGCTATGTTGGCCAGGCTGGTCTCGAACTCCTGACCTCAGGTGATCTGCCCGCCTTGGCCTCCCAAAGTGCTGGGATTACAGATATGAGCCACCGTGCCCGGCCGTATGCAGTATTTTTCCTTAACTTGGCTCTTTTAAAGAGCTTAAGTAGATTTGTCAAAAAATGCAAAGTTTATATTAATAGAGCAAATGGAAACCTAACTCGGCTTTCCTGGTATAGGTGCCACCCCCGTTCCCAATCCACCTTTAAGTATTCCTCATTTAAACTGCTGATGGCAGTTTTCTGCATTGAAGTACTTATCTCTGCATGTTGAAGACTAATTCCTTAAATCGCCTGCACTCCACTCCTCACGCACTGCAGAGTAAACGCAGCTAATTTTGTCCTCCTTCCGCCATTTTGGTTTTGGTTTTGGGCCATCTAAGCACAAGCAGTATCAAACATAGCTGTTCTGCTTTTTGATCTATGATTTAAAAAGACCCAAGCCATCATTTGAAGTCAGCAGTCTGTAAAAACAACAAGACTTTTATACAGTATAAACGTATTGTTAGGTAGATAATGGGACTTTGGAATGAAGTCAGAGGGTGCGTGAGTGGGAACGGGAGGTGCAGAGCAGGAGCACTTGTTTCTCAGTATTACCTGTTTGTCCTCTTACCACCCACGCAAGGCAGCAGAGGTAGAGGTTTCGTTCTGAAACGTATGGAATCCTATGAATATCTGCTGTATTAGCATGCAGTATGAGTGCCAAATTAATTGTACAACTAGCAACTGTTATTATGCTAGTATTGTCAATCTTTCATGATTTAGAATAGACCGAAACATGTTAACTTTTTATAAATTTGCCTTTGAAGTCAATAAACCTGGCTTGGTTTAAGTTAAAGAAAAAGCACAAATGAAAATGGAAGGATTTTAAGCTCCGAGTCAGAGGCCTGCCCACTCTTGAGAAGAGAGACTAGCAAAGTTGAAAGGAGTTCTAGGTTATGCTAGAGGCCCTCTTTCTCCTCGACGCGATTAGAAGGCTTGAAGGAGGTAGAAAAGCAAGTCATTTTCCTTCCAGATATCAGTGATGTATTTTAGCGCCATGTCTGGATGTTGCCTGTAAATCGTCTCTTGTTCCACCTGTGATGAGCATCTCTCAGGGTAGAAAACGCTGTTGTGGACACTGAGCCCCCAAGGTCAGGAATAGGATGAAGCACTTTGCTGGGGGGAGGCCTCAGGGGCAGGAGGTCAGGACCTGGCCTGTTGGGAAGAAGGCCCTAGGCTGCCCTGTGTGGAATGTTCCTTTGTGTTTAGCAGCCTGGGTCCTTCGAGACCTCCTGGACTCTGTGCTCTGCCTGCCTAGCAGTTTGGCATGGTAGAATTTCCATGGGCTTCAGAGTCAGATAGATCTGCATAAAATTACTTCTTAGCACAGGGCACCTGACCTTGTCAGTAGAATGGGTATAATGATACCCATCTCAGGAGGTGGTTGTGAGGATTAAGTGAGATAATGGGGGACATGTCAGCCTCTCTCCCCCAAGCCTGGAACATAGTATGTGCACAATAATGGCACCTGTTATCACTCCAAACCTCTTGGGATTAGGGTAGCAGCAGATCACCCAGTCATCTTCCATGTGTTGACTTTCAGCCTCATGCTTGCAGGATGGCTGCTGAGACGTTGCATCTGCATTAACGGCAGGAAGGGGAAGAACACTCCATCTCTGTTCCTTTTATCCAAAACCAAAAGCTTCCCCAGAAGTCCCCAGTGGATTTTTGGTCCAGCTGGTCAACCCCAGCTACCTGGCTGCCCATAGCTGCAAGGGAGGCTAGGAAAATGGGAAAGAGGTGGGATTGTTGTGACTTACCCAGGCATTTTTTATCGTGTTGTGGGATTCCATTAGTGGGGAGGAAACGGGCCACGGCTGATAGGACAACAGCCCTTGGCACCTGCCCCCTTGTGGTTGTCTCTTCCTGATGGTTTTCCTGTTGCATTGCCAGCCTATGCTATGATGTCAGGGCAGAAGGGAGGAAGGAGCCTGGGGCTGGATTAATTTTACAAAGAAGGGTGGGTAGGAATGGAAGCTTCTAGAAGCAAAATCCAGAATCCCTTCTCCCCACCCCCCCAAGTGTTTGCATGCCGTTTACTCTTTAGAAAACATTCTTCATCCTGTTCTTTAAAACAATAAACTCATCCTCTATTTGTAAGCTTTCTTCTGGGAAGTTTCCCTGAATCCCCCCTTGCCTGGGGGGAGATTGTGTTTGGTGCCACCAGAAAGGGAGAAAAGGAATAAAGTGTAAATTCAAGGGAGAGCCCAAGCCTGACTCAGATGAGGTGGGGAGAGCAGGGAGGCTTCACGGAGGAGGTAGCTTATCCCCTTCTCTGTGCCGGGCCCTGGGTGAATGGAAGGTGGCAGACAGTATGACAAGCTGTCATCCAGGCCCCCCTAAAAACACCCCGGCCCAGTCCCAGCTTCTCCCCCTGACCTGATACTGGACACAGGCTCAGGGCCAGATGGAAGTTTGCAGTCTGTCCCATGTGGAGACAGGGGCAACAAAAGTCATTTAAGCCTCTTTGTCTAATCTCATGGGCCACTTTCTGCTTCTGTGTGCTGAGTTTTGGAAAAAGCTAACCATCAAAAACCTGGAGATATTTCTCCAGGTAGAGAAAGGGGTTTGCAGTATCAGAGGGCTCCTCTCTGAGCAGGATGGTATTGGGTTGAGGTCATTATCTGGTCAGTGATGAGGCTGAGAGGCTGCCAGGAAAGGCCACTGTGGCCAGAGATGTGACATGAAAAAGGCCAGTTACAACTAAATGTAAAAAATGATGGTGATAAATGGATGGAAAACTAGATTTCTATTTACAAAAATCCCAATGAACAGTGACCATCCACAGTGCTCTATCGCATAAGAATGGTCTCTCCGGGTTGTGTGCAGGAGCCAGCCTCACTTCTTTTAAGTTGCAAACTTAAGTGGCTTTAACACCGTTTTTCTCACAGTATGTTTATGCTGCAATCAAAGCAGCTCTGGGCGGGTTGGAGGCAGAGATGCATCTCCTGCCTGTTTGAACCCTGCTGACAAGATAGCACATTGCGGAGACAGGGCCCACGGGGAGCCGGCTGCTAGAACGAGGTGTCTCCTGAAGTTTCCTTCACCCTGAAGCTTCCTTCTGCAGTTGCCTTCTCCCTGCCCTCTGATTTCTTCCTGGGCCTGGAGAGACCCTGTCTGTAGGAGACTTGCCTTTCTGGGTTGAAATTAACCTAGACCCAGAGCTGGGCTGCAGTATGAACTTCGCCGGTAGGTGGTGCATGAAGATGCCCTCCCGCCCTGTGCTCCGTGAACTCAGAGCGCTGACACCTTCCCTGGCGTCTCCATGTACCAGTGCCACACAGCTGCAGCCTCTTCTGGTGACCTTATCATCCCGTATCTTTATGGTTTTTCCCTGTAGACAGTGAGCCTTGTGGGTGGGAGGAGCCAGATGTTCTTCCTTCATTTTTTCCACCATGCGACACAGTGCTTGGCATAGGCTGGATGTTCAGGAACTGTGGGATGAATAAAAGATGAATGAATGCATGAATGAGAGAGGAGGGACGAAGGGAGACAAAGGGCCTTATCCTCCAGCATGAAGGTTCATTAGGTTTGAGGTACATATTCTGTGAAATGAATCAGGTTTCAAGTAACAAGATGTTTCCTCATAACCAGGGCTACCTTTTCACAATAGCCCCAACCCTATCCTGGAAACTAGCCCTGTTCTGGAAACGTGGTGATCCCAGCAGGCGTCTAGGTTGCTGGTAACATACTCCCAGCATGGTAAGGTGGGAAGGTCTCATTCACTGTTTCTGTAACCTGCAGTTCAGAGGCCACTGGCTCGCAGAGTCCCATTGGTTGCTTTTGAAATTGTCACAGCATTTCTTCCTTTCCTGTCTTTCAGAGTGAAACATCTTTCAACCTAATATCAGAAAAATGTGACATTCTATCCATTCTTCGGGACCATCCTGAAAACAGGATTTACCGGAGGAAAATCCAGGTGAGGCAGAGGTCAGGGAGAAGAGCATCCTAAACGAAACAGGCTGGGGTTGGGAGCGTAAAGGCAATGCCTCTTGAAGGCCAGTAGTTTGGGCCGGGTTCCTGGGTGAATGCAAGGACTCCTGGGATCTTTTGATGTTGGACATTTGCCTTAGCAAAAAAGGATTTTTCGTTTAAAAGTTTAGTACTATCCTAATGTTTTATTTATTCACCGAGACTTCATTACAACTCTGTGAGGTAAGTACTTTTATTATCCCCATTTTACAGCTGAGGAAACTGAGGCACAGAAATTAAGTGGTGGCCATGTAGCTCATGAGTGGCCAAGCTGGGATTTAAACCAGGCAGCCGAGTCTTATAAGCCGCATTTATAACTGCTGTGCTGGAAGACCTCTTGGAGGGAAAGTTCACTCCAGTGGGGCTAAAGGGATTTGTGGGCAGGCTGCAGGGATCGCTCATGGAGCACTCACTCATGGGTGGCAGGAGGAGCTGGGTGCCTGCTCCATCCCTCTGGCATCAGGCCCTGGCTGCTGTCTGCACTCTGCAGACCTCCTCTCGCTGTAGGACAGGCTTGCTCTGGCACTGGCCCCACAGCCCCTTTCCTTCGAGTTCCTCTCAGACACACAGCACCATTGCTGGGCCCCATTGCTTATCCTCAGAGACTCTGATGGGTCCAGCTTGGGTCAGGTGTCCATCAGCAGCTAGGGGTAGTGGTGTGGGCATCATGTGGTTGGGATGCTGCTGCAGGGGCACCTCCAGGGCAGGATCTGGGCTCTGCAGCCTGCTGACTCTCGTGTACCCCAGAGCCCTCCTGGAAGATGAGCCAGGGACTCCAGAGAGTGCCTGCCTGCCCGCTGCCAGCTGCCCTCAGGTGGCCCCAAGTCAGCTCTGAGCCTTCTCATGGCTATGGGGGAACAGGAACTCCCAGACCCCTTGAAAATCATCCTCTGCTGTCAAAACGCTGCTTATAGTCCCATGAGGCAGGAAAGGGTATTCCAGGCCAGTTCAGAGGGACACCTACTTATTGCTAGAGGCAGAGCTGAAGCCCACCCTTCCTGCTCCTGCTCACACATGCAACCCCCATCCCCCACTTCTGCCAGCTCCCAATCCTCAGTGCTGCTCCCCCCAGGAAGTCTTCCCCAACTTTCAAAATCCAGTGCAATGCCAGTGCCCCATGGCACCCAGCCGGGCACTCCTTCTGTCCTCACACTGCCACTGTCTAATCATCCATCTTCTTTCCTGGGCTGTAGGCTGCCTGGAGTCAGGGACAGATACACAGGACAATGTGGTGTATTTTTATTTAAGGGGGATGAACGAGGGTGGGAGGCTGATGAGACAGCAGCCTGAAGGGAGGGAGCAGGCGTTTCCTGGGAGAGATGGGGGCACGTGGCCAGTCCCAGCACCCAAACCACACAGAGCCGTTGCTGCTGCAAATGCCCACATTTCTTTCTGTCCTCTTAGGAACTCAGCAAAAGGTTCACCGCCATCCGCAAGACCAAAGGGGATGGCAACTGCTTCTACAGGGCCCTGGGCTATTCCTACCTGGAGTCCCTGCTGGGGGAAGAGCAGGGAGATCTTCAAGTGAGTGCCGGGGCATCCTGGGCTCTGAGGCTGTGCTCCCTGTGCTGGGTTGGCCCCAAGTCTCTTGGACGTTCCCAGAGAGTGAGCTGAAGGGCTGCCTGGCAGAGGCGTTTGATGTTGGGGGCACCCAGCTGCCCGCTGTGGTGGAGGTGGGGGTGGCCAAGGGCAGAGGATGGAATCCGTGCGTGACCTTCCAGGCACTTTCCAGCCTTCTGTTCAGCCACTGACCTGGGTCAGTCCAGGTGAGTTACACAGAGCAGGTATTTTGTGACCCACTCTGAAAAGAAAAGAGAACACACACAAAAGGACCTTTGCCCCAGTGTTCTGCATAATTCCCGCTGACCTTGGTTTGGACTGTGTGTGACCCAGGCATTCAGCTGGCCGGGCCTGGCCCTGAGGTTCATGCTGGCGAAGGTCTGTGTCCAGAGCGGCCCCTATCATCTCGGCTAGTTCAGGGCTTCTTATACCTGAATGTCCCTGATTCTCTAGTCCATAGCAAGAAAAAAAAACAAAGGTGAACAAGGCCTGAGACCTGGCTAGGACCTGAACACCTGCTCAGTGGGAGCGGGCAGAGCTGGGACTGCTTTTCTCAGCGGCTCCCAGGAGACACTGATGCTGCTAGACCTCAGCCCGTGCTTTGAGGAGCAAGGAGCTAAGGAACCCACCCCGGCTCTTAACCTTTGGGGGTCTCACAGCCCTTAGAAGCTTTGATGAGGGCCACGGGCTCTCCTCATCTGAGACCCGCACCCACATGCACTCTGGAAACAGTACAGGGGCAGTGGGTCGCAGAGCACTTCTTGGGCTAAGGCAGGTTTCTCAACAGCAGCACGACTGACGTTCTGGGCTCGATCGTGCTCACCGTGGGGGCGGTCCTACGCATCGTAGCCATCCTTGGCCCCCACCCACGAGATCCCAGTGGTAATGCCCTCCCTAAGTCATGACAGTCCAGACTGTCTCCAGACACTGCCAAGAATCTCCTTTTGGGGGAAATAGTCAACCCTATGAGGTTGAGAACTACTAGGTTAAGGCCATCATCTCTTGTTCAAAATACACATGATCTCAAAGAGGGTAGAAGCTGACCCATCTGTTCCTTGACTGAACCGTTCAGGTTGTTTCCCCAGCGACAGACTGGCAGAGCCCCTTTGATGGAGAGTCAGCTATTTCAAGCCATTCCCCTCCCCAACTTTCTCACAGCCTTGTGGGAACCAACACAGCACAGTGCAGGGATTATGACCCCACCTTTTTTTTTTCCCATCACCCGTGTCCCCTGGAATTGTGCCATGCAACAGCCCGGGGCTCTGAGGTCAGACCTCACTCTCTCGCTTACTTGCTGTGCGACCTTGGGCAAGTGACTTGACCTCTCTGACCCTCAGTTTTCATGCCTATGGAAAGTAGACGTGATAACCCTCTTCAGGGTGCTGTTGTGAGGACTCAGTGGGTGATGCTGGCCAAGCCCGGCCCCTGCATCTCTCTCTGTGCCAGTCCACGTGCTCTGTTCACCTTCACTCCGTCCTGTCTCCCCCGCTCCAGTCAGCACACACAGGGTGCCGTGCTCAGACCCTGCTCTAGGCTGTGGGGATACTGCAGTGAACAAGAGAGACAAAAATCCCTGCTTCGTGGGGCTTGTGTCCTAATGGGAGAAGGTGGACGGTACATGAGTGTCATGTTTGAGGTGTCAGACGGTGATAAGTATTATGGGAAAAATTAGGCAGGAAAGAGGCCGAGAATGCAAGGTCTGGGGTTGGCGTCTTCAAGTAGGGTTGGAGAGGTAAGGGCAGCAGGGTACACAGGGCCTCAGGCCTTTCTAAGGACCTTGACTTTCAGCCTGAAGGACATGGGAGCCACCGAGGGAATGCACAGTGCGGGGGAACCGGCCCTGCTGGCTGCTTGGAGGCTGGGACACAGCCAGGGAGATGTGGCTGGGGAGAGATCCAGAGGGGGAGATGACTGTGGTGTGAGCAGGTGGATGCAGTGGGCATAGCAAGAAGTGGCCAGGTCTAGATACCCGTGGAGGTGGCAAAGACAGGATTTGTGCCCGACTTGCATGTTGGACATGGCAGAGTCAAGGATGACTCCCAGGAGTTTGGCCTGAGAGTTAGCAGGATGGAGAAGTTGTTTGCTGCAAGGGAGGGCAGAGGAGGATCAGGAGCTCTGTTTTGGCGATGCTAAGTCTGAAATGTCTGGGGGCCATGGAGTGGGGGTGTCTGGTGGGCAATGGATGTCTGAGGCTGGCACTCAGTGGGCAGGCCGGGGCACACAGGTGATAAGTCAAACCACAAGGCTCCATGAGACCATTGGCACTTTTTCTTTTTAATGTTTTTAAAAACACTTTCTTTCTCTCTCTCTCCTTTTTTCTTAAGAGATGGATCTTGCTATGTTGCCTAGGCTCGCCTCGAACTCAGGCCCAGGTAGTCCTCCCTCCTGCATCTTCTTACACAAAAACCGAGACCATGTTACTCCCAGGCCTGAACATGCCCCTGGCCTCTAGGAGCAGTGGAAGCTGCTGACACCAAGGCCCTCCACACCAGGCCCCTGCCCCTCCTGCCCCTCCTGCCCCTCCTGCCCCATTGCCTGCCCACCCTGAGTTCCAGGCACAAGGACCCACTTATCCTACACGCACTAGAGCTTGCGGATGCCTGACATGCTGCCTGACGCTGCTCTGGGCCCCGGTAGCCCTGCTTCTGACCCGGCTGTGGATTCCTCGGCCCCAGGCAGGTCGCTTCACTCCTCTGTAGCTCCTTTCCCTGGTTGAACAGTGGCCATAGCCCTGTCCTGGGCATTAAATGATTGACTCGTGAGTACTTGCAACACTGACCGACGTGTTCCATGCTAGCTCTTATCGTGGGCGTCATGCATCCTCCACAACCCGCCGTCTCCCTGTGTGCAGTGAGCCCAGAGCCACGCAGGCAGACACCCGTTCTCTGCTCAGTGCTGCCGCAGGGCTGGGGCAAGCGTGTTGCAGCAGTAGGCTTGCTTGCTCCAGCCCTGGAGCTTGCATCCTTGCTCCAGAAGTATGCAAAGTACTTCTGTGTGCCAGAGGCTTGGAGAACACGCTCTTCCTTAGAGGGGAGCCACTGTTATTACCCAAGTCTTACAGATGAGCCAACGGAGCCTCGTAGAGGTCAAATGACTTGGCAGAGGTCCCACACAAGCTTGTGTGCAGCCCCGGCCTGCCTGAACTTGCCCTCTGAGCCCCAGTGCCGTCCTTCCCTCATACCTGCCTTGCCTCCCGGGGGCGCATGTCCTGGCCTTGGGGGCTTGCCCCCTTCTGACAGGGCCTGCATGCTGCTTATCTCTGTGTCCCCAGTGCCTGGCACAGAGGGGCCCGCAAGTCACTGGCGAGGAACGAATGTGGAATGAGGCAGAGGCTCGGGGGTAGGAGTGGGGACAGGAGAGCTGGGAGCAGGGCAGTGTACTTCATGGCCATGCAGGGACAGAGTGACCAGAAGAGGGTGCGGGCCCTTGGAGTGACCCTGGTGGACTGCAGCTGGCTGCTTCCTGGAGCTGCTCCCAGTGCCCTGGCTATGGGCCACCCAGGCTGCTGATGAAGACAGAACAGGGGGTGACGATGAGGGTGGCTCCTGAGTGAGAGGCGTCAGCCAGCACTGACCTTCAGATCCTTGCCCTGGCCCGGAATGGAAACCTAGGCAGGCCCCGCCACAGTGGAGGCCTCGTCCTCTCGGGCAGCCCTCTGTTCACCCTTAGCACCCCCGCAGTCGAGGCGTCATTGCCATCCACATTTGCGCCAAAGGGGAGCCTATGGCCAGAAGCCACAGGGGACTTGACAGGTCTGGAGGGGACTGCGGCTAGAAGCCAGCACAGGCTCCTTCCCCTCCAGTTCAGGCACCTCAGCCTGCAATAGGACAATGTAGTCCTGGCCCAGGTAGGACTCAGATATGCCGGGACCAGCCAGGGGCATGCGGCCTCTAGGCAAAAACACTCCTGAATTAGGAGACCTGCTTCCTGTCCACACACACTACCTTCTCCTCTCCCGCTCACCTCCCCCATCCTCCTATAAGACACCAGACCTTCCAGGAGCACAGCAGCTTCTGAGGTGACCCAGGCCTCTGTATTCCCTTGTGAATACAGGGAAGATTCTGCCTCCTGGGTCCTGTTAGAGCCTGGTCCCCCTGCCCAGGGAATGGGTACAGGGCTGGAGAACTAGGTGTGGCCTTAGTGTTCTGTGTCCGCTAGCCGGTCACCCAGGGCCACTCACCTGGTCTTTGTGGGAGGCAGCCCTTCCTCCATACCTCATTGCTGCCACTAAACTTGGAGTGTCCTGAAGCCAGGGCCAGGCCTGGGTTTCTTGCTGTGCCCCCCCGAGGGAACCAGGACAGGTCCCAGAAAGGGGCTGCGCCATGGGGGGGAGCCTGCAGTGGGTGCAGAGAGGAACCACCCAGCATGCACAGAGCAAGGGCCTGTGGAGCAGGTCCCCAAGGGGGACTCGGTGCTGACAGATCCTTGACAGCCAGCTCTGGGCGTGCGGGAGGCCTGGTATGTGTCGTCAGCCGATTGCTGTGGTGTCAGTATTCAATATGTCATGACTGAGTCAAGCTGCCCCTCGTGAGGTCACTGAGTAGGAAGCTGGAGAAGATGCAGAAACACACACGCCCTAGTCCATATTGTCTTTCCACCATGCACACACAACGCACCTTAGTCGCCAGGGTGATGTTCACGGGGCCTGGCTGTGTCCGGGGTGGGGCGGGAAGTTCTGCGGTTGTGAGATGAGGTTGGTGGGTGCAGTGGGTTGAGAGGGGGATGCACAGTTGCCAATCACAGCACACACGCTGTTTCCCTGTAAGCACCCAGTCTAACCCCTGCAGGTTCAAAGAACGTGTACTGCAGACTCCAAATGACCTTCTGGCTGCTGGCTTTGAGGAGCACAAGTTCAGAAACTTCTTTAATGCTGTGAGTTCACCTGGTCCCTCCTTCCACATGTGGCAGAGCAGACAGGAACGGGCACTGGCTGGAGCCCCCGAACAACCCACAGCTGTGCTTCTCCTGGCTGGGGAAGGACAGAGGGCTGCTTCCTGCTTGTGGGGGGGTGTTGGCACAGGGAGCCCAAGGCCCTGCCCTCCCTCTGGGAGAAGGCACGTCCTTCACCCTGTTCCATCTCCACCCCCGTGCCTCCCCCATCCAATTAGTGAAGGGGTGGGGATTGAGGACTCTCAGATCCTTGCCCAGTGTGCACGTGACAATCCAAACCCAGGTAGTGATGGGGGGGAGACCCAACTGCTGCTCCCTAGATGTGCCTCTGGGCTAGCGTACAAACTACCAAGTCTAGCTAACCCTGGGTTACTTAGCTTAGGCAGAATCTCAGACTGATTTTCGACCTCAACCTAAGAATCTACAAATGAAAATGCTCATGAGTGCTTCGCGGGGAGGGAGGATGCGGGAGGGAGAGCGCGGATGGAGGGCCAGGGCTTGCTTGGGCCTCCCTGGCTGAGGGCCGGGTGGACGTAGTTTTACAGTGTGGTGGAACTGGTAGAGAAGGACGGCTCGGTGTCCAGCCTGCTGAAGGTGTTCAACGACCAGAGCACCTCGGACCGCATCGTGCAATTCCTGCGCCTGCTCACGTCAGCCTTCATCAAGAACCGAGCAGACTTCTTCCGGCACTTCATTGATGAGGAAATGGACATCAAAGACTTCTGTGCTCATGTAGGTGCTCGGGGTCTCAGCCCCAACCCTGGGCTCTGCTCCTGGCCCTCTCCTGCAGACTTCAGCACCCCATCCCTAGCCAGGGGATCCGGCACTTCCCCTCCCTGGAGATTTCCCATCTGAAAAATAAGAGATTTGGATTGGCCTGTTTACAAAACCCCAGTCACAGTCTGAGAGTCACATTTGCTAGACGTGTTTCTGATGCATGCTATTTTAAAATTGGGCAGTTTTCATATGAATGTTTGGATTTCTGTTGGAAAGTCAGATGATCTAGCCCCCAGGCCCTTGCTCTTGCAGGGTGGTGCCAGCAGGCACCAAGCAGTATACCCTGCTTGCCACAGCCTCTGCCTCCTCCATCGTCTCTGCAGCACCCGGACTCGCTCACTCACTCACCAGCCTGGCCTCTGTAAAGACTTAAGCTTTAAAGTCACCCCCTCTATGACAGGGTGCCTTTTATCTCTAAGATTCTTTGATGCTCAACCTGAAAAATTTCTGCCCCACCTTTCCAGATCCCTCTAAAGTAGTGGCCTGCTCTCAGGGTATAACTACAAGGTCTAGAATTGAAAAGATCTAGGTTTGCTTCTTGCAATTGTGGCGATTTCTAGCTGTCCTGCCTCTCAGTGAGGTTGTTTCCTGTGTGACATGAGACTATCCATACTCAACTCATGGGATGCTTTGAAGATGACGTCCCAGCAAAGGCTGTGACCATGACCCTGAGAACCAGAGTTGAACTCACTTGTCCTCTGCCAGGCCTCCCTCCTAAGCTGGCTCGTGTTTTCATTTTGGCCCCTGCAGGAAGTGGAGCCCATGGCCACGGAGTGTGACCACATCCAGATCACGGCACTGTCCCAGGCCCTGAGCATCGCCCTGCAGGTGGAGTACGTGGACGAGATGGATACTGCCCTGAACCACCACGTGTTCCCTGAGGGCGCCACCCCTTCAGTTTACCTGCTCTATAAAACGTCCCACTACAACATCCTTTACGCAGCTGATAAACACTGATTAATTTTAGGCCATGCAGTGGAACCTGTCACCTAATGGGACTGCATTCTGAATGGAACATTCCGACTTTTCCATTTTTTAAGCGATTTAGACCGTAGCAAGACAATGTGCAGCCTTTTGGGTAAAGCCCCTGTGAATGAGGCCTACCCATGATGGACTGTGGTAACTTGGCATTTTTAGTATTTATTTTGATGGAGGATCAAATGCTTTTTAACTGGGCCCTTGGCTATGCACCCCAGTTCCCTGTGAGGCCTGGGTGAGTCACCTGCCCTCTCTGGACTTGTTTCTTCAACTGGAAGAGGTTCCTGCCTATGTAGACATTCCATTGTAGAAAAACGGGGCCTCTGGTTTCTTTACCAGGGGCAGTGCCTCTCTGCAGCGGAGGAAAAGCTCAAGGTTAGCTGTCTTAACTCAAGTGACTTACCAGGCATGCACAGTCCAGTCCAGTCCAGTCATTTGTTGACTCTGGCACATGGCCTCGTGAGGTCAACTTGAATGTGAGGGCTGCGATGTGGCTTCAAACATTCATGATGGATGTGTTTTCCTATCCCTAACTTAAGGAGAAAAGAAGACCTTCTTTTTTTTGCCAAAGTCCAGAAAGGGGTCTTTAGCCTTCACAGCTCAAATTGTTGGGGCCCCTCTACCTCTCTCAGGGCCAGAACTGCCTGACTTTTGGTGGACGAGCCCTCAGGGTTCTGCTGTCAGCCCCACCTGGACAGAGGCTTACAAGGCTAGGGTCTGGACCAGAATCTGTGTATTTCTGTCTGCAGGAAGCTGCAGCTGTCCCATCATCCCCAGCAAATCCTAGGAGTCTGGATACTTCATGGGTAGAGACGTCAGCACGCACAGCGATGGACCCAACTGAGCAGAGCAGACGCTTTGCAGTGTGCCCTAGGCTTCTTTCTTTCCCACTTCTGCTCTTTTTATGGGCTGGTGAGAGGGTAGGTGGGAAAGAACAGACAAGCCGTTTAAGCTGGCAGTGTTGAAGATTTCCACTGTGGAAACTGCCTGGGAATTCTGGCCAGCAGCTTCCTCATTTGGCCACCTGGCCGTGCCCCTTAAATAAGCCCCTCACCTTGCTGCCTCAGGACCTTCAAGATTCCGTCCATGGGCTGGCAGGCGAGACGGCACCAGTGGGTACCCACACCCTGGCTGGGTGGAGGTGCTGCTAGCAACCTTCTTCCTCTGTAGGAGGAAATGGAAAATGCAGGGTATGGAATTGCCCTCTGGGGTCCTTCCTTAATCAAAGGCCACCTTCTCACAGGTTTCATTCTGCAGGGATTTACTGGAATCTATTGGTGCTGCTGCGTGAGTCTGCGGACAACCCGAGTGCACAAGGACTGGGTAGCAGACTCCTCAGAGTCCTTTTGACACAAATATCAGATTTGTGTTACTCTTCTTGCCTTCATGAAAAGCCAATGTCAGGGAACTTTAGTTCCAAGCAGGGCCCCTGGTTCCCATACTACCTTCAGCTGGAGTTTGGATCCAAAGGCTCTGGCTAAGTCATCATGTCACTTTTTCACAGGAATGTAAACTTGACCATCACCTCTGAATTTGCTCAGTGTCCCACCATGGTCTATGACGAGTACACTGCAAGTGTGGGGTGAACACATGACATGATTTGTGAATAGCATCATCTTTGCCGGACAAGTCTCCAGGGGGATCCCCTGTTTCCAACTGAAAGGTGTGAACGGACACACACAGGGCCTGGGTGGTGCCTTGGCTGTTCTGAGGGGTTGTAAGGTGGGGCTCTGGGCCTTCCAGCCAGGCTCTAAGCACAGCAGAAGCTCTCACTGGCTGCTATGTCTTTGTGGCTTGGGTGGTGGCCTCAGAAGCAGAGCTGTTTGACAGACTGGCTGGAGAAATTCCCTCTGTGAGATCTGCCTGTGCTGTGCTTCCGGATCACAGAGCCCCCAGAAGCTCACAGAGGCCCTCTTCCCAGGGAGGGATCTATTCTGTCACTTCAGAATCAGGACACTCAAGCTGTGGCAGAGGCGGGCCAAGTTAAAAACCATCGGCCAAATCTGAACCATTGCCCTTGTTCCCCCCTCGTTCCCTCTCAGATCTTTGTTTCGAAGGGAAACCACAATGGATGAAAAGACGTGGCAGGCTTTGGCACCTTGTTAAAATCTAGTCATCTGTGGACGTTACTTTGCTTGTCCACAGCAGCCAGTCACCCTGGCAGTCACACTTCCTGGATAATTCTCCCCGCTCACCCCACTGAGCCATCTCTCTCCAGACCAAAAGCTGGAAGGAGAGAGTTGCTTTGAGAGCTTGTTTTTACAGCTGCATATTTATGATGATACTTCGTCTCCAAAGGAAACTTTATAAATCAATGGGAACAATTAGCAACAGAAAGAGCACAGTCCCTGCTTTTGCCTAGGTTCCTATTTTTTATTTATTTATTTATTTTTTGAGATGGAGTGTTGCTCCGTCACCAGGCTGGAGTGCAGTGGCACGATCTTGGCTCACTGCAACTTCTGCTTCCCGGGTTCAAGCAATTCTCCTGCCTCAGCCTCCTGAGTAGCTGGGACTACAGACGAGTGCTACCATGCCCGGCTAATTTTTCGTATTTTTAGTAGAGAAGGGGTTTCACCATGTGAGCCAGGATGGTATCAATCTCCTGACCTCGTGATCTGCCCACCCTGGCCTCCCAAAGTGCTGGGATTACAGGCATGAGCTACCATGCCTGGCGAACTAGGTTCCTATTTTAAGCACAAATGAGAGCTCTCGAGCCAGGGTTCAAACCTCAGCATTGCCACTTACTAGCTATGTGATCTTGGCCAAGTCACTTCACCTCCCAGAGCCCCAATTCCAAAGTTTGTGACATGGCAACAATACCTATGTATCACTGGATTACTGGTTAAAATGGAATGAGATTCCTAGTGTGAAAACAGCTGTAACACCTGACACCCTCATTGTATCGGCTCCACAAAGGGATGCTCCCAACCTGTCCTTCCTGACGGGAAGCACAAGGAACTGCAGATGGGGAAGCATGCCACCTTGGCAGTGACTCTGTGGCTTCCCAAGCAGGAGTGTCAGAGGAACCGTTAGACAGAGTCTAGGAACCAAACACACTGCCACTCTGAGCAGATACGTGAGTGGGAAGGGGGCTGTGGCTCAGTGACAATGAGTGGCTTCCAGGGGCCCCAAGCCCTGCAGGATGTGGGCCAAGCCCTACAGCTTCCCTGGGCAGTAAGTACAAACATTCTCCTAGCATTAAAATGGTTTCCATAACTACTTTTGTCCTGGCTTCTTAATACTGGGTACCTGGCACACAGCCAAGAACTCTGCTTTTCCGTGGTGCTTATGTATTGAGTGAATTAGCTGGGGAGGGATCTTCCCTGTTTAATCGTAGATCCAGGATACTCAAGAAGCTCTGCCCATTGACTTCACCTCACCAGATGAGAGCAGCACTGCCTGGAAGGCTGCCCCCGTCTTTTAAAGCCTGTCTACTTAGCTCCTCTACCAAAAAAAGGAAAATAATTTGCTGTTAAGGCGGCTAGGGCAGGACAGTGACAGTTATCAGGGATCTATGTTTGGCTTGTGACAACTGGCTTCACTCCCATGGCTTAGGTGCTATTAGGGATCTTGAGCCTGCTTATTAACCCACTGACCTCCACTGCATTATTTTGGAGTCTCCCTGCTATCCTCTGACAGCTGTTAGTCAGGAGCTGACCTCACAGACAGGGACACTTTCCCCTCCTATCCAGGTCACTGCTGACACTGGGGGATGGGAGGCCATTCCTTGGCAACACTGTTAAGACTGAAGTAGTTTTCTGAACTTGTCCTGGGCCCAGAAGGAAGACACTAATCCTACCTCTGCCACTTGGCTGCCGTGTGGCCCTGGACAAGTCTCAATCACTAGGTGTCTATATGCTTAGTACAAAAAAGACTATTAAGACTTAGAGCTGGGCATAGGGGCTCACACCTGTAATCCCAGCACTTTGGGAGGCAGAGGCAGGACGATCACTTGAGGGCAGGAGTTTGAGACAAGCCTAGGCAACTTAGTGAGACCTCATCTCTACAAAATAGTAATAAAAAAAATCAGCCAGGCGTGGTGGTGTGTGCCTGTAGTCCCAGCTACTTGGGAGGCTGAGGCAGGAGGATTGCTTGGGCCCAGGAGTGTGAGGTTGCAGTGACCTGTAATTGTGCCACTGCACTCCAACCTGGTCAACAGAGCAAGACCCTGTCTCTAAATATATATGTATTTCTCAGGACCTTTAAGACTAAATGCTAATTCAAGTAGATGAAAGTGCCAGCCATGATGCTGAGAGAGGCTGGCTACTTAAATCTTGGGGTATCTTGGTCTACTTATGTATCCTCTTCAATTCCCTAGCATCCCTTGAACTAAACAGCTGTACTGTATTGTGCCCCAATGAATACCTGTTTGGAAGGCAGACAGCTGTGAAGAAATCTGTGCTGCTCCCATGGTTGTGGGAGTTGTGGATACTCACCTACACTGATCCAGAGAAAGCTGGGGCAGCACCAGGAGGTCCCTAGTTCCCTCAATACACATTTATACCAGGCTGACCCAAGCCTTGAGGTCCTCTTCTCCCGAGCTCAGCTAAGGGAACATAGCATGGCAAATTCTATGAAGAGGGTAAGCACAGGACACTAAGGGAGCCCCAGGAGAAGCACTGCTAACGCTTAGAGGCTCGGGACTGGAAGATCCATAGGATAGAGAAGGCCAAAAGGCAATGCAGACTGAGGAAAAAGCCTATTTCGTACAAAGGCTCAGGACAAGAGAAGGGAAGCATGGATCCGTGGGCAGGAGACTGCTCTGTCACAGAGGAGGGGAGTGGAGACAAGGCTGGGGCTAGATCCTGAGGGCCTCACATGCCAGAACCAGTGACTGTTGCTGTTGGCTCTGTGATGTGAGGGAAGCCTGAAGACAGCAACCTCATTCCTGCCCACCTCCCAGGGAGGCTCAGAAAATAGCCAGGACAGAGTGGGAAAAAGCTAAGGAGCCATTAGGGTGTTGCTCTGGGTAAAGCAGGAATATGCACCAAGGACCTGGCAGGATGTACTACAGAGGCCTCAACTCCAGCCTCTTGCTCCATTCACACTGTCCAACCTTGGCCTGCAGCCAGAGGCCTGACACTATTCCTGTCCTTTCAAGGGCTTAGCACTGTGCTGGCCCAGGAGAATCACTAAGTTAATGAAACAAACTACACCACCACCCCTATCTTCTAGCTAAAAAAAAAAAAAAATTAGGATGACACACTGGTTCTGCCCATTGTTTTTAATTTACGAAATCAAGTTGAACACACAAGAAGCCTATAAACACGGCAATACAGAAAAGTTAAGCTGCTGCATAGAATTCTTACTCCAAAACAACGCAAATCTGCATGAGGTCTCTCCCGCTATGGGAGTGAGTGGAAGAGAGGGAGACTTTTTCACCTGGGGCTGATGGTGGAGTGAAACACAGGAGTAGGAGAGGTTTTGCAAACAGCCAGAGAACAGAGACCAATGTGCAGTCACCGACACTTGACCAGGACAATTACTTTGCACTTGTACTTGGTTGCGGCTGTTCCGGCTGCGGCTCCTTTGGCTTCTTTGTCTTCTTCTGCTGCTGCTTGGAGAGGCAGCTCAAAGCAGACTCGCCATTCCTTGGGGCAGACACAAGCAGGGGCGGCTTGCCAGACTGAGTGGGATACTTGGTTTTCTGGCTCTCTGTAAATAGCGGCTGGGAGAGCAGGTGGCGCAGCTCCTTCTTCAGAACCTTCATCTGCTTTTGTCTCCGACGCTCTTCTTGCTGGTCAGCTTTTCCTCCTTGAAACACAATACAAAAAAGATCCTATTTACTATGGTTTGCAGAAACATTTTGTTTCCCTTGATGGATAACACAATAAAAAATGTTTTAGAACTACTTTAGGGAGGTGGAGTTCAAAAGTTCTCCAAAGAAGCCAGTAGTGGCTTGGCAGGGGCTGTAAATGGATAACATCTAACCATTTGGGAGGGATACGCAGGACCGTTCTGTACTTTTCTCCTTTGTAAAAACACTCAAAGATTGGAATTATCTTTACAGATGAAGCAAATTGGCTTAGAGAAGTCACCTGGCTTACGTCTCAGAGCCAGCCATCAGACAGAGCCCAGAACCCAAGTCTCCTGACAGAAGATCACTTTTCTTCCTATGACCCACCCACTTACTGCCCCCACCTGGGGTTTGGAGACTTCACAACTACAACCCCGTTAGGAGACAATGAATGCTTCTCCTGTACCTTGCCACCAGTGCTGTGACTGCACATGCAGAAGTGGGCAGAGCCAAAGGGTTCCATCTCAGCCTGTCCCCCCCAGGAAGGGAAGCCAGGGCCTCCACATCTTCAGCCCAAGCCCCAACCCTGAGTTACCGGGACTAGCTCACTGTCTATAAGCCCACTGGTTTGGCTCCTGGCTTCCATGCTGAGCAGACAGCAGTAAGTCTGGCTCTGAATCTGCTGACTTGAGCACTGAGGTGTCAGTATCTCAGCTGAGCTGTACATTTGGTGGTGTGGAAGAAGCACGGAATTCTAGATCTGGTTCTACAACTTCTTAGACTCAGGAGCTTTCTCAAGGTGGGACCGAGCATTCATCCCTGAAGCCTCAGCCTCTGGCCACATATAGAGTAGCAGCTCAGGAAATGCCTGGTGACAGAGCTGTTTGTCTGCACAAATTGCCTCTGCTGTGAGTATCTTGTTCCCATATGTAAAAGAATAGTACTTCCTGGTATGTTCATGTCATGAAAGTGGAGAAGACCAAATGAGATAATGGCATGAAAGTGCTTTGTCAGCTTGGAAGGTAGGTGTAGTAGGAACCATAATGACAAATGGCTTAAAATGCATCAAATACTTTCTATTTGCCAGGCAATGCTGCAAGCACTTAACATTTTTTAACTCAATCAATCTTCACAACAATCCCATGAAGCAGATAGCTGATTACTTCCATTTTATCGAAAAAGAAAGCTGAGACACAAGAGAGGTTAAATAACTTGACTCAGTCACACAGTAAAGGGAATGAGCAGGCATTCTAACACAGGCAGCCTGGCCAGAGAGCCTGCTCCCTTCCTCACTGTATCCACTGCCTGTCCACGTAAGAGGCGGCAGCCGAGGATGCAAGACAGTGACAGAGGAAGCCCATCTGGGACGAGGGCCTGTTAGCAAAGAAGGGGAAGGACGTCTTGCTGATTTTGACAAGATCCACAGGAGTAGCGAAGGTTCCAACGAAGCAAAAGTTAAAGGGAAATTTCACCTTCCTCAATTCCCATCCAGCCCAAGGGCTTACCCTTATACATGTCTTCTTCCAGCTCAATCTCCAGGGCAGCCGCTGCCTGCTCAATCCAAGAATTATGCAGGCAAGCCTGGAAGTTCCGATACTCAGATTTCTCAATCAGTCGAGCTAAACGGATTCGTTCCTGGGTTAAAGTAACAGAAAATATTCATCTGAAAGAGAGTTCAGGCCTCTAGGAAGCAAAGTCTCACTTGAGTTGTGTGTCTTTGTTTGTTTGTTTGCTTGAGGCAGGATCTCACTCTGCTGCCCAGGCTGGAGAGCAGTGGCATGGATCATGGCTTACTGTAGCCTCAACCTCCCTGACTCATGTGATCCTCCCACCTCAGCCTCCCAAGCAGCTGGGACCACAGGTAAGCACCACCATGCCCAGCTAATTTGTTTTTTTTTTTTTTTGTAAAGACAGGGTCTCACTGTGTTGTCTAGGCTAGTCTTGAACTCCTGGGCTCAAGTGCTTTCTCCCCTCAGCCTCCCAAATTGCTAGGATTACAGACATGAGCCACCATGCCCAGCAAGCAGTGTTTTTAAAAAGCTCTTGATCAGTAAGAAGCAGTTTCCTGATAAAAAGCCCAGTGGGCAACCATTACCCTGTGTACATCTGTGTGTACACATGTAAACACAGCCGCCAACATTCCCGACAAGCAACCTAACAGCCACATCCTTTGAAAACCCTTACTGGTTTGATTGCCAGCCTATAGGTAACCAAAGTGAACTCTTACAACAGCTGGCTTCTATAGCTGAGCTAAGAAAAAAACATTTCAATTCTCCCTCGAGGGGGGTTTTGGGGCTACAATGCAGTGGCAAGATGTCCTGAGAAAATGAGAAAGATCTTGTGATGTGGGGAAAGGAACCATGGCAAGTCTGGGTAGCTCCTAACCCTCCTTACTAATGGGAATTCTCTTATGATTTCCACCTTTCCATCCTTATCTCCACCCTATTTCCCCCACACAGCTAATATTTCTTTCGAGTGAGAGAAGCCAACAGTCCTTGAATTGTTCCATGCTTTTGCTCCCCCAATTCCTGGTATTCCATCTCCTCTGTACCCTTCCATGTATTTGCCTGCAGGAAGCTTGGATAGAACATTTCCTCCTCCCAATATAACCATATGCCCAGCAATTCCACATGGCTCCATTGTACCTGAACTTAATATTCACAGCTGGCAAACCTCTGGGAAGGAGAACCCACCCCCACTTTGGTCCCTAACACAGTGTCCCTCAATAAGCAGCACTCACCTGGTGAATGCCTGAGTTAAAATAAAACCCCAAAGACAGAATTTACTGGCACCTGCTTCAAGGATGTGCCAAACCTGTAGCATCCGCCTCAGCAAGAAAACTAACCACACTGTCTACAACCCTCTGAGAGAATGTCCAGGCAGCCAACCACTGCACTGTCCAGTGAGGAGGGGGGAACTTCACGGCCGGACAAGGAAGAAACGGTTCAGGGAGAAAATGCCTCACACCTTCAGTCACTCCCCTTCTCTCCCTTTTCCCAGGCATGTTGCTCTCAATCCTTTCTACAAGTCTCCTTGTTCGGCTGTTGGCAGAACCATTCCTTAGTTTTCAAGAGTTATGCTGCCAGAGCCCCATAGCAAGGTGCTCTGTGAGGGAGCAGCACAATCCCTTCATTAGCACTGGGGTTTTAACTTTGCTTTCTACCTTGACCACATCCATGTATTTTGTCTGCACGGGGAATAGTGGGATGTCTTCATCTTTCTTGAGGGTTTTGTAAATCTTCTTAAAGTTGATCACATCCTCAGGCCCAATCAACATCAGGCTGAGGCCTTCATTGGTAGCTCGAGCAGTTCGACCACTTCGGTGGACATAAATCTCTGAGGTACGTGGGACCTGCCACAGGAAGAACTGGGAGATCAATACATGGCCACTGCCAAACACTGGTCCTCTCCTCAGGGCCATATCCCCAAGCCGGACCCTCCTCCCTCCTAGCCAGGCAGGCAGAAACCTCTGCAGCACTGTAGAGCAATCTAACCCTCCTCTCTTAATCCCACATTCAAAATATTCCCAGGTTTAGCCCATTCACTGTGCAGGCTCTCCTCTCCCATGCCGCTGCTGGTTCAGGTCCTCAGGACCATGCAGCCAGACCACAGCAGTCACTTATTATCCAGGATTTAAAGTGAAGCAGCCCACCTCCACAGACCATGTTAATCCCTGGGTTATACTAATCCAATATATATATATTAGCCATATATAATGTGGCATGGTTACTGACATTCACTGGGCCTCTGGCACACAGCATTAATCAAGCACAAGTCTTCTCCACTAGACCCAGATAACATCTAGGTATCCTTTCCGATATAGTACTTTAAGCAGCCACTATGAACTGTTCGTAAGAGTTCTAGAAAGGAGATTATTTGCCATTCTTTATTTAGAGGATAAAAGCCCAACTCTTCAACCTGACACTCAGGGCCTTCAGCGACTTGCCCCCCAACTTACCCCTTCAGCCTCAGCAACTACTCCTTTCCCAACAAATCCCCTCTTCTCACTCTAAGCCAAGTGCCCTTGAACACTGCCCATTTCTTTGCTCCTTCTTTTTCTGCCTCTACATGTCCAAATCCTCTCCATCTTAAATGCCAGGCATCTTTTCAGAAAGTACTTTCCAGACTCCCAAACTAGAAGTTACTTCTCTCTTCTGTTTTATTTTGTAATTTTCTAATAACTTCTACCTTAAATTATGGCTGTGGTCATCTCACCTCCTCTGCTGGATCCAGTACTTCTTAGGGGCTGGGACTGCATTTGATTCGTCTTGACTCCACAAAGGTTGACCCAGCTACTTCCCCCAAAAAGGGCAGAGTATACAGAGATTTGCTAAACCAAAATTAGCACCTGTGATACCGTGGAATATATATTTGCTCTTCATCCCTGTTTCCTGGCAAAGGAATCTCCAAAGTAATGTCTTTTTGTATGCTAATGACAAACTACTGACTGATGGCTGATAGCCCCCTGGGTAGCTTCAGGATGGGGGCTGGTCACCAGAAAGGCCAAGGCAGGATTAGAAGGTTGGGACTTTCAGCCTTACTTCCCAAAGGCCAATGGTTTATCATCTTAATGAAGTCTCCATAAATAGCCCCAAAGGACAGGGTTTGGAGAACTTCTAAATAAGCTGAGTATGTGGAGGTTCTTGGAGGGTGGTGTACTCAGGAAGGGCATGGCAACTCCGTTCCTTCCCCCTGTACCCTTAGCCTATACAACTCCCCCATCTATATTCTTTGTAATATCCTCTATAATAAACTGATAAATGTGTTTGTTTTAGTCCTGAGAGCTGCCATAACAAATTAACTGAACCCAAAGAGGGGGGTCATGGGAACCCCAACAGAAGTTCTAGAGGTCCCAACTTATTGACTAGTCGTGAGAAGGAGGGACATCTTGTGGGATCTGAGACTCTCCAGGAAGACAGCATCAGAAAATGAAACTGAATTAGAGGACACCCAGCTGGTGTCTACTGCTTGATACGTGGTAAAAACGCCCACATATGTGGTAACAGAAGCCTTCTGTGTTGATTGTTGTTGTGAAGTGAGAGAATGGGAAAAAGCACTTTGAGTTTGTTTTTTTCACTGAAAGAGCAGCCTAAAAGATTTTTAAAAGCACAAAGAGGAATTAAAGAGGAAAAATAATAATGCCATAATAGCTACCATTTATTGAGTGTTTACACTGTGCTACTGGCTTCATCAGCATCAGCTCAATTTAATTCTAGGATAACCCTATGAGGTAGCTAGCATTGTTACTTCCAGTTTACAAACAATGACGCAGGAACCAGAGGTACTAAATAACTTGCCTAAAGCTAACCAACTATGAAGCAGTAGAATGGCGATTAGAACCCTGGCAGTTTGGCTCAGGTGCCCATACTCCTAACCACAACTCTACGCTGATATTCACTAGATGCACACACTGATATTATTGCTACTATCAACGGCAGTTAACATGAGTAAGTGCTTACAATGCGCCAGGTTGCTTCTTAAGCTCTTTATACCTAGTAACTTATCTTAATAAGAACCCTAAGTAGGTACTCACTGCTATTTAAAACATGAGAAATATTAAATATTTTATAAATTTAATTGTATGACCTGTTCAAGGTTACACAGCTGGGATTTGAGCCTAGAGAGATCTAAATTACCACATTCTTCTATTAATACTTGTCTACATCAGGGTAACCACTTCACATGCTTAACTTATTATGGCCATTTCACAGAAAAAACTAAGACACTAACCTGAAAATATCAAGTAGCTTGGAGAGAAGCGCTACCTGACATCAGACAAAGCAAGGTTTTCTGGAGACCAAATCTAGGCAGAGTTCCAAAAGCAGGAGCAGTGGGCACCTGATGCCATTGGTATGTATTCTCTGATGCAAGAGTCCTGGAACCAACAATTCCTCCTCCCTCCCCCAACCTTACCTTAAAAATTCCCATTCAATACAGGAAGATGCCTATAAATTCTCAGATACCCCTACCTGGTAATGGATGACATGCTGGACTTTAGGAATATCCAGACCCCGAGCTGCCACATCTGTTGCCAGGAGAACACAGCTGTGGTAGAGAGAGAAAACTCATTAATAGTAACAGCTATCTTTAATCAAATTCTTACCAACTGCTGAGCATCTTAAACATTACAGTCCTTACCAATACCTACAAGATAGCACTATTATCTCCCCTGTTACAGATAAACTGATTAACTTCCTAAGGTATGTACATGGCTATTCAGTTGTGGAGTCTGGATCCAAACTTGGGACTCACTGACCCCAACCAACACGCCATACTCTGCAATGATAAAGACTCCCTCCAGCGAGTTAAATGAGGCCATATATATTCTGGGTCAGTGACCTCCTCTCCTACCACCCTCTCATTTCCTCCCAGTGGCACTGATTTCCTTGATATTCAACAAACAAACCAAGCATGCTCTCACCTCCAAGCCTTTGCACTTGCTACTCCTTAGGCCTTAAAGGGTCTTGCCTCAGATATACACGACTCACTTCATTGCTTTCTTCAGTTCTCTGCTCAATTCTCGCCTCATCAGCGAAGTCTCCCTGACCACACATACCCAGTCTTTTTCTCCAACCCCTGCTCGTCTTCTTAGGATCACTTGTACACTGTGGGCTTACTTTGCAATTTACTATCTCCCTCTACTAGAATGTAAGCTCCATGAAAGCATGGACTTTGCATTACTCACTGCTGTATTACCACCACATAGAACAATGTCTGGTTCATGGTAAGCATTTGATAAATGTGTTGGATGATGTTTCTCAACGTGTGGTTCAAGGAAAGTCAAAAGTACTTCAGGTGCTTCAAAATGTAAGATTCTGACCCTTCGGGGTCCTCACTCCCTGAATTTCTGAGCTAAAGCTGGGAAATGCAATGAAAATCCTAGTTTGTAAAACATTAAACTACTGCTCTAAGTCAGGGTCAGCAAACTTTTTCTATAAAGAGCCAGACAGCATTTCTAGCTTTGTGAACAACACAGTGTCAATGGCAACTATTCAACTCTGCCATTTCAGTGCAAAAGCAGATATAGGCAATACATAAATGGGTCTTGCTGTGTTCCAGTAAAACTTCTACTATAAAAACAGGCAGCAGCCAGGTGAGATGGTGTGCATCAGTAGTCCTAGCACTTAGGAGGCTAAGGTGGGATTGCTTAAGCCCATGAGTTCGAGTCTAACCTGGGCAACATAGCAAGACCCCATCTCAAAAAAGAAAACAGGGCAGCAGGCAAAATTTGGCACAAGGGCTATAGTTTGCCAAGACTTGCTCTAAGCTAATCCCAGTAAACCACCAATACTACTTACCAATTTTCAAAAACAAGTAAATCAAACACTTGTTCTAGAAACTAATTACCCTGTGACCTGACAAAACACTGGCAAAAGACACTTTATAGTCTGCCTCAACTTCCCAGGCCCTCATCTTGACAATCTGCACCCTGTTCCCTAAGCATCAGTCTGGTCCAAAGGTAGATGGACAAAGACAGCAGGATGAGAAACAGCATGGGTTCTGAGGTCCAACAGACTTGTCTTGAGGCCCAGCTCCACCACTTCCAGGCAGAGAAACCTGGGGCAAACTAATCAGCTTTTCTAGACCTCATTTTTTCATCTATAAATGAGAATAGTGATAATGGTAACATGTAATAGTAGGACAGAAATTACTCAAGCTAACATTTAGCAATACACACTGTTCTAAACACTTTATACACATGAATTCACAATCACTTAATCCTCATAACAACCCTATAATGGGTTCTATTATTATTCTCATTACCCAATAATGAGAAAATTAAAGTACAGAGAAGTTAAGTAACTTGACCACCTAAGGAGTGACAGAGCTGGGATTTGATTTCAGGCATTCTGGTTCCAGGTTCTGTGCTCTTAACCATGAATCTATTCTGCTTCCTCTTAAGGATGTTAGGAGAGTAACTGAATGTGATAATGTATCTAAAGTGCCAGCATAGAACCTAACCTATTGTCTAAATATTCAATATTATGTATTTTCACCCATATTCATTAGTAGTGAAGTTTCTGTAAGGTATTTAACAGCCACCAAATCCACTAAATGAGAGTAACCTTGCCAAATGCTGTGCAAACAAAAGGCTACCTTCTACTGAGATAAGGCTCCTATGATAGAAGGTAGCTTTTTCACCATTTCCCCACCATCCCGACCGCTTTTACCCAGTAAGTAACTAGAGGCTATGCCTCTGGGGGCAGTCCTAACTTACTCTTCCAGACAGGCAAACTGCTCCAGGTTTCTCAGCCTCTGCTTCTGGTGCATACAGGCATGCAGGGTCAAGGGCATGATATCAAGGACTTTGAGAAGCCCAGAGAGGCGTTTGATGCAGGAGATGCTGTTGGCAAACACTAAGCTGCGGCCTGGATACTGCATCAGGAAGTAGTACAAGTAGAGGTCTTTCTCATCAGTCTCACAATGGATCTTGGTCTCTGTTAGTGTCTCCACCGTGGCTTCATTCCTTGTAAGGTCGATGACCTTGGGCTTGCCCCTCATGCCAATTTTCTGCATAAGGAGATCAAGTTTGGCTGTTTTGTCCATTTTCTTGGTATGCTTCTTATGAAGGATTCGAGCAGGAGCCTGATGCACTAAGGTGAGTGTGGCAAGAAAAAACAAGCGTTTGTCTCTTTGGGTTGTATTGGGAGTCATTGAGCATCTCTAGCAGCTGTGAGAGCTCAGCAAAATGGCCTTTCTCCACCATCCGGTCAGCCTCATCCACCACCAGGCACCTGCAGATCCAGAGAGACCCATATCACTGGTCAGCAGCAGGTTAAGAGGAATCATCTATAGCACGATAGGATGAGAGTACCCATCCTAAAAACATACACACACACCCCCCTCACTACCAGCAGCACCACCATCAGTGCCTCAACTAATCTCCCTCATGCACACTTGGCTTTCTAAAGGCCAGGGTCTGGATGATACCACACCATGGCATTCTGCGATGGGAAGAAGGCATTGCCCACACCACGTCACCTGAGGCTTATTTCAGAAAAGGCAGTGAGAGGGAAAGAAGAGGTACCATTAATTACCTGAGCTGCCGAAGGTTCCTCAAATGATAATGCTTTTCTTTAATTAGCTCCCACAGCCGTCCTGGAGTGGCAATCACAATCTCAGGATAACGGTTCAGCATCCTCTGCTGTTTCTGTGTGGACATTCCACCAACCAAAATAGCAGTTTTAATTCCTATGGGACAGAAAACATAAGGGACACTTATTGGACCTGGGTGCTCATCTTCTTACATGGCTGACACAGGCACCCCAGATTAGCCGAGATAGTCATCAGCACAGCGGAATGCTCTAAAGCACTGATAAAAGAGCAGGCCTGGCCAGACTGCTGGTGCCACTCCTAGAAGGCTTACCAGTCTTCTACGAACTGGGCCCTACTTCTTTGACCTCATTTCTTTTCTACCCCCTCGCCTCCAACCACACCAAAGGGGCTGAATTTGAACCCATGTATGCTTACTTCCAAAGCTCTGGGAAAACTGAACACTGGTGTACCACAATGCTATGGGGAATATTACCTGCAGCTGTGCTACACCTCTCCTAGGAAGTCTTTCCCATTCCCTCAATTAGAATTATTCTGAAAGGTCCTCTAATGGCCTGTTCTGTTTTCTTCTCTAGTGGAAAACTTAATATCACGCAGGTGAATGGCTTAGTGCTTTGCACATGTTAACAACTTGGTAATTAACGGCTGCTTTTATTATAAAATTAAAATGCCCAGAGTGAAGCCCTTCCCAGAGTGAATTCCCTGAGAATTAAATTCTAATTGGTGAGAGCAGGGATCAGCAAACTTTTTCTTAAAAGGTCACTAGTAAACATTACTGGCCTCTTAGGCCAGATGGTCTCTGTCACAACTATTAACTCTACTCCGCCTTTATAGTACAAAACCAGCCATAGACAATATAAAACCAAATGGGTTTGGATGTGTTCCAGTACAGCTTTATTTACAAAACCAGGCAGTTTGCTAATCCCTGCCCTGAGCATCTAGTGTAGCCAATAAATTTCCCAAGCATCTACAATGGCACCAACTATGTATTATCCTTGAGGGAATTGAGAAAATGTCACTCAATTTTTGTAGGGCTTAATTCTCTGGCTCACAGGTAAGAATGGCTTACCCTAGAGGGCAGGAGCCACAGCTCATTCATCTTTACCACCCAGCATTTGGGATTTACTTAGAAAATATTTATTAAATGGAACTAAACCTCACCTGTAAACCTGGCCACAGCATCAATGTGCTGTTTGACCTGGAGAGCCAGCTCTCGAGTGGGTGTCAGAACCAGTCCAAGCAGAGGATGCTTTGCATATGCCTTACAGGTGGCGCTTTTGTCATCCAACTCTTGTTTTAGATTTCCAGTCTGCTCTTTATCAAGCTTTTCCTCCTCATTCTCATTCTGTTTGGGAACAGGCTTCTCCCTGATCAGGGAAGATGGCCCTTCACCAGCATCATCATCACCAAAGAGCAACGCCTGGTCTGAGCCAGTGCCTCCAGTCTTGGCTCTGGCCTCAGCTGCAATATCACTGGGCAGTGCTTCACTCTCAGTTACAGTATCAGGCAACACTCCAGACTCAGTTTCAGCCTTGTCTGGTGATCTGGTCTCAGCTTCGGCCTCAGTTCTTGTCTCTCCAGGTGGTGCTTCAGTGTTTCTTGGAGCAGGGGCAGCCTTCCTCTTATGCCACTGCAAAACTGCATGAATCATTGGGATGGCAAAGGCAAGAGTTTTCCCACTTCCTTAAAAGTAAAAAACAAAACAAACACAGTATGAATCAACAGATGAACATACTTTAGTCTGAAATTCCTTCTTTTGCACAGAATAAGGTATCCAAGTGCCACCCTGACCAACCCAAAGCTCCTCCACTCTACACAGATTTTACCAGAAGGAACCAGAAGGCACAAGTAAATTAGAACCCAAGGAAAAGTATGGCAGACTAGCTCTGAGGTCTTAGATCACCAGTAATGAATTACAAATGTCCAAGAAATGAAACAACGAAGAGAGAAAGGGCAAGTTTTGGGACTATGTGGTGGTGTTGTGGGGGGTGAAAATTGGTAATCCATACAATACTTTCCTAAGACCTTTCTTGGGTGAGAAAGGACTAAAAGAAAATTTTCTTAGTTTTCAGAAAATTTAAATATAAAACTTTTGTCTATACCTGAACATTTTCAGACTTGCCTTTGAATGTACACAGAGCCCAAATCATCTGGGTGGTCAAAACAAAACACCTCAGGCAGAGAATTTAAAGAAGTTCCAAAGAGATAATGCCCTAGGCAGAAGCCAATAAATGCCTCCTCTAAGGAGAAACCCTTATCGTAGATCCCCAAAAATTTTCACAATTTTCAAAGAAAATAAGCAGCTCTCAGTAAAAAATAACCACACAAAAATAAGATACTACAAGGAAAAAAGAGAGCAAAAACAGACACATCAACTTTTTGATAAGAAAAACAACAGACTTTTTACCAGAAACAATGAAAAGCCAGAAGACAGTGTAGCAATATTTTTTATTTGAATGCCTAAAAAAAAAAAAAACGCTGACGCTTTGGGAAGCTAAGGTAGATGGATCACGAGGTCATGAGATCATCCTGGCCAAGATGGTGAAACTCCATCTCCACCAGAATAGGCGCTGGTACCCATGGCTGAGAGACTCGTAGATGGTTCACATCACAGGACTCTGTGCAGACAACCCCCATTACTAGCCTGGAGGTGTCTAGACCCAGAAGAGAGATAATAATCACTGCAGTTTGATGCCGCTATTGATACCGCTCCTGGAATCAACAGGATCCATTCACATCCATAGGCATCAATCACATCTATAGGAAAAGGGGGAGAGTACTACATTAAGGGAACACCCCATGGGACAAAAGAATCTGAACAACAGCCTTCAGCCCTAGACCTTCCCTTTGAAAGAGCCTACCCAAATGAGAAGGAACCAGAACCAACCCTGGTAATATGACAAAACAAGGCTCTTCAACACCCCTGAAAAATCACACTAGTTCACCAGCAATGGATCCAAACCAAGAAGAAATCCCCTGATTTACCTGAAAAAGAATTCAGGAGGTTAGTTATTAAGCTAATCAGGGAGGGACCAGAGAAAGGCAAAGCCACAATGCAAGGAAATCCAAAAAATGATACAAGAAGTGAAGGGAGAAACAATCAAGGAAATACATAGCTTAAAGAGAGAACAATAAAAAAAATTCAAGAAACTCTGGGCACATTTTTAGAAATGTAAAATGCTGTGGAAAGTCTCAGCAATAGAACTGAACAAGTAGAAGAAAGAGATTCAGAGCTCAAAGACAAGGTCTTCAAATTAACCCAATCCAACAAAGACAAAAAAAAAAAAAGAATAAATGAACAAAGCATCTAAGAAGTCTGGGATTATGTTAAATGACTAAACCTAAGAATAATCGCTGTTCCTGAGGAAGAAGAGAATTCTAAAAGCTTGGAAACAAATTTGGGTAAGTAATAGAGGAAAACTTTCCCGGCCTTGCTAGAGACCTAGATATCCAAATACAAGAAGCACAAAGAACAGCTGGGAAATTCACCACAAAAATATCTTCACACACTGTTATTGGGTTATCCAAAGTTAAGAATTTGAAGAGCTGTGACACAGAAGCACCAGGTAATCTATAAAGGAAAACCTATCAGATTAACAGCAGACTTCTCAGCAGAAACCCTACAAGCTAGAAGGGACTAGGGCCCTATCTTTAACCTCCTTAAACAAAACAATCATCAGCCAATAATTTCGTATCCAGCAGAACTAAGTATCATATATGAAGGAAAAATACAGTCGTTTTCAGATAAACAAATGCTGAGAGAATTCGCCATTACCAAGACACCACTATGAGAACTGCTAAAAGGAGCTCTAAATATTGAAACAAATCCTGGAAACATATCAAAACAGAACAACCTCTTGAAAGCGTAAATCACACAGGACCTATAAAACAGAAATACAAGTTAAAAAGCAAAAACAAAAAATAAAACTAACAGTACACAGGTAACAAAGAGCATGATGAATGCAATGATAACTCACATTTCAAAACTAACATTGAATGTAAATGGCCTAACTATTCCACTTAAAAGATACAGAACTGCTGAATGGATAAGAACTCAACAACCATCTGCTGCCTTCAGGAGACTCATCTAACACAAAGGACTCACATAAACTTAAAGGGGTGGAAAAAGGCAATTCATGCAAATGGACATCAAAAGCAAGCAGGGGTAGCTATTCTTGTATCAGACAAAACAAGCTTTAAAGTAACAGTGGTTAAAACACACAAAGAGGGCCACTGTATAATGGTAAAAGGCCTTGTCCAACAGGAAAACACCACAATCCTAAACATATATGCATCTAATACTGGAGCTCGCAAATTTATAAAACAATTACTAACAGACCTAACAAATGAGATAGACGGCAACACAATAATTGTGGGGGGACTTCAATACTCCACTGACAGCACTAGACAGGTCATCAAGACAGAAAATCAACAAAGAAACAATGGATTTAAACTATACCTTGGAACAAATGGACTTAACAGATATACACTGAACATTTCGTTCAACAACTACAGAATACACTTTTATTCAACAGCGCATGGAACTTTCTCCAAGATGGATCATATGATAGGCCATAAAACAAGCCTCAATAAATTTAAGAAAGTTGAAATTATATCAACCACTCTCTCAGACCACAGTGGAATAAAACTGGAAATCAACTCCAAAAGCAGCCTTCAAAACTATGCAAATACACAGAAATTAAATAACCTGCTCCTGAATGAGCACTTGGGTCAAAAACAAAATCAAGATGGAAATTTAAAAATTCTTCAAACTGAATGAAAATAATGACACGACCTATCAAAATCTCTGGGATATAGCAAAGGCGGTGCTAACAGGAAAGTTCACAACCGATGAGCATTTGGGTCAAAAACAAAATCAAGATGGAAATTTAAAAATTCTTCAAACTGAATGAAAATAATGACACAACCTATCAAAATCTCTGGGATATAGCAAAGGCAGTGCTAACAGGAAAGTTCACAACCCTAAATAGCTACATCAAAAAGTCTGAAAAAGCACAAACATCAATCTAAGGTCACACCTCAAGGAGCTAGAGAAGCAAGAACAAACCAAACCCAAACCCAGCAGAAGAAAGCAAACAACCAAGATTAGAGCAGAACTAAATGAAATTGAAACAACAAGAACAACAAAATACAAAAGATAAATGAAACAAAAAGCTGGTTGTTTGAAAAGATAAATATAGCTGATATTTATTATATCATTATTATTATGACTATTAACAATGTTAACCAAGAAAAGAAGAGAAAATCCAAATAACCTCACTAAAAAACTGAACAGGCGATACTACAACTGACACTACTGAAACACAATAGATCATTCAAGGCTACTATGAACACCTTTACACACATCAACTAGAAAACCTAGAAGAGATGGATAAATTCCTGGAAAAATACAACTCTCCTCGCTTAAGTCAGGAAGAATTAAATACCTTGAACAGACCAGTAACAAGCAGCAAAAATGAAATGGTAATTTAAAAATTACCCACAAAAACAGTCCAGGACCAGAGTGATTCACAGCAGAATTCTACCAGACATTCAAAAAAGAATGGTACAAATCCTTTTGACACTATTCTACGAGACAGAGAAAAAAGAGACCCTCCCTAATTCATTCTATGAAGCCAGCATCACCCTAATACCAAAACCAGGAAAGAACACAACCAAAAAAGATAACTACAGACCGACATCCCTGATGAATATAGATGGTAAAATCCTTAACAAAATACTAGCTAACCAAATCTAAAAATATATCAAAAAGATAATCCACCACGATCAAATGGGTTTCATGCCAGGGATGCAGGGATGGTTCAACATATGCAAGTCAATAAATGTGACATACCACATAAGCAGAGTTAAAAACCAAAATCAGATGATCATCTCAATAGATGCAGAAAAGCGTTAGACAAAATACAATATCCCTTTACAATTAAAACTCTCAGCAAAATTGGCATACAAGGGACACACTTTAATGTAATAAAAGCCTTCTATGACAAACCCACAGCCAACATAATACTGAATGGGGAAAAGTTTAAAGCATTCCCTCTGAGAACTGGAACAAGACAAGGATGCCCACTCTCACCATTCCTCTTCAACACTGTCCTGGAAGTCCTAGCCAGAACAATCAGACAAGAGGAAAAAAATAAAGGGCATCCAAATTGGTAAAGAGGATGACAAACTGTCACTGTTTGCTGATGATATTATCATTTACCTTGAAAATCCTAGACTCCTCCAGAAAGCTCCTAGAACTGATAATTCAGCAAAGTTTCTAGATACAAGATTAATGTATACAAATCAGTAGCTCTTCTATACACCAACAGCAACCAAGTGGGGAATCAAATCAAGAACTCAACCCCTTTTACAATAGTTGCAAAAAAAAAAAAAAAAAAAAAAAAAAAAAAGGAATATACCTAACAAAGGAGTCAAAAGACCTCTACAAGAAAACTACAAAACACTGCTGAAAGAAATCACAGATGACACAAACAAATGAAAACACATCCCATGCTCAGGGATGGGTAGAACAATATTGTGAAAATAACTATACGCCTAAACCAATCTACATATTCAATGCAATTTCATCACAATACCATCATCATTCTTCACAGAATTAGAAAAAAACAATTCTTAAATTCACATGAAACCCAAAAAGAGCCTGCATAGTCAAAACAAGACTAAGCAAAAAGAACAAATCCAGAGGCATCACACTACCTGATTTCAAACTATACTCTAAGGCAGTAATCACCAAAACAAAGAGGTATTGGTATAAAAAATAAGCAAACATACCATGAAACAGTATAGAGAACCCAGAAATAAACCCAAATACTTATAGCCAACTGATCTTTGACAAAGCAAACAAAAACACAAAGTGGGGAAAGGACACCATTTTCAACAAATGGTCCTGGGGATAACTGGCTAGCCGCCTGTAGGAGAATGAAACTGGATCCTCATCTCTCACCTCATACAAAAATCAACTCAAGATGGATTAAGGACTTAAACCTAAGACCTGAAACTATAAAAATTCCAGAAGGTAACACTGGAAAAACCCTTCTAGACATTGACTTAGACAAGGGTTTCATGACCAAGAACCCAAAAGCAAATGCAATAAAAACAAAGATAAATAACTGGAACCTAATTAAACTAAAGAGCTTTTGTACAGCAAAAGGGACAGTCAGCAAAGTAAACAGACAACCCACAGAGTGGGAGAAAATCTTCACAATCTATCCATTTGACAAAGGACTAATATCCAGAATCTACAACAAAATTGAACAGATCAGTAAGAAAAAAACAATCCCATAAAAAAGTGCGCTAAGGACGCAGACAATTCCCAATGGAAGATACAAATTGCCAATAAACATAGACTCAACATCACTAATGATCAGGGAAATGCAAAGCAAAACCACAATGTGATATCACCTTACCCCTGCAAGAACAGCCATAATCAAAAAAATTTAAAAAAAAAATAGCAGATGTTAGCAGCTGGGCACGGTGGCTCATGCCTATAATCCCAGCACTCTGGGAGGCTGAGGCAGGCAGATCACCTCAGGTCAGGAGTTTGAGACCAGCCTGGCCAACATGGTGAAACCCCCGTCTCTACTAAAAATACAAAAATTAGTCGGGTGTGGTGGTGGGCGCCTGTAATCCCAGATACTAAGGAGGCTGAGGCAGGAAAAATTGCTCGAAACTGAGAGGCGGAGGTTGCAGTGAGCCAAGATCATGCCACTGCACTCCGACCTGGGCAACAGAGCAAGACTCCATCTTAAAAAAAAAAAAAAAAAAAAGATGTTGGCATGGATGTGGTGAACAGGGTACACTTCTACACTGCTGGTGGGAATGTATAGTACAGCCACTATGGAAAACTGTGTGGAAATTCCTTAAAGAACTAAAAGTAGAACTACCATTTGATCTAGCAATCCCACTAATGGGTATCTACCCTAGAACAAAAGAAATCATTATTCAAAAAAGATACTTGCACAGGCATGTTTATAGCAGCACAATTCACAATTGCAAAATCGTGGAACCATCCCAAATGCCCATCAATCAACAAGTGGATAAAGAAACTGTGGTACACACACACACACACACACACACACACACACACACACACAAACACACGATGGAATACTATGCAGCCATAAAAAGAAATGAATTAACAGCATTTGCTGTGACCTGGATGAGATTGGAGACTATTATTCTAAGTGAGGTAACTCAGGAACGGAAAACCAAACATTGCATGTTCTCACTGATATGGGGGAGCTAAGTTATGAGGATGCAAAGGCATAAGCATGATACAGTGGATTCTGAGGTCTTGAGGGAAAGAATGAAAGGGAGTGTGGGATGAAAGACTACAAATATGGTACAGGGTATATTGCTTGGGTGGCAGGTGCACCAAAATCTCACAAATCACCACTAAACCGGACACAGCTCATGCGTGTAATCCCAGCACTTTGGTAGGCTGGGGTGGGTGGATCACTGAATTCAGGAGTTTGAGACCAGCCTGGCCAACATGGTGAAACCCTGGTCTCTACTAAAAATACAAAAATTAGCTGGGCATGGTGGCACATGCCTGTAGCCCCAGCTACACGGGAGGCTGAGGATGGAGAATGGCTTGATCCTAGAAGCCAAAGGCTGCAGTGAATTGAGATCGTGCCATTGCACTCCAGGCTGGGCGACAAAGCAAGACTCTGTTTCAAAAAACAAAAAACAAAAAAAACTTATGTAACCAAATACCACCTGTACCTCAATAACTTATGGAAAAATAAAAAAAATTAAAAAAATAAACATCTAAACATAGAAAAGGAAAAAAAAAAAACCTAAAATATAGAAAACAGAAATGCGAAAAAAATAAATCAGGTATGCCATCAGTCAAAAAATAAACCCAACATTATCAATAATCATTAATCATAAATACAATAATTTTTATTTTGAGATAAGTCTTACTCTGTCACCCAGGATGGAGTGCAGTGGTACAATCTCAGCTCACTGCAACCTCTGCACCCTGGGTTCAAGCAATTCCTGTGGCTCAGCCTCCTGAGCAGCTGGGACTACAGGCACATGCCACCACACCTGGCTATTTTTTTGTATTTTTAATAGAGACGGAGTTTCACCATGTTGGCCAGGCTGGTCTCGAATTCCTGGCATCAAGTGATCCACCTGCCTCAGCCTCCCAAAGTGCTGAGATTACAGATGTGAGACACTGTGCCTGGCTTCAATAATTAAATTAAAAGACAGAAATTGTCAGATTAAACAGCAAGACTCATTTATATACTGCCCGTAAGAAATCCACACTAAATATAAAGATATAAATAAGGAAAAGTCATAGTATGGAAAAACACACACCATACTAACATTAATCAATAAAGCTAGACTGGCTGTATTAATACCAAAGTACATTTTAGAACAAAGAATATTACCAGGGATAAAGGGGCCATTTCATAATGATAAGAAGCCAATTCATTTACAGGATATAACAATTATCTAATGTTTTAATCCATAAAACATTTATGCACATAACTGACTTTCGGAATACATGAAACAAAAACTAATACAACTGCAAGTAGAAAATTATCACTCAAGAAGAAAATAAGTAACACAAATACCTCTAATCTATTAAAGTAAATTTGTAGTCAAAAACCTTCCTACAAAGAAAAGTGCAGGCTCAGATGAATTCTACCAAACATTTAAGTTGGGGGGAAAATGCCAATCCTATTCAAATTCTTTCAGAAAACTGAACAGAATACTTCAGAAGTCATTCTGAAATTGTATTACTGATTTCAACACCGAAAATATTACAAGAATACTGCAAATATCCCATGAACATAAATTCAAAAATTCTCAACAAAATTTCAGTAAATCAAATCCAACAATACATAAATAGAACAGTATATTGCGACCAAGTTCAGTTTATCCCTGGAATATAAGTCTAATTTCATATTTGAAAATGTCATTCACCCTATCGACAGACTAAAAATGAAAAACCACATATTTCAATACATGCAGTAAAAAAGCATTTGAAAAATATCAAACATCCATTCCTGATAAAACCTCTCGGCAAATGAGAAGTCAGAGAACTTCCTCAACCTGATAAAAAGCATCTACAAAAAACCTACAGCTAAGATCAGACTTAATGGTGAAAGACTAAATGTTTTCCCTGAAAGAACAAAAACAGTCTATCACTTCAATTCAAAATTCTGCTAAAGGTGTTAGCTGGTGCAATACAAGAAGAAAAATAAAAGGCATCCAAGACTGGATAATGATCATCTTCGCAGAAAATTCCATGGAATCCTCAGAAAACTACTTGGTGGTGCTAGGCTGCAGGATACAAGATCAATATAAAAAAATCCATCATATTTCTTAGTAACAAACAATTGGAAATAAAAAATTTTAAATTACAACTTACAATAGAATCAAAAATATAAAATGCTTCAGGATAAATCTAATATAGATGTGAAAAATCTATATACTGAAAATCATGAAACATTGCTGAGTTAAAGACCTAAAGAAATGGAGAGATATACCATATTCATAGACTCGTTAAGATGTCATCTATCCTCAATCTGCTCTGTAATCAACAGAATCCCAATCCAAATATCAGCTTGCTTTTTTTGTAGAAACTGTAAAACAGATTCTAAAATTGATATGGGAGGGCAAAGACCTACAACAGTCAAAATAACTTTTAAAAAGAACAAAGTTAGAGGACTTAAACTACCTGATTTTAAGACTTATTATAAAGCTACTATAACCAAGAGAGTAAGAATCTGACATAAAGGCTCACAAACAGATCAATGGAAAAAGAAAAGACTCCAGAGAAAGACTTAAACCTACATGGTCACAGATTTTCAACAAACATAGATTTCCAACAAAGATACAAAGGCAACTCCATGGAGAAAGAATAGTTTTTCAATAAATGGTGCTAACATAAGTCAACTTGATAGAGAAAGAATAGTTTTTCAACAAATGGTGCTGAAATAAGTAGACAGCCATATGCGGAAAAACCCACAAACTTTGATCCATACTTCTCATCATAAATAAAAGTTAACTCAATAAGGATCAGAGACCAAAACATAAAACCTAAGGCTATTAACACTTCTAGAACAAAACAGGAGAAATCTTTGTGATCTTGGGTTAAGGCAAAGGGTTCTTAGATAAAGCATCAAAGGTGCCAAAAGCATAAATTCATAAAAGACAAAGCTGATAATTTGGATTTCATCAAAAGAAAGACACTCTGCTCTTTCAAAAGCACTGTTAATGAAAAGGTAAGCCACAAACAGGGAGAAAATTTGCAACTCTCACATCTGATAAAGCACATGTACCTAGAATACACAATGAACTCCCAAAACTCTACAATAGAACAACATCCCAATTTTTAAATGGGCAAAATAATTGAACACGAAAATAAGCATATGCCAAAATTCTCAACATTGCTAATCACTAGGGAAATGCAAATTCAAACAACAAGGAAATAATACTAAAAATTTAAAAGTCTAAAATAAAATTAAAGACTGAGCATACCTAGTTATTGACAAGAATATGGACCAACTTGAACTTACACCATCGACAATGTTAAATGGTATAATGACTTTGGAAAACTCTTTAAAAAGTTGCATTTACCACAAGACCTAGCCATTCCACACCTAGGTATGTACCCAATAGAAAGGAAAGCATATATCCATACAAAGACTGGTACAACAGTATTTATAATAACTAAATTTGTAATAGCCAAAAACAAGAAAAGCAAAAACGTCCATCAATAGATGATGAACTGCTCTATCCACATATTGGAATACTATTCCTCACTAAAAAGGAATTAACTATTAGTAATTGTAATAACATGGCTTAATCTCAAATTATGCTAAGTCAAAGACTCAGATACCTCCCCACAAAGTACATATTGTATGACTTCATTATGTAAAATTCTAGAAAATGCAAATTAATCTATAGTGATAGAAAGCCTATCAGTGGTTGCCTGGGGAGGAAGAAGAATAGAGGAAGGGAGGGAGGGATTACAAAAAAACCTGGAGCATCTTTTTGACGGTAATAGATATACAGTTGACCCTTGAACACAAATTTGAATGTGAGGGTCCACTTATACACAGAATTTCTTACACTTCAGCCACCCCTGAGACAGCAAGACCAAGCCCTCCTCTTTCTACTCAGCCTAATCAAAGTGAAGATGCGGATGAACACCTTTATGATGATCCACTTCCATTTAATGAATAGTAAATACATTTTCTGTTCCTTACGATTTTCTTAATAACATTTTCTTTTCTCTAGTTTATGTTACTGTAAGAATAAAGTATATAATACAAAATATGTGCTAAATAGACTGCTTATGTTATCTGTAAGGTATCCAGTCAATAACAGGCTATTAGTATTTAAGTTTTGGGGAGGTGTTCAAAATTATACATGGATTTTCGACTGCATGGGGGACTAGTGTCCCTAGTCCCCACATTGTTTAAGGGTCTACTCATTATTGCATGGGCAGTGGTCTGTTTACGGACCCAAATGCATGGCTTATCCAAGTTGTTTCAAATTCCGGACTTGTAGATTCACAGTATTTCATGGGGAAAGCCTGATAGGAGCTGTGGTATAAATCCAAATGTCAATCTCTGGCCACAAGGCTCATATAAAACTTGTTTTTGCCTTCCAGGGACCTACTTCAAGGACTCTGCACACAACAAAGCAGTGTAGCAGAATGTTTAACAATACACAGAACTAGCCTAGAATCCAGACACTACCATTGTCAGCTGTGTAATTTTAGGGACACTGTCTATGCTGTGTGAGGTTGAGTTTTCTCATCTGTAAAACGGAAATAATGGTACTTACCTCAGGGTGGTTGTGAGAACTGATTTCATCAACATAAAGCACTTAACACAGTACAAGACACATTTTAAATGCTCAGTAAATGTTCTAAGTTATTATCTCCATTCCCCTTTCCTGTAGTTTCCTCACTCTTCCATCTATATGACCGTCACAGAACCTCATCCTGAGTTTCCTGACCACTATTCCAGACACCCAAAGCGTGTGTCTACTCAACACTTAAAATGCAGTCACTCGAAACTGACATGGGCTGCAAATTTAAAACACACCAGATTTTGAAAATTTAGGGAAAAAAAAAGTAAAATATCTCACGAATTTTTTTAACTTTAAAAAAATGTGGCTCCTAGTAAATTTTAAATTACATATGTATTTCACATTATACAGTCACCCTTCTGTAACCGTGGATTCTGCATCTGTGGATCCAACCAACTGTGGATAGACAATATTCAGGGGAAAAAAAACTGCATCTGTACTAAACACTGTAAAGACTTTTCTTGTCATTATTCCCCAAACAATACAGTATAACCATTTACATAAGATTTACAATGTATGAGCTATTATAAGTAATCTAGAGATGATTTAAAATACACAGGAGGATGTGCATAGCTCATATGGAAGCACTATACCATTTTATATCAGAGACTTGAGCATCCCCTGTATTTTGGTATCCAAGGGAGGTCCCGGAACCAATCCTCTACGGGTATCAAGAGATGACTATATGTATTTCTAATGGACACTGCTGGTCTAAACAGACTAATAGTTCCAGGCAGTACTAGTTCCTCCCCCCAAGTCAGTAGTCTAGTCTATCCAGCAAAGTCAACCTGTCATTACTTCCAAAAGTCTTGCAGGAACCTCAAACACAGCCTAGTCCTAACAGTCACTTCACAGCTGAATCTATTTACAAAATCCACCCAATGACTATCCACCACACTCAAATCCTTCCAATGACAAGAAACTCACCAACTCCCAAAGCAGCAACGCTTTTTACCTTTGGACGACTCCTGAGAATTAGACAGTTCTTCCTTATACTCATGAAGATCTACCTCTCCAGAGGGCTGATCTTAGCCCTTTACCCTTTTGAGCCATTTAGAAAAGGCTCAAGAACAGGAAAAACTACCACTTGCAGACCACTTAAAATGTACTGTGTAAGCTTTAGTTTACTGTAGCATTTAACCCTCACGGCAATGCAAGAGGTAGGTACTGTTACCTCCATTTAGTTGACAGTGGGGTCTATAGGGCTGAGAAAGATAAAAGTGATCTAGCTAGGGTACCATTCAGGAAGAGCATATTTCAAACCAGAGCTGGCTGACTTCTAAACAGCTTCATTCAGCATTGCTTTTGTGACTATGTTCTCAACATTCTCTCTCTCCCAGTTATCTAGCCTATTAGCAGCTATGGGCTCAACCCAGAAGCAATTCTGCCCCTGGCCAGAGTTGCCCTTACCTGTCTCAGCAGCTCCAAGGATGTCCAGTTTGTCACGGATGGCAGGTGCCAAGGTCAGGGCTTGGATTGGTGTGGGAGCAGAGAAGCCTAGAAAGCTGAGTGCTCGGAGAACCGGCCTGGGGACAAACAGGTCCTTCCAAGCTGACACATCTGCCTTCTGATCATGAACTTCGGGAATCCATGTCTTCGCTTTTCTGGGCACCTTAGCAGCAATACTCTGAAAAGGCTCCATCCCTTTTCTCCCTTTCTTTTCTTCTTTTTTGGAGCAGTTTGGACCAGGTTTCCTGATGTCATCTCCCCAACCTCTGGATCATGACAAACCATGCCCTCTTCTTCTTGGGTCTCCAGCTCAGAATCTTTGACTTCAAACTCTTTCTGGGTACTGGTTCCTTCAGTTGCTACATTTTTACTTTTCTTCAACTTCATCTTTTTCTTTGGTGAGCTAGACTCTCCCCTCCTCTTCTTCTGAAACAGCTTGTGCCTTTCTCTTGGGTGCCTCCTTTAAGAAGAGACTGGAGGGATTCTTGGCAGGGGAGACCAACTGGTAATCTGCCAATTCTTCAAAGCACACTAAATCATCCATCTGTCCGTCTGCGAACATATTTGGGTCAATCTTCACTTCCTTCCATTTTCCCACAACTTTGATTCCCTTTGTCTGAAATTTGCCATAACTTGATGGCTTTGGCCTTGACTTTGTGTCTTTCAACTTCATGGTTGCTGAAAGAAGATAAATGTTCTATTAGGTTGGTCTCTGAGAAGCAGAAGGTTCTGATGTAACAAATATTTTCTAAGCAACTACGCCCTACTAAGAACTGATACAAAGATGCTCCCACCTAGAGAAGAACAAAGAAGGAAATACCACAGTACAGGCAGCTTTGCCTGGAACACAGGGTACACTGGTGATGGAACAAAGAATTCCAAATCCAACACTTGCTGTGTGCGACCTTGGATAATGCCACCCAATCCTCTCTGAACTTCAGTGCTCCCATCTATAAAAAGGAGGGAGGGGACCTAACAATATCTAAGTTGTATATTTTATGTAAATAAAGGAAATTATGTAAAGCACAGAGGATGAAGCCTGCCACACATAAGTCATTCTGAAGGCAGAGTAAGAATCCGAGGAGATTTTATCGTGGGGGGCAGGAGAGGTGAGCTTTATTAAAACCATACTGCGCTTGCTCCCTTCCCAAGCCTTGCCTGAGAGGGGGAAATGTCTGCTCCACCATCCTGGCCTTTGCCAAGCGTTTTAAAACCCATCAAGCTTTTTCATCACATTTTACGTGGCTTAAGGGCCATTTAGGCCCAACTTGTTTGGTTGGAACCCGATCCCGGTTTTTCCTTTTCAGAAAGGCCAAGAAAGATAACAGATTCCGTGAAAAAGACCAAGGCAAATCTTGGTTCAAATCCGGATCCACTACTTGTCAGCTGTGGGTCTGCGGTGGACGTATTAATCTCTGAGCCTCTATTTCCTCGTCTGCACAATGGGGGATAACCAGGACATTTGTCCCACAGGATCGTTATACGCCACTACGAAAAAGTGACGCACGTCAAAAACCGCTAAGCATGGCGCCCGACGAGGACAGCACGTTCGCTCACAGTGCCCGCCGGACCCGCTGCGCCACGGCAAAAACACGCGGGGTTGAGGAGAGGGCGGGGAGTGCCACGCGAACCGGGCGAGGACACCGGAGCGCTAAGCAGAGCAGAGGGGCCTCTCTCTCCTCGTGACGCTGGTCCCGCGCGGCGCTCTCGCTTTGTCTCAGGCACGAACGGGCGCAAGAAACCGGGGGAACCGAGAAGCAGAGGCCGTCAGGCCCCGATGCCCGGACAATGAGCCCAAGGCGCGGGGACCGTGGCACGCAGCTCGGTTGGACGGCTTGGGCCGGCGGCCGCCCTCTCTGGACCCGGGGAACCCAGCGGCCCAGAGAGACCCGCAATAGGAACCCGGGTTCCTGGCCTCAGCCGCTCTCCGGAGTCGGCTCCAGCACGGCTCGTTTTGGTACTTACTGTGTGGAGACGCCACTGTAGCTCCTTGGTGGCGGGTCAAGCACCTCAGAAACGACCGCCCTACCTCAGCTGCAGCAGAGACCGCAGTTCCGGGGCGGGACCTCCACGCACGTACTCGTGCGTGCTGCGCAGGAAGTCCCGCCCCTTTGGCAAATACAGCTACCTGATTGGCTGTCTTGCGGAACTCTGCCTGGCCTGTGGGAGAGCTGAGTTCGGCCTCAGGCCTCGCCTCTTCCAGCTTTGCTCCTCCCAGCTTAGGAAAAGGCGGAGCAGACGAAATTCTGTGTTCCCAAAGACTAGAGACTTTGCCGGCTCCCGCTCAGGAGCGTAAGTTTTCTTGTATTCTTGGTGTAGTTTTGTTACCGGAAAGGGGTCCCATCCAGACCCCAAGAGAGGGTTCTCGGAGCTTGCGCAAGAAAGAATTCAGGGCGAGTCCGCATAGCAAAGCAAAAGCAAGGTTATTAAGTAAAGTGGTGGAAATACAGCTACTCCATTGACAAGAGTAGGGCATTCCCAAAGTAAGGGGAGGAACGTGTCCATCCTAGGTACAATGCTCGTAAATATATAGGATAAAAAAAGATCACAGGGAGATGTGCTCTGCTACAAGGGTGACCTGTGATGAGTGTTCTTTGTATTGTAATTGTTTTGGGGCGCCATGAACTATGCCCCTATAAGATGACAAACCTAATTAATAAATGTTGTGTGTGTTCTGACCAATTCACTGACAGGCCGTTCCCGCTTCTTTCTCCCTTTCCTTGGGGTTCTCTATTTCCTGAGACACAACAGTATTGAAATTAGGTCAATTAACCCTACAGTGGGCCTCTAAGTGTTCAAATGAAAGAGAGTCGCGCGTCTCTCTAACTCAAAAGCTAGAAATGGTTAAGCTTAGTGAGGAAGGCATGTCAGAAGGCAAGATAGGCTGAAATCTAAGCTGAAAGTTTGTACCAAAAAGCCAGTTTGTGAATGCAAAGGAAAAGTTCTTGAAGGAAATTAAACATTTTATTCTAGTGAGCACATAAATAATAAGAAAGTGAAACAGTTTATTGCCTATTTGGAGAAAATTTTAGTGGTTTGGATAGAAAATAAAACCAGCTACAACACCCCCTAAAACCAAAACCGAATCCATAGCAATGCCCTGATTCTATTCTATTCTATTCTATGATGGCTGAGAGAGGCAAGGAAGCTATAGAAATTTGAAGCTAGAAGAGATTATTTCATGAGGTTTAAGGAAAAAGCCGTCTCCAGAGCATAAAAGGGTAAGATGAGGCAGCAAGTGCTGATGGAGAAGCTGCAGCAAGTTATCCGGAAGATCTAGTTAAGATCATTGATGAAGGTGGCCACTGAACAACAGATATTCAATGTAGACAAAACAGCCTTCTATTGGAAGAAGATGCCATCAAGGACTTTCATAGCTAGACAGGTCAATGTCTGGCTTCAAAGGGCAGGCTTACTCTTTTGTTAGAGGCTAATGCAGCTAGTGACTTTAAAATTGAAGGCAGTGCTTATTTACCAGCCTATTATAAAACTCTTAGGTCTCTTAAGAGTTACCTTAAATATAATCTGCCCGTGCTCTGTAAGTGGAATTACAAAGCCTGGATGACAGCACATCTGTTCACAGCATGGTTTACTGAATATTTTAAGCCCACTGTTGAGGGCTACTGCTCAGAAAAAAGATCTCTCTCAGAGTATTATTGCTGATTGAAAAAGTGCCTAGTCACAGAAAAGCTCTAATGGAGATGTATAAGGAGATGAATGTTGTTTTCATGTGTGCTAACACAAGATCCATTCTGCAACCCATAGATCAAGAAGTAATTTTGCCTTTCAAGTCTTATTATTTAAGAAATACATTTTGCAGGGCTATACCTGCCATCGACAGTTATTCTTCTGGTGGATCTGGGAAAAGTAAATTGAAAACCTTCTGGAAAGGATTCACTATTCTAGATTTCATTAAGAACATTTGTGATTCATGGAAAGAGGTCAAAGTATCAAAATTAACAGGAGTTTGGAAGAAGTTGATTCCAACTCTCACTGATGACTTTGAGGAGTTTAAGACTTCAATGAAGGAGGTAACTGCAAATGTGGTTGGAAATAGCAAGAAAACTAAAATTAGAAGTGGAGCCTGAAGATAGGACTGAATTGTGGCAATCTCATGAGAAACTTGAATGGATGAGCAGTTCTTTGGTCATGAGTATGACCAAAGAAAGTGGTTTCTTGAGATGGAAACTACTCCTGGTGAAGATGCTGGGAACACTGTTGAAATGACAATGAAGGATTTAGAATATTTCATAAACTTAGTTGATAAAGCAGTGGCAGGGTTTGAGAGGATTGACTACAATTTTGAACATTCTACTATGGATAAAATGCTAGCAAACAGCATCACATGCTATGAGAAATCTTTCATGGAAGGAAGAATCAATTGATGCAGCAAACTTCATTATTGTCTTATTTTAAGAAATTGCCACAGCACCTCCCCTGTCAGCAACCACCACCCTAATCAATCGGCTGATTGCAGAAAAGAAAGAAAAGTATGTTATGACAGAGGAGGACACAAGTCAAAATGTTAATAATTGGTGAATTATTGGTGCTAGAGTAAGGGTATGTGAGTAAGTGTGCATCCCTGTAGTCCCAACGATCTAGGAGGGTGAAGAGGGTGGATCACTTGGGCTCTGGAGTATGAGTCCAGCATGGGCAACATAGCAAGACATCATCTTTAAAAAAAAAAAAGGAAAGAACTAGATTCTATTTTAATTTTTTAAAATAGGGGAGGGGGAGAGGCCAACCAAGAGCAAAATGATAGCAAAGGTTCCATTATAGTAGTTGGAATATAGGTATTTTTTTCCTTCTTCTCAATATTCTAATTTTTAAAAATAGTTAAAATAAACTGTTTTAATGTTATTCTCATTTTATAGATGAGAAAACAGATGCAGGAAGATTAATTTGCCAGAGTCACACAGCTAATGTTACAGAGCTCATACCTGACTCAGACCTGACTCGGAGCTCCATAACGTTAACTGGGTGCAGTGGCTCACACCTGTAACTCCAGCACTTTGGGAGGCCCACGCAGTTGGATCACTTGAGCTCAGGAGTTCAAGATCAGCCCAAGTGACATGGTAAAACCCCATCTCTACAAAAAATACAAAAATTAGCCAGGCTTGCTGGCGTGCACCATTAGTCCCAGCTACTTTGGAGGCTGAAATGGGAGGATTGCTTGAACCTAAGAGGTTGAGGCTGCAGTGGGCCATATTCATGCCTCTATGCTCAGCCTGGGTGACAAAGTGAGACCCTGTGTTAAGGAGGAAGAAATAATCAAGATCAAGAAACCCTGTAAGGAATGGGACCCAGTTTCCAAGGGACCCATACAGAAGCCTCCATTGCCAGTGGCTGGAGTGGGTGTACTTATGAATGTGTTGATCGGCTTTCCAAAAAGCCTGAAGGGTAAATGTGGACTGAGGGGAACCAATAATGCATTTGGAGAAGTTGAAGCAGTTGAGCTCGTAAAATTCCCCAGCAAGAAAATGATTCATCTAGCCAGGGAGGGCTTCTAAAAGGGTGAGGGAATCAGATTGCCTGGAGTCAGGTGTGAGTGCTCTGTAACATTAGCTGTGTGACTCTGGCAGATTACTTACTCTTCCTGCATCTGTTTCCTCATCTGTAAAATGAGAATAACATTGCTGGGAAGATTTAATGTAAATGCATGTAAAGTTCTTGCTACAGTGCTGGCATATGGTAAGCTCAGTTGACCTTAGCAATTCCCTTTGTCATCACACATTTTCTTCTAAGCATACACATACCTTTCATATAAATATAAATATGAAAAGGTGACAAGTTGGGGGGGAGAAACACTTTTCAGCAAAATGTTGCACAGTGTTAAGTAGTTATTTTAAGGTGATGGAACTGAATGTAATTTTTTCTTTTCAATATTTCAGTTTCAATGTGATGATTGTATATATTGTGTGGTGATATAATTAATGCACAATAAATGCAGAGTGCAGCTTTTCAGTTCAATGAATTTTAACATTTGTGTGCCATCATATAAGTAATGCACAAAACAAGATAAAGAACATTTCCATCACCCCAGAAAATTCATTCATCCCCATTTCCAGTTAGTTTTTGTCCCTACCAAGAATACAATTATATTTTAATTAAAAATTAATTTGCAACTATTTCTTAAATGGGAACCATTCTGGCATTTTCATTTATTGTAAAAGTGACTTATGCCTGAGCCATTATAATTCGTCTAGCACCAAAAAACATACATATGTATAAGCATTCTACCTGGGTGATACAGTTTGAATATTTGTCCCCACCCAAATCTCATAGTTGAATTGTAATCCCCAATGCTGGAGTTGGGGCCTGGTGGAAGGTGTTTGGATCATGGGGGCAGATTCTTCATATATGGCTGGGGCCATCCCCTTTGTAATAAGTGAGCTCTCGCTCTGAGTTCATGCGAGATCTGGTGGTTTAAAAGTGTGTGGTACCTCCCCCCCAACTCCCTCTGGCTCTTGCTTTCACCATCTGATGTGCCTGCTCCCCTTCCACCTTCTGCCATGATTGTAAGCCTCCTGCGGCCTACCTAGCAGCTGAGCAGATGCCAGCACCTTGCTTCTTGTAAAGCCTGCAGAACTGCGAGCCAATCAAACCTCTATTTTTAAATAAATTACCCACTCTCAGATATTTCTTTATAGCAATGCAAGAATGGCCTAATATAATGAAGTCTTCCTTTACCACTGTTTTATAAGTTGCCTCTTTCACTCAGCAATACCTAATGAACCATTCTCCATTGCCAATAAATATGAATTTATAACCAGGGACAGATACAGGCTATTTAGGTACCTGAGGCTTACATAATTGGTGGGGCACAGAGCTTAAACAAAGAGAGTTATAATACAAAATACCAGTAAAACTACAGTGTCACCTCAAACCAGGAGAAGTATGGCAGAGGGAAGCCAGGTTGGAAAGCAATTAAAAGACAACAGCCTTAATCAATTGCTCTTAGAAGAACTTACTTTTGCAAATAACAACAACAACAACAATAATGTGAGCAATGGCTAGAGCTGCTGTTAGGGTCTTGGAAGGAGCCAGTGCAAGCAAGGGTCCCTGAACTCAGGCTTCTTTTGCTTCATGGTAAAGCCGTTTCTGCTTCTATCATCAGTGGCTATATATAATTCTTTATATGGAGGCATAAAATTTTATTTATTTGGCCGGGCAAGACTGCTCAAGCCTGTAAACTCAGCACTTTGGGAGGCCGAGGTGGGTGGATCAAGAGGTCAGGAGTTCAAGACCAGCCTGACCAACATGGTGAAACCCTGTCTCTACTAAAAATACAAAAATTAGCTGGACATGGTGGCACACACCTGTAATGCCAGCTATTTGGGAGGCTGAGGCAGGAGAATCACTTGAACCTGGGAGGTGGAGGTTGCAGTGAGCTGAGATCGTGCCACTGCACTCTAGCCTGGGTGGCAGAATGAGACTCCATGTCAAAAAAAAAAATTATTTATTCAACTTTTGCTACTTTAAACTTTTGCTGTGTCAAACTAAATAACAAACTGAGAAAAGCCCCCTAAAAGAAAATGATATTGAGTCAAGGAGCATCCCAAGATGGCCGAATAAGGGGCAGCTCTGGAAAGCAGCTCCCAGTGAGAGAGACACAGAAGCTGAGTGGTCTCCCACAATTCCAAACAAGGTACCAGTTTCATTTTGTGGGTCTGGTTGGACAGTGGGTATAAACCAAATAGGGCAAGTTGAGGCAAGGTGGGACACTGCCCCACCCAGGAGGTGTGTGCAACCAATCGGAGGACTGGGGGATCTCCCACTCTGGGACTTCAGTTCGGATACAGCCCTCCACCCAAGCCCTCTACAACTCAGAGAGCAGGAGATCTTTACCAGACTGAAAAGCCTCAGCAAGCTGCCTGAACAGGGCAGAATAGCAACTTTGGCCAGCACCAGGGCTGTCAGCATAGATCTAGGTGGAAGCAATGGCTGATGCGAAAGCCAGAAAGCTGGCTGGATGGAGCCACCAGCCCCCCAGAAAGAAGGGGAACTGAAAATCAGGGAAACAGCCCATACGGCAGGACGGGTCCCCCCTGCACAAAGCCCAGCAGGCTAAAAAACTCTGACTCCAGAGTTTCACACCCAGAATATCAGTTAGAGAGTGACCAGGAATGATCAAGCTCGGGGGTGGGGGGAGGGCAGCCGCCATTGCAGAAGCTGGCCTAATTTTCCTGGGTAAATAAAAGATGAGGCAGCTGTACTGAATCCCTTTGAAATCTGGCACAAGACAAGGATGCCCTCTCTCACCACTCCTATTCAATATAGTATTGGAAGTTCTAGCCAAAGCAATCAAGCAAGAAAAAGAAATAAAGGGTATTCAGTTAGGAAAAGAGGAAGCCAAATTGTCTCTATTTGCAGATGACATGATTGTGTATTTAGAAGACCCCATCGTCTCAGCCCAAAATCTCCTGAAACTGTTAAGCAACTTCAGCAAAGTCTCAGGATACAAAATCAATGTGCAGAAATCACAAGCATTTCTATACACCAATAACAGACAAACAGAGAGCCAAATCAGAAGTGAACTCCCATTCACAATTGCTACAAAGAGAATAAAATACCTAGGAATACAACTAACAAAGGATGTGAAGGACCTCTTCAAGGAGAACTACAAACCACTGCTCAGTGAAATAAGCGAGGACACAAACAATGGAAAAACATTCCATGCTCATGGTTGGGAAGTATCAACATCGTGAAAATGGCCATATGGCTCAAAGTAATTTATAGATTCAGTGCTATCCCCATCAAGCTACCAATGACCTTCTTCACAGAACTGGAAAAGACCACTTCAAACTTCATATGGAACCAAAAGAGAGCCTGCATAGCCAAAATGATCCTAAGCAAAAAGAACAAAGCTGGAGGCATCATGCTGCCTGACTTCAAACTATACTACAAGGCCACAGTAACCAAAACAGCATGGTACTGGTACCAAAACAGAGACACAGACCAATGGAACAGAACAGAGGCCTCAGAAGCAACACCACACATCAACAATCATCTGATCTTTGACAAACCTGAGAAAAAAAGCAATGGGGAAAGGATTCCCCTGTTTAATAAATGATGTTGGGAAAACTGTCTAGCAATGTGCAGAAAGAAGAAACTGGACCCCTACTGACACCTTACACTCAAATTAACTCCAAATGGATTAAAGCTCTAAACATAAGACCTAACACCATAAAAATCCTAAAAGAAAACCAAGGCAAAACCATTCAGGACAATAGGCATAGGCAAGGACTTCATGGCTAAAACACCAAAAGCAATGTCAACAAAAGCCAAAATAGACAAATGGAATCTAATTAAATTCCAGAGCTTCTGTATAGCAAAGAAAACAATCATTAGAGTGAACCGGCAACCAACAGAATGGGAAAAAAATTTTGCAATCTACCCATCTGACAAAGGGCTAATATCCAGAATCTACAAAGAACTAAAGCAGATTTACAAGAAAAAAACAAACAAACCCATTCAAAAGTGGGTGAAGGATATGAATGGACACTTTACAAAAGAAGACATCTATGAGGCCAACAAACATATGAAAAAATGCTCATCATCACTGGTCATTAGAGAAATGCAAATCAAAACCACATTGAGATACCATCTCATGCCAGTTAGAATGGTGATCATTAAAAAATATGGAGACAACAGATACTGGAGAGGATGTGGAGAAATAGGAATACTTTTACACTGTTGGTGGGAGTGCAAATTAGTGCAACCATTGTGGAAGACAGTGTGGCGATTCCTCAAAGACCTAGAAATAGAAATAGCACTTGACTCAGCAATCCCATTACTGATATATACCCAAAGAATTATACATTGTTCTATTATAAAGACACATGTACACATATGTTCATTGCAGCACTGTTTACAATAGCAAAGACCTTGAACCAACCCAAATGTCCATCAACAATAGACTGGATAAAGAAAATGTGGCACATATACACCATGGAATACTACGTAGCCATAAAAACGATGAGTTCGTATCCTTCATAGGGACATGGATGAATCTGGAAACCATCATTCTCAGCAAACTGACACAAGATCAGAAAAGCAAACACCGCATGTTATCACTCATAGGCAGATGTTGAACGATTAGAACACATGGACACAGGGAGGGGAGCATCACATACTGCGGTCAGTTGTGGGGGGGCTAGGGGGAGGGGATAGCAGAGGAAGGGGAGGGTGGGGAGGGATAACGAGGGGAGAAATACCAGGTATAGGTGATGGAGGGGGATGAAGGCAGCAAATCACCTTGCCATGTATGTACCTATGCAACAATCCTGCATGATCTGCACATGTACTCCAGAACCTAAAGTACAATTAAAAAACAAAAGAAAAAAAAAGAAAATGACAGTCAATAATAAACTGTGAAGAAATTACTGAATAACGTTACCAAAAACATCAGCAAGTGGCAGGAAGAGGACCTCTAAGCCTTTTGAACTAGACTAGAAGCATAAAAGGATCTTTAAAAGCTGTCATTCCAGAAGATTTGATAGTTTGATATATAAATGAACTTATGTATAATATCATTATTCTCAGAGGTAAAATTGTGGCATATATAAAAAAAAGAAATTGAGAATAGGACATTACAGTGGGAAAATCCATGCCATAGTAAACTATGTACATATTCAAGGATGTAGAGGAAGACAAAGGCTTTTAAAGGAAAAATGAAGACAATTACATAATTGTTTTGAAATAATCATCTTTAGCTGCAAGAATTAATAGCAAGGGTGACACCAGTCCGAGGTTGGGCAGGCAGTTTCTGGGCAGATATGCTCGCAGAAGTATTTTTTGTGTAAGATTGTGATGGCCTTTGTGCAAGATTGCAATTTTTGCAGATGATAGTTTTGTTCTCAGGCATACAAAAGCATGAGAACCCTCTCTTCATGGGCTTCCCCAACTCTATTTGTCAGAGTTTGGGTGTTGTTTTTTTAAACACAAGCAACTCCATTTTGACTCTGACTGCTTTTACAGCGTCATCAAAAGCACTGCGATCAATATTCCTGTGCAGATATTTGTGCATATCTCTGGTTCTTTTCTTGTGATGAATTCAAAGAAGTTAAATTTCTGAACCAAATGAGCTTTCACCACATGGTGTCAAATTGCTGACCAGAAAGTTTGGGTAAGAATGCACCATAACCAGCAGTGAATGAGAATCACTGTTCCTTGCCCCATGCAAACACTGCGTGTGCCAGTTATTTGCTTCCTGAGGCAGATCATAAGGATGCAGTCACTCAGCTGTGTTTCATACTCTGCTGTGAACCCTCAAGGATAGAAAGCTGATGACTCTATGCCCCTGGTTTTCCCATAAACTGGTTCCGCAAATGATCTGAATTGTGCCAAGCTGACTCCCCTGTGCAAGGATGTGAAGGTGGAAGGGACACGGGGGCTATGCTTCTGCTTCTACTGCCAAAAATTGTAGTGGGGACTTGGTTTTCTGCAGTAGCAGAAGCAGAGTCCCAGAATCCAGTTCTTACCTCACTGTGTGAGATGCAGAAGTGGGGCATCATTTTACTGGCATAGATGCCCCAGAGCCAACAGGTGTGGCAATGGCTTCCCAGTATCCCAGTTTTGTAATCATGGCACTGGCTAGAGTGGGGCCACATTCTGGGGGTGCGGCCATTCCTGGAACATTAGCCTAAACCCTCCTCCTCCAATCCTAGAACAATCTTATAGTCACCTAATTCCCTGTGTCAAAACCCACTCTGCTTAAGTTGTCTGGAGTGACTTCTGTTATCTGCAGCTGTACTCTGGCTAATAGATGCAGGTGACACACATACAAAATGTTACCTCCTGTAAACAATTCTTTTACTATTAGTATGATTGACCATCTTTTTAAATATTCATTAGTTCTGTGTAATTCTGTCATTTGGGAGCTGTCTCTTCTAGTCTTCAGAGTTCCTTTATAAAGGCAGTTCCTTTATAAAGGCAGTTCCTTTTAAAAATTGATTCATAAGAAAAACTGTCTTTGAGTTGGGGACACTAATCGTGCAAAGGTATTATTTTGTTTGTTTTGTTTTCCCCTCAGTAGGTCACCTGTCTCTTAACCTTCATGTTAAATCCATTTTTAACCAAGAGGGACTTTGTTCATGGTGCTATTTTTACTTTTATTTTTACAGACAGGGTTTTGCTCTGTTGGCTAGGCTGGAGTGCAGTGGTTGGGTCATGACCCATTGCAGCTGTTACTGGAAAGAGGTCCTGATCCAGATCCCAAGAGAGGGCTCTCCATTATCACCCAAGAAAAAATTTGGGGTGAATCCATAAAGTGAGAGCAAATTTATTAAGAAAGTAAGGGAATAAAGAATGGCTATTCCATTGTCAGAGCAGCAGCTTGGGCTGCTTGACGATAATACTTATAGTTATTTCTTGATTATATGCTAAACAAGTGTATTATTCATGAGTTTTCGAGGAAAGGGGTGGGCAGTTTTTGGAACTGAGGGGTTCCTTCCCCTTTTAGACCATATAGGGTAACTTCCTGATGTTGCCATGGCATTTGTAAATGGTCGTGGTGTTGCTGGGAGTGTCTTTAGCATGCTAATGCATTATAATTAGTATATGATGAGCAATGAGGATGACCAGAGGTCACTCTCGTCACCATCTTGCTTTGGGTGAGTTTGGGCCATCTTGCTTACTGCATGCTATTTTATCAGCAAGGTCTTTGTGAACTGTATCTTGTGCCCATCTCCCAACTCTTCCTGTGACTAAGAATGCATAACCTCCTGGGAATGCAGCCCAGTAGGTCTCAGTACTTTACCCAGCTCCTATTCAAGATGAAGTCACTCTGGTTCAAATGCTTCTGACATATTTTCCCCCCTTCCTTTTACAAGGGAACCCTTAATCCTAAGGGTTGTAGAGGTATGTAGATCCATCTTCTGTAACTTCTTCAGGCTGAATAGGGGCAATGATATTTCTGCCTATTAGGGTCTCTTGTATTTAGGGTAGAGTGGAGCTCAGTCAGAAAATGTTGGTATGGCAAGGACCATTCATAACTCTTGAGTTCCATAAAAAGGTGATATCTGGAAGATTAGTTAAGTGTTCAGTTTAAGAAAATGTTGAGGAAGCTCATCCTACATTTCTATACAAAGAGTGCAACAGCAATATATTCCTCAACAGTAAAGTAAAATAAGCAAAATTATTCCAAGTAAACTAAATAAGAAGGCTTTCCAGGAACTGGGCAATTGTTGGAACCTAGCTGATGTGGGGTCTCTAGCTGATTCCAATATGTGCCCAGAATTAGACTATTGATCCAGATTTTTACGTTACCCATCGCTCTTGTTTCCTCTGAGCTGCAGCCAGAGATCACTGATAGGTTCACAGGAAAAAACAGGCTCAGTTTAAATTGCAGAAAAAAATTCAAAAACAACTGATGAGACTAGAATTTAATAACAGGCGTACCATGGTTTTTGAAACATAACTTTTCTCTCTCCAGTCCTCATTTTTATTTAAAACATATCATAATTATGACAGACTGGGTTTTTTATACTTGGCCTGATTATTTGTATACAGTGCAGTAAGAATGATTCTATTTCACATAGGCTTTTTAAATTGGCTTTGGTAGAACTTTCTTTCATAAAAGGAATCTCAGATAAGCCTTTTTTTTTTTTTTTTTTTTTTTTTTATTTAGACGGAGTCTCACTCTGTCGCCAGGCTAGAGTGCAGTGGCATGATCTCGGCTCACTGCAACCTCTGCCTCCTGGGTCCAAACAATTCTCCTGCCTCAGCCTCCCACATAGCTGGGACTACAGGCATGTGCCACCATGCACAGCTAATTTTTGTATTTTTAGTAAAGATGGGGTTTCACCATGTTGGCCAGGATGGTCTCAATCTCTTGACCTCGTAATCCGTCTGCCTTGGCCTCCCAAAGTGCTGGGATTATAGGCGTGAGCCATCACACCCAGCCAAGACTTTTTAAAGCTGGGTCCAGCCATGGGTTGGTAACAAATACCTATGAGTTTGGGTAAATTCTTCTCCTTAAGAGATTTCAAGATAAGCTGGGGCTTCTGGGCCCGTCAGAAAGTGACATTCTTTGGTCAGGAACCCTGTACAGTGACTGTGTAGGCAAGGTATGAGGCTAGTTTTCCCAAGGGGCTTTTATTGGCTCTGTAAGTCAGGTTTCATTCCTTAAAGGAAAGTACATAATTACAGTCAAAGCCTTGGTAAAATAGCCTTGAAGCCTAGTCTCCAATTGTGTCCAGTTGCAAAATAAAATGGATTCTTATTGTCCTTATATGCAGATAACTATATTACTATAAATTAAGAATATACAGTTTCCAAATTCTGGAGAAATCAGGTAGAGAGAAGCAAATACACTCCAAATTTTGTTCACAGGAGTATACTTTACTCAATTATCAAAAGTTGTAAATAGCTTAAAATAACAGATTTTGGCTCTGTAAAAGATCAGCAACATTTTAAGCAAAAAGTCAAAAAGATTGCTTCAGACTTCTATTAGTTTAGTTCATGCGGTTAACTCCTGCTCTGTTTGATGCGCATGAACATTTCAGCTCTCCGTAAGAGTCCTAAAAGATTTCTCTATTCTAATGTCACAATGTTCAAAGTTATCAGAAGCCTGCATTTAACAGCATCTGTCAAAATCCTACAGCTGATTAAGGGTCACCTTTTAAAGAGGATCAAAACAAGATAACAATTTCCTGTGGATGACAAAAAGTCTTGGAACAGCCACTGTTACAGCCACAGTTGGCTAGGAATTTTGGTTACTTCTATGGCATACAACAATTTTATATAACAATTATAACTATTAATAATATACACTAAGTCATATGATTATATGAGTTTCCCATAATTTTGGAGAACATACCAATAACTTAAATTATACAGATGCAGCCCAAAGAAAGCCAAACACCCCACTGTTTCATATTGAACCATGCTTCCTGTATGATTGTTATACCAAATAAGCCAAATATGTCATTTTTGGACTTTCAGAGACCTAATAGCTAAAAGATTAATTAGGAGGTCAGAAGAAGACATAATTTATAATTCAATTTTGGAAAGTTTGTCAAATATCAAAGATTTAAAACATTTGATATTATAAAACCAAATCGCAGGTCACCATAAGTCATTTACTTAGCTGAAACAATAACTCAGAATTTTTTAAAAGGCAAAACCTTCACTCATTAATAGAGGGAAGACGTAGGTTTCCAAACAATCTCTTTCCTTTCCCTTTTTTTGTCTATAGTTTATTCAAAAGGCAAACAAAAAGCTTTCATTTTTTTTAATATAACATGAAAATTGGCTAGGTGTGGTGGCTCACGGCTATCATCCCAGCACTTTGGGAGGCTGAGGTCGGTGGATTACCTGAGGTCAAGAGTTTGAGACCAGCCTGGCCAACGTGGTGAAACCCCATCTCTACTAAAAATACAAAAAAATTAGCCAGGCGTGGTGGCAGGCACCTGTAAGCCCAGCTACTCAGGAGGCTGAGGCAGGAGAATCGCTTGAGCCCAGGAGGCAGAGGTTGCAGTGAGCTGAGATTGTGCTACTACACTCCAGCCTGGGTGACAGAGTGAGACTCCATCCCCGCGTACCCCCCAAAATAAAAAGCCAACATGAAAATCTTGTTTAAAAGAGAAAGCCAAATTTCACCCTTTGCATTAGTGTGCTATTGATGTCAAACTCAATTCTTAATAAAACCTTATAGACAAATCAGTCTTAATCAGTTTGACCATAAGGCAAGATTCTCTTATACCTTTTATAACCTTTGACAAATTTTTGCTAAAGAGAAGATCAGTCCTCTAAGGAAAACCCTGTTGTGCATTTATTCCAATGTTCAGTTTACAAAAAACTGAAGAATACCTGATATGGTTTAACTGTGTCCCCACCCAAATTTTATCTTGAATTGTAGCTCCCACAATTCCCATGTGTTGTGGGAGGGACCCAGTGGGAGATAATTGTATCATGGTGGCAGTTTCCCCCATACTGTTCTCATGGTAGTGAATAAGTCTCATGAGATCTGATGATTTTATAAGGGGTTTTCCTTTCTGCTTGACTTTTCATTCGCCCTTTGTCTGCCACCACGTAAGATGTAACTTGGTGTACACCCTATGTAAATGGAGAGGATGGAAAGCTGGGGCTTTTCTGTTTGACTTAGGTTCCCTGCTTCCAGACCCTATTCTCCTGCCTCAGTTACAGTGGCCTTTCTGCAAGGTTGTAGTCTTCAGAGAGTCTTGTAATCATTTTTATCATAGTCTTGTGTGAATGAGAGGCCCTTCTTGATAGCCTCCTGCCTCTATTTTGTTAGGGTTTGGCATAAGTGGCTCCATATTGATTCTGACAACTCCCACATTTCCCTCTCTTGATAATCTTTCTCTGAAAACACTGCTGATCAGTCATCCTGTGGTTAGGTTTTGCTTATAGCTCAGTACCAGGATGGACTGTCCTGGTTGGCCTGGTCCCACATTGGAGGGAAGGGATTGGCAACTAAGAGTCAGTGTCAAAACCCTTTTGGCTAAAGTAGCTCTCAGGCTAAGTCTGCCTGGAGTTCAGTGTTAAGTGCAAGTTTGTCAGTCACATGGGTGTCAGTTATTATTTCAAAGCACTGGGCCAGCACTGTCCTGTTAGCTATTGTATTTCTGTAGAAATTTGACAGTCAATAGGTACAAAGTTGAAAAAGGACCATGCAAAGCCAAATTAATAATAATATGATGATTCCGGTATGCATAACAGTGTTGAATCATGAACCCAAGCCTGAAGGTAACCAATTAAACAAATCAAATGACCGTGGGGAACTGGGTGAGACTTACATCTGGATCTCAGAGGAAACTAGAATAATTCAGGATTCAGTCCACGTTGTAGGTAAAGAATAAAAACTTAAAAACATTGAACAAGGTTACAATCTAATAACAGGGTTACTACAGATTTTTTTTTTTCTGAAACGTAATTTTTTAATACCTCCATTTCTACCAAAGGTAATCAAAATAAGACCAATATGTTTCTTCACTAAGTTTGGCCTCATCAGACTTAGCCTGACTATTTACTTAAGTGCAGGAAGAATAGTCATTGTCCACATAGGACTCTCAGATTTAAAAACCTCTTTGGGCTAGGAAGCCCAACTAAGACAGACTTCAGAGTCTATAGCAATACCTATAGACAATCTTCAATATGATATCCTAGTCAAAATTTTAGTAATATAACCAACATTTTCAGCTGTATCCTGTTATAAAGAGGGCAGATTCTTATTAAGCTTATGCAAATATTTACCACAAAAATGAGAACACTCATATGTAGTTTCCAAATTTTGGAGGGATCAGGTTGTGCGGGCGGGGGGCGGGGGCGGAAAGTAAATGTTTCCGTTTTGTTAACAAAAGTATATTTTACCTGCAGCTTGTAGCTGCAGTGAATGAAGTGCTCAGACAATTCCAGCCGAGCGGGGCAGGGAGCAGCTCTTCTGAGACAGTGCCCCACGGAATATTTATTGAGAGAGCTTGTTGAACTACAATTCAGACAAAAAACATCCACCAGGGGGCGATTTGCGGTGGGGTCATGAGGCGCATATGGCCTTGTTGACTATCTCTAAAAGCATTCAGACCACATTCTCAGGAGGCTGTTTTCAACGATCCTTATCACACTTTTCGTTCCTTGTCCTGTTTTCGGGGTCAAGGAGCTAGAGTCTCCTGCACAAACAACATGCATGCAGTGCCTCAGTATTTCTCCATGCCTCGAACTCAAATGCCTTATACGTAAGCTTGAATATGTTGCCATGCAACCCCCGCATTAACTTGCTGTGAGCTGCAGATAGCTTAAAAAATATTTCTTTCTATATGGAAAACAAAACATTAGGAAGAATCAGCAAAATTTCAAATTGAAATCATCTTGCAAGCTCATGAGCCTTCTGCCTCACTCCCTTAAGTAACTGGAATTACGACCTGTGCCACTACACCCAGTTAATTTTTGTACTTTTTTCTAGAGATGGGGTTTCACCATGTTAGCCAGGCTGGTCTCAAACTCCAGCCTGTTGGGGTATAGGTGCAGACTTTCACTACTGCACCCAGCACTGCAATTGTGTCTCTTCGGTGAGAATCTACACACCAGTGGAAAGATCTGAAACTCAAGTCCTGCTGTTCAGATTCTTTGTCCCATGAGATGATCCCTTAATGTGGTACTCTCCCCATTTCCCTAGGGATGGGGCTTCCCAGACCCCTACTGCAGTGATTGTTATTGCTCTTCTGGCTCTATCCACCCAGTGGGGCCACCGGGCTCTGAGCGGGTACTGGGGGAATGTCTGCCAAGAGTCCTGTGATATGGTCCATCTTCAGGTCTCCCAGCCATGGATATCAGCACCTGCGGTGGTGGAGGTGGCACGGGGGTGAAGTAGATAGGTTCTTGGTTGTAGATAGGTTGAGTGTGCTGGCTTTCTCAAATGCTGGTTATGCTAGCAGTGATGGTGTCAGGTGGACAGACACAGGGCTTCTGGTTAGCCAGGATGTTGCAGGCAGTGGTATTAACTGTCATTTTCTCCTTCCTGGGAGCAGGGTTGTTCTGTCATGAGTTGCGGTAGTGGCCTGAGTTGGTTGGCCTCCAACCAGGAGTTGGCACTTGCAAGAAAGCACCAGCTACAGTATTAGCAGTGGCATATAAGCTTTCTGTAAGTTGGCCAGGGGAGGTATTCTCGTTACTAAGGTGATGGGTGGGGCCATGAAGCTCCCAAGGGTATATATCTTTTATCGTCAGCTACAAGAGCAGGTAGAGGAATACCGTCAGGTGAGAGAGCAGGGTTAGGTGAGTGTGGGCTCAGATTCCCCTTGAGTGGGACTTGCTATGACCACTGTGGGCTATGTGGGGCTGGTTCTCAGGCCAGTGGGGTTATGTTCCAGAGGGGAGTGTGGCTGCCTCTTCTTAGTGGTATTGTTCACCAGGTAAGTGGGGATAGCTGGTAGCAGAAGGCCTCACCCACCTCCCAAGCAGTTGGAGAGGCTGGTGTCGCTCCTGCAGTTGCCCCACTAATAGTGCCAAGTTTAGATCCAGGCATCTTGTGTGTGCAGAGCTTAGACCTAGTCCCAGGCCATGAACTACCCTGCTGAGCAAGCAAGCTCGGCTTTCAGGTTTCTCCCCTCCCTGTCTGCCTACAATGTCAGCTGCGGCTCCTGCCCTCTTATCTGCAGCAGTTCCATTCATCTGCTGGACTCTGCTCAAGAAAGTTTGTGCCCAGCCGAAATTATTGCAGAATTCAGTTGGAAGCTTCTTATACCCTGTGACCCCTCCCTGATTCTGCTGAGTTCCTTGAGGGCCCCTGTGAGATAGAGTCAGGGATAGCTTCCCTGGGCTCAAGCTGGAGACCACGAATGCCTACACAGCTCTTCCTACTTTTGTATTTTGCACCGCTCCCTAAACCCGTTCCAGCTCTAAGTAGGGTTAAATCCTCCCGTGATCTGGATTTTCCAGTTCCCCCAGTGAGGATGTGTGTTTGGAAGCAGGTTACCCCCCTCACACTTTGGGAACTCAGTTTTTTGCTTGCCTCACAGAATGTGCAGCGACATGCTGCTTCTTTCGAAAGATCTGTACATTCTTTCCATTTTCTTGCATGGTCCTGCAGTGGTTCTTGGAAGTTTGTGGTGTAAGTCTCCACACACTGGTCTGTCCATCCAAGTGGGGAGCTGCACGTTAGCTTCGTCTCCTATCCACCATCTTCCCTGTCAACTCCCCCACCATAATGTTTGAACATATAACCAGCTAGAGTCCCCCAAAGGAAGGTTGTTCTGGTATGCCTTAGAATTTGGGAATCCCATTCCATTTCTTATTACTTCTTGAGAGCAAAAGAAAGTCTTATAAGCAGTTAAGGAATTTTAAGGATTTGGGCAAAGTGTTTGTTTTAAAAGCATGACTGGCACAGGGATACTTCTTTTACTTGGTGGAAGGGCTTTGCCCTCCCGTGTGACTGGCAACCATGATTCTCCTGTTGCATGGAAGTTTTCCTGAAACTGGTAGGCATCTTGTGAAAATCTCGCCATTGTGCTCAGTTTATTCTTATATAGGGGACTTCGTTCTTTGGAGACCAAAGTCCCTCATAGTTGGTGGTAATGGCCCTAATGGCTTTTAACTAATCATCCCATGCCCAATGTTGGTATATTCATCTTTCCTCTTGAAAGATATTGAGAATAAAAGTGGTGGTGGGGAATGTAAAAGAGTCACATCATTTACTGATGTGTGTGAAAACCAAACATGAAATCAGAAGAGTACTCGTCAGAAAGACAAGCTCTTTACACCAGAAAGGAATTGCCAGAAAAGCCAATATGTTTTATAGTCCCAGGAGGGATGCAGAGTCCTTTATTAATGCAGCCTTATCCAAACCAGATCCTGAATAAAGTCAAAGCTCAACCAACAGGTGGAAGTCCAAGAATCCACGTGGAGACTCTGAGGCAAAGGGGCCAACCATGGGAAAGAGCGGATGGGGCTCAGGTGGGTACTGCACATGATTCCGGGGGCTGCTGGTCCTTCCGAGGTGAGCTTGCTTTGTGACCTACTCTTCTGACACCAGATTATGTCAACCCCAAATAACAGAGAGGGAGGCGCTCCATAGAAAGAGAATATTCAGGAATGAATGACAGGGGATTTTTTTTTTTAAATCCCAGAATACATGTACCATAGTGAACTATGGCGGGGCCACAGATGTGCCTAGGAAGGCAAAGGAAGACAAAGGTTTTTAAAGGCAGAATGAGGAAAGTTTCATAAGTGGTTTGAAACAATGATCCTTGGCTACAAGTGTGGCATCAGCCCAGGATTGAACAGGCAGTTGCTGGGCAGTCATCCACTCAGAAGTACTCTTTATGGAAGGCTGCAGTGGCTTTCTGCAAGGTTGTGGTTTTCAGAGCATCTTTGTAATAGCTCTTAATCATAGGCATGTGTGCATGAGAGCCCCTCCTTGGTGGCCGGCCTCCATTTTGTTAGGATTTGGCATAAGCAACCCCATTTTGATTCTGACAACTTTCACAGCGTGAAGGCTTTTGGCCTGAGCTGCTGAGAGAGTGAATTCCAGGTTCACCAGTGACTTGGGCCAGAGCAGAGGCAGGGAGACAACTTAGGAGCTCCTCCAGTCATCCCATTGAGAGATGCAGGAGGGTTAGTCCAGGACTGGAGCTGCAGAAGTATGAGGCATGGTCAGACTAGGTATTTCTGGAGGTGAATAAGCATTCACGGGTAGACTGCTGTGAAGGAGAGAAACCATGTGGAGTCGAGGACTCCAGGCGGCATAACCTGAGCTGCTGAGAGAATGGGGCTGCCCTTAGAGAGGCTGGGCAGCTGTTGGAGGGACAGCTTCCAGAGGGGAAGTGGGAGTGCACTTGGGTCACTTTATGTTTGAGGTGCTTCTCAGTCACCCACAGGGCATGTTGAGTAGGTCTAGGCTGAGCACATCAATCTGCAAGTCAGCAGAGTACTTAACGCAGTGGGACTGGTGAAGCGCCCCGGGGCATGGGGCTAAGCAGAGGAGTCTAAGGACTGACCCTGGACACACCCACACTGCGCTGAGATCTGGGAGAGGAGCTGAATGAGACTGAGAAGGAGAGGCAAGCACGATAGGGGGAACCTGGCCAGGCGCAGTGGCTCACGCCTGTAATCCTAGCACTTTGGGAGGCCGAGGTGGGTGGATCACCTGAGGTCAGGAGTTCAAGACCAGCCTGTTCATCATGGTGAAACCCCATCTTTTTTTTTTTTTTTTTAAAAGGGGGAACTGTGGAGAATGAGTCACTTTTCGGAGGCCTGGTGAGGAACCTGTGTTGGCCTCCTAGGGCTGCTGTCACAAAGGACCACAGATCGGATGGCTTAAAACCACAGAAATTTACCGTCTCACAGTTCTGGCAGCCAGAAGTCCGAAATCAGAGCGTCCCCAGGCCATGCGGTCTCTGAAGGCTCTTGGGGAGAATGTTCATGCCACTCCCTAGCTTCTGGTGGCTGCGACGTCCTTGCCCTGTGGCTGCATCGCTCAGTCTCCGTCTCTGTCTTCACATGGGCTTCTCCTGTGTGACTCCAAGTATCGATCTCTTCTTTTTCCCTTAGAAGGACCTCAGTCATGTTGGAGTAAGGGCCCACCCTATTCCAGTATGGCCGCATCTTAATTACATTTAAAAGACTGTTTCCAATTAAGGTCACATTCACAGGTACCAGATGTGAGGACTTGAACGTATCTTTTCAGGTGGTGCAATGCAACCGCCACAAAGATGTTTTCAGGAAGAGAGAGTAATCACCCATGTCAGACGCTGCTGAGCGCTGGGAATGCTGACACCCGAGAGGGAGTGTTCTGAATGGGCAGCAATGAGGTCAGTGGGGACTTTGTAAGTCCAGTTTCCTGGAGACTGGGTTGGGAGGAAGGCTGATGGGTACGAGTTTGAGAGCGCATGAGAGGAGTGGTGGTGGGTGAGTCGTGCCTATGCTCACATCTTAAGGACTCACTAATGTTCTAGTGCTTTGCATTAGACCCTCTCACCCTGTGAGGTGGCTGCTTTTATTATCTTACACATTTTATAGAGGGGACAGGAAAGCTAGGTAACTGCTCAAGGTTGTGCAGTTCTGAGTCTGGGTGCCTAACCACGGTGCCATCCTGCCTCTCCTTAATGGACAGAACTATCACGAGGAGCTTTGCTCTAAGGAGCAAAGCAAAGTGAGGCAGCAGCTGGAGGAAGATGTGGTGTGAAGGGAGAGGTTGTCTGTGTTTTCCTGGTATTGGGAGCGATCCCAGAGAGAGGGAGACTTTGATGATGCGGAACCAGGGGAGGCACTACTGGAGCATGACTGCAGTAGGAAGAGCAGGTGGGCCCAGTGCACGGGGGGGACAGGCACACAAGTGGGGGAGGCACACAGGTGGCAGGTGCAGGCGCTGCTCATCACAGAAGCAGGAGGGCAGGGGGAACGTGGGGCGGAGGGGCAGGTGGTGGGGGTAGGCTTGGTGGTGACAGCAAGGGGAATCTCTCTTCTGGTTGCCTTTTCTTGGTGAATTAGAGAGGCAAGAGAGCAGGTGGTGCAGGTTTGAAGATCAGGGAGCAGTTGTGAAATCTGCATACTCTCAGAGAGTGGGAAGTGAAAGGACCAGAAAGACACAGTGGGGTTGAACATGAGAGAAGAAGAAGAGGGCAGAGAGCTGAAGGGTATGTGAGGGGCACTTGCCATGAGTTGGAATGGAATCTAAATGGGCAAGGAGGGTAGAGAGGATGTCGGTGAGTGAGGAATAGTGTTATGGGTTATATCGTCCCCCCACCCCACCAAAAATGTCTCAGTTCCCAGTAGCTGTGAATGTGACCTTGTTTGGAAATAGTGCCATTGCCGACGTAACTAAGATGTGAGTTAAGGTGCAGTCGCACTGGAAGAGTGGCTCCTCGTCCAATATGACCCCTGTCCTTACGGGCAAAGAAGAGACCTGGAGCCACAGAGGGAGAAGGCCACGTGAAGACAGACGAGAGGCTGGAGTGATGCCGCCACAGGCCAGGAGCACCAAGGATCATCCGCGGCCGCCAGAAGCCAGAAGGAGGCAGAGCAGGACCCTCCCTGAGAGCCTTCAGACAGAGCGTGGCCGTGCTGACTCCTGGACTGTGGGCTTCTGAACTCCAGAACTGACAGAGAATTGACTTCCGTTGTTTGGAGCCACCCAGGTTGGAGTCCTTGGTTACAGCAGCCTAGGAAACTAAGACGGAGGTCAGAAATCCCGGGGTGGCCGAAGAACTCCCAAAGCTTGTGTTAGAGTCAGAAAGCTGGAAAGGGAGGAGTCAGGGGCTCTAGGGGGCTGCTCACTTCTGATAATAGGGAGGGTACCATTTTGTTATTTACAAGGTCTAGGGCAGAATGCTAATAGAACTAATAAAACCTTCTGTTGTCTGAGCCGTCCACTGTGGCAGCCGCGTGCTACACGTGGCTCTTGGGCTCCTGAGATGTGACTTAGTACAACTGAAACACTGAGTTCTAAGTTTTATTTCATTTTTATTTCATTAAAATTTAAATAGCCACACATAGCTAGTGGTTACCACAGTGGCAGCACAGGCCTAGGGTGTGACTTAGGGAATGTGCGTCACAGAGTCCAAGATCTTTGGAAGCGAGGAAATAAGAATGGAAAGACATGTTTATGGGAAATGTCATCTGAGTAGAGACTGAAATCATAAAACGGGTCAGGAGTCATGATAGAGAGAACGGGAGGACCTGAGCCATGAGCTAAAAGCTTCAAGAAATGGCAGGGAGTGATGGGAGGCTTGAAGCTGATTCTTGCACCTTCTCTTACTTGGCTGAGACCGAGGCTCCTCTTCTTAGGGAGCTGGCTGAGCTCACTCCTGCAGGTCCTGAAATCTCCAGAACCTTGGTCTGAGCTGCCTAAGCATCCCAGTCCCTACCCCTGTGACAGCCATTGTCGGATGTCCCTGCCAGCCCTGAGAGCTCAGAGCAATTCAAGAGGCCCAGGCATGCTCTGCCCAGTGCTGCAGGGGGCCCAGCCACAAGGCTGGGCTGAGGAGACAGGTGACTTCTGATGGGGGAGCTGGGGGAGGCTTCCTGCAGAAGGTGCCATGGGCGGAGCCCTGAGGATGGGGCCTTCACCTCTGACCTATGGCCTAGGATGGTTGGAGGCCAGAGACCCTGGTTCCCTCCAGATGCCTGAGGTCCAGGCAGCCCAACCCTGTTCCCCACCTCTACTTCCTGAAACCCTAGGATTTCTGCTTTGGGAGGGGCTGCTGCAGGCCACTGCCTGGAGAGGGGGCATGAACTCTGGTGAGGGAATCCCAGCAACAGGGCAGACCCTCTGAGAAATGGCAGGCTCCTTATCTTCCAAAGGCCCAGAGAGGGGGAGGGGACCTGCCTGGCTTTTGTAGGGTTCACCAGGAATGCAGATCTCCTAAGAAAGGACAGTGACAGAAAGACAAAAAGGGCCCACGAGGCTGATGGTCGTGGAACTGCAGGGAGAGGAGAGGCCTCCCCGGTTAGGAGCTGCTACCCCTCCCTGTGCCCTGTGCTCACCCTCTCTCCACCCACAGGGGCAGCTGGACTCTCCAGCAAGCAAGCTCTGATTCAGCAGCACAACATAGATTCAAAGACCTGTCTTCTGTTCTTCAGTTCTGAGGCGTCAGCTACATCCTGTGGCTGCCAGCTCTCATGGTTACAAGACAGCTGTTAGTGAGGAGATTATACAAGAACAGGTACTTTACCTGCCATATACGCCTTAAAATGTGATTGGTTCTGATTTCCTAATTTTAATGCCTTTTCAATTGCTCTGTGGAGATATAAGGAAGTCCCAGAACTGTCTAAGAAGTTGGTACTGGGGCTTTCAGGAGGAAGAAAGCAGCACTCCCCTGCCGCCCCCAGGGGAAATAACATCCCTCAGGGCCCTGGGCTAACACAGGTCCTTTGGTAGCCTCAACTCCCCAACATCCTTCCTTCCCTCACTCCAGGTTTGTTTCCAGGCCTGCTGTCCCCAGGCTTAGAACAGCCTCCGCAGCCCCCTGGAGCCCCTCACGTCTTTCAGGACAATGGGAGGCAAGCCAGGCTGTGTGCCCATCACGTCCTCAGAGCTCCATCCCTTTGGCTGAAGTTGAGGAACTCTTACTCTCTAGGCCATGGAATTACCCGAGCAACGACCGGTGTGGCCAGGGTGGCCTCTGGCTGTGCCACAGCTTTGCCTGTGGGTGAGTGCTCCTGGGAGGGGCTGCTCTGGGGGTGAGGAAGCGACTGTAGCAGGTGGTGATCCTGTCCAGGGAACCATGGGAGAGAAATGGGGGAGGGACACCTGCAGCCTTGCTGCCCTGCCCTGTCCTCCCACAGCAGGTGTCTGCCCTGGCTTTCCATCTGGGAGGGGGCCTGGGGCAGGCAGACTCTGGCCAGGTGCCCAGCCCTGGGTGTCCCGCAGGTCCCCCCCCGTCTTGGCCCAGACCTCCTCCTGCCTAGCCCAAACTGTCTATCACTGAGTCCCACTCTCTTCAGCTCTTCCTTCCCCCAGATTCACCATCAGAATTCATCTCCTTTGGGTGTTTCCCTTGTCAACAGCGCCCCTGTGCTCTATGAGATATCTCAATCCAGAGTACTGATTTTAACAAAATTCTTCAGCCCACTTTTTTCACTGGTTTCTGTGAGATCTCTTTGTTTTTTTTTATTTATTCTCATATGTCTTCCTTTTCACCCTCAATTCCCCTCCCTCAAAGTCAGCCTTTCTAATAGACTTGATGTGTATCTGGTTTTCATATATATTTTTGCAGAATGGGTATTGTGTTGTGTTCGCATGTATTGTAATTGACATGCAGGAGAGCGTGGTTATAGATCCCGTTCTTCGCTGTTCCCACACTGAACCATATTCTTGAGATCCATCAGTGTCATTCAGTGAGCATCTAATCCTGGCTTCTACCTGCTGGCAAGTGCTTCTCTGCATGTATCCACTGCCCTTTACCTTTCTGTCTCCTGGGTGGACATCCAGGGATTCTCCCAACTCCACAGCACAAATGGCATAGGCTTGAATGACCCCTACCCTGACTTCTGACCCTGCCCCAACCTCTAACCTCTATTTGAGCCCTGTGCACTCACCCTTTGCTGACCCTGTCATCCTTGGCTGCCCTGAGCCCCAGCACATCTATCCTCAGACCCTTGCTGGGAGCACTGGAGGTTAGCTCCTTCATGCTGGGGCCCCTCACTGGCACCCTATTTTGCGACTTGGAGGTAACTGGCCCTTGGCAACACACACCACTCTGTGTACCCCCAACTCAGTGCAGAGAAGTGTCATGATCAAGTGAGGGCCTGGGCCACGCCCAACAGTCCTATCTGTTTGTCAGAAATGCAGATGACTTCTCAGTTTAAGATCAGGCAATTCGTAAACTTAAAATAGTAACAGCTCAATTTGAGCCAGCGCTTTTATGTCCTAGTCATGAAGTCTAGCACTTGAGGTTTGCCCACTTGTTTAATTCTTCAACCCCAGAGGAAGGTAAGAAGATAATACTGTCTCTTATTTACTGTTGTCCAAGTGCTCTGTGCAGGACAGGAGGCGTGGGGGGTGCTGCTTCCGGGCTTGGTACAGGAGATAGAACAATGAACAATGACAAGAAGTATTAATACTCCTGGCACAGTGCCTCACACCTGCAAGCCAAGGCAGTGGGGCGGGGGGAATCACTTGAGGTCAGGAGTTTGAGTCCAGCCTGGCCTGTTGGACAGGTGACACCTGGTGATACCCCGTCTCTACCAAAAATACAAAAATTTGCCAGGCATGGTGGTGCATGCCTGTAATCCCAGCTACTTGGGAGGCTGAGGCAGGAGAATCGCTTGAATCCAGGAGGCAGAGGTTGCAGTGAGCCAAGATTGTGCCACTGCACTCCAGCCTGGGCGACAGAGCAAGACTCTGTCTCAAAAAAAAAAAAAAAAAAAAAGCATTAATAGAAGTGGGGGGAAGGTTGCAGGGAGGTCTCAGGGCAGAGAAGGTTCTGAAGGGTGCATAGGGCAGAGGCCAGGCTCCTTTGCCCTATCAATGCCCATCAGCTGAGCCTAACAGGCAGGCCCCCAGACACACAGCAGCCAGTTCCTGAGGTCTTTTGTGTCAGGGCCCAGGTTTACCAGGTTGCCAGGCAACTTGGCATCACCTCTCCTGCCTGCCAGTAAAACTGAACCTTCTAACCTGGTTACTGATTCCTGAGTCCTGGGGCTCATAAGCCCTCCAGGTGGCCTTCCTGGTCACTCAGGGTTTGGCCTTCACACCTGTGTCTCTAATTCCTCCACCATCACTCTAAGGCCTCTCCCTGGGAGCTGGCTGAGCTCACTCCTGCACATCTGGCTATCTTTAGAACTCCTGGTTCTAAATTGCAGTTTTGGCCCCTCTGGCTGCTGGGGGAGTGGAACCTCTGCCTGCTTCCCAGGGGCTCACCATGTGGGGGGAGCAAACCATGCATACCCAGTGCTGTGAGTGGCTCCAGTCATGGAGGAGCAAGGATGAGTTCTGATTGGAAGAATCTGGGAAGGCTTCCCGGAGGAGGGAGCAACAGCATGGGCCTTGAAGAATCAGAAGCTTTCAAGTCATTCCATTCAAGCATTGCTCTCAAGTGGCATTCAAGCATTCCACAGTGCTTGCCCTGACTTCAGCCACACAGTGCAAAATGAAGCACATCTTTCTCTACCATGAGGACTTATTACTATCTGAAGAACTTTTTCCGGACTATAGGAGAAAGTCATGGTATCCCTCACTAAAGAACACTGACCCTGCTTCAGATGAGTGAACAGCCCTGCTCAGAAAGCATGACACCCATCCTCTTCACTTCTCCCTGTCCTGGTCAAACCATCAAACCCTAAATTCCATTGCCAAGTATCCTGTGTTACCAGGAACGGACCTCGCAGTAGCATGCCTTCCTAGCCACATCTAGAAGGTTTTGTTCATTTTTGTTCTGCTTTTTGTTTGAACTAAACCTGTCTTGGGAGGAAGAAAAGAGAACTTCTGATTTCCCCCAATCAACCAATCGACCAAATAGGTCAGGGCCATGTAAATTAATCAGGACAAGCACTGGAGTCAACCCCCCCCCCCCCCAGTGACCTTCGCCTTCTCCAGAAATTCCACTTCCTGAAATGAAACAAAGAGCGGTAGAGGGGGGTCATCCCTTCTTGTGGCTCCCAACCTGGGGCAGCCCCGTCCCACTAGATGGGCAGCTGGCTCAGAAAGTGGAGGGGAGGCCAGCGTGAATCCACTCACCGACGGTTCTTTTGGTTTCCAGCCAGGGTTGCTACAGCTGTGATTGGAGGTGAGTCTGTGAGGAAGGGGCTCAAGTAACCACCTTCCCCTAGGGAGGTGGACTTGGGGGAGCAGCCGGCCTTGTCCATGCCAAGGCTCCCTTTGCGTGGGTGGTCAGGGGAGGAGGTGGGATGAGGGGCTACGTATGAAACAAGGAACTAGAAAGAATGGCGCTGGAAGCTGGAAGCAGGGAGCCTGGAGACTGGGGAGCTGGAATGTGTGCGGGCAGGGTGTGGTGGCAGCCAGGCAGGGGCCATTTCCCCCTTGGCAGAATGTTCACTGAATGACCCTGGGCATGTCTTTGAACTCCTCTGAGCTCCTGTTTCCTCTCCAGGGAAAGGGTTGGTAATGCCCATTCAGGGCTATCATGATTGCATAGGGTGAACCAATAGAGATTGAACACAGTAGACAGGAAAGAGATGCCGGGGCGCAGCTCCCCTTGGTTTAGTGGCTTCCTATGTGCTCTGTGGCAACACCACAGAACCCTAGAGCTGCCTCTTCGAACTGCTCTGAATGTGCCTCTTTAATAATCTCCAGGGCAAGATCTGTTCCTCTAACAAGATCTGCTCCCCAGATGATGAAAGCAAAGCAGAGAAACTTGCAAACCACTCCCCCTGTTCCAGCATTTGGCTAAGGCAGACACTGAGGTCCGGAGGACAAGTGGCTTTCCCAAGGAAGGTCCTGCTGCCTGTCAGAGCTTGGCCCAGAGCCCTGTGCCCAGTGACCCCGCTAGCCTTTCCCTCTACTGTAGCCACCTGGCTGTCTCCCCTCGAGTCGTACCTACTGGCCGTGCCCACAGCCTCTCCCAAGCTCAGAGTTCCCCTCTTTCTCCAGATTTCCTGAGGTCCCCAAGCCTGACCCAGTGTATGTGGGGGGGGGGTTCCTTCTCCTGAGCCCATGAACTGACCCAGCTCCTCTTCCCCGTAGCCGTGGCGGTGCAGGCTGTGCCTGTGGTGCGCGGTGCCAGGGGCTTCACTGGGGCGGGAATGGCCGCGAACTCCATAGCAGCCGAGATGAAGTATGCAGCGGCCATCGCCAACGGGGGCGGAGTCGCCTCGGGCAGCCTGGTGGCTACTCTGCAGTCACTGGGTAAGCATCCTGGCAGGGCTTGCTGGGAAGGGCGATGAGGAGAGCAAGAGCCTCCAAGGACCCAGTCCAGAGCTCAGTCCCATGGGCCTCAATCTCTCTGTTCCTCTGTCTCTCTCTACCGTTCTCTCAGGATTTCCCTGATGAGCTAACAGCCCCGCGGGAGATGGGGAGGGAGGGAAAGAGCCCTGGCCAGGAACAGCGGGCTCAGGACCACTCATCCCGAAGCAGATTTGCTGGGTTACCTGGGTGTCTCCTCCCTTCTGGGGTGCAGCCTCCTTCCCTGAAGAGCGAGGTTGCTTCCAGCTCTGGAATTTACCACAAGAGTCCATGCCTGTGGCCGCCTCGCCCAGAACAAACACCCGAGGGTGCTGGGAAACACCAGGGGAACTGGGTGGGGTCTCTGGGCCTCAGGCCCTCCTGAGGGTCACTGGAGTCTCTTCCCCCACAGTCCTGTCCCATAGAGCTTCCGTGACAGGCATGCCCCACTGGTTCACCCTCTCCTTCCCAGGAGCAACTGGGCCCTCCAGGTTGACCGAGTTAATCCTGGGCTCCACTGGGTCTGCCATTGCAGCTCGCTTTGTGAACTTCGTCTAGCTGCCTGGCCCTCGCCCTGCATCGGAGAACCATGCCAGGAGGAAGGTGCCCAGCCTTCCTGACCCAGTGAGGAGTCAACTATAGCAAATGCACCTGGGGTGAAATATACCAAATTCTGCACCCCCAGAGGAAAATCAGAAATAAAGATGGATTGTTGCAGCTCTTCTCAGAAGCTTTTCCTCTCGCTGGCTATGGGGTGGGCCCAGCGTGATACTTGGGGTGGGGAAGGGGCATGTTAGGGCTCAATTCTCTTTCCCCACACTGTCATCACAAAAACTTGGGATGTGATGAACCGAAATGAATCTAAATTTGAAGACAAGCTGCCCTACTACTGACTCCATATGTAACCCTAGCAGATCACCTCCTCTCTGAGTCTGTTTGCCCCTCTCTAAATGGGGAGTTGAATTAAATGGCCTTCAAGATCCCAGCCAGGGTTTGTGTTTGGCTCCGTTCCCATGAGGACTGGATAGCAGGGAAAGCTGTGGGGGAAGTGAGGGGTGGTGGGGGAAGTGAGGGGTGGTGGGGGGGGGGTGTGAACAGTCTGTTTTTAGCCACTTACCCCAAAGCCAGAGCCTCACATCTTTGCACACGTATCCCGCCCTCACCCCCTGCAAATCCAGTGGCTGTTTCCCCAGGTGATTGGCTTACGCTCAGATATGTCACTGACCCATCTCAACGTCAGTGTCCTGAGTTGTCCCAGACTCCACTGCCCTGGCCCTGGCCCTTTCCCCCCAATAGCCAATAGGAAACTTTAATTTGTCAGGGCGCTGACCTTCTTCCGTAGGATCCTGGTCCTGAAATGTCCTTCCCCAACCAGAACAAGGTCTCGTAGACACTTCTCATCGCTGCAATGTGTTCTGCCCAGACTATCAGGAATTCATTCATACGTTGTTTTGCTCCTTCTTTCCACACCGTCTATGAGCTCATGCTGTGGTCCATGCACTGGGCTGGACCCCAAGGAAGAGAAGGGGCACAGCTCGGTCTTTGCCTAGGCAGCCCTCACGGGGAGCTGAAGGGATAGACCCACAGGCAGATGACCATGGGCACTGACCTCCGATAAGTGCTATGCCAGAGGCCAGCCCATGCCTCTGGGGGCCAGAGGCATGTCAAGAAAGGGGAGTGTGGATTTTATGCTGAGGACTTTGGAGAGGCACTGAAGGGTTTTCAACCGGGCAGTGATCACAGACACTACAACCCTGTGCACTCCACCCTAGTTTCCAAAGAGAAGCAAAACTGGGAGTCTAGTCCTATCGACATTTCAAAAACATTCACCAACTCATCCACGTCTCTTAATTGGGTCAATGAAGCATGGTTTCTATCCAGCCATAGGAATTAACCTTCTCAGGGTGTTCTTTCAATGTGTGATTCTTTTCCCCCACCTTCCCCTTTCTTTGATGCCTTGGGGAATCTGAAAAAAGCTGTGAAACTTCTCCCCCACAAAATGTACACATTCCCCAAATAATTCCCTCGATGTTAGGGCATTCATTAGAACATTGGAAGACCCTCATTGAAGTGAAAGGTAAAACCCCCTACATTAACTAGAAATCCGAGCCCCTCCGAAAGGAAAGCGCTTGGGTCTGACCTGGGTTTGGGAGGATGGATGAGCCTGCATCCCAGCTGAAGTCCCGTAGACAAGGCTGCAAGGCAGGTCACCTCGGAGCATCCATTATTCTAGGTGTGGTCGTGACCTCCTCCCTTGTCCCCGTCATGAAGGTGAGGCCTTCCAGTTCCCAGGGCCTGTTTCCATTCTGGCAGCGAGCTCCTCACCCCCCACCTTGGTTGCGTGGCTCTCACCTGATTCTTTACCTCTGATCCCTCAGCCTGGCCTTTGTGGCAGGCCGAATTCTAGAATGGTGCCCAATGACCTCCCTGGCATAATCCCCTCCTCTCTGGGTGTTGGTGAAGCTTCTGAACATGTTGAGCTATCACTCCTGTGATTTTGGTACGTGAATGGCAAAAGGAGATTATCGGCCAGGCAAGGTAGCTCATGCCTACAATCTCTGCACTTTGGGAGACCAGAGGGGATCCCTTGAGCCCAGTCTGGTCTCAAACATGATGAAACTCCATCTCTACAAAAAAAAAACCACAAACATTTAGCCAGGCACGGTGGTGCACACCTGTTGTCCCAGCTACTCAGGAGGCAGATGTGGGAGAATCACTTGAGCCATGAGATTGAGGCTGCAGTGAGCCATAACTGTGCCACTGCACTCCAGCCTGGGCAAACGGTAGTTTCAGGAGCAGCAGACGATGCACGTGCCTCGGCATAGGGAACCTAAAATGCATGGGGACAGAAGGACAGCTGGGGGTCATCCAGACCAGACCTGCCTTCCTGTAAAACCTCCATGCTTGGGAGTTCCCTCCTGCCTCCGATGGTCTCCATGGCTTGTGTAGAGGTCCCCTTTCTCTTGATGGCTTCTCAGAGCTACTGTCTTCCACCCATGCTGCCATGGAAAGGCCCAATTACATATCCCTCTCCAGTTCTCTCACTGAGCAGCTGGCACACCTTCCTCCTGGGACACCTTTCCCTTTGCCTCCCTCCTCCTCTGTCAGACTTCCATTCGCCTTTCAAGGCCCAGGCCTTTTGCCTCCTCTTCCAGGAAGCCTCCCCCAGATATGAGAACAGATCCCTACCTTCTCTGACTCCTCCCCTGCTAGCTGGAGTCTATCACTGCACTGAACATAATGGTCTGTGTCACTTTTGTTCTGGTAAGTGCCCAGTTTCTCCTGCCATCATAGTCTCCTGGGGGTCCATGTGGACCCCTCCCATCCACTCTAGCAACCATCACATGAACGAAGACTGGAGCCTTCAGGTGACTGATAGAGTTTGCATGTTTGTCTCCTCCAAGACTCATGTTAAAATGTGATTCCCAGCGTTGGAAGTGGGGCCTCGAGTTTGGGTCATAGACGTGGATTCCTCGTGAACGGCTTGGTGCCCTCCCCACAGTAAGGAGTGAGTTTTCATTCTATTTGTTCACAAGAGACCTGGCTGCTTAGAATAGCCTGGCATCTCTCTTGCTCCCTCTCTTGCCACTTGACACACCTGCTCCTCCTTCCCCTTCTGCAATTGTAAGCTTCCCAAGGCTCTCACCAAAGTAAATGCCGGCACCATGCTTCCTGTACAGTCTGCAGAACTGTGGGCCAAATAGGCCACTTTTCTTTCTTTCTTTCTTTTTTTTTAAGATGGAGTCTCACACAGTCACCCCAGCTGGAGTGCAATGGCACCATCTTGACTCACTGCAACCTCCACCTCCTGGGTTCAAGCGATTCTCCTGCCTCAGCCTCATGAGTAGCTGGGATTACAGGTGCCTGCCACCATGTCTGGCTAATTGTTTTGTATTTTTAGTAGAGATGGGGTTTCACTATGTTGGCCAGTCTGGTCTTGAACTCCTGACTTCGTGATCTGCCCGCCTCAGCCTCCCAAAGTGTTGGGATTACAGGCATGAGCCACCGTGCCTGTCCTCTTTTCTTTATAAATTACCCAGCTTCAGGTATTCTTTTATTGCAACCCAAAACAGACTAACACAGCGAGGGTGTGGTCAGGGCTCCAGGTCTTCATGCACGAACTCAGCCTCTCCTTCAATCTTCCAGACACAGTTTGGTGACCATTCCTGACTCAGCCTCCTCCCCTCAAAGTGCTCAGAGCCCGAATGTAACACTTGGCCTGTCTTTTCTGCTGGCTTGCTTGTCAGCCTCTGACAAGACTTTGAGGTTGGGCAAGGGAAGGCTGTGTCTTGCTCATTCCAGGTGTCTAGTGTCATTAATGCAGAACAGAGGGCTCTGCGGTCAGTGGCTCCTGAAGTGCCCTGGCTACCCCTCACCCGCTCCCAGCAGGAACCTGTGACAGTGCCAACATTGAATAAGGGGGAAACTGAGGCCCACAGAAGGCCCATGAATGGCCCTGGGTCATACAGCCCATCCTTGTAAGGCCGAGACCAACCAAAGCCTTCTGCTTACCGATGCTGTGCAAGGTTAAGCCCTCCCCTCTGCCCCTCCATGACAAGGCAGGCTGGTAGGCGGGGGAGAACTGGCAACCTCCAGCTCGGAACTCCAAACAGAGCCGCCAGAAGCAAAGATGGTGAGGTGCATCTGCACTTGACCTTTATTCCTCATGTTTCTCTGACTTGAGTGGGGGTTTTGGAGGTTCACCTTGGGGGACATTTTCTCTTGCCTCATCTCCTTCAGCCTTGGGTGAAGCCTTGGGTTCAGTTGGGGGTCTGTTTCCCGCCAAGCAGGCCCCCATCACTGAACCAACAGAGGCCAGGAGGACGTTGGATGATGTGGAGAGTCCGCAGCTGCCCCTGGGGAGGAGACAGAGAATGAATGAGCACAGGGGACGGGCAGTGACCCAGAAATCCAGCCCAGATCCCCCCTTGACGTCCTGAAAACCCGGGGGGCCCTGCTTTGGGTAGAGGCTGCTAGAGGCAGCTAAAAGACAAGTCAGGGGTGAATTCATGGAAACTGAGAGATGGAGAGTCATCCACAGACAGACCTCAAGAACTACAGGGTGCTCACTTTACACAGGAGGCCACTGAGGCCCAGAGAGGGCAGGGAACCTTGCCCAGGTCACCCAGGTGAAAAAGCCCAGGCATCACTTTTGGCCTGGGTTCCTTTTCTCTTCTCCCTACCCAGCGCCCCCTCACCCCTCCACTCCCACCCCAAACCTCACTCAGAAGGAGCCAGAAGAGGGGACAGTGAGGGAGAGACTGAAGATCCAGGAAGCTGAGGGTCACGGAACTGCAGGGTGAGGAGAAGGCCTCCCTTGGGCTCAGCCTCAGGCTGTATCTTTTCCCAGCTCTGGTGGTCTGTCCCAGACACTTACCCACCGACTGCAGAGTAGCCACCAGGCTCCCCCGCAGAAATCCCACCCCCGTTGGCAATGGCTGCTGCAGACATCATCTTGGCTGCTATGGAGGATGCGGCGATTCCTGCCCCAGTGAAGCCCATGGCACTGAGCACCACGGGCACAGCCCCCACTGCCAGGGCTGTGGGGGAGAGAGAAGCTGGGGTGGGCTCAGGAGAGAGAAGCTGGGGTGGGCTGGGTGCAGAGGTGGGCTCAGGAGAAGGGAACCCTCCCCTTAGAAATTCCTTGACAGTTTCTGAGGACTGTCAGCTTTAGCAATAGGGAGATGGCAGCTTCGGGGTCTCCTGGTGAAGAAGGGGTGGTGAGTGTGGAACCAGGCGAGGCAAAGGTGTCATAGGAAGGCCAGGCATAGCCCTGGTTTGTCTCTAACTTGCTGTGTGATGTGGGGGAAGTCAATATCCTTCACTGGGTGTCAAGTTGTGTGTGTGTGTGTGTGTGTGTGTGTGTGTGTGTGTGTGTGTGTTCCGAACAGAAATGTGAAAAGAGCCATGTGGAGTTTAGCTGCAAATCCTCTTTCAAACGAAGTCTTTCTTCTACGCTTATTCTACATAAGGACTAGAGGAGAAGCCGGGGGCTGGAATGGGAGTGAGCTTTTCCCTGGAGTATCTTGCTGCTGCTCTCCCCTGTGGTTCACTCAGGCAGCTTTGGGAGTGGAGGGTGAGGGGTGAGAGCCAGCTCAGCGCGTCATCTCTGCGGTCTCCCAGCGCCCCCGGACCAGGCTAGGTGAGGGCCTGGAGACAGAAGCCATCGATCCAGGTAACTTACCTCCTCCCACTGCAGCAGCAGCTGCCTGTTCTAGAGAGAGCGTGCCAGGGGGAAGGCAGAGGGGAGAGGGGAGAAGGAAGAGAGAAGGAAAGGGAGGGAGAGGGAGTGAGTCAGTAGTCAGCTGGTTAATGGAATCAGGGGACGAAGCTATTCCCCGTCCCTTCCTGGGCTGGGGTGGGAAAGCCTGCCCCGCTCTCAGCCCGCCAGCCCCCTGGGGAAGCAAGACTCACTCATCATGGTGAGGCCGTCCGGGTTCCAACTCGGCCCAGGAAATGACAACGTTCTTGGGGTGTTCCTTCCCCCTCCATCCAGCAGGGATACGCCCGCACTCGTTGCCTAGCAAGACGCAGGCCCCGCCCTCCCCCACACCACCCTCGCCCGGGCGCCGCCCCCGCTCCCCGGCTCGCCCGCCCCGGCTCGACAGATCTACCGAAGAGAAAAGCTCTGGAAAGAGCCCAGACGCCCTAGCTAGTGGGCCGTGCTCCCAAATTGCTGTAACACCGCCCCCGACTCCAACCCGCCAATAACAAAGCTGCAAAAAAACAAAACAAACAAACAAACAAAAACTCCAAACCAAAAAACAAAAATAACACGACAATAACGAACAAGATACAAGGAGAAAAATGGTGTTTAATTTCACCTCCAGAGAGACACTACCATAATACATTCTGGCACTTTTCCTTCCAGCCTGAATATGTAAACACCTCCTCCACCACCTGCCAAGTTCCCGTCACACTCCGCTTTGGAAATTACTCACTTTAGTTAATCAACCATTTAGATTTACCCAGGCTGTTTAATATTCTTCAACAAGATTTTTAAAAAGTCAAGTTTATTAAGGTGTATGTCATTTACACAAAGTAAAATTCACCCTTTTAGTGTACACTTCTATGGGTCTGGGTGACTTTGACAGCTCTGTACAGACCTTTTTTTTTTTTTTTTTTTACATGCCCGGCCCCTCTTCCACCAAATTCTCTAGGCTCTTTTGGAGTCACCCGGTCCCCGCTCCTGGCAACCATCCCATCCCCCGCACATTTGCCTTTTCCGGAACTTTAACATGATACTGAACTGTCATTAAATATTCCATCCCCCGTGGATTCAACGTATCAGGCCACCTTTTAAGGGTTTAAAGTCTTTCTAATTTTTGCTCTGACAAGTTACCTTAGCATGAAGCGCTAACATTATGAGGCACAAATATTTTCTGTATATTCCTAGAGGTGGAACTGCTGAGTCGGAAACTATGCATTTTTTTTTACAGCACCTGACACCTATGTTGTTATGCTGGCGTCCAAAAATATTGTCATCAGTTTACATTTTCCCAGAAGTTTGTAGGAGGATCTATTTTTCTGCTCCTCACTGACAGATAGCTTTGTCGTGAAGAAAAGAAACAACAGCAAAAACTCTTTGTTGATTTAATAGGTGACTTCTTTTAATATACATTTCCCTTTACCACTAGTGAGACGAAACTATTTTTAAGTTTATTAGCCTCATGTACTCCTTATTTTGTGAGTTATCTTCTCATATTCTTGGAACTCTGTTGCACTGAAGTATTTTTTTCCTTATTGATATATAGGAATTAATGATTATTAATTATCTTCATCCATTCTTATAGATGTTGCAAATTTTTATTTCTAGTTCATTCCTGCCTTTTTGGCATTTGTTTTTAAATAGAAAAGTGTTTAATATTTATGCAAACTTACCAATATTTTACTTTATTATTTTTGTCTTTAGAAAAGGCCATTTCTACTAGCTATTCAGTACGCTGTCACTTGTATTTTCTTTAGGTTCTTCTGGGGGGTTTGCTATTTAAGATTTACTTTAATCCATCTGGAATTTAGACTGGTACATATAGTGCTTTACGTATTCATAAATGTCTTAGCCAGTTGTTCCACTACTGTTATTAAATCAGATCGTTGATTTGATATTCCTTCCTTATATTCAAAATTCATTAGCTGGTATACATATCAGTATATCTGTTTGGATATTTTCTGTTCTGTTCCAAAAGCTATCTCTTTTGGCAACAATGACACACTGTTTCAATCTTATAAATTTATTATTTGATTTAAAATCTGACCATGCACAGCAGTATCAGAATTGTTAATCCAGGGCTACACATTTTTGTGAAGATTAAAAATACTTTGTAATGCTTTCTACTATCCTGAAATGAAATTCATAGATAACGTCATCTGTTATAGTTGCACACAAGGTATTGCCCAAACAGAAGAGAAATAAAAGAAAATTATTTGTAATAAAATAGTGGATATTTCAATATGTACGTGGTCAAGCACTATTACACCCGAAGGTATAATGAAAGAATGAGTTGTTTGCACCCATATAAGTTTGGATTTAAGATGATACAATATTCAACGGTAAATTCTTAATGCCTTTCTTTTTTTTTCTTGAGATGGAGTCTTGCTCCGTCAGGCTGGAGTGCAGTGGTGCCATCTTGGCTCACTGAAACTTCCACCTCCTAGGTTCGAGTGATGCTTCTGCCTCACCCTCCCGAGTAGCTGGGATTACAGGTGCGTGCCACCACGCCTGGCTAACTTTTGTGTTTTTGGTAGAGACAGAATTTCACCATGTTGGCCAGGCTGGTTTCGAACTCCTGACCTCGTGATCCGCCCGCCTCAGCCTCCCAAAGTGCGGGATTAGAGGCGTGAGCCACTGCGCCCAGCCAACGTTTACTTTTTTATATTTGATATTTTAAAACAAGGACTTAAGAAACATATGCATGTATTTATATACACACATCTACATCTGATCACCGTGAATGGGACAGCTGCAAATCCAGCATTGCTACCAGTGATATGATTTTCTGAAATGATGAATAACTCTTGGTAAAGTTTGGAGCAAATTAAGTATGATTTCTCCCTTATTTGCAAGATAACAAAATTCCTAAAAATTCAATCTATATTGAAACTATGCCAACAATACATAAAACATGGTTAAGTTCTAGGCCTAAATAATTATGAGCTTTTTGCTTGTATGAAGAGAACTTTGACATTTATATAGGGTAACTTTTAGTTACGCTGGATTGTCTTATCTATTTCAGGATGTCAGGCCCCTGTCCCAAGAACTAAATACTAGCATCCCCCGCCAATTGCTGACTACTAAAAGCACACCATCAAATTTCCAAAATGCACGCTAGGGGGCAGTATCATCCTGTTAAAAACTATCGCCTGGGCCTACCGCCTTTGTATTAATAGTTAAAAACTACTGTCTGCTAAAAACTACTGCCTTAGTTAAAAACCTAGAAATGCTTACAATTATTTATGGAGAAAATAAAACAAAATAAACAAAACCAATGGCATTAACATTTTTGGCATTAGTTTTAGGACTAATTTGTACATATTGAATATTACTTGTGTATAAGAACTTGGCATATGTGACAGATTAGTTATAATTCCAATTTTAATGATGTACTTCCATAAGAGACTTAATATTACGGTTATCAAGTTGAAAGACATTCTAATTTAAAAATAATTTTATTAACAAATATTGTTTAAGAAAACTTAACATTCAAAGTTATCTGTTTATTTTATTAGATTTATAAAATTCATCTGTGTTCATGGGAAGTCTTTGCTTGTTAGAGACATATGCAGTGTTTAAAAAGAAAACTGACAATGTTTAGATACTTATATACACACATACACACAAAAGGAAATTCGATTATGTTAATATACATGTAACCTAAAATATTTAGGAGAATTTGCTCGACCAAGTTGTAAAAATCTCCTTAGCTTTATAAATAGAATATTAGGATTTTAATTAAAGCTAAGCTCTTAAGGATTACTAGATTTTTAAATTTATTTCAGTAAATTGAATATTAATCTAAAAACCCAAACAGCCTTTAGTGTTTATCAAAGCTGCTTTCAAGAATAACCCAAAACTCGAGGGTGTGCCAGCTGGCTTGTTTCTTTCTTTTTTTTTTTTTTTTTTGGAGACCGAGTCTCACTCTATTGCCCATGCCCAGAGTGGAGTGCAGTGGCGCTGTCTTGGCTCACTGCAACCTTCATCTACCGGGTTCAAGTAATCCTCCTGTCTCACCCTCCTCAGTAACTGGGATTATAGGTGTGAGCCATCATGCCCAGCTCGTTTTTCTATTTTTAACAGAGATGAAGTTTCACCATGTTGGCCAGGCTGGTCTTGAACTCCTAACCTCAAGCAATCTGCCCACCTCAGCCTCCCAAAGTACTGAGATTACAGGTGCAAGCCACCGTGCCTGGCCACCAGCTGCCTTCTAACACACCCTGAGTAGTGCCAACTGGACCTTTTCTGACTTCCTGGAATATGCAACTAAAGACCCTAAGCCTCAAGCAAACGCAAAAAGGCACTTAAACTGAAAAGAAAACATTTTTAATGACTCAAGCACAATAAAATTAAGAATCTCTCTTCAACAAAAGGCACCATGACAAGAATAAAAAGTCAAGCCACACAGTAGGAGAAAATACTTGCCATACACTTAACTGACAAAGAATTGATATTCAGAATATATCAATATCACCTTGATACGAACCTGACAAAGGCATTCAAAAATACAGAAAAATATCTCTTACAAACATGCATGCAAATATCCTGAACAAAATACTAGCAAATCAAATCTACAAATATATAAAAGAGATTTATGTCATGACCTCGTGAGGTTAATATAAGGTGAATTCAACATCTGAAAATCAATTAATTTACCACATATACAGAATAAGGGAAAAATATTGTATGTGCATATCAATACATGCTTTGATTAAAAATGCTGAGCAATTTAGGAATAAAAGAAACTTCCTCAACCTTCTAAAGCTTTCTGTAGAAAAAAACCACAAATATCATGCTTAGTGCTGCTGTATTGAATGTGTTCTACTTTAGATTGGAGCCACTTCGATTTAATATCATGACGGGAGTCTTAACCAGTGTAATGAAGAAGGGAAGAAAGAAGAAAGAAAGATATCAAGATTGGAAAGGAAGATGCAAAACTTGCTTTATTCATGTACAACATTGTTTATGTAGAAAGTACTAAGGAATCTACAAACGACTGCTAGACCTAAGTGAAGTTAACAATATTGCAAACAGTTGCATTTATAAATACCAGCCACGCAAGTTAAAGTGACACTTCAACAGCATCCAGCTGTTTTCAGATGACACAGTAGCATCCAAACTGAAACATTTAGGAATAAATTATGAAAACACATGCAGGACATATAGACTGAAACTACAAAATATTGCTGAGAGAAATTCAAGTGGACCTCGTTCTGTTGCCAGGCTGGAGTGCAGGGGCACAATCTTGGCTCACAGCAACCTCCGCCTCCCAGGGTCAAGCAATTCTCCTGCCTCAGCATCCTGAGTAGCTGGGACTACTGGCACCTGCCATCAACCTCAGCTAATTTTTGTATTTTTAGTAGAGATGGGAGTTTCACCATGTTGGCCAGGATGGTCTCGATCTCTTGACCTTGTGACCCGCCTGCCTCGGCCTCCCAAAGAGCTGGGATTACAGGCATGTGCCACCGCACCCAGTCGAGACTGAATTTTAAGATATATTAAGTTGCTAATACATTACAAACTGGTCTACAGATTCAAGGCAATTCCAATAGAAATTCCAGCAGGCTTTTATGTAATTGTGTGTGTGTGTGTGTGAAATTGACATGATGTTTCTAAAATATATATGGAAATGCAAAGGGCATAGAATACCCATTTTTTTTTTTTTTTTTAGACAGAGTCTTGCTCTGTCACCCAGGCTGGAGATGGTCTGGATCTCCTGACCTCATGATCCATCCACTTTGGCCTCCCAAAGTGCTGGGATTACAGGCGTGAGCCATTGCGCCTGGCCTCCATTTTTTACTGAAAAGGATAAAGTTGGAAGATTAACACTGGAGTACTTAATTTCAAGACAGTATAAAGCTACATAATTAAGACTGTGTGATGTTGGCATGAGGATAGGCGGAGAGATCAATGGGACGGAATAGAAATCTCATAAGTAAACCTAAACATATATGGTCAATTGAGTTTCCACAAAGGAACTGAGGTAATTCAACAGGGGTATGTAGTTGTTTCAGTTGATGCTGGAATTACTGAAGATCCACGTGGCAGGCTAAACAATTAGGCCAAAGATAGTCCTAATCCCTGGAACCTGTGAATGTTACCTGTATTAGTCTGTTCTCACCATGCTAATAAAGTCATACCTCAGGCTGCGTAATTTATAAAGAAAAAGAGGTTTAATGGACCCACCGTTCCACATGGCTGGGGAGGCCACAATCACAGCAGAAGGTGAAGGAGGAGCAAAAGCATGTCTTACATGGCAGCAGTCAAGAGAGCGTGCGCAGGGGGAACTGCCCCTTGTAAAACCATCAGCTCTCAGGACACTTATTCACTGTCATGAGAACAGCAAGGGAAAACACCCCCCATGATTCAATTACCTCCCACTGGCTTTCTCCCATGACATGTGGGGCTCATGGGAGCTACTGTTGAAGATGAGATTTGGGTGGGAACACAGCCAACCATATCATTACCTTGTATGCAAAAGAATATTTGCAGATGTGATTAAGGATCTTGAGACTACGAGATATCCTGGATTATCTGCATGGAACCTAAATTCAATCACAAGTATCATTGTAAGAAGGAAGCAGAGGAATATTTGACACATAGAAGAGAAGGCAATGTGACTGTGTGGGCTGAGATTGTAGGGATGCAGCCACAAGCCAGGGATTGCTGGCAGCCACCAGATGCTGGAAGAGGCTTTCCAGAGGCAGCACAACCCTGCTGACACCTTAAGTGTGGTCCAGTGATACTGGTTTCAGACTTCTGGTCTCCAGAACTGTGAGAGAATAGATTTCTGTTGTTTTAAACTATCTAGTTTACAGTAATTTGTTATAGTGTGCACAGGAAATTATATAATCCAAATGGAAAACAATGAACCTCCACCTTTACCTCATACTGTGCATATATTTGATAAAGGACTTGTAAAGAATGCCTGCAGCCCAATATGAAAAAGACAAACCCATGCAATTTAAAAGGGGGCAAAAGGTTTGAGCAAATGTGTCGCAAAGCAAAATATGTGAGTAGACAGTAAGCACCCGAGAAGGACTCTCAATGTGTCTAGTCATTTGGGAAATGTAAAACAATGCCACAGTGCAGTACCACTTCACACCCGCTAGAATGGCTAAAATTTAAAAGGCTCACTACACCAAGTGTTAGCAAGAATATGGAGCAACTATCACATATTCCTGTTGGGAATTTAAAATGGTACTGCCACTTTGGAAAACTGTTATAGTTAAAGATATTCCTATCCATTAATTACCCTCCTTGGCATTTACACAAGAGCAATGAAAACATGTCCACACAAAGACTTGTACACAATGTTCAAAACAGCTTTGTTCATAAAAGCCCCTAACTGAAAATAACCAAAAAGGTACATTAGCAAGGGAATTATACACGCAATACATGTTTGTTAGAACATTTAGAAAACATAAATATGCAAAGTGAAAAAGTCGAAGCTCTTGGTTTCCTGACACTAACCCTGTTATGTTTATGGTGCAGAGCTTTTAGAGTTTCTCCCCATTTTGCCTGCATTTAATGTAGTCGTTAGGTTGGCCTCTAGCCAAGTCGCACTGCACCCCCTCGGAAAATTCCACTGGGGTTCTGAGCCAATCTTCCAGCTTAAAATACAGTGAGGCCAGGTGCGGTGGCTCATGCCTGTAATCCCATCACTTTGGAAGGTGGAGGCAGGAGGATCAGGAGGTCAGGAGATCGAGACCATGCTGGCTAACACGGTGAAACCCTGTCTCTACTAAAAATACAAAAAATTAGCTGGGCATGGTGGCAGGTGCCTGTAGTCCCAGCTACTCAGGAGGCTGAGGCAGGACAATCTCTGAACTTCGGAGGCGGAGGTTGCAGTGAGCAGAGATCATGCCACTGCATTCCAGCTTGGCCACAGAGTGAGATTCTGTCTGAAAAAAAAAAAAAAAATACAGTGAATGGATTTGCCTGGGAATGTGCCATCCTTCATGAGACACGGCAAGGCCTGGGCATCAGGCCAAGAGTTCTGGGATCGAGGGTCCCTGTCCTGTCTGTCTCTGCCAGCCTTGCAGACCTCCTACAGCCAACCTAGCTGGGCCCACCGCAGGTGAGTTGCATTCTTTGGACTGGAGTTTGAGAGAATGCGCTTCTTGCTTTGGAGTGCCCTCTCGTGGCAATATTTCAAACTGCAAGCGCAGTTGCTAGTGGGCTGGATAATGCACCCACAGGGCTTGGGTTGGTTGGGATGGAGATTTGTTTTGAGGACTGGAGCAGGCTTGTCCTGAACCTCAAACTGAAAGGGCCGAAGGGCAGCTCCCTTTCCTGGAGCAAACTTTTGTGCTGAGAGAGCAGAAATCTCCCATTGGAAGAGATTTGCAGTGTCTCCCCAGCTCTTGTCTGGTGAGCTCCTGGAAACCATGCTTGTGAATATGACCTCACTTTCCCGGCCACATGGATGGGACCAAAGATGGGCACCTGGCAAGTCTGGAAAGAGACAGAGATATTGAGGCACTAACTGGATAGCTGGATTTATAAGAAAGAACAGAGTAGTCACTGGGCAGCCATCTTCTGTCCTCCACGTGGGCTAAGAGAAAAAGCTGCTCTGCTGAGAAAGAGAAATGGACCAAATTTTCAGGAAGAAGCCAGCATGAGGGACAGAGAGAATCCTTTCTGTGTTCTCATTTCTAGACTGTCCCGAGGCCTGGCTGCCTCCAACTTTTGGGCCTGAGATGCTCCTTGGCCTTATAGCTTATGCCTTATTATATCTGAAGCTACCCAGAGTCCAAAGGAATTCATTTTTGCTGGCTGCTTCTAATGCTTCTCATTCATTCACTCATTCATTTATTCGCCCATCAAATATTTATTCACATTTTTTACATGCCAAATGCTGCTAGAGAACCCAAGGAGAGAGCAGTGAGAAAATAGGAAACCTTTGCTCTCATGGAAGGGAGATGAACATTAAACAGTTACGTACATACTATGTCGGGTGCTGTGAAGACTGTGGAGTGAAGTGGGGGGAGGAAGGAGAGTGAATGTTGGAGAGGGGGGCTGCCACTTTAAACAGTGTGGTCAAGAAGGGCTTCTGTGCTAAGGTGGGATTTGGAACCTGAAGGAATTAACGAAGCACCAGAGCCAGGCAGCAATGTGGGAAAGAGCACTGGACAAGAGAACAGGCAGTGCAAAGGCCCTGGGGCAGGAGGTGTTTGCAGAGCACCGAGGAGGAAGGGTGTGCAACCAGAGGAGTGAGTGAGGGTTACAGATGGGGCCAGAAGGGCGGAGGGAGCTTGAGGGAGGCAGGCTGTATATGGGGAAGGAGGGTATGCAGGGCCTGTGGGCATTCAAAAAGACTTGGGCTTTTGCTCAAAATGACATATAAAACAAATAGAAAGTTTAAAGTTAGTGATATAATCTTACTGTATGTTCTAAAGATAATCACACATTGGTGTTCATTTTGGGAGCCTGGGTAGATCAGTTTGAGATCCTAAAACTGCAGAAAGTCCACAGAGCTGGTGGGTAACCCCTCTACAGTGTGAAGGTCTGGGTTCTTGGCAGGAGTTGGGGTGTATTTGTAGGAAGAATGGGGGCTCACCACAAAACATGCTGGGCTTGGGTACCAGCCACTTGAAATCTCTAGGTGTTTGACCATTCGAGTTCTCTTTTGGGAATTTCCACCATTCTTCTCCCTTGAGACTGAGAACTAAAAGATGAGTCCAGTCTGCTCTACTCTTGCTCGGAAGGAGAGACCCCCAGAGGGAAGTGTGGGGTGGTGGGGAGGGGGAGGCCTGCAGTGCAGTGGTCTGAGGCCTGGGGCTCACGTCCAGGCAGCAAAAGACAGGTCAGGAACCCGCCTTAGTATCTGTGTGTTAAACAACTAGGAACCTTCCTCGAGGTGACAATATAAATCCTCTTTCCCATTTCATTGTCCCACTTTTAACACAGACATGCATATTAATAGTATTTTACTGTAAGAAAAGCTACAGTCCAAATGCCACTACAAATGGCAACAGAGACTAAGGAGGTCTCAGCCCACGTGGGGAAGTTAGACAACTTCCTGTCCTGTGTAGAGGAAGGGAGGGATCTGAGGTGCTGTGGGCTGGGGGTCCCGTAGGGCCAGGCCTTCTGGTTTTGAAGAGAGGTCAAATCTCTGGACAGTCTTACATTAAAACAACATCAACCACCACCACCACAACGGCACCATGGGTAACCCAGCCTGGGAGAGGTCTAGCCCGCAGGCCACCAGACCTGGCTCCAGTCCTCGGGAAGAAAGGCTCTCCTCCCCACCCAGCATCAGTTTTTCCAATTGATGGCCACGGGTGCCAGGCCTGTGTCCTCCCCAATGACTCACCTTTTTCTCCTTTGCACTGTTTCCCTTGGTCTGTTCCCTGCCATCCCAGACAGTAAGGCAGAGCACCCACTGGTCTGTGGGATGACATCTCAGGGCCCCACAATGGCGTTCATAGAGCCTGTATCAAAATGAAGTTCATTCATTCATTCAACATGCAAATACTTATTTACATGTTCTACACAGCAATCACTGTTGAGACCCAAAGCCAAGTTACTGAAGCCTGAGTCAGGAGCCTTTCCATGAGAATTGTGTGAAATACTGTAGATGTTGGGTATAAGGTGACCCAGAATATTCCATGACGTCCATTTCCCCACTTTTGACATCTATAAAAGACGCCATCACTGGAAAATTAATCCCAAGCCCAAGGCCTTATTTATGCAACATTAGAATAGCTCCTCTTCAAGTGCTTGTGATCTCACTGCGTAAACCCTCATTGTGATGCTTTAAAAGTCGTAGTTAAATCTCATTACCTGCTGTCCAGTCCTTGCACAGTGAGGCTGCACTCCCAGGAATAACGACGAAACTCCCTCCTACCAGCTTTGCCAGGTGATGCCAACGTGCATCTGAAACCAGCATGGATTGGGAGTCTCACAGTCCTCTGTTGCACAAAAAATGAGAGGCCACCCCAGAGAATGGAATACTTCGTAAGTGCCCAAGTAGGAAGAGACTCTTTTCCATGGAATATAGTTTGGGGGGGATCCTCCTTTCAGTCTCCACTGGCAGTGAGGGAGAAGACCAGGGGTCTGAAATTACATCCAACTGGAATCATGGGTGCAGCTTTGGAAGGTGGGACAGGCCTGGTCAGAGTCCCTCTAAAATTCACTTTGGGCAAGTGCCACACAGGACCCAGGTCCCCTAAGTGCCACCACCGGGTGCCCTGTCTCTCTACTTGATTCATTCCTGCTACCTCAAGTTTCTGCCTCCTAAAACTTGGCACCCACCTTGTCCCTGCCAGCCCCCTCTTGCAGGAAATGCGTCGATTCTGACTCTTTCTTGCCTGATTTGGGCCAAGGCTAACACCTAACACTCTGACCAGTTCTGCCTCACCTTCCAAAGCCGTGCCATGGTACCAGCTGGATATAACTTCAGATCCCTGATCTTCTCTCTCTGCTAGTCCAGCTCTGCTTTACACTCTCCGGGTGCTGTTATCTCTGTGGTTGCTTTTCCGTATCTCTGCAAACTCGCCCACTTCTGGGGTGAACCGGATCTTAGCTTAGTTCCCAGGACTATGTGTAGCTGATGTGGCTGGGTCATGTGACACCCTGGCATGTTATCACCATGTGTACCTCGACATGAGAACACGCAGCAGGCTATGTCATTTGTTAGCCACGATGAGCCAACAGTATCTCACCTTCCCTCTCTCTTTCCTGTTCTCCTTTCTCCCTCCTTGTTCCTCTTCCTCCCATCTTATATTTTCACATCGGTCACATGGTACACTGGTTTGCTATAGCCACGATAATGTTGTGTAATAAACTATCCCAAACATAGTGGCTTAAAACAATTGTTTTTGTTTTTGTTTTCTTTAGGGTCAGGAGGCGGAGCTCTGTTGATCTAGGCTGGGTTTGGCTGGGTGGCTGTTTCCAGCTGTGGCAGCTACGGCAGCTTTGATGTCCACTGCTAGCCTGTGGTGTGGGTCAGCTGGGGTGACTTTGCTTCACGTGTGTTCATTCTGGATCCCAGCCTGATGGATGGCAGCTGTCCAGGGGGAAGTCCTTTTTATGGTGATAGCTGAAACATACGAGACCTCTTAAGGCCGGAACTGGCAGACTGTCACTTTCAGTTGGTCAAAACAAGTCACATCATTAAGCCCAAGTTCAAGGGATGGGGAACTACTCTGCCCAGAATGAGGCCCTGCAAGGCTGTGAGTCAGGGAGTGGTGAAGAACTGGGGCTAGGGATTCACTCAACCACCTGTCAGCAGTCAGGAAGTTCTCCCACAGTGTATTTTACTTGCTGATGTGTATATTCTTGAGGTTTTGAATACACACATGGGAGCATTTAAAACTACTGTCAGAAAGGACTTCTTTAACTTGATTTCCTGAAGGGATTGGGTTCAGCTAGGTAAGCACATAGGGCCAAGCTGCGTGTGTTTCTTGAAGACAATAGAAGAGCTTTTTCTGAAAAGAACACCCTAAGCCCTGAGTCCAGCTTTTAGGATCAGGACTCATGGCTCCATCACTGCGGACTTGAAACATCGACCAGCACAGCCACTAGAGTTCAGCTGCTGGGGGAGGCCAAGGAAGGGGCTGCTGGGCCAGAGCAGAGCTTTCCATTCATCTGCAAGACTGTGGGGACAAGGCTAATTGCAAACCTGTGCTAAGAGCGGGCCACACGTTATCACATTTAATGCTCACCACAGCCCAATAAAGTGGGTATTTTTAAAACCCACAAAATGGAGCACTTACGTTCTTGCAATTATAATACCTCTCTCTGGGTAATTACTTGAATGGAGTCTTGTCAAGTGTGATGCCGTCCATTTCCCAGCATTGCAGGAAAATTCTGAAACACAGGTCAAGTGCCCTCACCTTCGAGTTATATGAAGAAGCTTGCTTCATAGAAAAGCCAGTGTGATGAGAATACCACTCTTACGTGTGCAGACAATGCCTCCGAGACAGTCTGCAAGATCCTCTCAACTGTCCGCTTTGCAACCTGGAGGATGGGCTACTCCTGGGTTTCCCCGATCCACTTACTGAACTCAGTCCTGGGTTTACAGGGGATACTCTGCAGCCTGGGCCAGGCTGAAGAACCCCCAGGCCTCAAGGTGCCACTTTGGATATCTGACAACTAAGTAGGACTGTCCACTTCTCAGCTACCTTTGGCCCACAGCTAACTCGAGGGTCCACACCAAGAAGCTTTGGTGACTGGGGAGGGAAGGGGTGAGGTGGGGGTGAGCAGGGCTGGCAGGGGGAAGCGCTCATCTCTCCCCTGCTCTTCTCCATTGTCTTATCTGACCCATTCCCTTTACACCACTGGGAAGGGGCTCCCTGCCGCTCAGCCCTTTGCCCTGTGCCCCCTCTCCTCTCCATTCCAATTCTCCTACTGTGGCAGAGTGACACTTCTTCTACTGAGGAAACGGAGGCCCCAGCCACCTCCCAAGGCCAGGAAGGACTTCATGGCTGAGCTGAATTTGAACTCAGGGCTCCAGGATCCAGACCACACATTCTCCCCCCCGCATACCACATTTCTGTTAGCATACTGTAGTACTTCTCACTCAAATCACGTGCCACTGGAGTTCCGCTGCCGGTGGAGGCCAGATGCAGATTCGGATCCAGCAGGTCTGCGGTGGGGCCTGGGATTCTGCATTGCCAGCAAGCTCTCAAGTGATGCTGACGCTGCTGGTCCCTGAACCAAACTTTATGTTGCAAGTGCATAGCGTTTTATTAAAAAAAAAAAACCAAAATATCTCACGTATTTTTTATTTCTCTTGATCCTAGCTGCAATCCAGCAAGGCTGTCAGGGCAGGAGCTGATGCCCTGGGTGGAGGGGAGAGGAGGATGAAGGCTAGAGAGTTGCTATGGCAAGTGTGCGCTCCCCTGGGTAGCAGGTAGGCAGCATCAGGGAAACTCAGCCCCCGATTCGGATTATGAACCCCTTGCCCGGGGCATCATACTGCTCACCTGCAAAGAAGCAAAGAGTCTCCAGCCTGCCAGCATGGCCCTCCAGCGGCTGGAAGCCACCCGATGTGTTTAATGTCACCCACATCCCTGCGTCTGAGAGCAGCTTTGAAATTGTGGTGACTGTCCTATTATTCTGAGGTCCCATTGTTCCTGCCCTAGTGAGGTGCCCCAGTAAAGCAAAACACTTTGGAAAAGTCGCGTGTGTCTGTAGGTGGAGAGCACATGCGTCCCAGAGGGCAAAGCTCGCTGTTTTCTTGTGCTGGATCAAATATGCTTTGTGGGCTGTCCTTGGCAGTGAAAATGGGCCATATAAATTATACATTGAAATAATAGAGGCTGCTTCAATCTGCTGGAAGGTCTACAAAGGTGGAGATGACAAACTTCTTTGTCGGTGAACTGTGGGCTGTGCCGAGGGCACCCAGAGAATTCAAGACGGGAGGGACATGGAGGCCAAGCGTTCAACCTCCAGGTTTCTAGTCAGCAAGGACACGTGCTTTCATCTGTGTTTAAGCTTGCTGGCATTTAACAAAGGACTAACATGCTCAGGGTTTCAGGTCTTGGGTATGAAAAGAAGAATGAAAAGCCGTCTAATCAATGAGTGACAGTGTTAGCTCTGGTGAATCTGAGAATGTCCAGGGTGGGGGATGGAGCTGAGGGTCTGAACACCTAGCTCCTCTGTTGAACAGCTAAGGAAACAGAGGCCCATAGACAGGGACATTTGACTGAGGTCGCTCATTTATGATAGGCAGTGATGGGGCCAGAGAGTGGGCTTCTGAACTGTAGTCTCAAGTTCGTCACCTGGCTTCACCTCTGAGCCTTCTCCTGGACCAGCTCTTGTCTGACTTTTCTTAAGCAGGTCAGAGGGGCTCTGGATTTAAAACAGATGACAGCAGGGAAGCATACTGGAGATTCTTGGAGAGAAAGGCTCATTCAGGGGGTACACATGGAAAGACATCAGAAAAAGACACATGCCTGCAGGTTGTCTCCCTGTGTGGGGGACCTTTCCTTGGGCCACTATTGGATTTGACCCAAGGAAAGAACATCCCAACCTGCATTTCAGTCTGCCTTGCGCTATTTGTCTCCTCCTCTCAATAAATGCTTGTCAATCAAATGAGGAGGATGAGCTGTGTTTACAGGTCATTCTCAGGGTTCTCATTTTCTTTGTCGACAAACCTGATTGGATGCCTCTCTCCACAAGTCAGGTCCTATACCAGGCATTGGCTATCTTTAAATTGGAATATCCATTTTCTTATTGTTGAGCTTTACATATTTTAAATACAAATCCTTTGTCAGATGCATGATTTTCTTTCTCTCTCTCTCTCTCTTTTTTTTTTAAGATAGAGTCTCGCTCTGTTGCCCAGGCTGGAGCGCAATGATGTGATCTCAGCTCACTGCAACCTCTGCCTCCTGGGTTCAAGCAATCCTCCTGCCTCAGCCTCCTGAGTAGCTGGGACTACAGGCACACACCAACACGCGCAGCTAATTTTTGTATTTTTAGTAGAGATGGGTTTCACCATGTTGGCCCGGCTGGTCTCAAACTCCTGACCTCAGGTGACCTACTCTCCTCAGCCTCCCAAGGTGTTGGGATTACAGGAGTGAGTCAACGTGCCTGACCAGATGCATAGTTTTCAAATATTCCTTCCCAGTCTAAAGCTGCCTCAACATCCTTGCCCAGGCTGCAGTGGCACGATAACTCACTATAGCCTGGAACTCCTGAGCTCAAGCAATCCTCCTACTTCAGTCTCCCAAGAAGCTGGGACTACAGGTGCACACCAGCATACCTGGATGATTTTTATTATTTTTTATTTGCAGAGACAGGGTCTCAGTATGTTGCCCAAGTTGGTCTCAAGCTCCTGGCCTCAAGCTTCCTTTTGCCTGGGACTCCCAAAGTGCTGGGATTACAGATGTGAGCCACCATGCCTGGACCTTAATATTCTCTTAACAGTGTCTTTCATGAGCAAAACTTAATTTTGATAAGATCCAATTTATCAATTTTTAATTTTATGGATAGTGTTTTTGGTGCCATTTCTGAGAACTCATTACTAAATTCAAAGTCATGTAGATGTTCTCTGGCCTTTTCTTCTAACAGTTTGATAATTATACATGATAATTTTATGGGGACTTTGTGTTTCATGTAAGGAATGAGGTTTAGGCTCCCTCTTCTGCATATGGATGTTCAATGGTACGGTAAGTCTTCACTTAATACTGTTGATAGGCTCTTGGAGATTGCGACTTTAAGTGAAATGGCAAAACAACGTATAATGAAACAAATTTCACCATAAGCTAATTGATATAAAGAAGAATTAAATTTCTATGGCATATTTCTTATCACAAAAACATCACCAAGCTTCTAAATAAAGATCAAAGCACTTCTAATATTACACATGGAAATACATGTGAGTTATATGTACATTTAAGAAAGATTAGTAAAAATAAGCAGAACTATTTGCCTCCTTATTTTAGTTCAGGGTGGTGATTGGCTGGAGCCTATCCCAATAGCTCAGGGTGCTAAGCGGGGGACTGACCTTGGACAGGAGACTATTCTGTCATGTGTACACTCACTCTCACACACACACACACACACACACACACACACACACACACACACACACTGGCATAGGGACAATATAGACATATCAGTTCACCTAAGGTGCACATCTTGGGATGTCGGAGGAAACTGGAGTACCTGGAGAAAACTCAAGCACACGTGAGGAGACTGCGCAAACTCTACAGTGGCCCCAGCTGGAAGTGACTTTTTTTTTTCTATCAATGTAACAAAGCAATGTTGAAGGAAACAATGTTATTTGAGGACCTGCTGCTTGTACACAATTGGGTAAAAGACTATGTTTTTTCCATTTAATTGTTTTTGCAACTTTGTCAAAAACTAATAAGCCTTATCTATGTGGGTCTATTTCTGTATCTCCATTCTTTTCCATAGATCTGTGTGTCTATCCCTTTGCTAATACCACACTGACTTAATCACTATAGCTTTACAGTAAGTCTTAAAATTACAGTGTATGATTCCTACAACTTTATTCTTTTTTTTCAAAATTATATTAGCTCTTCTCATTCTTTTGCCCTTCCATACACACTTATGTCTATATCTCAAAAAAAAAAATCCTGCTAGGACTTCGATTGGTACTATATTAAATTGATAGATTAATCTAGAGAGAATTGGCATCTTTACTGTGTTGAGTCTTCTAATCCATGAAAATAGTATGTCCTGTACTTATTTAAATCTTTGGTTTCTTTAATTGGCATTTTGTAGTTTTCAGCTTAGAGATCTGGTACTTTTTTTTTTTTTTTTAGATTTATACATAAGTATTTCAGTTTTTGAAGCTATTGGAAATAGTATTAAGTTTTTGTTTCCAACTATATATTTCTAGTGTATGGAAATACAATGGATTTTTATGTATTGACCTTGTATGCTATGACCTTGTAAAATTTATTAGTTTGGGGAATGTTGTGGTTTTTTTTTTGTGACTTTCTACATAGAGAATAATACTTCATATTTTTCACATGTGGTTTTTGCCTCATAGCTATCTCTATTAGGGGACCCTAAATAACAGTAGCTTAAAAACCATAGTAGTTTATTCCTACTCGGTGCTTCTCTGCCATGGGCACATGCACCTTCTCATCCCCAGGGTACTGACTCCACCTGCAGGTCTGAGTTGGCTCTGCACTTACGTCTGCATTCCGGTAGGGACAGGTAAGCCCTGGAAATTCTGCTCACATCTAACTGCAAATGATGCTGGGAAATTGGATCTTTATTCTGGACAGTCATTATCTGTCTCCAGCCTCCACCTTAAAATAGGAAGGGGCAACAATTACCAGGCTGTGCCACAACAATGAAGTTCAAGAAATGTCTCATTTCTTTATTTTTAAAATCAAATTAGATATGGCTCAGAGCTGCCACTGTCAAGGTTTGGGACTGGCTATCAGTCATCATAGGACTTTCTCCAGCACTCTCCACTCTGTCCAGAACAACATGGGGACCAACTGGTCTCATGGACTCTGTTGCTCAGTGCCACTAACAAGGGCAGATCCTTCATTCTCTGAGGGGCACTGTGGCTCCAAAGAGGGACAAAAGGTGCCCCTCCCTGAAGGCTCAGCCACAGGGGCATATGCTTCTTCTGTGAAGGCTGTTGCCTTCATAGTATGGCCTCCACTGCGTCTTCCCAGCTACCTCTCATCCAGGACCCAGGGTTTTAGGGCACTTCATGGCAATAGGGCTAATTTCTCACTCTTGAAGAACACTCCAAATCTTGGTAAAATTCACACTTAATAATAATCTTAAAAATACATATCTATGGCTGGGTGCGGTGGCTCACACCTGTAATCCTAGCACTTTGGGAGGCTGAGGCAGCAGATCACAAGGTCAGAAGCCTGGCCAACATGCTAAAACCTGTTTCTACTAAAAATACAAAAATTAGCTAGGAGTGGTAGTGCACACCTGGAATCCCAGCTACTCAGGAGGCTGAGGCAGGAGAATTGCTTGAACCCAGGAGGCAGAGGTTTCAGTGAGCTGAGATCATGCCACTGCACTCCAGCATGGGTGACAGAGCGAGACTTTGTCTCAAAAAAAAAAAAAAAAATCTGTTTAAAATAGTCTTGTAGAAAATACATCCAGGGGAGCCTCAAGGAACCTACACAACCTATGACATTTGACAAAAAAGCCCAAATATGGTTAGGATTAATATTTAGAAAGTTGGTGTCTCAGTTAGGGTCTTGGCAAGAAACAGATGGCAGAGTCAATCTGGGACACTTCAGGAGAATTTAATGACGGGAACATTACAGAGGCGAGGATAGGTGTCGGGGAGCCACAAAGACCGTGAATACTTTCTGGGTGGTAACATCAGGGAGCCTGGGGGGGGGATTTGGAGAGGGACAGAGCTGTGAGGAGGGGGCTTCAGGCCTTCAGCCGCTCACAGAGAAGGTGCTGGAAAAACACAATACCCTGACAACATGCTCCTTCCTCCTCTTGTCCCCTCTCAGTGTTCCTCCTTCCCTCCTCCTGTCCCCCTCTCAGTGTTCCTCCTCCCTCCTTAGCTGAAGCCAACAGGAAGTTAGAGCCCACAGGGCCTCCCAGTGCAGTTCCTGGGAGTCAACCCCTGTAGACAGAGATGGCACAGAGTGGGTTGGGAGGGGCCTGTGGAGGCATCCAACACAGTGGGCGAGGGAAGACAAGGACAGAAGACAATAATGGCCAAGATGTCCACAGGGCTAGCTCTGTGCCAGGAATTATTCTAAGGCCTTTCAGAGGATAACTCACCTAATCCACTCAGGCCACAAGCAAAGGACACACAGAGTGAGGTGGATTCAGAGGCATTCCAGGGAACCTTTTTTTATGAGCTAGGGTCTCACTGTCACCCAGGCTGAAGTGCAGTGGTACAATCACAGCTCACTATAGCCCCAACCTTCTGGGCTCAAGTGATCCTCTCACCTCAGTCTCCTGAGTCACTGGGACTACAGGTGTATACCACTATGCCTGGTTAATTTTTTCTACTTTTTTTTTTTTTTTTGTAAAGATAGGGTCTCACTATGTTGCCCAGGCTGGTCTTGAACTCTTGGGCCCAAATGATCCTCCCACCTTGGCCTCCCCAAGTGCTGGCATTACAGGTGCAATCCACCACACCTGGCCCAGAGAACTTCTGATTGAAAAGATGAGGAAGAGCTTCCCGAGGGGAGGTGGTTTTGAGCTGGGCCCCATGGAGGGAGTGGCTTGAAGAGGAAACACTTATTTGAAAGGCCCAGCAAACAATATCCCCTGGATTAAAGTGACCATTCATCTCATGAACCAACAACGGTGAGTAGCATTCGTGTGTGCTAGGAGGGAGCAACTGTGCGAGGTAGGACATGTTTGCATGTTTAGACAGGATTAGGGTAAGAAGGAAGTGAGTGCCATTCTGCAACTGCTGCAGCCAGCTGACTGTAAGTAGGAACTTAAAGAAGGCCAGGCCAGCAGAAGGAGGACTTACCGCTCATTAACACCAAGGGTGGCCATCATTATTAAGCTCCCTGTGTGCCATTGAGTTTATGCCCATTCCCTCTAATAATCACCAGAATTCTGCAAGGTAAGCATTATTGTTTCTTTTTTTATAGATGAGGAACTGAGAGATTAAGTAACTTGTCCAAGGTCACACAGCTAATAGGTGACAAAACTGAGACTAAATTCCAAAGGCAGTGAGCTTCCTATTATACTATATCCCCCTCCACATTTAAAAAAGAGCCATAAAACACAGAAAAGTGTAGAAGACTGGAACAGACCATGTGCAGAAAGATGGGTGATGTGGCTTAACTGTCTCCATCCGAATCTCATCATGAGTTGTAATCCCCCTAATTCCCATGTGTTGAGGGTGGGACCTGGTGGGAGGTGATCGGATCATGGGAGTGGTTCCCCCATGCTGTTCTCATGATAGCGAGTGAGTTCTCATGAGATCTGATGGTTTTTGAAAAAAATTATTGTTATACTTTAAGTTCTGGGATACATGTGCAGAATGTGCAGGTTTGTTACATAGGTATACACATGCCATGGTGATTTGTTGCACCCATCAATCTGTTATCTACATTAGGTATTTCTCCTAATGCTATTTCTCTCCTAGCTCCCTACCCCCCAACAGGCCCCAGTGTGTGATGTTCCCCTCCCTGTGTCCATGTGTTCTCATTGTTCAACACCCACTTATGAGTGAGAACATATGGTGTTTGGTTTTCTGTTCTTGTGTCAGTTTGCTAAGAATGATGGTTTCCAGCCTCATCCATGTCCCTGCAAAGGACATGAACTCATCCTTTTTTATGGCTGCATAGTATTCCATGGTGTACATGTGCCACATTTTCTTTATCCAGTCTATCATTGATGGGCATTTGGGTTGGTTTCAAGTCTTTGCTATTGTGAGTAGTGTTGCAATAAACACACATGTGCATGTGTCTTTATAGTAGAGTGATTTATAATCCTTTGGGTATATACCCAGTAATGGGATTTTGGGTCAAATGGTATTTCTGGTTTTAGATCTTGAGGAATCGCCACACTGTCTCCCACCATGATTGAACTAATTTATACTCCCACCAAGAGTGTAAAAGTGTTCCTATTTCTCCACATCCTCTCCAGCATTTGTTCTTTTCTGACTTTTTAATGATTGCCATTCTAACTGGCATGGGATGGCATCTCATTGTAGTTTTGATTTGCATTTATCTAATGACCAGTGATAATGAGCTTTTTTTAATATGTTTGTTGGCCACATAAATGTCTTCTTTTGAGAAGTGTCTGTTCATATCCTTTGCCCACTTTTTATGGAGTTGTTTGTTATTGTCTTGTAAATTTGTTTAAGTCCCTTGTAGATTCTGGATATTAGCCCTTTGTCAGATGGATAAATTGCAAATTTTTTCTCCCTTTCTGTAAGTTGTCTGTTCACTCAGATGATAGTTTCTTTTGCTTTGCAGAAGCTCTTTAGTTTAACTATATCCCATTTGTCAATTTCGGCTTTTGTTGTCATTGCTTTTGGTGTTTTATTCATGAAACCTTGGCCCAGGCCTATGTCCTGAATGGTATTGCCTAGGTTTTTTCTATGGTTTTTATGGTTTTAGGTCCATTTAAGTCTTTAATCCATCTTAAGTTAATTTTTGTATAAGGTGTAAGAAAGGGGTCCAGTTTCAGTTTTCTGCATATGGCTAGCCAGTTTTCCCAACACCATTTATTAAGTAGGAAATTCTTTCCCCATTGCTTGTTTTTGTCAGGTTTGTCAAATATCAGAAAGCTGTAGATGTAAGGTGTTATTTCTGAAGCTTCTGTTCTGTTTCATTGGTCTACATATCTGTTGTGGTGCCAGTAACATGCTGTAGCCTTGTGGTTTAAAGTCAGGTAGCATCGTGCCTTCACCTTGTTCTTTTTGCTTAGGATTGTTTTGGCTATATGGGCTCTTTTTTGGTTCCGTAAGAAATTTAAAGTAGTTTTTTCTAATTTTGTGAAGAAAGTCAATGGCAGCTTGATGGGGATAGTATTGAATCTATAAATTACTTTGGGAAGTATGGCCATTTTCATGATATTCATTCTTCCTATCCATGAGCATGGGATGTTTTTCCATTTGTTTGTGTCCTGTCTTATTTTCTTGAACAGTGGTTTGTAGTTCTCCTTAAAGAAATCTTTCACACCCCTTGTAAGTTGTATTCCTAGGTATTTAATTCTCTTTGTAGCAATTGTGAATGGGTGTTCACTCATAATTTGGCTCTCTGCTTGTCTGTTATTGATGTATAGGAATGCTTGTGATTTTTTCACATTGATTTTGTATCCTGAGACTTTGCCGAAGTTGTTTATCAGCTTAAGGAGATTTGGGACTGAGAAGATGGGTTTTCTAAATATACAATCATGTCATCTGCAGAGACAATTTGACTTCCTCTCTTCCTATTTGAATATGCTTTCTTTCTCTTACCTGATTGCCCTGGCCAAAACTTCCAATACTATGTTGAATAGCAGTGGTGAGGGAGGGCATCCTTGTCTTGTGCCAGTTCTCAAGGGAATGCTTCCAGCTTTTGCCCATTCAGTATGATATTGGCTGTGGGTTTGTCATAAATAGCTCTTATTATTTTGAGATATGTTCCATCAATACCTAGTTTATTGAGAGTTTTTAGCATGAAGGGGTGTCTGAATTTTATCAAAGGCCTTTTCTGCATCTATTGAGCTAATCGTGTGATTTTTATCATTGGTTCTGTTTATGTGATGGATTATGTTTATCGATTTGCATATATTGAACCAGCCTTGCATCCCAGGGATGACGTTAATTTGATTGTGGTAGATAAGCTTTTTGATGTGTTGCTGAATTTAGGTTGCCAGTATTTTATTGAAGACTTTCACATCAATGTTCATCAGGGATCACTGCTGGGACCCATGTTTTAAACAATTGTCCGGTGAAACAGGGGATGTGAATTTAAATTTAGCTGAGAGGGCAAATGAATAATTTTGAAGTGGACCTAAAAAAAGTCAAACTCATACAAATGGAGAGAAAAGAATGGTTACTAGGGGTTGGGGATGGGAGAAATAGGTAGGATATAAATTTGCAGTTAGTTCCAAGATGAGTAAGTTCTGGAGACTTAATATACAGCACAGTGACTATGGTTCATTTATACCTGAAATTTGCTAAGGGAGTTGATATGGTTTGACTGTGTTCCCACCCAAATCTCATATTGTTGTTCTCATAATTCCCACATGTTGTGGGAGGGACCAAGTGGGAGGGACCCAGTGGGAGGTAACTGAATCTTTGGAGCAGTTACCTCCATGCTGTTCTCGCGATAGTGAGTTCTCACAAGACCTGATGGTTTTATAAGGAGCTTTCCCCCCACGTTCATTCTGCCCTTATCCTTGTTGTTGCTTTGTGAAGAAAGACCTGTTTCCTTCCTCTTCTGCCATGATTGTAAGTTTCCCGAGGCTGATTGTAAGTTTCCCAGCCCATGGAACTGTGAGTCAATTAAACCTCTTTCCTTTATAAATTACCCAGTCTTAGGTATGTCCTTGTAGCAGCATGAGAACAGACTAATACAGTAAATTGGTACCAGGAGTGGAGTGCTGATGTCAAGATACTAAAAAGTGTGGACACAACTTTGGAATTGCATAACAGGCAGAGGTTGGAACAGTTTTGAGGGCTCAGAATAACATAGGAAAATTTGGGAAAGTTTGGAACTTCTTAGAGACTTGTTAAATGGCTTTGACCAAAATGCTGATAGTGATATGGACAATAAAGTTCAGGCTGAGATGGTCTTGGATGGAGATGGGAAACTTGTTGGAACTGAAGTAAAGATAACTCTTGCTATGCAAAGAGACTGGTGGCATTTTGCACCTACCCCTGAGATTTGTGGAACTTTGAACTTGAAAGAGATGACTTAGGTTACCTGGTGGAAGAAATTTCTAAATGGCAAAGCATTCAAGAGGGAGCAGAGCATAAAAGTTTGGAAAATTTGCAACCTGACAATGTGGTAGAAAACAAAAACCCATTTTACTGGGAGAAATTCAAGCCTGCTGCAGAAATTTGCAAAAGTAATGAGGAGCCCAATGTTAATCACCAAGACAATGGGGAAAATATCTCCAGGGCCTGTCAGAGACCTACATGGAAGCCCCCTCCTATCACAGGTCTGGAGGCCTATGAGGGAAAAATGCTTTCATGGACCAGGCCCAGGGCCCCGCTGCTTTGTGCAGCCTCAGGACATGGTACCCTGCATCACAGCTGCTTCAGCTCCAGCTTGGCTAAAGGGGCCAAGTACAGCTCTAGCCATTGCTTCAGAGGGTGGAAGCCTTAGGCCTTGGCAGCTTTCATGTGGTGTTCATCCTGCAGGGGCACAGGAGACAAGAATTGAGGTTTGGGAACCTCTGCCTAGATTTCAGAGGATGTATGGAAGTACCTGAATGTCCAGGTAGAAGTTTGCTGCAGGGATGGAGCCCTCATGAAGAATCTCTGCTAGAGCAGTGTGAAGTACAATGTGAGATTGGAGTCCCTACAGACAGTCCCACTGGGACACTGCTTAGTGGAGCTGTGAGAAGAGGGCCACCATCCTCCAGACACCAGAATGTAGATTCACTAACAGTTTGCACTGTGTGCCTCAAAAAGCTGCAGGCACTCAATGCCAGCCCATTAAATCAGCTGGGAGGAGGGCTGTACCCTGCAAAGCCATGGAGCAGAGCTGCCCAAGGCTGTGGAAGTCCACCTCTTGCATCAGAATGACCTGGATGTAAGACATGGAGTCAAAAGAGATCTTTTTCAAACTTTAAGGTTTAATGACTGCCCTATTAATTACAGACCTGCATGGGGCCTGTAGCTTTTTGTTTTGGCCAATTTCTCCCATTTGGAATGGCTGTATTTACCCAATGCCTTTACCCCCATTGTGTCTAGGAAGTAACTAACTTGCTTTTGGTTTTACAGGCTCACAGGAGGAAGAAACTTACCTTGTCTCAGATGAGACTTTGGACTTGGAGTTTTGAGTTAATATTGCAATGAGTTAAGACTTTGGGGCACTGTTGGGAAGGCATGATTGTATTTAGAAATGTGAGAACATGAGATTTGGGAGGGGCCTGGGCAGAATGACATGGTTTGGCTGCGTCCCCACCCAAATCTCATCTTGAATTGTAGTTCTCATAATCCCATATGTTGGGGGAGGGACCCAGTGAAAGGTAATTGAATCATGGGGCCGGTTACCTCCATGCTGTTCTCATTATAGTGAGTTCTCACAAGATCTTGTAAGGGGCTTTTCCCCATTCCCCTTTGCTCTGCACTTCTCCATGCTGCTACCATGTGAAGAAGGTTGTATTTACTTCCCCTTCTGCCATGATTGTAAGTTTCCTGAGGCTGCCCCCATCCTGCAGAACTGAGTCAATTAAACCTCTTTCCTTAATAAATTACCCGGTCTCAGGTATATCCTTATAGGAGTGTGAGAATAGACTAATATAGGAGTAGACACACACACACACACACACACACACACACACACACACAAAGGTGATATATATCTTAATTAGCTTGATTGTGTCATTTCACAATGTATATATATTTATCAAAAATCACATGGTCCATATAATTTTTGTCAGTTATATCTCAATAAAGCTGGGGGGAAAATAATTTGGACCTTGGGACCATTTGCTTTCTTAAGAGAAGTGATTCACAGAACATCCTCCAGCAGCTCAGAAAGAAGCCACCTAGGGTGTTTCTGGACTCCAGAGTGGTTGTGGGACTCTGGGAAACTACAGCCACCAATAGGTGCATGGATGCCCAGCTGTCTGGACTGGCTGGACAGTGAGTCAGAGCTACTAGGAGGAAACACTGATCACCTCTTACCCTCTCACTCTTTGGGGGAGGAGAATGCCACCATATTCTCAATGGCCTTGGTGCTCCTTGGGCTGGGGGTAGGGAGTGGCTTAGGATGACTGAGACAACCACTGTGGAGATATTGTCCCTCACTCTACTGGTCAATGTACATTACGGCACCAAGTCCTAGGTGCTCATACTTGACCAGATGACAACACAGTATTTGACAGGGAAAAAGACAAAAGATAGACTGCCACCTGGTTTAAATGTGGTCATTGGTGGACCTCTGTGTATTGTCATGTGAAGAATCATATTTCCCTCCTCACTCCTATATGCTTTCAGTTCTTCCTTGCCCTCTCTATTCTTTCACCTTATTCTAGAAAATACTCTTTAGATGGCTGAACAATAATAGACTAACTGTATAGGTGATGAAAAATGAAATCCCACATTCTATTCTCCAATGTTAAGTTCACTCTAATTATGTTGGCATAATGAGTTGACACAAGAAACAGAGTGCTCACACACTCATACCAGGCAGTAGTGGTTACTTAGCAACAAACTGGAAACTGTGTTAAGTAGGTCTTGTTTGTGTCCAGGTTCATGTGTTATAAAGAGCCGGAATCACTGTTGAATGTGGATGGACATTTTGTGAACGCATTGAGTTCTCTAGTCTCTATTGCAATGTGGTTACCTAACAAAGAGTTTGAAAGGCTGCAGTATTCCTGAAATTGTTTCATGGTTCTAGAGCTCATTTTAAGAACTAATCTTATCTGCTTATATTTGTCATTAATATATTCTCTGAGTTATAACAATTTTCCTGGAGTAGCATAGAATAGCTATTCTTAAGATCTTAGTTTCTAAATTCATCAATCCCTCCTATTTTCTGTTGGTTGCTTCAGTGATCATAGCGAACATGCTTTAATTTCAATTTTACCTCCTGCAGTAGAGGCTCAGAGAGAAGAACATGTCTAAGGTCACACAGCTAGTGAGGGGCAGGACTAGGATTAAGCCTGAAATCTGCCCACTCTGTCATGTCTATGGTATTTGTAGGAGGTTTCTAGTTTGAAATTTAAACCATTAGAGTGTAACTTCTAAAATACTGTAGCCAGGGTATTCTGGGGTGTCTGTGATGTATGTTATCACTCTCCCAGATTTCAGCATCAAACAGTCACTGTTCTGGCAGCCTTTCTCTCTGGATCAAGATGTAGGAGGGAATAAAGCCAGACTAGTCTCCACTGTTCACCCTGCCTGCTGTGTCACTGGTGTCTTATTAGTATGTGCTGAATCAATGAACGAATTAATGGTTCCAATCCCATTTACCACCAAGGTTTAAGCTTCCCATGAAAACTGAAGCAGAACATATGGTTTCTGTTACCCAATACTCAGAAGATTTTTTTTTTCTGTAAATGACACCATTTTTGCATGTTACTAGAGAATTATAAATTCTCATTGTTCAAATTATTGTTCTCAATAATTATTGTGGTGACACAGGGAGAGAAACAGAGCTGCCACCTCTTATGAAACTGAGCCAGAGTGAGTCAGGAAGGAGCATCAGCAGGTATTGTGGTGAAACAGGTGGCAGCGGACTGCTGATAGCTCTGTTTGCCAAGACAAACGCTATCCCAGGACGTGGCTTTGACAATCTCTGCATAGTCTTGCTGGGAAATTATGTAGAAGCATGTATACATCGACTGACTCTGTTTCCTCTTGAATGTGAGTTGTTCTGACATAGGCTGACTTCTGAAGCATTTTGAGTTTTGGGGGCCATGGCATCTATTTATAAGCTGGGTCTCCAAATGTAAAGGAACAGAAGCCTCGCATTGCCTCCCCTTCCAACCCACATCCTGGGACAGTGCCCTCCTTGGGTGCATGCTATCTCTCCAGTTGTACCCAGATGTAAGGTTAGAGAAATCCTGTGCTAGTCAATCATCATTCACTCTTTTATCGTCTATTCATTAAACATTTCTTCTTTTAAAAAATCTCTCTTATAATAAATAGTCATCAATTTCTTGCCAAGTGCCAGACACTTGGGGGAGAAGTAAAAATGAGAATGTCATTTTTCACAGTGAAGAAGCTGCACCCATGGGACACAGTGCCTTTGTCTCTAGGGCCAATTGTCTTGAAGATTTATTGGCAAAGAGGGGCCTTTACCATTCAGCAATGCAAACTTAATATTGAATATTAGGCATCACCATCCTGAAGTCTTTTTTTTTTTTGAGACAGAGTCTTGCTCTGTCTGCCAGGCTGGAGTGCAGTGGCACAATCTTGGCTCAGTGCAAACTCCACCTCCTGGGTTCCAGTGATTCTCCAGCCTTAGCCTCCCGAGTAGCTGGGACTACAGGCATGCACCACCGTGCCCAGCTAATGCTTTTTTTATTTGTATTTTTGACATTTAAAAATATTTATTCATTCTTTTGTTTTTTTTCCCCATAGGTTATTGGGGTATAGGTGGTGTTTGGTTACATAAGTTCTTTAGTGATTTGTGAGATTTTGGTGCATCTATCACCTCAGCAGTATACACTGCACCTTATTTGTAGTCTTTTATCTCTGACACCCCTCCCACACCTCCCACTAAGTCCCAAAGTCCACTGTATCATTCTTACGCCTTTGCGTTCTCATAGCTAAGCTCCCACATATCAGTGAGAACATATGATGTTTGGTTTTCCATTCCTGAGTTGCTTCACTGAGAATAACAGTCTTCAATCTCATCCAGGTTGCTTCAAGTGCCATTAATTCAGTCCTTTTTGTGGCTGAGTAGTATTCTACCATATATATATATATACACCACAGTTTATCTACTCGTCAATTAATGGGCATTTGGGTTGGTTCCATGATTTTGCAATTGCTTCTATAAACATGCATGTGCAAGTATCTTTTTCATATAGTGACTTCTTTTCCTCTGGGTAGATACCCAGTACTGGGATTGTTGGATCAAATGGTAGTTCTACTTTTAGGTCTTTTAGGAATCTTCACACTATTTTCCATAGTGTGCACCAGTTTACATTCCCACCAGCAGTGTAGAAGTGTTTCCTGTTCACCACATCCATGCCAACATCTACTGGTTTTTGATTTTTTAATTATGGACATTCTTATAGGAGTAAGGTGGTAATGCATTGTGGTTTTCATTTGCATTTCCCTGATCATTAGCGATGTTGAGCATTTTTTCATATGTTTGTTGGCCATTTGTAAATCTTCTTTTGAGAAATGTCTATTCATGTCCTTAGCCCACTTTTGATGGGATTATTTTTGTATTTTTAGTAGAGAGAGGGTTTCACCATGTTGGCCAGGCTGGTCTTGAACGCTTGACTTCAAATGATCTGTCCTCATTGGTCTTCCAAAGTGCTGGGATTACAGATGTGACCCACCGCACCCAGCCACCATCCTTAAGTCCTTCCACAGCAATGCCTTTCTTGTGTCTTGGGTATCTTCTTTCCCTGACAGGGAAAGACTTTTATCCCTGCCTCCTGATGACTCAGGGAATGTCTTGATGGCCAAAGATTCATTCATGCAACCTCCTTGAACAGCAAACAGCTACCTTAGGTGTGATTCCCTGCCCTTCCTGTCTTTTGTAAGGGAAAGGAGTGAATGGTATTAAGAATTAATTTATCCATGGATGTAAGTTATGTCATACACTTTCTCCTCCCCACCCTCCACTCCTGCCCTGACCCTTAGAAGTAATTTCTGAGTAACTACGATCGGTTTTGGTTTTAAACCACATGTATTTGCATTATATGCAAGTGCACTTAACAGTTTGTCTATCTTGTTTCTTGTCTTAGATCATAAGCTAATCTGGGCAAGGGCTGCACCTCATTTACATCCATTTTGTTCTCTCTTAGTTCCAAGCATGGTGCTAAGTGAATAGAGCAAAGCTTTAGAAATGTTTTTGCTAGATTGAAACAGGGTTTGCATTGAGTTTGAATACAGGGGTCATTTCCTTTATGCAACAGAGCAGAGCTTGCAGGACAGGAACTAAAACAGCCTTCCTTCAACTTTGCTTGTTGAAGAAACTGATGAATAAAGCTGGGATAAAATGCTCAGAGAAGTAACAAGTGGGTGGCATGGCCAGGTTATACCCCAATGAGTAGTAAGTCCAGAGGCAACTGGGCAGGACTGTTCCCATTCATAGTTTTGAAATTCAAATTCCAAAACAAAATATTGTGCTGGCCTAAGAAACCCAGAACCCCATCCTCAGAAACTAATGGATGAGAGAAGTTTTCTCTTCCTTGGAATAAATAATAATATTAGCAAATCCTTTGCTATAGTTTGGCTGTTTGTCCCCTCCAAAACTCGTGTTGAAATTCGATCCACAATGTTGGAAGTGGGTCCTAATTGGAGGTATTTGGTCATGGGGGGTGGATCACTCTCGAATGGCTTGGTGCCATGCATGTGGTAATGAGTTCTTACTGTATTAGTTCCTGTCAAAGCTGGTCATTCAAAAGAGCCTGGCATCTTCCCTCGCTCTCTTGCTTCCTCTCATGTGATCTCTGCACACATGAGCTCCCCCTTTGCCTTCTGCCATGAGTGGGAGGAGCCTGAGGCCCTCACCAAAAGCAGATGTATGTGCCATGCTTCTTGTACAGCATGCAGAACTGTGAGCCAAATAGACCTCTTTATAAAGGAATTATAAATCTCCCAGCCTCAGGTATTCCTTTATAGAAACACAGATGGACCAAGACCTCCTTAAGATAACACTTTCTATGCTGCAAATGCTGTCCTCAACATTTCACTTGTACTAACTCATTTAGTCCTCATCAACTCTATGAAAGTCAGTTATTTACTCCTTACTTCGTTTAAAACTGTTTATTTGCTTGCTCTGCAAGGGCTGGGACATTTTCCAGAATAATGAAGGGAAGAAGAAATGAGCTTTTTGGAGACAGGCACTGTGTTCCCATCTTCTGACCCCAGGGTTGGATACATAATTTGTGGGGCCCAGTGCAAAATAAAGATGTGAGGTTCCTTTCTCAAAAAGCAGAAAAAATATTAGAGATACTAAAATAGAAAGCATTTTCCTTTCTTCCCTGGTCTCTCTCTCTCAGCTTATTACGTATATTTTATGTATTATTTAATGTTGTAAGTAAAGAAAAATTTAAAACTTTTAACCATGAATTTCAGCATTCAACTTTATGTTACGCAATGCTATTTTTAAATGCAAACATGAGTGCATTTAACTTGTTTATGGAACCACGGAATTTTGTAGTTTGCATGTGCCTATGTATTTTATTTTATTCGTACCAGACAGTGGAAATGCTGCCAAAAACAAGCTCATCTATTTTCCTTTCACTTCTAGACACGTGCATGTCTCATCAGCTCTCTTTACCTTCCTCTTGCAGGGAGTAGGGAGGACTGAAAGGAAGAGGAGCTCTGGGCTCCTTCTCTCCCCCTTCCCTTCTAAGCAGCATCTTTGGTGGGTGTGGTTGGCCAATGCAGGGAAGCAGCACCAGTAAGGGGGCATCTTGCCATGATGTTGGTTAGAATAACATTGCCTTTTTTCTGTGTTTGAAGCAAGTCTTCTAGTTTGAATAGAAATTAAGAGCTCTGAGCGGAACACACTTACCTTGGTCACTCTGAGCTTCTCTGAACTCCCATGCCTATGGGTCCCCAGAACTCTAAGTTCATGGGGCATCGTGGACACTCTGGGTAAGGAAAGTTGGACATGACTTGCTACTCCCCTCCTCTGCTCACAGACATGCTCCAGCGTCCCCATCGGACTTCACTTGCAAAATACAAGTTCAAAGATAAAATTGTTGAGAATTTCAAGATGGCCACAGCAGGAAACCAAGCTCAGGGCCCCTCTGAGCTCTGGACCCTGTACAACTGCCCAGGTCATCTACCTATGAGGCTGGCCCTGCCCAGCCATAGGAAGTACTCAATAAATACTTGGGTAATGAATAAGCAGATGTTACTTCTTAAGCACAGGCCTCATTAACCAAAGCTCAATCTACGTAATGGTAGACAACACAGATACATTAATCCCTCAGATAAATTTTTTTGAAAAAAACTTCTGAGCCAAGAGTTTTAATCTTCTTTTCTTTTCTTCTTCCCTTTTTTTTTTAGACACAGTTTCACTCTATCACCTAGGCTGGAGAGTGGTGGTGTGATCTCAGTTCACTGTAACCTCCGCCTCCTGGGGTTCAAGCCATTCTTGTGCCTCAGCCTCCCCAGTAGCTGGGATTACAGGCACCCACCAACACATTCAGCTAAGTTTTGTATTTTTAGTAGAGATGGGGTTTCACCATGTTGGCCAGGCTGGTCTCGAACTTCTGACCTCAAGTGATCCACCCACCTCGGCCTCCCAAAGTGCTGGGATTACAGGTGTGAGCTATCGCGGCTGGCCTAATCTTTTCTTATATGAGATTGGTTAATCAGCTGCAATTCTGAGTAGATTTGAGTTTCATCAACTCCATTTTTTGCTAGAGAGAAGGGGATGGAAGCTGATGAGGCATGAATAATTCATGGTTGGGAGAAGCAGGTCCCTGCAAAGGAAAGATTAACTCTTGTTGCATACAGAATTTGATGTATCAATAACCACTGAGGTTTGGAAGGGCTTGTATGAATAAATATGCTAAAGAAACAGTACTTGAAAAATTTGAGTCTGGTGGGTTGTATCTGCATGTCCGGGGCTTTCCTAGGGGGATCTCATATTAATGCCAAGGGGAATGAATGCCATTTTCAGGGGCTGAAATGCAAGTTTTCTCAAAGAAGGTAAGTGGGGAAGAGATCAAGTAACAGATGCCTGGAGTCCTAATTCCATTTCCTCTGTCTTCTAAATGAAGTGCATTGTTGATTAAGAGAATCAGATTTACACTGCATTTATCCATTCGACCAGCATTTGTCATCTGCCCACTGTATGCCAGGCACTGCATTAGGCGCTGGGACTTTGAAGCAAAATTCAGCCAAGTCCTTGTCCTTCAGAAGCCCTCGGTGTATCTTGAAATGAGAACTGAAATGACAGGGTTGGGAGGAGTTAGGTGTGTATCCCCTCCCATCTCCTGGTGCCTTGGTAGAATGACCATAGACATCCGCAGCATTTGGATGTTGGAGGAAGTCATTTTACCCTACAGAGGTTGGTGAAGCTGTGATTGTCATGGCAACAGATTAAATGGAGCTGGAACTTGGGTGTGAGGGCCCCAGCTGTGATCATTGCTTCCTCCTCCTCTGCCTAAGTTCTAGCTTGACGATTCTTGCTTACTGCAAAAACCATTTTCCTGGATGTGGGATTTGCCTGGAGAAGAGTGAGCAGATGGCAAGGGGCTGCTGGGAAGGGGGAGAGGGTAGTAGAGACACTATAGGTTTAGATAGAATAATAAGCTGAGGCCGAGTGCAGTAACACACGCCTGCGATCCCAGCACTTTGGGAGGTGGAGGCAGGTGGATCACTTGAGGTCAGGAGTTCGAGACCAGCCTGACCAGCATGGTGAAACCCCATCTCGACTAAAAATACAAAATTAGCCGGGTGTGGTGGTGTACGCCTGTAATCCCAGCTACTTGGGAGGTTGAGGCAGGAGAATCGCTTGAATCCGGGAGACAGAGGTTGCAGTTAGTGGAGATCACACCATTGCACTCCAGCCTGGGTGACAAGAGTGAAACTCTGTCTCAAAAAAAAAAAAAAAAAAAAAAAAAAGCAGCAGCAGCAGCAGCAGGAGCTGAAAGCCTAACATTTATTAGACTTCCCTACCCTAAGGTGCCAGGCCCTGTGCTATGCTTGTGGCCGCATCTCATCTGATTCTCATGGTAACTGCATGGTTGGCAGTCCTTTTTCCTCCACTAGACAAATGAGGAAACTGAGGTTCAGATGGGCTACAGATAGATTGTCCTGTCAGATCCCAAAGCCAGCACTTTCAATGGCAGATTACAGTGGCTCTGAAATGCAGGTCCAGTGTATCTGGGAGGTGCAGCGGGTGGAATGGCTAAACTGCAGATTCCTAACTCCAGCTGTGGACCTACTAATCACAATGTCTAGGGTGAGGCTCAGGAATCAGAACTCAAAGAGATCTTGGAGGGTGCCTGGTCCAAGTGAGGACTGGAGAGCAGAAGCCACTTGTCCCAGGTTCCAGGGCTAACTAGTTAGGATTAGGACCCTGGCCTTCTATGGCAGCTCAGTGGGCTTAGAGCAGATGGAGTAAGGTTTTTAGAACCAGAACAGGATATGGTGGGTCCAACCACAGAAAGCTGTCCTTCATTTATGATGACAAGGCTCTATTGAACTGGTGCTCCAATCAAGAAAAAGAAAAGAGAAAATCCCTAAACGGTGCTTATTATATTTTCCTTCCAGCATTTGTCGGCAAGGCCAACCCACTTCCCAGCCTAGTCACCAGGGCAACCATCACCCCTACCTTGACAGGCAAGTGCAAATGCAGCCTCTTGCACCCACATCCAAGGCCATGGGACCCCGCCCTATAATCAGTCTCCCGCTGCCTCTGCAGGCAGCCAGCAGCAACAATCACACACACTCCCTGCACTCCGGGCCCATCACCCCATCACAGTTCTGCAGGCACCCCCTCCCCATGCTCACACAGCGCTTTCTGCTTCCCTCGCCCACTGCCTCCCAGGAAACAAATGTGCAATCTGCTCCTGGTGGGTATCATCACCTTTGGAGGGAGGAATCTGCCCTCGAGTCGAGGCACAGCCCAACACACACAGCCTACACATGAGAAAAAATCACCCCTTCCCGGAGAAGGGGAGTGGTGGCAGCGACGCCCTCTCTCCCTCCAGAGACAGCTGAGGGGGTGGCTGGAATTTAGGAAGAGTTTGCAAAGTGACGAGCAGATGAGTGGCTGAGGCAGCTGATGGGGAGGTGGCTGGGGGAGCTGGGCATCCACAGCCTGTTGCTAATGAAGCAGCTCCGGCTGCCACTTGAGATCAGAGCCTCTTCTGTGGCCGCAGACACCTGGAGTTACACCCGGCAGGGAATGAAGCTGGGCTCCCTCTTCAAGGTCCTGCTAGAGCAGCTTCATCAGACCAGGCTGCCGGGGACATGGATGCTCTGTCAGGACTTCAAACCAACCAACCCAGCTCCTTTGGTCCAGGCACCTACCCAAGTGCCCACCTGCAATACTGCACTCATCTGAGCTCTCTCCTCAACTGCTGGAGCCCACCTGTGCTTCTGACCAGCTTTATTGCGGCCTCTGTTTCAGTTGCTCCAGCTGTTCCCCTCACTGACTCCTTTCCCCATCTCACCTGTCTTGGACACATCCTGGGCATCTCAGGGTCTCTGGATTTCCCTTGTTTCCTAGGCTCCGAGCCATTTGCCCAGCCTGCAGGGATCAGGGCTGCGGTCTTCATGACCCTCCTTCCTCAGGTCCCTGGAGCCTGAGGCCAACCCCTTCAGGTTCCTCTATCCACTTCCTGGCTGGAGGCAGTCCTCCTCCTGAGGGGTTGAGTCCCAGAGGCTGCTGAGCCAGGTGAGAGCATTCCAGTACAAGGGAGTTAATCCCCAAGAAGCCAACTCTGACCAACGGGAGGTGGCAGGAAGCCTGACAGGCCTCCTTCCCATGGACAGTTCCCCAACCTGCCTGGAGACGTCCTGTGTGGCCGGGCATCTGGCTGTACCTATTGGTAAACTGAGGCCTGGTGGGCAGCACGGTGCCCTCTATTTGCTTCCCTTCCTGCCCCACCTCACTGCACTCTCCCTCACTCCAGTTGCCCTGGGATTGTACTCCCCCCAAGGAAGCATTAACACCTAATAAGCTTCACTGCAGACTGTTCTCTAGGTAACCCAGCTACGCTGGCACTCAGATTTAAATAAAAAAGAATTCTTGTTCTGTATTATCTAGCCTAATTCCCTTATTTGACAGAGGGAGCTGAGGCTCAGAGAAGTTAAGTGGAGGAGCTATGTCTATTCATTACTGTCACAAACAGTTCACAAGCATCTGCTATGCGCCAGGCATGATTCTAGGCACTGGGAATGCAGTAGTGAATAAAATGGACAAAAATCCCTGCCATTATGGAACATAATGTGATTCCCAGTCACATATTCCCATCCAGGCCTGGGAAGTGCCCATGGGAAGGAGGCCTGTCAGGCTTCCTGCCACCTCCTGTTGGTCAGAGTTGGCTTCTTGGGGGATTAACTTCCTTGTAGTAGAATGCTCTCACCTGGCTCAGCACCTCTGGGGCTCAAGCCCTCAGGAGGAGGGCTGCCTCCTATTAGAGGAGAAAAAGACCATAGACAAGGTGAATGAGTAAAATATTCAGAATGGTAGAGTGATCATTGCTGGTGGTGGTGATGGTGGGTGTCATGGGCTGAATTGTGTTCCTCTCCAAATTCATATGTTGAGGCTCTAACCCTTAGTACCTCAGACTGTGACTATATTTGGAGATAGAGCCTTCAAAGAGGTAATTAAGTTAAAATGGGCTCTAATCCAATAGGACTGTGTCTTCATAAGAAATTTGGACACAAAACCAGGGAGGTCTGCACACAGAGTAAAGGCCATGTGAGGCCCTGGCAAGAAGGCAGCCACAGGAGGCAAGCCATGCTGCAGACGCCTTCATCTGGGACTTCCAGCTTTCAGAACTGTGAGAAAATACATTTCTGTTGCTTAAGCCGCCCAATAAGTCGTATTTTGTTATGGCAGCCCTAGCAAACGAATACAGTGAGATTTTAATTTCATGAAAGGCATCCCAGGTTGGCCTCATTGAGAAGATGACATTTGAGCAAAACCCTAAAGGAGGTGATGGAATGTTATTTGAAAATCCAAGGGAAAAGCATTCCAGGCAGAGGGAATAGCAGGCTCAATGGCTCTGATCTGGATCATACCTGGAGCGTTGGAAGAATAGCAAAGCAGCCAGTGTGCATGAAGGAAGCAGAGTGGGTGAGGGAGAAATGGAAGGACATGAGATCAGAGGGGTGAGGGCATGTGGAAGGACATTCGCTGCATGAGATGAGAAAATTGCAGGGTTTGGGATGGGAAGGGGGAAGGAGAAATTTTGTCTCCAAGGCATATTTGGCAATCTCAAGAAACATTTTTCATCATCTTCCTGTGGGGGAAGAGGGTAGAGGAGAGGTATGACACTAAGTAGGTAGAGGATATCTCTCAATGCACAGGACAGCATTTTCCTCCACTCTCCAGCAATTACCAGGCCCACAGTGTCTGTGGTGTCAAGGTTAAGATAGTCTGGTTTCAAGTTTGTGGTGACTAGGTCTGACTTTTGTGTTAATAGGTGCACGTTGGCTATCAACTTTAGAAGAGGAAAAGCAGAAGCAGAGGCACCCTTGATCCAGGTGAGAAATAATGGTGGCTAAGACCAGGGTGGTAGACGGCCTCCTAATATTCCAGTTTATTGTTCCCTGCCTCCTCCCTCTTTCTCTTCTCACTTTCTCAATAAACATCAACAGGGCTCTTACTATGTGCTAACCATAGTGTCAGGTGCTGGGTAGATTCCAACGGGTATGGCCCACTAAGAGCCTGGCCTAGTTCACTTAAGATCCAAGCTGAAGAGAACTGCAGAGAACAGCTGCTGACTTGGGAGGCAGACTTTGTGATGTCCACTTGGAGCTGCAGATGGAGCTCTGGGGCAGTTGTCAGCAAATGCCATCTACTCAGACATTAATGAAAGGACAGAATGAACACTGGGTGGGTGATGTCTTCATCTATCCAGCTCCACAAGCCAAAAACTTGGAAGTCATCTTTACTGCCTTGGCCTCCCTAACTTCCATGCACCACCCCCACTGCCCATCTAAACCATCCCAGTTACCTCTAAAACTTCTCTTGAATCTGTTCACATCTCTCCATCTCTATAGTAATGACCCTGGTCCAAGCTACAATCATTTCCCACCTGGTCCCTGTTGTCACTCTGGGGCCTGCAATCTTTATTAGTGAGGATAGTCAATGCTGCAGAAACAGAAAGCACGATCTCTCAGTGGCTTAACACAAAGAAGGTTTATTTCTCATTTACGCAAAAGTAGGGTGGGGCGATGCTCATCTATCAGTCTAACTACCTGTATTTTTTCCATAGCAATTATCCTAGTTTGTAATGATATATTTGATTGCATGCTTATTGGATTAGATTGATTTTCAGTGTTCTCACTAGGATGTGTGCTACCTGATAGTAAGGCCTACACCTAGAACAATGCCTATAATATAGCAATAATCCTTGAAATCTTTTTGAATGAATGAATGGATAAATGAAGTGGCTAAACTATAACTGGAAAACATATAATTGCCCTGATCTAAAAATATAAAATATTACTTAATGCATAAAAATTATATGTAATACATATGGATATTTCAAGCACAACAATAAAATAAACACTCATGTATCACCAGTTCAAAAAATAACACACTACCTATGCCCTCTGTGTGTCCCTCCCTGATCACATCTTAGTCCTAGAGCTAAACATTAGGTTGCATTTTGTCTTTACCATTCCTCTTCTTTTTTTGGTCATTTTAACCACATATAAATATTATATATTATTGTTTTAGGATATTGTGTAAATGGTGTCATATGTAGATAAACTTTAGCAATTTGCATTTGTTGTTCAACATGTTTGTGAGACTAGTCCTCACTGAATTACGTAGCTGTATATTTTCACTGACAGTTTTCCACTGATTGAGTATAATGCAATTAGTTTAAGTATTTAAATGTCCGTAAATGTTTGAGTTGTTTCCAGGTCTTTGCTATTGCAATGTGTACTGCTGTGAACCTTCTTGTGCATAGTTCTTTGTGCAAATGTGCGAGAGTTTCTCTGGTGTTTTACGAGTTAATGCCAAATTATTTTCCAAAGTAGTTGCACCAGTTTACACTTCCACGAGCAGTATGTAAGTCTGCCTCTTGACATTTGCAAAACATTTGATGTGATCAGATGTTTAAAATTTTGCCTGTGTGATGGGTATGTAAATTTGCCTTTCTACTTTTATTAGAGAGGGTTGAGCTTAATTATTATTAAGGTCATGTTAATTATTCTTACTTAAGGACTACTGAGATTGAGCTCCTTTTCATATTGGTGATTGTTTTTCTGTAAAATGACGGTTTATATATTTTGCCCATTTTCTATTTAGTTGTCTTCTGATTTTTTTTTTTTTTGAGGTTCTTGATTCTGAACAATAGTTCGTCTATGATTAATTGGTTGTAAATATGTTTTCCCAGTTTATGGTTTGTCTTGTCAGGGTCTTTGTGGTGTTTTTTTTTTGATAAATACAAGTTCTTAATTTTAAAGTAGTTAGATTTTTTTTTCTTTTTGAGATAGGGTTTGACTTTGTTACCCAGGCTGGACTTAAAGTAGTTAGATTTATCAATCTTTTATTTTATGGCTTATGCTTTTAAGAAAATTTTCCCTATTCAGATATCATAAAATTATTCTCTTATATTTTCTTCCAAAAGTTTGAAAGTTTTGCCTTTCATACTTCAGCTTTTTATTCACCTAAAATTGTTTTTTTTGTGTGTGTGTATGATCTGAGGTAGAAACCAAGTTTAAGTGTTTTTCTCACACAGATCATTGTGTTAGTTTCCTATGGCTGCTGTAACTAATTACCACCAACCTAGCAGCTTAAAACAACATAAATTTATTATCTATAGTTATGGAAGCTAGAAGTCTGAAATAGTTTTCACTGGGCTAAAATCAAGGTATCAGTAGAGCTGCATTCCTGGGGAGAATTTTCAAGTTTTTTTTTTTTTTTTTCCAAATTCTATAGGGTGCTGGCTTATGGCCCCATTTCATATTGAAAACCAGCAGTCAGCCAGGCTTGGGGGCTCATGCCTGTAATCCCAGCACTTTGGGAGGCCAAGGTGGGCCTTGAGTCCAGGAGTTCCAGACAAGCCTGGGAAACATGGTAAGATCTAATTCCATTAAAAAAAAAAAAAATTAGCTGGCACACAGCTGTAGTCCTAGTTATTCAGGAGGCTGACACAGGAAGATCACTTGAACCTGGAAGGTCAAGGGTGCAGTGAGATCCTATCTCAAAAAAAAAAAAAAAAAAAAAAAGTAGCAGGTTGCATCCTTGCATGGCATCACTCTGACACTGAACTTCTGCCTCCCTTTTTCACATATAAGGTCTCTGTGATTACAGTGAGCCCACAGAGGTAAACCAGAATAATCTTCCTACTTCAATATCCTTAAATTAGTCACATCAAAATTCTTTAGGCCATGTAAGGTAACATGCCCATATGTTCAGGGGATTAGGATGTGGACATCTTTGGGGAAACATTATCTTGCCTCCCATTGTAATCAATTGATTCAGCACAACTACTTGACTCTATTCTGAACCTGGGTTCAGAAGGACACTGGTCTGGTGGCAATAATAATAGTAACAACAAACACTTGTGCCAAGAATGTCTAAGCATTATATGCGTATTATCTCATTTAATTTTCACAATACTTTGCACTAAGTACTACTACTATTCCTAACTTAGAGATGAATAAAGTGAGCAACAGAGAGGTTAAATACTTTGCTGAAGATAAGAAGCAGCAGTGCTTGACTCAAACGCAAGTACCTGAGCTTCAAAGTCCATGTGCTTAGTTAGCACCATGCTATTTTATTTTTTGACAGCGTCTCATTCTGTTGCTCAGGCAGGAGTGTAGTGGTACAATCTCTACCTCCTGGGCTCCAGTGATCCTCCTGCCTCAGCTTCCCAAGTAGCTGGAACTACAGGTGTGCAACCACCATACCTAGCTAATTTTGTTTATTTTTTGTAGAGAGGCTGTGTTGCCAGGGTTGGTCTTGAGCCCCTGGGCTCAAGCAATTCTTCCACTTCAGCCTCCCTAGTAGCTGTGACTACAGGTGTACGCTGCCATGCCCAGCTAATTTTTGTATTTTTTGCAGAGATGGGGTTTCACTAAGTTGCCCAGGCTGGTCTTGAACTCCTGAGCTCAAGCAATCCACTTGCCTCAGCCTCCAAAGCCTTGAGATTGCAGGCGTGAGACACTGCGCCCAGCCAATCTGCTATTTTTAAATGAATAAATAAAGTGGATAAATCTAGTTTCCCTTAGCTGTGTGTTCATGACTAAGTCACATAAATTCTCTGAGCTTCAATTTCATTATTTGTAAAATTAGAATAGTGATGCAGCTTTTCTGCACTCCACGGGGGATGCTGTGAGGGCACGTTGAGACAACATGCAGGAAAGCAGTTCAGATAAGGAAAACAGAGCTCCAAGAGTCATTCTGCCACATGTCACTGGCAGAGCCAGGGCTGGGACTCAGGTTTCCTGGCAGCCAGGCTGGGCAGGCTACTTCTACCACACAGCAGTAATTAGAGCAGCTACAGATTCCAGTCATTAAACTGAACATTTTCCCTTCATCAACCTCCTGCCCTGGAATGGCCAACATTAAAGATACATCTGTATATTCAATCAATCGTTCATTAAGAACGTTCTCCAGTTTTAGATGATACTGTTACAAAATCCAAATGTGAGATAATACTTCTTCGCTGGAACAGGGTAAAGTTGACAGGTAATATTTTGTCTCATTTACAAATCAAAAGACAGAGAATTTCAGAAATTGACAGAAAAGGGGCCTGTAAGATATTCGCTTAGGAAAACCACCTCGTCATGTGTTTGCCTCTTCTCCATCCTCATCCCACCAAATTTCTGTCCCCTTCTACTTCACTTCTCCTTAGTAAAGAAGGGATTAGAAAACCCGAATTTTAGCTGTGGGCATCATTACTGACCATTTTGCTTTGAACTTCAAAGGCAAAATTGAAAACAAAACATCCAGGAGTGGGACATTCACTCTACCAGATCTTAGGATGTATAATTAAGCCATAGCAATAAAATCATCACAGCACTAGCATAGGAACAGATCTAGATCAATAGAATAGCAACAAGAGCTCAGAGACAGACATGTGTGTCTCTAGGGACTTGGCATACAATACAGATGCCATTACATGTGGAGGGGGAAAAGATGGATGGTTTGGTGGGTGCTGCTGGGAAAACTGGCTCACTAAATGGTGTTGATAATAATACTGTATTCCTGCTCACACTGTATGCAAAGTGAACCCCAGATGGATTAAGACCTGTGATAGGTAAAAGTATGAAGCCAAATAGGGGAAAATGTTGGAGAATATTTTGCGACAAATAGGTAGGAAAAGATTCCTAAACAAGACTCAAAAAGCACATTCCACAGGCTAAAATTTGATGCATTAGGCTAAATGAAAATTAAGGATTTCTCCTCAATGGTAACATAGCGAAAACCAAGCTAACAGGATGCATGAAAGGTTGACAGAAATATTTGCAATATTTGTCTAAAGACAAAAGATTAATATTTAGAACATATAAGAAATTCAACTCCTCCAATTCCTTTAGAAAAACAATAAAATCTAGGAGAAAAATAGGTAAAGGATGTAAATAGATATCACAGAAGGAAAACAATCTCAATGGTTCTTAAGTATATGGAAAAATGGTTAACACCACCAATAAAATAAATACAAATCGAAATTACAATGTGATACTACTTTACTGATTTCAGATTGACATAAATTAGGATATCAGATAATACCAAATGTTATCATATAAAATGGGAAACGGGTATCTGCCTACCTTCATGTGCCATCGGTGTGGGTGTGACTGCAAAGCCATCTGGAGGGCAACATGAAGGAGTGAAACCAAGCGCTGTGGACCTCATGATCCAGCGACTTGATTTCTTATGTTCTGTAAGGGACATGTCTAACACCCATTTCAGCGTGGTCTGTGTAGCAAGGAACTGCTGGCGACCTCACTGTCCGTTATCTGAGGAATTGGTAAGTAGAATATGTTAGACACAGAAATCAAATACTATTATTGGTCATAATTAATGAACTCATTGTATAGTGTCCCATGGATAGATCTTCTAAGAGAAAAAACAAGGAACAGAATGAGTTCTCATCACAACGCCATTCATGTATGTTAAAAACAGACACAAACCATGTATCTTTTGAGGCTGTATACAGTGCATGAACTGGGACATACCTTAATTCAGAAGAGGGTGCATATGGCGGGAGAAGAATGGGTGTGGAGGAACGAGTGGAAAATAAAAACAAAAAAGGGGCCTTGCTGACTGACGAGCCGAAGGGTACCAACATAACTTGTCCCAGAGGTCCAAAAAAAATCGCCCCAATCCCCCCTTCTATCGCTTCCCATTCTTAACAGAACCAAGTGCAAGGGACTCAACGTGGCGTCCAGAGCAGGGCTTTTCTCCACCGAGGACCTAGGTCCTCTTCCTCTTCCATCCACCTCGCCAAGCCCTGGATGCCTGAGCCCCGAGCTCTACTTTGATGGCACTTCTCAAACCCAACCAAATACACCCAGGCTTCAACCCCAGACGGGCTTGCTCTAATTATTTCTCTTAGGAAAGCCTTATAGGTCGCTAAGATTCAGTTTAAGTGACTCTTCTCCAGGAGGTCTTTTCCGAATGCTGCCCTTGCCCAAAAGCCAGCCCTCCCCCGTCAGCCGGGCACCCCACGTCCTAACTGCTTATTTGGGGCACTCAGCGCTCCTCCAGGGCTGGAGCTGTGCCAGGGGGGTTCTCTGGGTCCGCTGCCCGCCAGCTGGAGTGGGCGGTCCTGGGAATAACTGGACAGTTAAGTCAGCAGGTGCAGCCGCAGCCCCGCCAGCTCCCTCTCCTCGGCTTGCGCTCTCATTGGCTCAGCCTCCCGCCCCCAGCCCCCGCCCCCAGCCCGCCTCTGCCGGCAGCGGGAGGCAAAAGGCTCTGCGCACGCGCCGCGGGGTGGGGCGCCCTCGGTTGGGGGCGGACCGGGGTTAAGGAGGGTGGCGGGGAGCGGGCGCAGAAGGGGTGGCGGAGCGGCCGCGCAGCTGCGCGGCAGTTGCGTCCGGCCGCGTGTGCGCGGCGCCCGGGAGGGGGCGGGGCCGAGGCGGGCAAGGTGGCGGGCACCCGCCCCTGGCTCCGCCCCCGCAGCTCGCCCGCGCGCTTTGCCCCGCCCCCTCGCCGGGCTGCGCTCTTGCTCCCGCCGCCCGCCAGCCTCAAGCTCGGCTCCGGCGGCCGAAAGCGGGAGGAAGTCCTGCTGGTGGGCGGCCGCGGGGCTGAGCGCGTCCGGCATCCCGGGGCCGCTTCGGCCCTGGCGGCGAAGGTGCCCGGCGGTCCATGCATCCGCCACCGCCCGCCGCCGCGATGGATTTCAATCAGAACAGCCTGTTCGGCTACATGGAGGACCTGCAGGAGCTCACCATCATCGAGAGGCCGGTCCGCCGTAGCCTCAAGGTGCGCCCCGGGGAGAAGACCTGCCCTCAGGGCGTCCAGCCGCATGCCTCGCGCGGCCCCGCGCTGGCCTCCGCCCCACCCCGGGACCGTCTCAGTCAGACCGGCCCCTCTGTCCTCCTCCAGCCCCTGTCGCCCTAAGCCAGCTCCTCCCGGACCCTTCCTCAGAGCGGAGTCCGTCCTCTCAGTCTGGACCCCCATCCCCAAGAGACGGGTCCCTGTCCCAGCCCCGACCAGGCGCGAGCCCCGCGGCCCTTGCCCCTCCTGAGGCGTCCGAATCCCCGCGTCCCACCCCCCAGGAACGGCCGAGCCCTAGCCCTCGGGGCAGTCCCAGCGTCCTCAGTCGCGGGCCCCCTCCTTCCGCCCCCCGCACCCTTCTCCCGCGGCAGCTGCCCCTCGAGGCCGCAGCCCACTTCTCCCCCGGTCCTCTCCTGGGCTCCCCGACCCCTGGTCCGCTGACGACGCCCGGGTTCTGGCCCCAGGCCCACCCCTCGGTCCACACCGCGCCTACTCCTCCCCCCACCTCTCCGGGAGACACCACCGCGCGTCCCATCCCCTCACCCCCCAGCCCACCAAGTCAGATCAAGCTCGGGTCCCTTTGCCCTCGAGGCAGCCCAGCCTCCCCTCGCCTCCCAGCTAGCACTCTTTCTCAGTGTCGTCCTGGTTCCGGTCTTCAAAGCCCTCGCGATCCTTTGCCGCCATCCTGAGTCACCGTGCATCCTTTCCTCCCCAGCCCCTCCAGGACTCTAGCTGGGACCCTGCTCCCCCAACCCCCTTGAGGGAGTCAACCTTCAGCTTGTTCCCCCCGCCCCCCACTGGCTCCCCCACCCCGCAGAGTCATCTTCCTCCGGAGGTTCCTGTCCTTAGCGCAGGCAAACCTAATTTACGGACCCCCTTTCTCCTGACCATCGCTTAATAGCTGCTTTAGCTCGTCTAACTCCCACCTGCCGCAATATCTCAAATCTCTGGTTTTCTTCCAGCCCCCAGAGTTTATTTTCTTCCCTCCCCCACTCCAGATCTTGTCCTCTTCATGCCCACTCGTCTGCAGTCTTCATCCATCCCCCTTTTAGCATTTCGTGGGGTGGAAAATGCTGGAGAAATAGCCTTGAGGTATTAGAGATAAAAAGTGTGTGTATTTATTCGTTTTATAACATGCGTATGAAATGGATTTCAGCCAAGGTTCTGAAGCCACGATGTGATTCTCAAGCTGCAATCTAGAAGCTAGAAGAAAAACAGAAAAAAACAGTCCCCTCCCCAAACTCGACCACCCAGTTAGAGACCTCCGTGATTGATGTCGCCTGGTATCCTCAGCTCCTTGATTAGTTTTCATTGTTAATGCTTAATTGTGAAACTTTTTCATTCGTTTATCCTCATAGAGGTTGACTGGGAGGTTGGGGGGCAAGACTGACCCAATGTTTGTGGTGCATAATGTGTATTTTACCCTTGACAGACACCAGAAGAAATAGAAAGATTGACAGTTGATGAAGACCTCAGTGATATTGAAAGGGCTGTTTATCTGCTCAGGTATTTCCTAATCATTCTGTGAAATTGCTCTTTTTTCCCCCCTGTGGCAGCATAGATGAATGCTTTCTGAAATGTATGTTCCCGTTATGTTCAGATTTACTTAGCCACTTGAACAGAGTACTTTTGTGTGCATAGTACTTAACTGTATTATACATAGTATTTGGCTATGGACTTACGAATTTGAGAACCCAAATAAAATACGTAATTTATAGAATGTTGCTTGGAGGAGGAAGAGCAGATGGTTTGAGTTGAACCTCATCTTTTTTTTTTTTTTTTCTTTTCTGGCTTTGGTTTTTCTCATGTAAGATTCAGTAAGTTTAGATGAGAACACAGTGATTAGTTTTTACTTCACTGTAGAGTATGAACATTATGTGGGATCTACTATATGGAAAAAATCCACAAATGTGATAGTTAATTTTGCTGTTCAGGATGTCCTGTTTGTATTACTTTTCCTATGCAAGCTTTATGATTTTGTCTGAGGGGTTTTAGAAACTTAGTTGAGCCTACCGTCGTTTAAATTTCAAACCATCTCACAGGCTCTACAGAATTGCTTAAGGCAAATGGTTACTGCAAATATTTACAAGATTTTTCTGGACTATTTAAAACATTGCCTTGTAGACTGAGCATCTTAAAAACTAATACAGTGAACATTAATGATGTTTTAACTAATTGATGAAAATCCTTTAGAAACAGAAATTTCCTACAGCATTTTGTGTATATTTACTTAAAAATTTTTCATTAGCTTACACAACATTTTTTTCCCTTTTGACAAATTAGTCTTCACTTTCTCTTTGTTCAGAATCAGATTTTGAAAACTGATGTTATTTACCTCCTAGGATATTTGTTGTCCTTGTTTCTTTAGCTCAGCGCCAGTTTCAGGTACTGGCAAGTCTCTTGTTCTCCTTTTCTTGTTTATAGATCATGTTTCCAGTGCTGTGTTATTCACTGAATGATCCTTAGAAAAAAAAATCCCTCTCCAGAGCTTCAATTTTCTTAATTACTTTTCTAGCCTACTGAAAGTGGCAGCATGAGTTTCTGTTCTAACTTTAGTCAGAATATCAGCATAGTTACCATGCAGACCATTTCCTCTGATAATTGTATCATTTAGAAATGTTTCTGCATCTTAGACTTTATGTTGATGTTGTTTTCCCCCATCTTTGGGGTATTCGTGGTAGCATGCTCTCATCATTTCTACCTATTTACTTAAAAGAAAACTTCTATTTATGTATGAATTCAACAGTATATGTTTTGGGTGTTTACTGAGAGAGTAATTCAACTTTTAATCTGTTTTCATATTTTATTGTGTTATATTTGGAATACTTTATTCCTTAATAATTACCATGTTTATTATGGTGAATGGTAGTTGTCAACATTTGCCTTTTTCCACAGTTCTTTTACTCAAAGTAGGTAGAAAATTGAGAAAGTGTGGATAAATGTGTTTTAATCTACAGCAGTAAGCACCTGTTTATTCCTACTGAATTCTTTTCTTTAGTATCAAAACTGGCTTAGAATTAGGAAATGGAGAGTCTTGCTCTATTTACTTGTGATAGAAGACACCTTATTCTAGATATCAGTGATAAGGCTTCTTTTTAAGGAAAACTTATTTGTTTTCTATTTAGCTTTTATTGTTTGTTAGCAAACCAGGATGTCTGAGTTGTCTTTATTTCTCACACTCAACATAAGTTTTGCTCAGTTCTGGAATTTACAAAGCCCTTATAGAGACAGATGGGCCCTCTTATTCTTAGACAAGAGTTTTAAAAGAGATCCAATATCTCCTTTGGTTTCTTGTGGCTCATCTAACTTGAAGGAGGTTTGCAAGGTGACTCAGAAGGAAAACACTAATTTGGTTGTGTATGGGTTCTTCAACCGAGTTCTTCTTTTGTATCCCTACCATCTTACCACCTCCTGGGAGAATGTGGGGATTTCACCTTAGTTCAGCTTAGGGAGGGATGAAGCCAGGAATGCCTGAAAGAGTCTTTCTTCCCTTTGATTCAGGGGAGGGGACAGGATTGTTTCATAGAGATGTTCCAAACTTTGCCTCTGTTTAGGGCTTCTCATCTTCTCTCATGTACTGAGCCTGCTATTGTAAATGCAATTTATTCATTTTTTTAAATTTGTACTTTGCTGAGTCCTTTTTTCCCCCTCTGTCAGTGATTTTCAGGTTTATTTTTGAGCGTTTTACCTTTTCCTCTGCATTGAGTAATATATAATGTGTAAAATAGTATATATATATTTGCTCTCTGCTTTTATGTGTCATTTGTTTCTTTAGTTCTTTTGTATATCAAAACTATTTGGGAGTATTATGTTAAAATTAGAATTCAAAGTCATATTTGCCTTTGTCCGCCTTAGTGGAAGTTCTGATAGCATTTTTATCGACTCCAATATCTTAAAAAAGCTTTATTTACAGACTACTGTCATCGATAAGAAACAAATTACACTGTTCATTGCCTTACCCTGAAATATGACAGGTCAGTTATTAATAACATTTTCACAATTAAGTTTAGAATATTATAGTCTTCAAAGATTTGACACAGATGAATTTGTGGTTTTGCATGTATGTGATACTGATATACCCATCTGTGGCATTTAGCACTGAAGCAAAACAACTTTCCTAATAGTCACAGCTTGTGTCTTAGTCAGAATCATATCACATGTGTTTCCTGTTCATTCTCTTCTTTGTGATTTTGCATATATTTTTGGAATGTACTTAAAACATGTGAATGCTTTTATTATAGAAGAATCCTAAATATGTGTACTGTGCTTTCATTAGGTAAATCGTTACTTGTATATCTCTAGTTGCCTACCAGATAAAGTGTAGACCCTACGCCAGGCATTCAGAATACTCCATAAGTGACTCTGTCTTAGCTGTGCAATGTGATATCCCACCAGTCCCTCACTTTTGAAACTAACTTTATTGAGATATAATTCATAGTTCATGTAGTTCACCCATTTAAACTGTATAGTTAAGTGGGTTTTAGTATATTCACAGAATTGTGCAGCCATCACTGCAATCAATTTTAGAACATTTTTGTCATCCCCAAAAGAAACCTTGTACTATTAGCAGTTACTCCTTACTTCTCAACCCTCTCAACCTTTGGGAACCACTATTCTGCTTTCCATCTCTGTGGATTTGCCTATTCTGGACATTCCTAAACATGGAATCATACAGTATGTGGCCTTTTGTGACTGACTTCTTTCACTTAACGTAATGTTTTCAAGGTTCATCCATGTTATAGCAGATATCAGTACTTTATTCCTTTTTATTGCAGTGTAATATTCTACTGCATGGATATAGCACTTTTGTTTAGCCATTTATCAGTTGATGGATACTGGGTTGTTTCCTCTTATTCTTTCACTTTTTTGATGCAGTCATGCTGGCCTTTTCACTGTTACTCAGCTTCACTGTATTTATCCTTAACTTTTGCTTTTCCCCTATCCTGGAGTACTCTTTCATTATATCCCTATCCAACATATACCATCTCTGGGATCCAGCTGTAATCGTGCATCTTTCGTAAAGTCTTCCCTAACTTCTTAAACCACATGGATCCCAGGATTCTTTGAGCTCCTTTATCACTTAGTGGCAGCTTTCATCAATTGGCCGTGAATCATCGATTTATATTCCTAACGATGTGTGCATGTTTTCTTCAGCAGATTGTAGGTCCTGGAGGACAAGCTTTCAGAGGACAAGGGCAAGCTTTCTTGTTGTTATTCTTTCTTGTTCTTTGGTGTGATACAAATATATACCTCTTATTTCTTAGATGGGTTGTAAGGGAATTCCCTTATGTATAAAGTTCATGATAAAGGCTGAAAAAATAAATATTACTTAATGGAATAAAGGATATCTAAGATGACCATACTGCCAGATGAATTAAGCAACTTCTGATATTTTTGGTTTGGGTATTATGGGTTATATCTTGTTCTACAATTTATTATCTATGTGATGATAGTCAAGTTAGTTATGGTTTTCAAGCCCTGTTTTTCATCTGTAAAGTGGAAATAATAATTCCTTTTCCCAGAGTGGTTGGAGCACCTGGCACTAATTTTCATTAATGTCAACTCCCTTCTGCCTCCTTTTCCTTTTCCCTACTTCCTTGCTACTTAGGTGCTCTAGTTACATTTAAAACTTTAAAAGAGGACAATGGTATTAATTTAGCCTTCCAATAATTGAATGAACAGACAAAGTATACCAACTGAAGTTTGTGATAGATATCCATTAACTTCCTTTGCTAATAGTATTTATCAGAAATTAGAATCTTCACAAATCATAATTAAGCATTTTTAACTGAGTAATAGTAAGGTCAGCCTGTTGATATATATATTTTTACCAAATGACCTTAAGTAATATTTGCTATTATGCATTAAATGTGTTGATTGGTTAACCTACTGAGCCTAGCTTTTATGTTGCTTACTTTTAAAGTCATTTGTGACTTTAAAAATATTTTTCACTTTGTGCTGTGAGTTTTAAAGCGTTTTGCACTTTTCTTTCCAGGGACAGTCAGATAAAGGGCTTTGCTTTTTCTTTTCTTTTCTTTTTTAAAGACAGGGTGTCACTATGTTTCCCAGGCTGGAGTGCAGTGGCTATTCGCAGACACAGTCATAGTGCTGTAACTCCTGGGCTAAAATGATCCTCCCACCTCAACTTTCTACAGCTTCTAATACCTGGGCTAAAATGATCCTCCCACCTCAGCTTTCTGAATAGCCGGGACTACAGAAGGCACACACCCCCTCCACAGCCACTGCCCCCATCATAAAGTGCATCTTTAATTGGAACTTTCTTTTTTCCTTTCTCTTCCCATTTTTTAAAGAGTAAGTGCTCCCCCTAGTGATATGAAAGAGTGAGATTTCTGCAACCAAATCAGTGGAAATAAACAAGTATTGTAAGTATGAGAACTCTGGCGTACTTCTTCTTGGGTTCAAGACTAGGATAGGGTAGCAATGAGACAGTGAGGAAGAACTCCAGTGATTAAAGTTTTGCTACCCACCTAGCTCTGGATTGTTTTATCTTTCAAAATACCTATCTTATTTGCTATCCAAAAGTGGAAAGTTGTGTGAAAAACTCCTTTGAATGCCCTCATTTTTAAGATCTGTGTCCCCACATTTCTTTTACTTCCATTTATTGTCTTGATTTCTGTCTTTGATGCTTTCTGCCTTTCAGTATTGTTTTAGTGAGGCATGGTGTGTGTGTGTGTGAGAGAGAGAGATAGAGAAAGATAGAGCACGCGCGAGAGAGATCACATTTGCGTGCGTGTGTGCATGTGTGTTTGTGTATATAGGTGGTCTTGAGTCACCAGTATTGCTTGCCCACTTTTCTTTAGTGATATACAGGAGAGGACTTTTGCATTCTTCATAATTAAGATAGATAGTTGGTTAGTTAATACAAAAAATTGGCTGCAGTGGGAAATCATAAAATCATAGATGATACATATTTTCAACATTACCTTTTAATGTAAACTATAAATATATTTTCATTTGCCAATCTTTCAATATAGAGACATGATCTTTTCTTTGAGTATGGGTCTGCTGATTAAAGTTTGAAATTTACTTCTTTCATAAATCACCCCATAATGCATTTACAGTATCAAGTTCAGTTTTCTTTAAAGTTGAACAGGAATTTAAATTTGCTTATTAAGCAGTCTGAAAGAATGGTCCTAGGTTTTTATGATTTTCTACTTGTCTTTTAAAAAGTATGGAAGAACAAACTTCCATACTTTAATAGCAGTTTTCTTTGATAACTTATGTTTATTGAATTTAGTTTCTCTAAAACTTCTAACTTAATTTTTATAAAAATAAATATATTTATTAATATTCAATTAAATTATGTAATTGTGTAATTGCAACAGCAAGTGAAATTTGAGATAAATTAGTTTGGGAACATACTTAGCTGACTCTTGATTACAACTCCGCTATTGAGAGTGGTAGTCTGTGGGCATTCCAGAGAGTAGCCTATTAGGGACCAGCTTTCAGCTTGCAGTTGCAAGGGAATAGAGAGAATATTTATAGCTTAATGAGATCTTTTAACACTTTGTAACATCTCAGACACCTTTGTTTGAGAGAGATACATACCATCTCCTTTCCAAGTGTGCTCTGTGATGATCTTGCTTCATTCTTGATATTCCTCTCCTGTCTATCTGTTGAATTTGTTCCCGTGGTCTGGTTTGTTCTTTGTTTGCCTTTATACATTTAAAAAAATTAATGACTTTGGAATATCAGTTAAATAAGTACTTTCATAAACATATATTTTATTTTTTAAAGTGAACTTTGAATGTATGCAGAAATGTGCACAAATCATAAAATACAGCTTGTTAAGTTTTCACAAGTGAACACACCCATGTACCCAGTATCCAGATTAAGACGTAGAACATTATCTGTTGTGTTAGCTTAGTAGCTGCCTTTGTATTCCTGTCCCAGTGCCTCATACTTCCTGCAAAGGGTAGCCATTCTACTGACTTCTAACATTATACATTGCTTTGCCTGATTTTGAACTTTATATAGTAGGAAGCACGCTATGTACCTTTTGTATGTAGCTTCTTTTGCTCAACATTTAAAAAAAGAGATTTATCCTTATTGTTGCATGGAGCAACAGATTGTTCATTCTCATTGCTGTATACTATTCCATTATGTGAATATACCACAATTTATGCATTCTGCTGCTGATGAACATTTGGCTTAGTTTTCAGTTTTGGGCTTTTATGAATAATGCAGTTATAATCATTCATGTACAAGTCTCTTGGTGAATACATGTATACATTTCTTTTAGGTATCATTATAGAAGTAGAATTGTTTGTCATAGCATATGCCTATGTCCAGTTTAAAAGAGATTGCTAAACAGTTTTCCAATGTGCTTTTACCAGTTTATACTTCTGCCAGCAGTGTTTGCGTGGTCCTGGCCTATATTTTTTAGGAAACAAGAGTGACAAACTTTCTAGTACATAATTTCTAGCATATCAATAATGGGCTTCCTAGTTGATAGCCTTCAGATGTTTCTGTTTCTCTGTGTATGACTTACATCATCTAACTTTTTTTCTTTCCCTACAAGAAGAGGAATTCTATAAGTTTTTACATGGCTAAACTGTTGGTTAGAAGACTCTCAGTTATTAAGTTGTCTCTTAGGAGATGAGGCTTGTTGCGTGATTAGTTTTTCTTAGAAAAAGAGAAACAAAGTGGATATTGGAGTCCTTTACCTGTTTCTGGGAGTACTATTCTCAGTCTCTGTGCTTTTAATAATTCTAAGAGTCCTCATTAAAAAAAAATTGCCCACATTGTCATCTTCTGTGAAGATGATGTAAAAATGACTTACCTTTCTACATGGAAATTGCAGGTATCTTCTTTTTATTTTTTAGGACAGAGGGATCAGTGTTTAATATATTAAGAGCAGTATATAATGGATTCCAGCTGTATACCTTCTATTATTGCTAAGGCCAAATTACTGAAGTCTTTGGCAAACCTTGAATTCTCTGTTTTGGAAAAGTACCAGGTCTTTGAATATAAAGGGTTTGGAGATTGTTTCCCATCTCCATTTCCTTGTCTTTTGTTATGAGAGCAACCATGGGAGGCATCTGTGTCTTTTTTCCTACTTACCGAAGATTCAGAAAGGTTTCTCTGTGACATATGTAGAAAGCAGAATGTGCTCATGGGATCTGTAGGAAAAGCTTAAAAATAAAAAGTAAAATATTTTCATCAATGTAAAAGTGACCCATATAATGTCATTGAAAAGGTCTCTGAAGCGTAATAATGTAACGTGATATGAGAGAATTGAGCAGTTTTCATTTTGTAAGCATAGTGTTTTATTACTTTAAAAAATGCCTATAAATTTCTATAATATAAAATAATATAATTTCACAATATAGAATAAAATATATTAAAATTAATCTGTAAAATAAATATAAGATACAATATAAAATAACTATATACATTTGAATAAAGAGTGTATTAGGTTATGTAACTACAATGCAATCATATTATAACGTACATTGTAAATATATATGGGCGTGTGTGTGTGTGTGTATGTTTATGTTTATTTTCATGAGCAATTAACTAATACCAATGCTCCCTCTTGGGAAGTAGCTAAGTGAGACCCAGGGACACTGGAAGATTCAGTTCTATCATAAATTATAATTAATTAGTTCCCAGTAAAAAGTGGGAGTTGTATTGCTTGGCTCCCAGTTTTGTAACGTTGAATTGTGCAGTAGTTTCTTAGTATTTACATTAAGAATTAAAGTGTTCACCATACCAAGTAGTAAAATTCACAGCTTTTTTTTTTTTTTTTTTTTTTTTAGATAGGGTCTTGCTCTGTCACCCAGGCTGGAGTGCAGTGGTGCAGTCATAGCTCACAATAACCTTGAACTTCTGGGTTTAAATGTTCCTCCTGCCTCTGCCTCCTGAGTAGCTGAGACTACAGGCACCAATCACCATGCCTGGCTAATTAATTTTTTTTTTTTTGTAGAGATCGGGGTCTTGCTGTATTGCCCAGGCTTGTCTTGAACTCCTGGCCTCAAGTGATCCACCTGCTTCAGCCCCCACAAGGTTCGGGGATTATATGTATGAGTCACCACACCTGTCTTTCTCCTCCTCTGTTTTTTTTTTTTTTTTTTTTTTTTTTTGAGACGAAGTCTTGCTCTGTTGCCCAGGCTGGAGTGCAGTGGCACACTGTCAGCTCATTGCAATCTTTGCCTCCCAGGTTCAAGTGATTCTCCTGCCTCAGCCTCCTGAGTATCTGGGATTACAGGTGCACGCCACCACGCCTGGCTAATTTTTTTTGTATTTTTAGTAGAGACGAGGTTTCACCATGTTGGTCAGGCTGTTTTTGAACTCCTCACCTTGTGATCCACCCGCCTTGGCCTCCCAAAGTGCTGGGATTACAGGCGTGAGCCACCGTGCCCAGTCGTCTTCATTCTTAAAATTAGGATTACCTGAAGGGAATTAAAGCATTGAATAAGGTCTAATGATCTTTTGAAACTGTACATCTTTCAGTTTGATCTTTTGGGTATTATAGTGTCTTTCCTTGACTTTGTTGGCTATCAAATGTGGAAAGCATAGAGAAAGTGTGTAGGCTTAGGTCTTCATAGTTGTCCCTTTTGGCTTATCCTTATATGATACTGGTATATGGTAATCATGTTAGTAATAATTGCAAAATCTGTTATACCATTAGAATGCAATTTTCCCTCCAATTAGAGATGTTAATAATGGAAAAAATTTGTAATACAACTAATAGTTGCTTTATAGTAAATCTTATGAATTTAGATTAAAATATATAAAATGTCTAAGTACTTATGTGCTGGGCATCTCCTGGGGAATGAAGGTCATTATACTAGCAGATACTTGTATTCAAGGAGATATTTGAAGGAAGCAAATGCATTTTCTTAAATTTCAGTAGAATAGAGGTTATCCCCAATTAACAAGTATTGAGAGTCAGTATGTTGTGTTGGAAATAGTTTAAGACAGAACCAGATTTATTCTAGGAGGCTGAGGCTTGCTCATTTACTTACTGAAAGACCTTGGGTGGGTTGCTTATCTTCTCTGAGCCTAAGTCTTTTAATCTAAAATGCAAATAAATAGGCTGGGCACAGTGGCTCACTCCTGTAATTCCAGCAGTTTGAGAGATCAAGGCAGGAGCATCAGTTGAGCCTAGGAATTCAAAACTAGTCTGGGCAATATAGCAAGACCCTGTCTCTACAAAAACGTTTAAAAAATTATCCAGGCATGGTGGCTTGTGCCTGTTTTTCAGCTACTTGGGAGGCTGAGGTGGGAGGATCGCTTGCGCTCAGGAGTTTGAGGCTGCAGTGAGCCATGAGTGTGCCACTGAACTCCAGCCTGGGCAACAACGTGAGACCCTGTCTCAAAACAAACAAAAAATGAAATGGGACTAATAATACCTTCATTGCAGGATTGTTGAGAAGATTAGAGGAAATCTATGTATAGGGCACAGTGCTTGGTACAGAGTAGTGTTCAGTAAAGGATAGTTGTTGCTGCCTTTTTAAGTCATCTGCGATTCAGAACATGGTTTACTTTGGATATATAGGAAACATCCTATCTAGAAACTTCTTGTGTTACAGAGTTTCCTCTCCAGGTTAGTTTTCTAGATTGGTCATCAAATCCTCCCACCTCCATTTTTGGAAAATAACTTTATTGAAGTATAATTTAAATAAACTAAGTATATGGTTTGATGAGTTTTGACAAATGGGTACACCTGTATAACTATCACAAAATATGGAACATTTTCATCACCCCACAAAAACCACTAGTGTCTTTTTGCAGTTAACTCCACACCCTAACCCTAAGCAACCATTGATCTGCTTTTTGTCATTATAGAATAATTTTGCCTGTTCTGGAATCTAGATGTTTTTATATCTTTTGGATAAATAAGATATATGTTTTTATATCTCTTGAATAAATGCCTAAGAATGGAATGTTAGGTCATATGGTGTCTTTATTTTTTCATTTTTTGCAGCTTTTTGAGGTGTAATTGACATCCAGTAAATCACCCATATTAACAAATTTTGACATATGTATACACAATTCAGATATTGAACATATCCATCACTCCCAAAAGCTACTTCTTTCCTTGGATTATCTCTCTCTTCCTCCCGTGAGTCCCTTCCATTCTGCGCAACAACTTATCTAATTTCTGTTACTATAAATTAGTTTGCAGTTTTTAGAATTTTATAGAAATGGATCATACAGTCTACTCTTTTTCCTATCTTCTTTCTCTCAATCTAATTATTTTGTAGTTCTCCTTGATGTTGCTTATATCATTAGTTTACTGCTTTTTATTATTGATGATGATTCCATTTAATGGGTATAACACATCTTGTTTATCCATTCATCAGTTGAACATTTGGGTCATTTTCAGTTTTGGACTGTTACAAACTTAGTGGTTATACACATTCATTTTTAAATCTTTATGTATACACGTGCGTTCCTTCCTCTCTGGTAAACATCAAATGACTGGACCATCTAGTAAATGTTTGTTTATGTCTTTAAGAAACTGCTAAACTGTTTCTAAGGTGATTGTACCATTTTATATTTCCACCAGCAGTATATGAGAGTTTGAGTTGCTCTTTATACTCTATAAGACTTGATATGATCAGTCTTTTTAATTTTAAGTCATTCTAGTAGTGTGTAGTGATATTTCATTGTTTATAATTTGTTCTATTGATTACAGAGAGTATTGAAGTCTCTCTGTAATCGTAATTGTAGGTTTGTCTATTCCTCCTTTCAAATATATAATTTTTTACTAGTAGTTTATGTATTTTGAAACTGTGTGGTGAAGTGTACATGCAATTTGGATTATTATGTTTTCTTGAATTGACCACCTTGTCATTATGTAATGTTTATCCTTTGAAATATACTTTGTTAGCCCAGGTATGGTGGCTCATACCTGTAATCCCAGCACTTTGGGAGGCTGAGGTGGGTGGATCATGAGGTCAGGAGTTTGAGACCAGCCTGGCCAACGTGGTGAAACCCCGTCTCTACTAAAAATACAAAAATTAGCTGGATGTGGTGGCGGGCGCCTGTAATCTTGGCTACTCAGGAGGCTGAGTTAGGAGAATTGCTTGAACCTGGGAGGCAGAGGTTGCAGTGAGCCGAGATAGTACCACTGCAGTACTCCAGCCTGGGTAACAGAGCAAGAGTTGTCTCAGGAAAACAAAGAAAAAAAATATATATATATATATACTTTGTTTTGAAATCTACTTTATCTAATCTTAACATATTCACTCCAACTTTCTTTTGGTTAGTGTTTACAAAGTATATCTTTTTCTGTCCTTTTAATTTTTTTTTATTTTGGAATAATTTTAAATTTTCACAAACATTGCAAAGTTAGTACAGAAAGTTCCTATATATCTTCCACCTGTATCCCCTAATAATAACATCTTATTGATACATAATCATGGTACATCTTTCAAAAATTCAGAAGTTAGCATTGATACATCACTCTAAACTTGAGACTTTATTTGGATTTCTCTAGTTTTTTCACTAGTGTCTTTTTTTTTTTTCCTGTTTCAAGATGAACTCCAGGAAACTACATTGTATTTAGTTGTCATGTCTCCTTAGTCTTCTCTTGGCTGTGACACTTCCTTCATCTTTCCCTATTTTTCATGATCTTGATAGTTTTGAAGAGTACTAGACAGGTATTTCATAGACTGTCTCTCAAGTTGGGTTTGTGTGTTGTTATTTCTCATCATTAGATTGGGGTTATGTGCTTTTAGGAAGAGTACCCTAGTGGTGAAATGCTTTTCTTATCTCATCAGGGGGTTCATGCTATCACCATGATTTATCATCAGTTATGTTAATCTTGGTTATTCAGTTAAGGAAATACCTGCCAGGTTTCTCCACTGTGGGAGTGGTGAGAAAGGACTTCTAGCCTTTCTTCATCTTAGGGAGAAAGCATTCTATCTCTTACTTTTTAAAATAAATACCATTAGGTTAAGTTTCCTCTATTCCTAATTAGCTAAGTTTTATTATGAATGGGTATTGAATCTTGTAGAATGTTTTTTTCCTTGTATCTATTGTTATGGTATATGGCTTTCTTATTTAGTCTTTTAATACAGTGACATACATTGATTAATTTTTGAATGATGAACCAACCTCTCATTCTTGGAATAAATCCTACTTCTTCATTATGTATTAGTCTTCTTGTATGTTTCTGGACTCTATTTGGTAATGATTTGTGGAGGATTTTGTCATCTATGTTAATGAGAGGATTAATCTTCAGTTTTCTTTTCCCGTAATGTCTTATTTTGATTGTATTTTATGAGGATGACCCTACAATCAAAATGCCTTTTATTTTGTTACACTGCTTAGTTTCTTCATTATTACTACATAAATAGCATGTGGACCTGGTCTTTGGACAACATATTGAAATCTTGACAGGGATATATATATATCTATATATCTTGCCTATTATATATATATATATGCATATATATATATATAGCCTACATATATATATCTTGCCTATAATATATATATCTTGCCTATAATATATATATACGTGTGTGTGTGTGTGTGTGTGTGTGTGTATTTGAAGAGTACTGGTAATGTATTTCATAGACTCTCTCAAGTTTGGTTTGTGTGATGTTATTTTTTCTTATCATTAGATTAGGGTTATGTGCTTTTAGGAAGAGTACCATAGTGGTGAAGTGTGTGTGTGTGTGTGTATATACACACACATATCTATAGATATATACACATCTCTATATACACACGTATCTATATATACACACACACACACACACGGAGATTTATATCTTGATATAGTACCTTATTTACCCATTGAATTACATATGTTGTAATTAATAATTGTATTTCCTTAGACATTTGTGTAGTTGAAATTTGCTAAGAGATCAGATCCTAAGTATTCTTACCATAAAAAAAGTCAGTATGTGAGGTGATGGACATGTTGATTAGCTTTATTATAGTAATCATTTTACAATGTGTATGTATATCAAGACATCACTCATGATCACTTTGTAGCCCATAAATACATACAATTTATTTTTTCTCAATTTATAATTTAAAAAGGATTAAAAAATCCCATCACATTGTATATCTTGAATATACACCATTTTTATTTGTCAGTTATGCCTCAATAAAACAGAAAAAGGAATTATTTTAGAATAATTAGAGGACCGATGATTCATATATTGTTGAAAGGAATGATAAGAATGTCTAAAACAGTTATAATAAATCAGGAGCAAATTGACTTTTTTTCTCTTAAAGAAGAAAATATACATATGTAAAATGTATTTAAATGAATAGTTATTTAGGAACCCATGAGAGATCTTATAGGATCGACAGTTTTTACAAATCCACTCTTGCTTTGTGGAGATGACATTTTGACCCTGATAGTAACTAGCTGGTTGACTTTGAACAAGTTCCATAATCTCTGTAGTTGTTGGTTTCTTCATTGTCACAATGTGAAGGAGATGCATTATATTTCCAAGGCCCTCTTTTAACTTGAACATTTCATTGCATTCTATCTTATCCTGTCCTTATTAATATTAGAGAAAAGAAATTATTTCACATAGCTTTTACAGATTAATTTTGGATCGACTGATGTTTTTAAATATTATAATTGGTTTGTTTGTATTACCTTTTTCCTGATTCAGTGCCCCATTTACAGTGATAATCAGTCCAATAAACAGGCAGGAGCCACTGTGTATTATTAGGCACTCTTTTTCTGGGTCATATTATACATTCTGGATTTCAGTCGTCATTTCCATGGCATGATTTCCAAATGTGTGGCTATAGCCTTGGCCTTTCCTTCTCAGCTTTGAATCATTTCAGTTTGCTGGGTACCTCTACCAGGGTGTCTCCACCAGAATGTCTTGCTGGCTTTTCAAACTCAATGTGCCCGAAACTGCATTAATCACTTCTTATCTAAATGTGCCTCTGCTTGTTATTGAAGTCTGACCATCTTTCTATATCATACTGGAGGGAAACCTGGGAGTAATTTTATACTGTTTCTTTTTCTCTCAGTATTCTAAGTACTCCAACAGTCTTCATTGTCTCACACATTCTGTGCTAGGCATAAAGCATTATTAGATTGTATTGGAGAATCCAGAACCAGTGCCTGGCACCCAGCAGTTCCTGAATGATTGAGCATATCACTTCATCTGTTTAGGTTAGGTAATTGGATCTCTTCTCCTTCCTGTGATACTTACTTGTCATCCCTTCTTCCTGTAGGTGTCAGGGATTTGGACTGCTTTTATTTATTTATTTCTTTGAGATAGGGGCTTACTATATTGCCCAGGCTGGTCTCAAACTCCTGGCCTCAAGCAATTCTCCTGCCTTAGCCTCCCTAGTAGCTCCCTAGTGGAAGTACAGAAGTGTGCCACCATACCTGGTATGTTTGTTTGTTTATTTATTTTTAATAGCTGTTGGTTACTATTCTGTTTTCCCTTCTGAGTTTGTCTTACTGGGCTGGTTGGGATGGCAGTATGTTGTCTTAGCTAGCCCTTTTCCCCTGCTACGTCATAACATAGCTACATATTTTTTAAAAAGTATTTTAGGCCTGGGACAGTGGCTCACACCTATAATCCCAGCACTCTGGGAGGTCAAGACAGGCGGATCACTTGAGGTCAGGAGTTCGAGACCAGCCTGGCCAATATGGTGAAACCCTGTCTTTATTAAGAAATTAGCCAGGCATGGTGGTGTGTGCCTGTAGTCCCAGTTACTCAGGAGGCTGAGGCAGGAGAATTGCTTGAACCCAGGAGGCAGAGGTTGCAGTGAGCCAAGATAGCGCCATCTTGCTTTAGCCTGGGCAATGCAGGGAGACTCTGTCTAAAAAAGAAAAAATGTATTTTAAAGGAATTTTTACTGCTATTTGTTAATGCGGAAGTAGGAAAATAGAAAGCCTGGTTACAAAAATTAACAGGAATGAGCTTACAATGTTCCCAGAACTCTTCCAAGTTTATATAGTTATTCCTGAACTAATGTTTTGCCTACCTTTCAATATTCCTGCTATAGCTCAGATATTTAGGAGGGACTTTGGTAATATTCCCTTTTACTCTATGCAGAATGTTGTAGAGCAGTGATTTCCTACCTTTTTTTTTTTTTACTATCACATTATCTTGTAAGGAATATATTTTAAATTGTGACCCTACATGTACACACACGGTTGTGTGCATATGTATTAATAGATATAACTGAAACTAAAATTTAACAATAATTCTCCCATGTATAATACAGTAAAACATATCAAAGTTAATATCAAATGTAATCTTGTTTATATTTTACAATATGAAAAAAATCCAAGATAAACAATACAAAAAACAAGGATTTATTAATGCCACAGGTGTGCTTGCACCTTAGTAAGTTCTTTTCACTCCAGAACAATTGGGAGTCATGCACATCTTGTTGTACTGTTGTGAAATGTGCCATGTGGTGTGAGGAGAAAGGGAAGGTTGAATAATTCTAGACTGTATCCTGAGGAATCAGAGGGCTGTTTGTACCCCTGTTCATATAAAGAGGGATGGGGAAAATAAGCTCAACTGTTTTATTTCAGGCAAATTTTGGGCCTTTATTTTTCTTTTGTTTTTAGTTGACATGTAATAGTTGTTTATATTTATGGGATACAGAGCATATTTCAATACATGTAAACAGTGTGTAATGATCAAATCAGAGTAGTTAGCATATTCATCACCTTGAACATTGATCATTCCTTTGTGTTGTGAACATTCAAAATTCTCTCTTCTGGCTTTTTGAAAATATACACTATATTGTTGTTAATCATATTCACCCTACAGTGGTATAGAACAGCAGAACTTATTCCTCCTATCTTGCTGCACAAATTGTTGAAGAGCCACTCAAAAGGCAATGTTCTCTATATACTTGGTAATAAAGGTTTAATCCAGAGAGGAATTTGTCTCTTCACAAGGAACATGAAACATTTGTATACGGTTTTGACATGGCATTCATAGTAAAAGATACATAGTGGACATTATTAGTAAAAGAATTTATTGTAACATAAATATTAAATAAATTATGAACATAACTCTTATAAAATTATCAACTTAGAAATCCTTTTAGGCTGGCAATTAAACCAGTTCTTCTGCTGGGACTATGATCTGAGGTGGTATGATGGCTGTAGGTTATGGACTGCGAAATCATAGGTTGGATTCCTGGCTCTAGTCTTTACTAGTCTCATGGCTTTGGGTGAATCCCATTTTTTTTTTCTGGCCATCAGTAAGGATAGAAATATACTGCTCATATGTTGTGATGATTAATGTAGTTATGTATGTAAAGTGCCTTGTATGCACATAGTAGGCCCTTAAATGTTAATTTTTCTTTTGCTCTTATTTTGGTCCTACTAAAGACCATTATTTGTTTCTCTATGGTCTTAAGCATGAAGACTATAATCAGGTTTGAATGGTTTTCTACATAAACCTTTTAAGGCAGTGTTTTAAAGACTTAACATTATTAAGGATTTGATTTTACATGACTAACATGGAAATAAGCTATATTTGAAAAATTACTGATGTTAGGGATTGGTATTCAGTATCTTCTGCTTAAGTTTTTTGAGTGCCTGTATCAGTCATCTTTGCCTTTGGTTTTGTCTTTCTTGGAAGGTTATTCTCTAAGGTAATCATGTAATTTATTTTGTTCTATTCATTAAAACAAACTGTTTAATAATTTAATTTGAGTAAGGAAATAATTAACTATCAACTGTGCAAAGTTTAATTTTTATTGTGAACTCAAAGCAAGGCCTTTGTGGCATCTGCTTTATTGTTATAAATTCAAGCACAGATCAGCAGCTTATGGGTTATATTTTGGATTTCAAGTGAGAGCTACCAGGAGTAGGATCACTGGCTCTCTATAACTACAAACATTTGATATCCTATACATAGTTGAACAGTAGCAAAGCTGGAGTTCTCAGATACAGTACTGACTGATTATGTCACATCATAATTTTTGGATAGCATCTGCTCATTTCCTTTCCCTTGTCCAAGTGGTTTAGGATTAAACAATTATGAGGATGTCCAGGCTAGAAAAAGAGGACTTTGTGCTATGTAGTCAAAATTTTTAGTGTGTGAATCTGTCTTCCTTATTAGATTTTAAGTTATTAGAGGTAGGAGCAAGGTATAAGAATACTGGAAGATAATATTGTTAGCATCTGGATTTATTCTAACATGTGGCTTATTTTTTGTGGAGAAGGGCAAAGATTTCATAAACTAGCACAGATAGCCTCATTTGAGAGATCAAAGATGTTTCTGAAAATGCTCTAGGCAGTATCATAAACTAAGAATTTCTGGTTCCTTGATTGCAACAAATTGGTTATCATTTTGTATTTTTGTCTAGCATCCTTGATCTTTGAGGAAAAGCTTTTTTTTTTTTTTTTTTTTAACCATATGTTTTTAAAAGCATTAAGCAGGAGTGGGAAAGGAAAAGCTGATGGATGTGTTTGCTATTGTCTGTATGCACAGTCTGGATGGGAGTTAGTGTAGTATAGTGGTTGATAGCCTGAGTTTTGCAGTAGTACAGGCTGCATAACTTTAGGTAAGTACCTTAATTTTTCTAAGCTCTAATTTCCTTGTATACAAAATGGGATAATAATAGTATCTACCACCTTATAAAATTATTATGAGAATTAAATAAGATGAATGCAAGTTAGGTGCTTATTTATTAGCACAATGCCTGGCTTACAGTATATTATATACTATTTTTATTTTGTTGTGATTAGAAGGAGGTTATTAAAGTTATGGGTGAGAATCTAATTGAAATAATAGGGAAGTTCAGGCTGGCAAGGAAGAAAGTGAAACTAGCAACAATTTAGGGACTGGAGAATAAGAAAGTTAATGGGTAAGAAATGTGATGAGGGTTAGCAATAGAAACATAGGCTTAGCAATAGAAAAATGGAAAAATAAAAGTTAATGGTCAATAAGTGAGATCACAATTTGAGATTCTAGAGATGGAGTATTTCCAGATAGTAAAATCCAGCCTTTTACAAAAGGAGTGGGTTGCTGATATGAAGTGGAGATGAATTCATTTTAACAAATATTTATGAAGCCTTTACTGTGTGCTGCTTTGCTAGGAGTTGAGGAATGCCATATTTGGGTAAAACATCCTTGAATTACAAGAGATCAGAAGCCAGGTATTGGTCGCTCACCTTAATGATAGAGTTTGCCATGACCATGGCAGAAGCTGGGACAGTAAGAAAGACTATAAAACTTTTATTGTTGCAAAGAATACTTCAGTGGATTGACTTGTTTTTCACTGACTTAAGATATTACTATAAATGGCTCTTTAAAATAGGTGCATCTCCCAGTAGGGATAAAATAATTAGTAACATTAATTTAGAGTTTAAAAGATAGATGTCCTAAATTCATTTATTTAACTAGTCTTTTTTTTTTTCCAGCTTTCCTTTTTAGCCACTAGTGTACAGACTAGGTGATTAACCCAATTTTTTTAGTTTTAGCAGAATGGTTTGTTGAGTGGGCTTGTGTTCATTTTGTTTCTGAGTGAGTATCCTAGAAAAGGAGCATGTCCCAAAGAATAGCACAACTGGGGCAAAAAGGAGCAGCTCAAGTTGTAACCATGATGATTGTTTCCCATGCTGGGCTTTTCAATAGAAAGATTTTAAAGTCTGGAAAGCTTATTCTGAAACAAAAATGATAATGTTGATCAAATATTTATTTAGAAATTACATATATGGTATAAAGTAGCAAGAAAGTGTAATCTTCTATGCCAATTGTTTTTGGGTTTCTCCTAGTCAGTGATGGTAGCATAGATCCACACATACATTTTTTTTCTTAAGAGATAGAGTCTGGCTATGTTGCCCAGGCTGGACTTGAATGCCTGGGCCTGGGCTGGAGTGATCCTCCTATCTCAGGCTCTTGACTAGCTGGGACTACAGGTGCAGTAACACTGCGCTGGGTAATACTTGGTTTATTTATACTGATTATGGCTAAAGTCAGCAGGACAAACAACATGTTCATAGCCCCCAAAATTCCCAGGCATGCAAGTTAAGAGCTCTCACTTTAATGCACAGCCAAGTCTACTCAGTGCCTCTTTTGTCTGATACACAACCCTTTCCCAAACTCCTTGTTATACTTTTCTCTAATGACATTTAAGTAGACTTACATGTTATTCCATCTCTGCTATTTATTTGCCATATTACTTTTAATATCATTATGAAAAGCCCTGTAGCCAGGACTAACAGAAGTTGTGAACATATGCAGTCTTGTGTCAGATGGACCTTCTGCTTCATTTGGGCAAACTGCTGCTATGCACTTGGCTTATTTCACTCACATGGTCTAAAAAATGTTACTTCTGCAGTCTCCTTTTCCTCTTTTTTGTTTTTGACTGTTCTTCTACCATGGTGACTCTTGATGTGTGAACCTGTTAGAAATCAAGTTCCCAGGCCTCAACAAGACCAATTGAACCAGAATCTCTGGGGGTGGGACCCAGTTTTAGCAAGTGCTGCACACGGTGATTCTGACACATGCTGAAATTTCAGAACCACTGCTCTGCATGTTGTAGTTACTAACCTGTATACATTTTATTGATGTCACTGACTTAATATATTTCTGCTAAGCTCAACATATATGTTGAACTATGGCCAGTAATTAATGTTGGTGGTTTCATGTGGCTCAACTAACATTTGCTTTGTCTAAACCAGGATTTCTTAGACATATTTTGTTGAGATGTCGACATTCTTTGTTGTAGGTAGCTGTCTTGTGCATTGTAGGATGTTTAGTGGTATCCCTGGCTTTTGCCTATTAGATTACAGTAACATTTCCCAAGTGATGATAAAAAAAAATGTCTCTAGACCTTGAGTGGAGGGGAGGGGGAAGGGGCAGATCACTCCTGGTTGAGAACCACTAGCTAATCTAGTTTCTTTTCCTTCAAACTCATAATACCCAATGTACTTGCCATAATATATCAGTTTTTCTCCCTGGGTAGGAAAAGGGCCAGATATAAATTGATTATAGAAATTAAAGATTATGGTGATTATAATTTTTTATACTTTTATAAAATTTATAATTATTTTTACATATTTTTATGTCCTGTTTACAGTGAGCAATATCAGCCTATAGACTAGTATTATTTGCTTTTCTTATATCTTATTGCTGTGAAAGTCTAATGATAATCTGCTTTTCTTTTTTTTCCTAAGTAACTTGCTTATTTTGCTTGGATGCCCAAAGGATTTTGCTTTATCTTTAAGGTTCAACAGTAAATCTCAGTATTGGTTATATTGATTTTCTCAGGTTTTTTGTGCTTTTGAATCTTTTTTTTTTTTTCCTAAATTACAGGAAAGGGCTGTTTTTGTTTGTTTGTTTGTTTGTTTTTTTTTGACTTAAAAAAATTCCTTCCTTTGCTTTAGTTTTCTTATCCAGGAACTCCTATTAAAAGTTGTTGGATCTCTTTGCCTATCTTATATATTACTTTCTCTCAAGCCTATATTACTTTCTTTCAATTTTTTTTTTTTTTTGGAAATGGAGTCTCATTCTGTTGCCCAGGCTGGAGTGCAGTAGCACAATCTTGGGTCACTGCAACCTCTGCCTCCTGGGTTCAAGCGATTCCCCCTGTCTCAGCCTCCCACGTGGCTGGGATGACAGGTGTCTGCCACCACACCCAGCTAATTTTTGTATTTTTAGTAGAGATGGGGTTTCACCATGTTGGCCAGGCTGGTCTTGAACCCCTGACCTCAGGTGATCCACCTGTGTTGGCTTACCAAAGTGCTGGGATTTCAGGTGTGAGTTGCAGCACGCAGACTCAAATCTTTTTTATTTAAAATTTTTTCTTCTTTTCACCTTTTATTTCTCTTGAGGTATTATCTTATTGTGTTCATTCACCTTTTTCTTTTTTCTAGCTCTGTCTTTTCTGAAATATTTTCTTCTAATTCTTTCCTGAGTTCTATCACTTCATTTCTGAGTTTTCATAATTATGATTCATGTTTTTTTTTATATCTTAGACATCAAAAATTTATTTGTTTTTGGTAAAAAGTAGCTTATAGTTACCTGTTTTGTATGTCTGTCTTTCATTGTCTTTAGGAATATTAGTCTGCTCCTTATTCTCTCTTTTTAAAAAATAACTATCCATGGAATTTAATCATGATCCTTATTTTTCATTTTTATGTGAAATTAGTTTTCATAAACCTTAGAAGGAGGTGTGGTTCAGGATAGCTTTTCTAATTTCAGGGTTCTAGAGATCCCTTTTTTGTTGTTTGTATAGTGTTCGAATTAGAATACCGTACTTTCTGAGGTTTCTTGGTTCTCTTTCTCTCCTGTACTCTGTGGGGGACCTTCTCTGTTGTTCCTCTGCTGCTCAATTTGGATTCTGTTTCCCAGAATTTTTCTTCAACTTGGGTCTCTGTTCTTTTCCATTGATTATATACCACTATTGCACTATCTTGTTTATTGTAGCTCTATGATAGGTTTTAAAAGCTCGTGGGAATAAGACTGCTTGGCCCTCTCAGATGTTACTGTGGACTTGAATTAATCAGCTATTGGAGTATACAAAACCATTTGCAATTTTAGCTGCTGTCCACACATGGCATGCATTTTTGGTTTGTGTGGGAAATCTTACCATGTAATTAGGGTGTAGATGTCATGTATGGTTTATTTTATTTATTTATTTTGTTTTATTATTTTTGTCCTAGTTGTGTTTTTTTATGAGGGATTCAGGAAATTAAAAAAAAAAACAATGTGTTTACTGCTGCCATCTTTATAAGGGCCCTTTCATCAGTCTTTTTTTATTTATGTATATTTACTTTGCACTAGTTTATTGAGGTATTGATGTACAGTAAACTACATATATTTAAAATGGGAAATTTAATGACTATTCACATATGTATATTCCCATGAAACCCTACCATGATCAAGACAATAAGCATATCCACCCCTGAAAATTTCCCAGCTTTAATTCTCCTTTCCTCATTCCCAGGCAAAAACTGCTGTCTGCCACTATAGTTCAGTTTGCATTTTCTGTAATTTTCTATAAGTGAAAACATACAGTAGTATTAATTTTTTTTTTAGTATGGCTTCTTTCAGTGTAATTGTTTTGAAGTTCATTTTTGATTTTGTTCATTTCTTTTTATTGCTAAATGGATATATCACTGTATAGATATATCACAATTTGATTATCCACTTGTTAGTGAACATCTGGATTGTTTTTATCGATTACAAACAAAGCTGCTATAAATATTTACATTTAAGTGTTTATGTGAACATATACTTTTATTTTCCTTGGAGAAATATCTAAGTATAAAATGTCTGGGTTGTTTGGTAGGTGTATGTGTAACCTTTAACGAAATTGTCAAACTTTTCCAAATGATTGTATTATTTTATATTCCACAAGTAGTATATGAAAGTGCCATTACTCCTCATCACTGCCAACATTTGGCATGTTCAGTTCTCACAATTTTAGTATTTTAGTGAATGTGGAGTGATATCTCATTGTGGTTGTAATGTAATTTTACCTAATGATTAAAATTTTGTTGAGCATTTTAAAATTTATTTATTTGCTATTTTTATATTTTCTTTGGTGAGGTGTTCAAATCTTGTCCGCTTTTTATTGGATGTTCTTACTCTTGTAGTTAAGAATTCATTCTATATTCTAGATACAAGTCGTTTGCTAAATATTTGTTTTGCAAATATTTTATGGCAAGTCTATGGCTTACATTTTCATTTTTATAACTGCCTTTGAAAAACAAACATTTTAAATTGTGATGAAGTTCATTTAGTTGATTTTAAAATTTTTTATACTTTACCTTTTGTGTTCTCTTCAAGAAATCTTGTCAAATACAAGGTCACTAAGGTTTTCTGCTGTTTTTCTTCTAGAAGGTTTACATTATTGGCTCTTATATTCAGGCCTGTAATCCACTTTGAGTTAACTTCTGTTTATTGTTTCAGGTTGAGGAGAGATTCATTGCATTTGTAATGGCTATTTAATTGTTCTACCAACACTTGTTGAAAAGATTATCATCTCCTCATTGAGTTGTCTCTTCACCTTTTTAAAAACTCAGTTGCATATTTATTTGTAAGTCTATTTCTGGACTTTCTATTCTTTTCCATTGATTATATGCCAGTATTGCACTATCTTGTTTATTGTAGCTCTATGATAGGTTTTAAAAATCAAACAGTATTAGCCCTACAATTTTGTTTTTGTCACATTTGTTTTGGCTATTCTGTATACTTTGCATTTCCATACAGATTTTAGAATAAACTTGTTCATTTCTGCAAAAAGCCTACTGGGATTTAGAAGGAGATCATATTGAATCTGTCTTTAATTTGTGAGATTGACATCTTAACAGCATAATCCTTGAATATATTTAGATCTTCTTTATTTTTCTCAGCATGTTCTGTAATTTTTGGTCTATAAATCTTGCACATCTTTTGTCAAGTTTTCCAAATATATTTCATATTGAAACAGGAAAAGTTTCCCAGTCCCTCTCCGCAGGGCCTGCAGTAGGGGGAGTGGCTAGTTTCTTTGGTGCCCTGCTGCTCAAACCTCTAGGGGGGAGCACGCAGACGTGCAGGTTGTGGGGCTCCGACCTCACCACAGTGTCTAGGAGTGAATGTTTACAGCTCCTGAAGCCCCAGTGGGCATGTGTTACAGGGTGCTCTTTTAGTTTTGCCAGTCGTGGGGTGGTTTGTGTTAGCTCAGTTAGACCCTGTGCCTTATCGCAAGGACAGAGGGCTTTCTGTATTCCGGGGTTTCTTGCCTCTGTGTACTGGAAGAATTGAATCACACTTGAACTTGGAAAATTAGTGCAAGGTTGTATTGAGTGGAAGTAGCTCTCAGCAGATGGGGGGAGCCAGAAGGCAGACCGCGTGAAAAGGTTATTTCCCCCTGGACTTGGGCTGCTTAGCAGCCGGGCCTCGCTCTGACTGCCTCAGCCAAACTCCGCCTCATTCTGCTTGAGGTGCCTATTGGTATGCTCTTAGGTGAATGCGTTCCTTCTGACGTCCTCTCTCGACGTCCTCTCTCGACGTCCTCTCTCGACGTCCTCTCTCGACGTCTTCCCCTCGACGTCCAGTCGCTTGTGTGTTCTTCCGCTGGTGTACTCCTCTCAATGTCCATCTGCTTGCGTCTCTGTCTGCTAGGGTCTCGGGGGTTTTTACAGGCACAGGATGGGAGTGTGGCGGGCGAGGATGGTCTTGGGAAATGCAGCATTTGAACATGAAAGCGGGAGTGCCCGTCCTCACCTAGGTTCCTAGGCACAGGCCCAGAGGTGGTACCTAGACAGGGGAACACATCCTTCCCTTCCCAGCACTTCCCTGGGCCACCTCCCATGTCAATATTGTTATGTTAATGTAAATTAGATTACTTTTTAAATTATAATATATATTTCTTTTCTATTATATGGAGAATATAATATATAAAAGTGGAGGTACTTTAAAAATATAATATATAAAAGTATATTTTAAAATATATATAAAAGTAGAGGTACTTAATATATATATTTATAAAACATAATATATAAAAGTAGAGGCACTTTATATATTATATTCTCCATATAATATAATAGAGGTACTTTTATATATATTTTCCATATAATAGAAAAGAATATACAGTATGTAGGATATAAGGTCAATACATAAAAGTAGAGGTACTTTATCCAGTATGCAGGGCATATCCTGCATACTGCTATACTCACTTATTCTTCTAGCCATTTTGTAGATTATTTAGAATTTTTCACCATAGACAACAATGTTGTTTGTGAATAAAGACAATTAAACTTCTTCCTTTCTAATCTGTGCTTTATTTCTTTTTCTTGCCTTATTGCACTGGCTCAGAGCTCCAACACAGTGTTGGATAATGGTAATGGTTTGGTTTCAGTGGGTTTGGTACCAATTCTTCTTTGAATGTCTGATAGAATTCAGCTCTGGATCTGTGTGGTCCTGGACTTTTCTTTATTGGCAATTTTAAAATTACAGTTTCAATCCTGCTGCTTGTTATTGTCTGTTCAGAGTTTTTATTTCTTCCTGGTTTAATCTAGGAGGGTTGTATATTTCCAGGAATTTATCCATTTCCGCTAGGTTTTCTAGTTTATGCATGTAACAGTGTTCATAGAAGCCTTATGTGATCTTTTGTATTTCATATATATATAATATATTTTATTATACTTTAAGTTCTGGGATACATGTGAAGAATGTGCAGGTTTGTTACATAGGTATGCACATGCCATGGTAGTTTGCTGCACTCATCAACCTATAATCTGCATTAGGTATTTCTCCTAATGCTGTCTTTCCCCCTAGCCCCTGACCCCTGACAGGCCCCAGTGTGTGATGTGTCCGTGTGTTCTCATTGTTCAACTCCCCACTAATGAGTGAGAATATGTGGAGTTTTGTTTTCTTTAGTTTAATTAGAAGTTCTTTAGTTTATTTAGATCCCATTTGTCAATTTTGGCTTTTGTTGCCATTGCTTTTGGTGTTTTAGTCTTGAAGTCTTTGCCCATGCCTGTGTCCTGAATGGTATTGCCTAGGTTTTCTTCTAGGGTTTTGGTGGGTTTAGGTCTTACGTTTAAGTCTTTAATTCATCTTGAGTTAATTTTTGTATAAGGTTTAAGGAAGGGATCCAGTTTCAGCTTTCTGCATATGGCTAGCCAGTTTTCCCAACATCATTTATTAAATAGGGAATCCTTTCCCCATTGCTTGCTTTTGTCAGGTTTGTGAAAGATCAGATTCCCGTTTCATTTCTAATTGAGCTTATTTGGATCTTCTCTCTTTTTGTAATCTTGCTAGTGGTCTATCAATTTTGTTAATCTTTACAAAGAACCAGCTTTTTGTTTCATTTATCTTTTGTATTTTTTTTGTTTTAGTCTCATTTAGTCTTGTCCTGATCTTTGTTATTTCTTTTCTTCTGCTGGATTTGGATTTGGTTTGTTCTTGTTTTTCTAGTTCCATGAGGTGTGACCTTAGATTGCCTGTTTGTGCACTTTCAGACTTTTTGATGTAGACATTTAATGCTATGAACTTTCCTCTTAGTACCGCTTTTGCTCTAGTCCAGAAGTTTTGATAAGTTGTGTCACTATTATTGTTCAGTTGAAATAATTTTTTAATTTCCATCTTGATTTCATTGTTGACCCAACAATCATTCAGGAGCAGGTTATTTAACTTCTATGTATTTGCAAGGTTTTGAGGGTTCCTTTTGGAGTTGATTTCCAATTTTACTCTACTGTGGTCTGAGTGAGTACTTGATGTAATTTTGATTTTCTTAAATTTATTGAGACTTGTTTTGCGGCCTATCATATGATCTTATCTTGGAGAATGTCCCATGTGCTGATGAATAGAATGTATATTCTGCAGTTATTGGGTAGAATGTTCTGTAGATATCTATTAAGTTCATTTGTTCTAGGGTACAGTTTAAATCCATTATTTATTTGTTGACTTTCTGTCCTGATGACCTGTTTAGTGCTGTCAGTGGAGTATTGAAGTCCCCCACTATTATTGTGTTGCTGTCTTAGGTCTAGTAGTAATTGTTTATAAATTTGGGACCTCTAGTGTTAGGTGTATATATATTTAGGATTATGATATTTTTTTTATTGGACAAGTTCTTTTATCAATAAATAATGTCCCTCTTTGTCTTTTTAAACTGATGTTGCTTTAAAGTTTGTTTTTTCTGATATAAGAATAGCTACTCGTGCTCACTTTTGATGACCATTTGCATGAAATATCTTTTTCTACCCCTTTATCTTAAGTTTATGTGAGTCCTTATGTGTTAGGTGAGTCTCTTGAAGACAGCAGCTGGTTGGTGAATTCTCATCCATTCTGTGATTCTGTACCTACTGGGTATTTACCCAGAGGAAAATAAGTCATTATATTGAAAAGATGCTTGCACGTGCATGTTTATTGCAGCACAATTTACAATTGCTAAAATATGGAACCAGCCCAAATGCCCATCAGTCAATGGGTGGATAAAGAAAATGTGGGGGTGTGTGTGTGTCTGTGTGTGTGTATATATATACACTCACCATAAAAAGGAACAAAATATTGGCATTTGCAGCAACCTCCATGGAGTTGGAGACCATTATTCTAAGTGAAGTAACTCAGGAATGGAAAACCAAACATTGTATGTTCTTACTTGTAAGTGGGAGCTAAGCCATGAGGACGCAAAGGCACAAGAATGATACAGTGGACTTTGGGGATGCTGGGAAAAGGTATGAGGGGTGTGAGGGATAAAAGATTACACACTCATTACAATGTACTCTGCTTGGGTGATGGGTGCCCCAAAATCTCAGAAATCACCGCTGAAGAACTTATTTATATAACCAAACACCACCTGTTCCCCAAAAACCTCTAGAAATAAAAAAGTGCTTAGATATGAATCTAAGCAAATGTGTCTAAGAGCTGTATGCTAAACTTACATAAAAATGAATAAATTATTCAAAGATTTAAATAAACAAAGGTAAATATTGTGCTTATGGATTAAAATAAGAAGTGGTAATAGTCAACATCCCTGCCTTGTTCTGACTTGGGGGGAAAGTATTGATTCTTTCACCATTAAGTATGATGCTAGCTTTAAGTTTGTCATAGATATTCTTTATTTGGTTGAGGAAGTTCCTTTCTATTTGTAGTCTGTTGATAGTTTTAAATCATGAGTAATATTGGATTTGTCAGATTTCCACATGTAGTGAGATATCCATGTGTTTTTTGAAAATTCTGTTACATCGACTGATTTTTAAAATTAACCTTTTTATTTTGAGAAAACTATAGATTCACATACAGTTGTAAGAACTCATACAGAAATACCCATGTTCTCTTTACCCAGTTTCCCCCTATAGTAACATCTTGAAAAACTATAGTACAATATTACAACCAGGATGTTGACAATGATACAATCAGGATGCATAAGATTTCCATCACCACTGGATCTCTCACGTTACACTTGTGTAGTCACACCTATTTCCCTCCTGCTCCTATATCCCTCCTTCACCCCTGGAAATCACTAACCCATTCTCTATTTGTGTAACTTTGTAATTTCAAGAATGCTATATAAGTGGAATCATACTGTATATAACCTTTTGGGATTGAGTTTTTTTCACTTAGTATACTTTCTGGAGATTCTTCCAGGTGGTTACCCATATCAATAGTTTTTTCCTTTTTGTTGCTGAGTAGTATTCCACAGTATGGTGTACTACAGTTTGTTTATCCGTTTCATTACTTAAGGACATATTGTTTTCATTATTTTCTTGTTCAAATAAAGGTGTTATAAACATTCATCTACAGGTTTTTATGTGAACAGAAATTTTTATTTCTTTGAGATAAATGGTCCAGAGTGCAATTATGGTCCAGAGTGGCTTGTATGGTGTTACATATTTAATATTTTAAGAAACTTCCAGACTGTTTTCCAGAGTGGCTGTACCAGCTTACATTCCCAACAGCAATGAATGATCCAGTTTCTTTGCTTTTGGTGGTGTTTTTAAAATTTTAGTCATTCTAATTAGTGTGTAGTGATGTTTCATTGTCCTTTTTACTTTGTGTTTGCCTGATGGTTAATGAATTAAGCATCTTTTAGTGTGCTGATTTGCAATCTGTATATCATCCTCAGTGAAATGTCCCTCATGTCTTTTACCCATTTTTGAATTGGATTGTGTATTTTATTACTGTTGAGTTTTGAGAGTTCTTTATATGGTCTCGACACTAGTCCTTTTTCAAACATTCATTTGAAAATATTTTCCCCCAGTCTGTGGCTTGTCTTTCTATCCTTTTACAGAGTCTTTCACAATACAAGTTTTAAATTTTGATGAAGTCCAACTTTTCTTTCCTGTGGATTATGATTTTGCTATCAAGTTTAAGAACTCTGCCTAGCCCTAGATCTACAGGCTATTCTCCCATGTTTTTCCTGACAGTTTTATTGTTATGTGTTTCACACTTGATTTTATTGAAAAGGCTGAGAAATGATTAGTTTTATGTTTTAGGTATAAATCTGTGATTCATTTTGAGTTAGTGTGAGGTGTAGGTCATATTATTTTTTTTTTTATTTTTATTTTTTGAGACAGAGTCTAACTCTGTCTCCAGGCCAGAGTGCAGTGGCTTGATCTTAGCTCACTGTAACTTCTGCCTCCTGGGTTCAAGTGATTCTCCTGTCTCAGCCTCTCGTGTTGGGGCCTCCATCTGTGGGGATCTGTCCTGCAGACCCTGACTCAGTAACGGATGAATAAAGTACACTGACACACAGATATTATGCTTTGCCAGTTTGGCTGAGGGTCTGGGCAGCTTACAGACTCCCTGGAGAGTGCTATAAACAGTTGCAACCCCTGGCCATCACCCGCCAGTGAGACGTGCATTTATTTAGTAAAGTGTAATTGACAAAGGCTTGAGTCAACACCGCTAGAGTGACGAGATTAAAGGACAGGTTCCTATGCCCAAAGCAAACACCATTAGTTGATAATCTCCCTGGTCGACCTCCCCCTGAGAGGGCCATCCAGCTCAAAGGTTAGTTTTAAGACCACATAAGTAAACTAGTTAGGTAAACTCCCCCCACATACCCTAGCTATTTGCTTTACTTATTAACCAAATGTAAAGGGGATTTAGGCTGCCTTTAGCCAAGAACTGTAGAAAAAACCCTTAGGCCTTCCCAGAGGGATTTGAGACTATATTCTATAACTTTCTCTAATATTCTTCCCTTAATAATTTTCTACTACCCTGAGTGAATTCCCACACTCACAAGTAGCTGGGATTACAGGCACATGCCACTAAGCCCAGCTAATTTTTTGTATTTTTAGTAGAGATGGGGTTTCACCACGTTGGCCAGGATGGTCTTGATCTCTTGACCTTGTGACCCACCTGCCTCGGCCTCCCAAAGTGCTGGGATTACAGGCATGAGCCACTGCAACCAGCCATCATATATTTTTTTAAATTTTAAACACCTGTGGATATCTAGTTGCTTCAGTGCCATTTGTTGAAAGGCTATTTTTTGTCTACTGGATTGTCTTTGCACTGTTGCCAAAAATCAGTTGGGCATATGTGTGGGGTCTATTTCTGGGTTCTCTCTTCTGTTCTGTTGATCTATGTGTCTCTCTCTCCACCAGTACTCTGCAGTCTTGGTTACTATAGCTATGTAATAAGTCTTAACAGTGGGTGGACACAATTCCTCCTACTTCATTCTTCTTTTTTAAAATTGTTTCAGCTATGCTCATTCCTTTGGTTTTTCATATAAATTTAGAAAAATGTAATCTATGTATCCCCAAAATCTTGTTGAGATTTTGCTAGGGATTGTGTTAAAGCTGTATACTACTATGGGGAGAATTGCCATATTTACCATGCTGAGTTTCCCAATGTCTGTCTCTCTAATTGTTCAGATATCCCTTGATTTCTTTCAGCATTGTATATTTTCAGCCTACAACTTCTGTGCATATTTTGTTAGTTTTTTTTGAAATGATTATAAATTATATTGAATTTGTCATTTCAGTATTCATGTGTTGACTTTTGTCAAATGTTTTTTCTGCATTGATATGATCATGTGATACTTTTCTTCTTTAGCCTGTTAATATGATGGAGTACATTGATTTTTAATATTGAACCAGCCTTGTTTCCTTGCAACAAACTCCATTTGATCATGGTATATAATTCGTACTTTCATATGTTACTATATTTTATTTGCTGAAATTTTGTTAAATATTTTTTATCTATATGAGGTATATTGCTCTGCAGTTTTTCCTTATGAAGTGATTTAGGAAGTGCTACCTATCTTCTCTTTTCTGAAATAGATTGTGTAGAATAGTGTTAATTTTTCATTAAATGATTGGTAGTATTCTCCATTGAAACTATCTGGGCCTGGAATTTTTTTAGGACTTTGAAAATATTGATCCAATTTCCCTAATAGTTGTAGGAACATTCAGATTACCTCTTTCATATTGGATAAGTTATAACTATTTGTGTTTTTCAAGGACTTGGACCATTTTGTCTAAGTTACCAAATTTAGATGTATAGAAGTATTCACAGCATTCACTTATTATCCTTTTGATTTCTGCAGTCTGTAGAGATACCTACTGCTTAAATCTCGATGTTGGTAATTTGTGTCTTCTCTTGTTCTTTTGTCATTCTTGCTTGAGGTTAGTTGATTTTATTTACCTTTAAAACAACTAGGTCTTTGTTTCCTTCCTTTTCTTTTTCTATTTTTATTATCATTAATCTCATCTCTTTGTTTCTTCTGCTTGTATTGTGATTACTTTGTTCTAGATTCTTGAAGTGGAAAGTTAGATTATTGATTTGAGATGTTCCGTTTCTTTCTAATGTTTGCATTTCCCTCTCTGTACATATTAGCTATATCCCTAAGTGTTGATTTTTTTATTTTTTCATTCAGTTCAGTGTATTTTTTGATTTCTCATGAGACTCTCTCCTTGATTCATGGGAATATATAGAAGTTTGTTATTTAGTTTCCAAGAGTTGGGAGATTTTTCTGTTATCTTTTTTTTTCTTTTAATTCTATTGTGGTCAGAGAAAACTCTGTATTATTTAAATTTTCAAAAATTTATTGAGGTTTGCTTTGTGGTCCAAGATGTGGTCTGTCTTGATATATATTCTTTGAGCACTTGAATGGAATTATATTTTTGTTGTTGTTGGATAGAATGTTCTAGAAATGTCTATCAAATCTTGGTTGATGGTATGCTTGAGTTCTTCTATATCTTTACTGATTTTCTGTGTAGTTCTGTTAGTTGTTGAGAGATGGACTCTGAAATTTTCAGCTGTACCCTGTGTATTTGTCCATTTTTCTTTTCAGTCTCTTCAGTTTTTGCTTCATGTATTTTGCAACTCAGTTTGGTGTATCTGCATTTAGGATTGCTATTTCTTGGTGGATTATCTCTTTTTATCATTTTATAGTGTCCCTGTCTGTCTCTGATGATTTTCTTTTCTCTCAGATTTACTTTATCTGATATTCATATAGCCACTCCTGCTTTCTTTTGATTCACATTTCTATATTATTTTCCATTCTTTATTTTCAACCACTGATACTGTTATATTTGAAGTGAGTTTCTTATAGACATCATATAGTTGAATCATTTTTAAAATCCACACTGCCAATTGCTGTCTTAAATTGATGTATTTGGACCACTTATATTTAATGTAATTGTTGATATTTTAATTGTATAATTTCATTTTTATTTGTTGTTTTTTTGTTTCTGTTTTCTTTTTCTTGCCTTCCTGTGAAAAGTTTTGTTTTCACATCTGTGAGGTATTAGAGATCATATCCTTTTTTATTGTAATTGCAAATTCATGAATAAAATTCACCAAATATTCAATATTAAATATTCCTGACATCTGTTAATCTACTTAGCCATCTATTCATTCATGCTTTCAAGAGATATTTATTGAACCTCTACCCTGGGCCAAGCATTGTCATTTTCTTTATCTTTCAGATTATTCTCTTCTTTCAGTTCTTTAGTAGTGTAGTGTATTTATTTCCTCTGGTTGTTGTAACAAATTTCCACAAGCAGTGTGGCTTAAAAATAGTAGAAATTTATTCTCTCACAGTTCTAGAGAACAGAAGTCTGAAGTGAAAATGTCAGCAGAGATCTAGAGGAGAATCCATTCTTGCTTATTCCAGCTTTTGGTGGTTGTCACCATTAGCTGACTTGTGGCTGTATTGCTCTAATTTCTGCATCTGTAGTCAAATGACCTTCTATTGTGTTTTATTCTCTGAGTTTCTCTTTTAAGGACACTTGCAATTAGTTGTAGGGCCTAGCCAGTTTGGATAATGTAGGATAGTCTCTTTATCTGAAGAGCCCTCTAAAAATTAAGACAATCATCATAGGTTCTAGAATTAAGATACAGACATTATCTTTAGGGGGCCACCATTCAATTCACTACAAGTAGTATTTTTCTGTGCATCCTTAATTTTCCTTTTTTCGATCCTCTCTCCATTTGGCATGGTTTCTCTATTTCATACCCTTTTCTATTCCTTCTTAGTTTTGCCTCTTAAAGGATTCTCCTAGAGAGTGGTGACAACAGTGGAATGATTATGGTGTCCTGTATTTCATAGCTTACCATGTTGCAACAGAAAAAGGCTTTCTTCATGGCAGGGCAGCTTCATTTAGAATCAGAATATGTTTCTTTTTAATAGAACTTATAAAACTCTGAAGTTCTGCTATTTAAAACATGTATTAAAGTCTTATGTACATATGCTTTAACTACAAATTCATTTGAAGAGATAAGTAAAAATAATTCTAATCAATAAATAAATGTTATGGAATCAGCAATCAATATTTAAATTGGTATCAATTAAGAATAGGTGGAATTTCCCTCTGAGGTGATGCCACATTTATTAGCATCTTTTTGAGAGAGATATATATAATATAGATGTGTGTGTGTATGTGTATGTGTGTGTGTATGTATGAGTTCTTTCAGAACTTAGGCCACTTTGGTTGTATTTGAAAAAAGTTTTTTGCTGTTTGCGAAGTGGTTGTTTTGGAAGAATCTGAACACTTTTTTCAAGGTATTTAGGCTACTGGAGTATTGCTGAGATTATTTTGATAACTCTTTAGTGAATGTTATGTTAAAAAGGAATTATGTAAATATACCCTGCTGATCATTATGAGTAATGAGTGTATCTTTAAGAAGTTTCTGGGATGGAGTTAAATCTAGCGCAAGTGATTTCACTATACCAAGAGAAAATTGTATGATTTTGCTGTAGTTGATTTTATTGGTGTCCCTGTTGCTATGATTATTAATGTTTTATCATAATAAAATGTTACCATTTATATACTTTTATAAAGTATGGCAAACAGATCACAGGAGAAAATGGGATAGAATTTAAAAATATGTATTTAATAATAGTCTCAAAACTTTCAGACTTAAGACATATAAAACAATAGACAATCTTGTTTCAGCACAAGCATAATTAATATCTTCATGTATTTGTTAGAAGATTTGCTTAGTGAAATTTCAGTTTTGATTTTAGTTTTATATTTAAATGATGTATTTCTAGCTTAAAACTTAATCAGAAGTCTGAGTGCCTATCATTCAAAGCAGTAATTTTTCTAATTAGTCCACACTTTTTATAACTGTGCAGAGGAATTTAGCTTGTAATTATAAATTTTAAATTTGTGTTTTCTTTGTAAGTGCTGGTCAAGATATCCAAGGAACAAGTGTGATTGCAAATCTCCCATTTTTGATGCGACAGAATCCCACTGAGACGCTGCGGAGAGTCCTGCCAAAAGTCAGAGTAAGTTGGTATAAAATAAGATTGGAGTTTCCCGTTTATTCCCCAGCAGCATGTTGTCATTGTTGAAGAAAGATTTTGGAGCTTTAGTGGCTGATCTTTTGCACCTAAAAATTGAGTGGAGAAAGCATTATTATAGACATTTCTAATTATAATGAAAATATTTAGGGAAGTTAGCTGATGGAAATGGAGAAATCCAGATCTTAAGTTGTAAAATTTCTTCAGTCATTTTCTCAGTAAAGACATTTTATTAAAGGTAGTTTTCAGTAGGTCAAAAACACCTCTTAACTATTCTTAAAAAAGTATTTAATATTCTGTTGACTTAAATCTATATTAATAGTATTTGTATAACACTGATATTATAATTGAGCTGATATTCCTGATATTGACCCTATGATGACTTCTGAAGAATCATCAAATAAAGATTGAATTATGGCCATCACAATTTTAGATGTGTATGTAATTTATTGCTTTATACATTTCTTCAGAATTAGTTTTTCTGCTATGAACAAAAATGTTTGATTTTGATCTATTATTTCTTGTGACTATTTAATATTGATTATTAATATAAAATTAAATAATTTCAACTATTAAATATTTAATACTTATTTATTTGTACTTAAGTGCAAAGTGCTTTTCTTTATAAGAACTTGAATAAACAAAACACCAGTGTGTGTGTCCTTTAAGAGTTTACCTGCTAATGGGGTCAATGAGGTTACATACTAATGAGGATTATGTTTGCTAATAGAGTTTGGTAGATTTTCCCTTGTTTTTTAAATTTGGATATAGCTTTTTCATAATTTTTAACTAATTTGTATGTGTTTAAAATACTCAAGTTATTAGTGAGTTCTTGAGTTTTATTTTTAGGTATGGTTCTAGTTACTGTGATTTAGATCATAATGTACCATGTTATTTTCATGAGATGCCCACATTTCCATGCAGGCACTATGAATGTTTTTGCTGATTACAATGGTGAATTAAGATGATAGTTATTTTGGCATTGCATGTGATTTGAAAGTAAATCAAGCTTTTTTGTATCGGTTTTTCCCAGAATTATGACATAATTTCAAAGGAATTAGGTCTACACAGACCAGGTTTATTCACATTCATTTTCAGTGACACTAAGTGACCTGCTCTTCTCAGCATGACAGCTGGAAGAGCCAGCTAAACAGTAGCTGAAAGGAACAGCTATTTAGGTCCTCTTTGGTACAGAGTTAATGTAAGTAAGCAAATGAGATTTAAAGCTAAAAATATTGCATACTGCACACTCTGCATTGAGCAGTTGAAATCTGGTCTACAGAGAGCATATTAGATGTCCAAAGTTTCATGATGAAAGAGAGCAGTGAACTTTAGAGGTCTCTAAATTACTTTGCAAAAATCCTTTTGCTGAGTTCACAATAAAGGAAATTAAGTAACAGGTCCCCTAAAACCTTAATTTCATGGGACTGTATAAAGAATATTATACAGTCATATGCATAGGATATTTATACAAAGAATCAAATGCATCTTCTGAAACTATAAGGTATTTTCCTGAATTATAGAAGATAATGGTTTTAATAAGCTTTAAAAGTAATGAAAATTAATCCATAATACACAGTATATTAACTGAATAAATAGATACAAAGGAAGTACATACTAATGAATACGTACTAAGGAAACCTTTATTTATAGCTGAGTGATTTCATTCATTTATTTTACTAATCAACATGCAACCATTTATTTAGGACCATCGTCTTGACCTGTACTTCATTTAAAAGAGATACCGAAAAGGTGGAAGAGTCCAGATTAGATTGTATATTAGGAAGACCTAATGACCACGGAAAACAATGAGAGAACAAGTATAATAGAGTATTGTGCGTTTCTGACTTTATGTAAAAATGCTGAAGAATAAGGCAAATGAAAAGGTCTTTATGGGGGTAACTCCAATAATAATGACTTTTATTGATAGTTTAATATATAATGTAGACAGCTAAACATTTAATCACCCCCATTTCAAATTATAAAATCTGTTTCTGTGCATGTCATTTTAAATTCATTGTATTCAGATTTTGTTATGACTTATTGGTACTCCTTGTTAGCACCTTTGTTAATTCCACCTCACTTCTGTGAGTGTTTACTTTCCAGTGATGAAACACTGACAAAATCTCGGGTTAACTATTTACCTTTGCTTGGCCATGATTTCTCAATTTTTTTTTTTTAAAGTGATCTTGAGCATTTAGTAATAATGGTATTCTCATTCATTCATAAATATTTACTGAATACTTCCTATAAGACAGGCACTGTTTTAAGCACTGGGAAAATAGAAGCAAACAAAAGATAGGGGACTTGCCCTCAAGGAGGCTACAGTCCAGATGGAGAAATGGACATTAAACAAGTAAATCCCTCCCCACCCAAGAAAGGTATAATCATCATTTGTGATAAGCTCTGTGAATGTACAGAACCGGGAGTCGGAGTCGATGAAGTGAAGTAATAAAGTAATGAGGGCATCTGCTGTGCATTGGGATGTCAAGGAATGCCTTTTTGAGGAGCAGAAAACTGAAGGGATGGAAAGAAGCAGCCATTTTAGAGTCAGGACCAAGTAGAGTCAGAACCAAGTAGGGAGAGTGGTAAATAGCCCTAACGTGAAAGAACTGGGTGGAACTGAGAGAGACAGGTATGTTTGGGACCCAGTGGATGGGGTGGGGTGTGATTGAGAAGAGGTTGGAGAAATGGTTGATGACAGAGCATGCAAGCATTGGTTTTTATTCTTAGGACAGTGAAAAGTCACTGAAGGCTTTAAAGCAGGCAGTGACTTAATTGTGTTTCTGTTTCACAGTGATCATTATGGTTATTGTATGGAGAACAGATTGGAGTGGGATAGTTAGGAAGCTTCAGTACTGGTCCTCATAGCAAGTATGAGGCTAACTAATTAGGACAGTAGAGAGCAGTGGACATATCTGAGATACATGGATTAAGATAGAATGAGCAGAACTTCATAATGGATTGGGTTTCTGAAGTGAGAGATGACTTTCAGATTTCTGGCTTGACCATACATATGGTTCTGCTGGTTTTCAGTTATGGTTAATAGTCTGTTAAATTCATAAGGAAAAATAATTTGTATACTTGATAATACTGGTCTTTTATGAATGATTTAGTTTTAGATAGTTTAAAGATATGAACAATAAATATTTTATGCAAGAAGTTAATCAATACCAAGATTTTTACCATGTTTATAACAGTAGTGTGTGCAGCATTTAGAGCTCACTTTTTACCTTGTCTTTACCTTTAAGAACATCAGATAAAGTAATGGAGATCTTGCTGGACTTATGTATTATAAACTTTCATCAGTGATATTTTTGTTTTATTGCATTTGCATTTTGTTCTTATAATAATGGATTAATTGAAAAGTGATTTTAAAAATAGGTTGCTGTTTTCACTGTTTTAGAGATAAAGGAATTTAATGTTTAAAAATAAAATATCAGAAACAGAGTTAGTATTACAATTGAGCCAATCCATCAAATTGCGGTTGATGTCTAGAATAACTGATAAAAGAAGAAAAATAGAAACTAAGAAAAATAGAATTGAGCCAATCCATAGTATTTACCCAATTTGTTTTCTAAATTGTATCCATTGGTAGTACAATTAGGTCACTCATCTCAAGGTTAAATTTAGCTAGGAATTTAGAAAGGAAATATTTTGACCTTCAATTTAAATTTCCTAAAAGTGGAGACATTTTAAAATATAGTCATTATCATATATTCATGTTACATGATTTAATCCTAGGGTATCTATTAAAAAAGAGTTTTTCTCCTGTGGTATTTATTGATTAAGTTTTAATTCTTTTTCCGCAGTATATTAAATTGAAATCTTAGATGTTTGTTAGACTTCAGTATTTGATTTGAACTTCCAGTTATCTAGAAGTGAAAGAATTTGATTGTCAAGATAAATATCCAAAATATTATACAATAGTCTTTTATAAAATTCAGAATAATAATGATATAATTACACCATGTAACGAAGGTGATTCCGTTACAATCCAATGCAAAAAGACTCTCTACCTATTGAGTTATTTACTTAGTTGTTTTTACACTTACATTTAGGCAACCATAATATATGTCATAAAGTTAATAGAAATTGAGCAATGCTAGGCACAGATAAACATAACTGTAGCAAATATTTATTGAAGTCCTACTATGTGTCAGACACTGTATTCTGTCAGATAGTCTACACATTTTAATCTGAATCCTCATAGCAGTTCTATAGTGATCATCTGACAGTGGAAGAAAAATCTTAGTTAAGCAATTTGATCAAAGTCACAAAGCTTGCAAGAGGTATAATTAGGTTTAAACAGGAAGTCTTACTCTTGAGTCCTCACTCTTTACTACTCATTAGCTAATCATAACTGTAACAGATATATAATGTGTAATTTAATGTCTCAAGCCTTAGTCATCTCCTGTTTGTACTACAGCAGTCTCCTCACTGAATTTGTTGCTTCCACTTTGCCTCCGAGAGCAAACTCACCCAGAGAGATCTTTTAAAAAGTGTCAATCATATCTTACCTCCCTCTTGCATGAAAATTACTTAAGTGGTGTGGTAGATAGACTCATGCCCCTTCCAAAGAGATGTTGGGTCCTAATTCCTAGAAATTCTAAGTGTTACCTTATTTGGAAAAAGAGTCTTTGCAGACATAGTTAAGGATCTTGAAATTGGAAGATTATCTTGGATTATCGGGGTGGCAGTCTAAATGCCATCACATGTGTCCTTATAAGAAGGCAGAGGAGGAGAATCCAATATGGAGTAAACCAACAGAATGGGAAAAACTTTTTGCAGTCTACCCATCTGACAAAGGGCTGATAACCAGAATCTACAAAGAACTGAAACACATTTACAAGAAAAAACAAACAAGCCCATTCAAAAGTGGGCGAAGGATATGAACAGACACTTTACAAAAGAAGACATACATGAAGCCAACAAACATATGAAAAAATGCTCATCATCACTGGTCATTAGAGAAATGCAAATCAAAACTACATTGAGATACCATCTCACGCCAGTTAGAATGGCGATCATTAAAAAATCTGGAGACAACAGATGCTGGAGAGGATGTGGAGAAATAGGAACGCTTTTACACTGTTGGTGGGAGTGTAAATTAGTTCAACCATTATGGAAGACGGTGTGGCGATTCCTCAAGGACCTAGAAATAGAAATTCCATTTGATCCAGCAATCCCATTACTGGGTATATATCCAAAAGACTATAAATCGTTCTACTATAAGGACACATGCACACGAATGTTCATTGCAGCACAGTTTACAATAGCAAAGACCTGGAACCAACCCAAATGCCCATCCATGATAGACTGGACAGGGAAAATGTGGCACATATACACCATGGAATATTATGCAGCCATCAAAAACGATGAGTTCGTGTCCTTTGTAGGGACATGGATGAACCTGGAAACCATCATTCTCAGCAAACTGACACAAGAACAGAAAATCAAACACCGCATGTTCTCGCTCATAGGCGGGTGTTGAACAATGCGAACACATGGACACAGGGAGGGGAGTATCACACACTGGGGTCTGTCGGGGGGAAAAGGGGAGGGATAGTGGGGGGGTGGGGGAGTTGGGGGAGGGATAGCATGGGGAGAAATGCCAGATATAGGTGATGGGGAGGAAGGCAGCAAATCACACTGCCATGTGTGTACCTATGCAACAATCTTCCATGTTCTTCACATGTACCCCCAAACCTAAAATGCAATAAAAAAAAATAAAAAAAAAATAAAAAAAAAAAATAAATAAATAAATAAATAAATAAATAAATAAATAAAAAAAAAAGAAGGCAGAGGAGAGTTGACACATATATGTAGAAGAATGCAATGTCAAGATGGAGGTAGAGATTGGAGTAATGTGGCCACAAGCCAAGAAATGACAGCAACCACGAGAAGCTGAAAGAGGCAAAAAGTAGATTCTACCCCAAAGCCTCTAGATGGATTGTGGCCTTGCCAACACTTGGATTTTGACCAGGTGATACTGATTTTGAAATTTTGGCCTCCAGACCTGTGAGAGAAGAAATAGCTGGTGTTTGAAGCTGCTATTTAAGTTTGTGGTAATTTGTTACAGCAGTCACAGGAAGCTAATACAAGTAACTTCCCATTTCAGATAAAATACAACTCCTTACTGTGTCCATAAATCACCCCCTCTACCTTTGGGATCTCCTCATCTGCCAGTCTTTTCCCTTTCTTTCCTAAGGGCAGAATATTTGTCAGTCTGGTTTCTCACTATACCCCCAGGACTTAGAATAGTGCCTGGCAAATAATGGGCACTCAAAAAAATTTTGTAAATGAGTGTTAATTGAGCTTAACATTTAGAGACAATAAGTATATACCTGAAAGACCAAGGGAACATTGGCCTGATCCACTGATGGCATTCTTGGATGAGAAGTAGGAAGATAATTTATTTGGAAATTTGACACATAGATATAGAATGGTATAACACTGATTTATGTTTCTAGAAAGACTTTTTGGGGGTTTGGGGAGGATTCAGGAAATACATAAGAAAGAAGGATAAAGAGACATAATCAATATGAAATTTGATTTCCTTTTATTTTGATGCATGCCTGTAGTCTCAGCTACTGGAGCCCAGGAGTTTGAGGCTGCAGTGAATAGCTACTGACTGCACTCCAGCCAGGGCAGCATAGCAAGACCTTGCCTCTAAAAACAAAAAAAGAAAAAAAAAAAATAGGAAAAAATCATAAATTTCTCCTAATTTGATTATTTTAGAATTTGTATCTCCTGTATATGGGTAGTTTTTTTAAACATCTTATTTTAGAATTTTTACAGAAAGCATTTACTTTATAAATTTTGTAAATAGAAAGCTTAACTTTTTTAGAAGTCATATTTCAAGTAGCATAGTTAAGTGGACAAACAACACAGATTGAGAATTCCTAATTCCCAAATCCAAAATCAAAATGCTCCAAAATTTGAAGAATTTTGAACATAGACATGATGCTACAAGCAAAAACTACCCATCACCTCATGTGATGAGTCACAGTTAAAGTCAAAATGAAGTCAAAACTTAGTTTCATGTACAAAATTATTAAAAATACTATATAAAATTACATTCAGCCTATGTGTATAAGATGTATATGAAACAAATGAATTTAATGTTTAGACTTGGTTCCTATCCCCAAGATATTTCATTATGAATATGCAAATATTCCAAAATCCTAAAAACATTCAAAATCTGAAACACTTCTGGTCCCAAGCATTTGGGATAAGGGATACTCAGAATAATGTGTGGAACACTTACTGTGGGCCAGGCATTGTGCTTAATGCTTTAGATATATCCTTAAAAAATCCTCCTAACAACTCCATGTGATGTATTTATACTCATTTTACAGTTGGGAAAATCTAGGCTTAAAAAATTCAGTGTTCATGAATATGTTGTTGGGAGATTTCTGGGAAGCATGAAAGTATGTAATTTATTCTTACAGTTCACCAAGAAAAAGACATAATCTTGACTAAAGGAATTAAAGAGCATAAACAAATGATACAGATTGCTTTCTTCTTTGGTTTGCAGCTAAAAAAACAGGCATCTGTCTTCCTCACTGTAGATGATGTGTTCTGAGATAAACTAAAAGTTAAGTTCTGAGGAAAGCAAAAGGATTTTGTGAAAACAAAACAGTTATGCATAATAAGCAGATCATGATGTTCCAGACCCCCTACAGATCATAAAAAGCCCACAGTATAGTATTCTATAAGCAGGCTAAACATTTAGGGACACTGATAGGAAGGAATGTAAATAAGAAAGTGAAATAATTTCTATAATGTAAGGTTGATAGAAGATAATCATCAGGGTCAGAATTAAGAGGTCTTGTGGTTTAGGAAGCATAAAATTATATAACTTATTTTTCTAGTTCACTTAGAAAAAGAAGAGGTAGTAATGAGGGGAATTAGAGATGAACAGATTGATACAAACTTATATGGTTTACAGCTTACAAATAAAAGTACATTGAATGCTATGTATTTTGAGAATAATGTTTTTTATGCTTTTTCTTTTTACATATATCTATTTGTATTTAAGTACAAAATGGATTGACATTACTAATTACTTCACAATAATAATTAAAATGCTGTGAAAAATTTACTGACTATACAGTTTTTCTGGGCATATAGAATTATATTAGCTGATATTCCTTATAGATCTAGAAATATTACCTTTTGGTAAATTCTAGTGGACACCAGTGCTTTTACATATGCTTCTCAGTCATTTAGTCACTTGTTATTTTTACCCTATCTGCAATAAAAATGAACTGAAACTTCTGAAATGATTTTAAATGTGTAGTTAAGCTTGTGAGGGAGTAAGGAATGGTACTAGAGCTCAAAAACAAAGCAATCTGTTTCACTTCCACTTAGGATATAGAAAGCTGCAAGAGAACATCACACGCATTCTGATAACAGTAGGTTATCCACAAAATCTACACAGTCGTAACTTCTTGAGCACAGCAGAGCTGGTTACAAGGCAACCAAGTGAGCTGAATTCACAAGAGTAACAAACCCCTCTGAGGATACATGGGACACAGGAACATTGACTTGGCAGAGCATAGGAGGAAGAGGTTCCCACCATATAAAGTAGTTAGCAGCATCAGCTAAGATTTTAACAAAATTTTAAAGGGTGACCCTGTGTTAGCACAGTTTATATGTTTAGAATAACTTGTAGCTTAGACACAGAGGAGCTTTGTATTCATTTGCAAGCTCTTTTTTATATGTCTCCACTGTTTGCTCTGTGAGAAAGATTGGGGGAGCAGCGAGGAGATTGGAGAGCATCTCCCTTGGTAATAAAGGTGTGGTAGTGATGAGCTGCTGCTAAGGGACAGGAGCCAACTCTGCCTACCTTCTGAAAACCTTCTCCATCATGAAGCAAAAGTCTGAGTTGTGGAGGGAGAAGCAGTGAACTTTCCTGCTTCTATAGCCCAGGTGAAGTGCCATTGCTTCTGTGGGAATGGTAGGAGCAAAACCCACTTGCCTCTGGAAGAGAGGTAGAAAACCCTCCTCCAGGACCATGCCAAGATCCCTTACTTCTGGGAGAAGAGTGGTAGCATAAGCCTTTTGACACTAGAAGCTGGATGTGGAAGGCAGGAGATGTTAGACCCAGGACCCTGCACTGATAAAAAGCAGAGGTCTGCCACCAGTGGGGGATAGGGCAAGAAACTTGACCCTGCCAAACGTCCCCCCTCTGCACCCTGAGATACAAAGTTATAGAATAGGAACACTGAAAAAGTTATATTCCTGAGGCCCAGGCTCAAAGACCCTGCCTAAGATGAGGCTGGACCAAGATATCTGAGAATCCACTACATCCACCATTAACCTAGTGTGTAGTAAGAAGCAACAGTTGTCTACTACTAGAGAAGGGACAAGAGTGTGGAGAGAGACCCCTGCTGAAAACGGTGGGGCAGGAACACTGAAGAAAATCCTTTGAAATCTGAGGCTGCACGTTAAACAAGGTAACAGTGGCCCACCATTGGAGGTTTGAAACCTGTGGTGCTGTGATTACCATAGCAACAAAAATCCTCAAACCCAGCTCAACTGCTAACTCGACTTATTATTCAGCCCTCTATACTTAACAGCCTAGCAGAAGAGGAATGTTCATTTCTGAGCATAAATACTATTACCTCTATATTCACTGAATATCCAGGATTCAAAATTTCAAAATCAAAAATTTCTGGGCACCCAAAATAGGAAAGCTTACTAAAGCATAAAGCAACAACAGGTCTAGTGTCAGAGGTGACCCAGATATTGGAAGTATTAGGGAATTTAAAGTGACTATGATTTATATGGTTAAAAATCCACTGAAAAAACAACATGCCTGGACGTATAGGAGATTTCAACAGAGAAAGGATCTATAAAATAATCAAATGAAAATGCTAGAAATAAAAAAGGTGATATCTAAGATGAAGCATTTCTTCAGTGGGCTTATCAGCAAAAGAATATGGCTGGCAGAAGAATCAGTGAACTTGAAAATAGAAATTGTCCAAACTGAAACACAGAGATAGAAAAGAGTGAAAACGTAGAAGAGAACATCCAATGGCTTTGAGACAGTACAAAAAGATCTAATATATATGTGATCGGTATCTCAGAATGAGAAAAGAGAAATGGGAAAGAAGAACTATTTAAAGAGTACTAGCCAGGACAAAGCGTAGATCTAAGAACACCAGAGGACTCCAAGCAGGATAAATGCGTGCGTGCGCACACACACCCCTAGACACCATAAACTGCTGAAAATAAAAAGAGATAATCTTGGAAGTAGCCAGAGACAAAGGTGACAATTGAACAGATTTCTGGTCAGAAACTAGTCTAGAGGACAAAAGAATGTCATATTAAAAGTACTGAAAGTGAAAAGCAAAAATGAAAGTCAACTAAAATATATACCCAGTTAAAATATCTTTCTAGGATGAAGACAAAAATAGCTTTTTTAGACAAACAGAAATTGAGAGAATTAATTGTATCAAATCTATACCACCAAGAAATGGTAAAGGAAATTCTTTTTTTTTTTTTTTTGAGACAGGGTTTTGCTTGTTGCCCAGGCTGGAGTGCAATGGCATGATCTCGGCTTACTGCAACCTCTGCCTCCCAGGTTCAAGTGATTCTTCTGCCTTAGCTGGATTACAGGTGCCCACCATCATACCCAGCTAATTTTTTATATCTTCAGTAGAGATGGTGTTTCACCATGTTGGCCCAGCTGGTCTTGAGCTCCTGACCTCAGGTGATCTGCCCCCAAAAGTGCTGGGATTACAGGTCTGAGCTACTGTGCCTGGTTGTAAAGGAAATTCTTCAGGTAAAAGTAATGTGATACCAGATGGAAATTTGGATTTACACGAATAAATGAAGAGCACTGGAAATGATAAAAATTAGGGTAAGTGTAAAAGAAATAATACCAATTTTACACAAATTCTTTCAGAAAATAGAGGAGGTGGTAAGAACTTCCCAATAAACTTTCAGGCCCAACATTACCCTGATGTACATACCTCATGAGCTTAGATGCAAACATCTAAAAAATGACAAATCTAACAATTATTGCAAAAGGATGATAATATATTATGACTAGTCAGGGTTTATCTCAGGAATTCAAGATTGTTTCAAAATTTAAAAACTAATCAATATAAATCATCCTATCAGAAAGCTAAAAAAGGAACATCACCATCTAATCATCTCAGTAGATTTAGAGAAACTGTTTGACACCATCTAACAACTATTTCTAGAAGAAAGAAATCTTAGCCAGGTGTGATGGTGCACACCTGTAATACCAGCTATTAGGAGGCTGAGTTAGGAGGATCTCTTGAGCCCAGCAGTTTGAGTCTAGCCTAGGGAAGATAGGAGACCCTGTGTTCAACAAATAACCCCACAACTGAGTAAACTAGGAATAGATGGGAGCTTCCTCTGTGAGAAACCTATAGGTTCACTTAAAGGTGAAAGACTTTTCCCTAAGATCAGGAAAAGGCCAAAGGTGTCTGCTTTTACCACTTTTGTTTAACAGTATACTGGACATACTAGCCAATATAGTAAGGCAACAAAAAGAAAAAGCATTCACATTGCAGAGAAAGAAGTAAAGCTGTCTTTTTTTTTTTTTTTCCTCGTATAACATTATCATATGTAGGAATCTACAAAAGAAAAATACTGGAACTGCGAAGCAAGTATAGAAGGTTGTGGGATACAGGGTCAATATACAAAAATCAATTGTGTTTCTACAAACTAGCAACCAACAATTGGAAATTGAAATTTTTCTTAAACTATCAAAATAGCATTAAAGTATGTAATACTTAGGGATACATGTTACATAAGATCTATAAACTGAAAACTATAGAACATTTCTGAGAGGAAATGAGAGAACGAAGTGAACTGAATATAGATCATATTCATGGATCAAAAGACTCAATATTGCTAAGATGTCAGTTTGCCCAGATGAATGCATATATTTAATGCAAAATAGTCAAAATTCAAGTAGGTTGGGTTTTTGTAGGAAATGACAAACTAATTCTAAGATTCATATGAAAATATAAAGGACCTAGAGTAGCGAAAACAACTTTGAAAATCAGGAACAAAATTGAAGGACTTTTATTACCTGATTTCAAGACATAATATGTAGCCACATCAATTAATACTGTATGATTGATGTAAAGAGAGATAAAGAAATCAATGAGACATATAGAAAGTTTTAAAAAACTCTCACATACCCCACAGATTGTCAGTTTGTTTTTTGACACGGGGCAAAGGCAATTCATTATAGAGAGGATAGGCTTTTCAAGAAACAATGCTAAAACAGTTTGAAAAATAAATCCATGCCCGGCTCCATATGCAAAAACTAAAATAGATCATAGACCTAAATGTTAAAGACTGAAATTATTAATACTTCTGGAGGAAACCATAAGAGAAAATCTTTGTGACCTTGGGTTAGGCAAAAGTTTCTTACATATGATTTTAGAAGCATGATCCGTAGAAAAAAATTTGATAAATTAGATCTGTTTTTCAGAAGACACTGCTAAGTGAATGAAAAGACAAATCAGAATGAAAGAAAATGTTTGTAAATCACATAGATGACAAAGGACACGTGTTCAGAATACATAAAGAACTTCTCAAAACGTAATAAGAAAACAACCCAGTTTTTAGAAATATGCAAAAATTTGTAAGATGCTTCACCAAATAACATTTGCAGATGGCTAGTAAACATAAGAAAAGATGTTTAACATCATTAGTCATTAGGAAAATGCAAGTAAATCTCCAACACACTTGTTAAAATATCTGTACAAAAAAGATCAACTGACCACATGAAGTATTGTGGAAGATTGTGGAGCAAATCAAACTCCCTTATACTGTTGGTGGGAATGTAAAATGGTACAACAACTTTAGAAAACAGGTTCTCAAAAATTTAAACATACATCTACTCTATTGCTCAGCTATTTAACTCCTAAGGATTAAGAGAAAATGAAACATCTTTTCATACAAAGACTTATATATGAATATTTATTGCAACTTTTCCTGCTACAGCTAAAACTGGAAACAACCCAAATATCAGTCAACAGTTGATGGAATTGTGGTATAACCATTCAATGATATAATACTCTTTACATATTCTGGTTATGTGTTGAAATTTCTTCTCTACTCTGTGGGTTCTCCTGATGTTTTAGATCTTATTTTGTAAACAACATGATTGGGTTTTATTTTTTAATCCAATCTCACACTGTATTTTAATTAGAATATTTTTCCTATTTATATTAATGAACTTCTATAGGTCATCTTACAATTTGCTTTTTCTTTTTGCCAACTGCTCTGTTTCTTTTTCTCTTATTTATTTCATTTGAATTGATTAAGTAGTTTTATTATTTCACTTTCCCCTTCTTCTGTTAGCTCGGAATTATAGACTCTCACTTTTCTTGTGTTAGTGACCTTAGACATTACAAAAAGGACATATTGTCAAAGTTTAATTTCATTTGTATTTTTACCCTCTTCCTGGATAATAATACAAGAACCTTACTATTCTCTATTTAATCTTCTTATGACTTATCTGTTAATGTTGTTAGCTATTTTATTTATATATTTCAGGTCTCCCAGATACTGTTGTTGTTTTATCTAATCAATATCTATTTAGATTTACCCACATATCTATCATTTTTTATTACCTATAGTATTTCCATTTGGAATCTTTTTTCCTGCCTGAAGAACACCTTTTAGTATTCAGTACAAGTCTGCTGGTAACAAATTCTCTTTGTTTTTATTGGTTTGAAAATGTCTTCCACATGCATTTTAAATAGATGTTTTTATTAGCATAGGATTTTACACTGCATATCTGTAGATTTTAGAAATATAGAGGCATATTTATGGCTCCTTGACTCTGTGGCTGATTTTCCTTGGCCAGTTTTGGAAAATTCTGATATCTTTTTACATGTGCCTCTGGCTAATCTTCTCTCTCTGCTCCTTCTAAGACTTCAATTTTACATATATTAGACCTTTTGATAGTATTTCCATGTCCTTTATCATCTTTCTTTCTTTTCCATTCTTTTTTTCTGTTTTTGATCCAGGTGTTTTATTCTAATATACCTTCTGTCTCACCAATTCATCTGTGTCTAACCTGATTTTTATTTTGATTATGTATTTGGTCTATAGTTTCTATTTAGCTCTTTAAAATATGCCATTAAAAAAAATATCTTACAGAATTAAATTCTCAATTGTATCTTTTATCCCCTTGAACCATATATGTATCATATAGTACCAGTACCTGGAGCTCCTTTTGGTATGTTTATATTTTGTATTGTTTCTGCTTATTATCTTATCTCCTCATGTGTGTTGATATTATTGATTGTGTGCTTGATCTTGTATTTGACAAATTTTTGTAGAAATAGTTTGAGGCCTAAGATGATATCTTTCTCATGGAAGGAATATGTTTTCTTTTGGCAGACATCTAAATGCACTAGCAATAGAGTCTTACTTAACTTGATTCCAGGTACTAGATGATTTGAAACTAGGCTGTCCTCCCCTGCAAAGGACAGTCTATTCAGGATTGCCCTTGTTCCTAATGCAGAGGGGCTTACCAGGGACTCTGCAAGACTGTCAGAGAAGTCACTTAGGCTCTCAGTCCCTCAAGACCCTCTTTGAGAATCAGTAAAATAGCCCCAGGCCCAAAGCAGGCCCCAAATTGCATGCTCACTTGTCTGGATATTAGTTGTCTCTTAGATCTTGGAAGGGTAATTTTTTACTACCTTGTTAGTTTCGATATGCCTGTGTACAGACAATTTCTACATTTTGTTCAGCTTTAAAAATTATCCTTGCCAAGACAGTTGATTAGAGCTATTTAGTCTGCTTTTATTGAAAGAGGAAGTTCCCTTTCCTGTTATTATTCCTTCTTGATTTAATCTTAGAATGGTATTAACTACAACATTTCTATTTATATACCTGCATAGGTTCTCTGTGCACACATACCCCTCTACCATCCCCTGTTCACCATCTCCACATCCACACAGATCAACTGATTGTTTTCTAATGATACCTTAGAAGTAATCCAGAACCTAAAATTAAATATTTTGCCAAGACCCTTGTGATATGTGTCCTTAATTTACACTTTGAGTTCTTAAGCTTCCTTATTTTGTTGGTGTGACATTATGTTTATAGTAGCAGTAGCAGGATGGTGGGGCTTACATTCTAACTACACTGTTAATTCTGTACCTAAAATTGTGATAACAGCAGGTCATCTTCTCTGGGGTGTTAGAGAAGGCTTCGTTGAGAAGTGACAGTTGACTTGTATGCAGAGAAATAATTAGACCAAGCGCAAGATAAGGGGAGATAGGAAAGCAAACATTCCCAGCATTGAGAAGGAAAGAGAAGCATGCAGTTTGAATGCTGATTCAAAGAACTGAGAGAAAATCAGTGTGCTAGAGCATAAAGCAGGAAGAACTGCTGAGGCAGTGAAAAAGCCCAAATTATGCAGATCCTTAGGTGCATTATGCAAGAGAATATTCAAATTAGTGTTAAATGCTTTGAAATCTCATGCTGACTCTAAAGTAGAAAATGAATCAGAAAAGAGTGATGTAGGATGGAATGGAAGGGATGTAGTGGGTGAGGATCACTTGGAATCTGTGACCGTTACCTGAGAAAACCTTCAAAATAGCTTGGACTGGGGTGGAAGTAGCCTGGTTGGAGAGGTAGATGGATTACAAAAATAGACAACAAAACCAAACCAGGACTATATGAGCAATAAAAAAACCCAATGGTATCAAGGATAACTCCTGAAATCCTGGTTTGTAAACCAGGTGGGTAACAATGGCACACACTAAGGGGACTAGAGAAAGCCCACATTAGGACAAGAGACACTGGAGGAGGCCCAGGTGTTAGAGAAAATACCATGAGCTCAATTTTGGACTTATTACCTTTGAGACATCCAAAGTAGAGATTGCAGAGAGTTGTATATACAGATCTGATACTCTGAACAGGTCTGCCAATAAAAAAGTAAAATTTATACAGATTACATTTAAAGGTATTTGTGTAGAAGAGATTGTCTACAGAGAAAATGAAGACCAAAAGGGGAGAATTGCTACTGGAGACATAATTTTACACTAACAAAATAAGGAAGCTTAAGAACTCAAAGTGTAAATTAAGGACACATATCACAAGGGTTTTGGCAAAATATTTAATTTTAGGTTCTGGATTACTTCTAAGGTATCATTAGAAAACAATCAGTTGATCTGTGTGGATGTGGAGATGGTGAACAGGGGATGGTAGAGGAGTATGTGTGCACAGAGAACCTATGCAGGTATATAAATAGAAATGTTGTAGTTAATACCATTCTAAGATTAAATCAAGAAGGAATAATAACAGGAAAGGGAACTTCCTCTTTCAATAAAGGCAGACTAAATAGCTCTAATCAACTGTCTTGGCAAGGATAATTTTTAAAGCTGAACAAAATGTAGAAATCGTCTGTACACAGGCATATCGAAACTAACAAGGTAGTAAAAAATTACCCTTCCAAGATCTAAGAGACAACTAATATCCAGACAAGTGAGCATGCAATTTGGGGCCTGCTTTGGGCCTGGGGCTATTTGCTGATTCTAGAAGAGGGTCTTGAGGGACTGAGAGCCTAAGTGACTTCTCTGACAGTCTTGCAGAGTCCCTGGTAAGCCCCTCTGCATTAGGAACAAGGGCAATCCTGAATAGACTGTCCTTTGCAGGGGAGGACAGCCTAGTTTCAAATCATCTAGTACCTGGAATCAAGTTAAGTAGGACTCTATTGCTAGTGCAGTTAGGTGTCTGTACATTGTTAGTGCTGCTGGTTGCTGGGTTTCTAGGTCTCTAGCACAGTGCCTTGAACATAACTGAGCATTTGAGTGAGCGCATATAGTCAATAGGAATCACTCAAAGGTAGAATCCTTATCTTTGACTTCTTCCAATTTCCCAGAATACATAGTATGATGCTGGGATGTGAATAAAATTAAAATTATGTTATCTTCAGAATTAGATTTCTTTGGGCTACTTTTGAGAGAGATTAGGATGGAAGGTGAAAGTATTATGACTGACTCGGGGGAAAAAGCCCTGTTTCCTCTTGCTTATAGATATTTGCTAGACTTTCCCTGGCTGATTTTTTTCTAGAGAACTGTGTATAATTTTTGGAAAAAATATTTAATTAGTTAAATATTACTACAGTGGATCATTCAGAAGGAATGGTTCTTTATAGCTGTCACATCCATTAAAAAGATATTTCTTTTGAAAAGCACATCCGTTCTTTGCAAAGTTTTAAATTGCTGCTTATTTATATTTTAAGCCTAAATTATGAAATTCCTGTAATTCTAATTTATGATATTTAAAAATGACTTAGCAGAGTATTCCAGCTAGAAGGCTCAGTTGCAAAACCATGGTCTTGAAATTTATTTGTTTGTTTTGGCATTCTTATGATTTTCCATGACAGTGTATTTTATTGTACATTTGCAATAGTCATATGATACTTACTATTGGTATTTCCTTTATAGAAAGAGTTCTTAAGGATATTTTTACGTGTACCTCCTCATGAACCTTGCTAATCACTGAAATGCAGACTTAGGAATGGTAAAACATACCTCCCTTTGTTATTTCTGTTTACTGTCTTCACTTCATTTCCCCCCTCGGATTTTGATTTTCAGTGATCTCATCTAGTTCTCTTCACTCTTTATTTTAGTGGTGGAATGTGGCAATCAGGGATAGGGAAAATAATGAGGTATAATCATTAGAGGTATTTTAGGGCTGGCATATTTCAATTATTCATATTTAACCTATTTGAAAGTCTTTTATAAATATTATGATTTTATAATGCAGAGAGCTGTTACACTATTACGTTAATTACTAAAAATTCTCACATTATGATCTTCAATGCCCCAGATATTTTATATGTCCCAGACCTTCAGTATTTTAATATGGAAGTCTCTATTATTTAATTTCACAATAATCAGTACTGTCTCTAAAAATACACAGATGTTTTGTAATTTTAGACTTCCTTTACCTTTTACTAGCACTATTCATGATAAATACATTTTTCAGTTTTATTCAAGAAGATTCTTTTCAGAATTTGTGAATCTTAAACACTCGCTCTTTTGGAGAAAGCCAATGATTTATTTAATGCTTTTCTATGTGTATTGTAAGGAGAAATATCTTCCTGATGGATACAATATAGGCTTATTGGAGACAGAGCTATTTCTCTCTCTGCAAGGAGTGTATTATGTTGTTTTACAAAATGCTTTCTTGCACCACTCATACTAATTAAAGAGTGAATTTAAACACAGACATGTCTAGTACACTTTACTTCCTTGAATGGGTACAGCTTTTAAAACTTGGAAATGTACCATTAACTTTTAATGTCTCATTTCATTTTTGAGGAACTGAAGTTGGGATGCCAGCTGTACAATAGTAATGTAAGAGGAATGGTAACTGGCATTAAGGCATGCACTTAAGCAATAGAGGAATTTACTTTTCAGTGTCTTCCAAGGTCCATGAGGATGCACACTTATTTATCCAGAGAGTATGGATCTCACATATGTTTGTCCAGAGGGTGTGACTCTGTGGAAGAGAACACTTACTGGTAAGTATTGAACTCTTACTGTATTATGTTTCAGAAAAATATGTTTAGAAAATCAGTTAATTTTTAGCAGTGATGAAATCTCTTAGTCTGTGCTGGTTTCTTAACAGTGGACAGTCCCTGATGTTGAAGTCAGCACAACAAGAGAAAAACCCAAATCCTGATAAGACTTGAGGATTTTTCGAAAATTAAATGCAAAATAGTTGGGGCAAATGTTGCTGCGGGAGTCAAGACTAAGTAATACAGTAAGAAGAGATGAAGTTGGAGAGCTTCTCCTGTTCTTCTTTTGTATAATGTTTGCATACGTACAAAAACCAGGACTTGAATGACTTTAAGAGGGGGCAGAATTGCAACTCTTGGAATTTAACAGACTCATGTGAACTGGAATGTACCTTGTGGCCCTCACAATTTATTTTAATATTTCTTTGCAAAGTCCTTTCTGTTTCTAAATAAAAACTGTGCCTTCTGAAACCTGTAAGTGATGTATACTGGCCACATCAAATCTTTTAAAACTGTTTTCCAAACCCAAAATTGTTAGTGTGGAACAAATGTTTCTTTTGGGAAGAGTAAAACAAAGGGGTATGGAAGGATTTCAGAGACCAATTGCTGCTTCTGCTTTATACTCTAACATTCTTTTTTCTCTTTCTCTCAGCCAAGAACTCTCATGATATGCAATTGACTTTTGGTTGAAAAAAACCTGTAAAATAATGTTTGTGTGTGTGACACAAAAGTTTAGAATAAAACAAAAATCAGCCACTCTAATATGTGATAGGTTTTCTGGCAACCATAGCACTTAGACATTTGCCGTAGGAAATGCCACTGCCAGATCTCCTACACCACCACATGAAGGCTTAGCATTGCTTTAAGTCAGACCTTAGTAAATGATGACTGGAAATGCAGAATCTGTGAGGAAGAATTCAGTGCTTAGGAGTGTTTTGGCATCTGGTAGACAATTGTTTGTTAGAGTTGCCAGTTATTAGCTCACTGACCTTTATCAAAGTGCTTTACTATTCTGTTTCTTCTGCTGTAGAAATCCCTATGTGATCTCCTATTGTGATGACTGGCAGTGTCCCACTGTGCTGAATCAAGAAGACTGGGTATATAGGTCCAAATCATGGTTATGGAGATGTTAGGATAGAAGAAAGCAGTATGAACATGATAGAAAGAAGATTGAGAATACATTTCTATGTGATCCATTTTTGTTTTGCCTTCTGTCTAAGTCTGCCAATTCCTAATCTTTATGACTCACCTCAAAATCTCTTGAAGCCACTTTTTGGGAGATGTGCAAAATGTGTGGGAAGGGGAGAGAGCCTCAAGAGCAGAAAGCGTAGGTGAGAGGGTAAGATACATTTAGTCACCCGGCAGCTGCTTACCGAAAGCCTGCTGTGTGCTAGGAGATGGGGATAGATGAAGCTTGTGGTCCAGTTTTGAAAGATAAGCCATAAACAAATATGAATATGTTGTGTATTGGAGGATGGTAATGAATAAACCTGTAAAGAGGGTAATAAGAGCTGGGGTAAGGAGGTGACTTTCAGCTTGAAGTAGGGTCATCAGGGAAGACCTCATTGGAAAGGTAGTATTTGAGTAGAGGCTTGAAAGAGGTAGTGAAGCCAGCCATATGGAAATCTGGGAAAGAGGGAACCGAGAACAGATAATGTAAGTCATTAAAAGGACTTTGACGTTTCCTTTGGATGAGATAGAAACCCGTTGTAGAGTTTTGAGCAGAAAAGTGACATTATCTGATTTATTTCTTAAAATAATTTCTCAGGCTACAGTATAGAGAATGGATAGTAGAGGGACAGCGATGGAATCAGGGACTGGTTAAAGATTTTTTGAGTAATTGAGGCTGGAGAAGATGGTGACTTGGACTAGGGTGGTAATAGGAGAGGTGATACTATTCAGATTCTGGATCTGTTTTCAAGGTAGATCCTTCCGGATTTATTGGTCTTTTGACTATGGGGAGTGAGGTAGTGAGAGGAGTTAAGAATGACCCCACAGTTTTTGGGCTGAGCAGCTGGAAGGGCAGAGATGTCATTTACTATTTATCAGGATGAGGAAGATTACAGGAGGAGCAGGTTTTAGGGAGAGATCAGTGAAGGTGTGAGCAAGATGAGATTCCTACTAGATATCCAAGGGGTAAAGTGGATAAACAATAGTAATTATTTAAACATTCATTTTGCACAGGTTGATAAATTATAAAAGTTCTGTTTAAATGATTTAAATCTCTATGAAGATGTTGCTATAATTCACATTTTATACATTAGGAAATAATGCAGAAAGATTAATATTCCTAAGATCACTGATATGAAACTTTGTTTCATGACTAAGTTCCAGGTTGTTCTACTAACTTTATTATATTTAAAATAGGCATATAAGGGAATTTTCATTATTGCCATAATTGATTGAGCAAGTAATACTTCTAGTTGCCTTTATATTACACACACACATACACACTCTCTCTCGTAGAGAAGTATAGGTATTGTCTTTGAGGCCTAGGTAGATAGATAGTTTTTTTTTTTAACCCTTTGGTGTATTGAAAACATACTATAATGTAGGCTTTAATTTTGGATATGGATTTTAAAATTCTTCAAATGGTGATTGGAGATGGCTATGAATATAATTATTTTTTAAAAGCATATTCTTAAACATTTTTCTTTTGAAAACAGTTTACTTCATGGTAATTTATGCTCTCTTCAGTTGTTTAAAGGGGAAATACATTTGCATACTCTTAAGTGTATTGTTTTTTATAGTAGAATGTATGATGTTTATTTTTTGAAACACAAATACAAATAATGGAAACATGTGATTGTCTGAGCTTTGACATTGTTCTAGGTAGGATGATAAACTGTACAATCCAAACAGGAAAACAGAAATTTAAATCTATCAAAAGTTTCTACTCTGTTGCTTAAATGTTTATATACTGTTTATAATTTTTATTCAATAAAGCGATGGAATGTTACTTTATCTTATAAAATCCTGAGACACCTAAATTTTATGTAGTCTAATGAGTTAAATGATCAGGAGCATATTAATATAGATCTTTTCAATAAAGTAATAAGTACATATCCTTAAAGGTCATATGTCTAATTTTGTGGAATATGACTATTTAGTTTCCATAACCTTGGATTTTTAAAAATTACAATTTGTGATTCATCTATGTAAACAGCAAACTCTTTCTGATTATATAGGAAGCCCTTCATGTTGCAGGAGTGGAAATGCAGTTAACGGCTGCAGTGTCATTTTTGACCATTCTGCAGGATGAATCAGTGTCAATTCATGCATATACCCACTCGTTCCTCCAAGTCATTCTCCTGCATCTGGAGCACAGGGACACAGGTCAGGGGCCTGGAATGCTTAATTATATACTTGTTTATTGTTTTTTGTATATGACCATGATATTCTATAAATCCTGTTAGGCTGATGAGGATAACTGATTAAGACCGTGCTGCCTGGGAGTTGAGCAGTGGAATGACTAAAAATAGCTATGGCTATCCTCTTATAAAACCCACAAAATTTAATATCCTTGAAAGCCGAAGCCCCATTAATTGATCTTACGATTTATACTTTCTTCTTAGTTTTTTTCCTTTTCAAGCAGTCATGTTTATAGTATTGTACAACAAAACAGCAAACCTTGCTTTAAAGATATCTCACCAGTACTATTTTTAAAAATATAAAATTTTTTTAGATGTTGGCTGAGACAAAATAATAGAGAAACTTTTTAGAATAGTAATGAAAATAATTATTTCCATTTTATCATTAAGTGCTATTGCAACTATTAATGGCTAAGTTGAAACTGAATTTGAAGTGAGACGTTTAATTTAGTATATTTTATCTATGCCAACCAGGTGTCAGCAATGCATGGCTGGAAACGCTTCTGTCTGTTATAGAAGTATTGCCAAAAGAAACCCTACGGCATGAGGTAATACTTTTGTGGGGGGTAAATACTAATAAGAAAGTCACTCTAAGGTTTTTTTAAAGGTTTATTGTCAAAAAAAAATTTTTTTTAAAAAGAAAGTTGTTTTTCATTTTGAATGTAACATGCACATTGTAGAAAATGTGAGTAACATAAAAAATAGAAGGAAGAGAAAAGAATTCATAGTTCTGTACTTGTCCACTTTTAAGATCCTGATGTATTTCCTTTCAGATTTTTTTCCTGTATGTGATCACTGCTTGCCATACTGGTGATCATATTTAATTTATATATGGTTGTTTTTCACTTGCATTATTTTCCTACATTATTTTAAACTCATTTGATAGTAGCTGCAGCATATTTTACTTGTTAAACATTTAAGCCTGTTTTCAAGCTTATATTTTACTATTGAATAAGACATTAATCAACATTTCTGTAGAGTTCTTCCTGTTTTTCAGATAATTTCTTTAATTGTGGCTTTCAAAAAGGAATTAATGCATCAGAGGGCATTAATATTCTTAAGCTTTCGACTAACAATATGTAAAGATGCTCTTTTCCTGGACTTTTATCAGCAATAGTGTTTCTATTTCATTTAATGGGCCAAAAATGGAATTACATTTTAATTGGAATTTTAAAATTGTTACGCTGTTGAATACTTTTTCATATTTTTATCAGTTTCTGTTTATTCCTTTGCAGTTGTTTGATCCTATCCTTTAATCACTATTTGTATGTGCTATTTACCTATTATGGTTGCCAATTCTTTATTACATTTACAAATATTATTCCCAACATATTTGCCTATTAATTTTCAACATTGAACAGCATACTCTTCTCTAAAGGTTTTAAATAAATTAAAATGAGAGAAGAAGAAAAATGGAAAGGAAGTGTATCCTTTAATGAAAAGATGTTGTATTCTTTGAACATTATTCCTGTATATATTTCTTTCCAAATATTGTGATTGAAAAAAAGCATTATCAGCCAGTGAGATGTCCTCTTCTAACTTCATTAAGTTTCTTTGTCCTTTCTTTGTCTTCCTACAGTTTATGGTTCTATCACAATGCTTAAATACTGGCTTGAAAATGGGAAGATTTTCTAGTTACAAGGATGTTTGCTTGCTTGATGCCAAACATCTAGATGATTATCCATATTTAAACGTTGAACGTAATAGAGACATGATTTTTATATTTTTTGAAAAGCAATATGCTGTATAATGCAATTTTTACTTTAGAATACCATATTATTTAACATGTGGTTTCAAGGATTTTAAATATGTAATTTATTCTAAACTTTTCACTTCTAAATTATCAATACATATTCAGTAATTCCAGCTACTTTGAGAGGAAACAAGCCAGTTGACTATTTTATGAGTCATATAATTTTGGAAATTAAAGATATCTTAGTAGGACATAGTCTAATTTCTATTTTAAATAGATGAGAAATTGGAGATTAGAAATAGCAAGATTATTTGGACAAACTAAAGAGCTGGGACTGTAGTCTCAGGGTCTGATCTTCAGTTTTACAGTCTGTCAGGCTGTTGGAGTATTGAGTGCCCAGTATATACATAATGCGGGATCAGAGTTGGCTTATTGTATTCAAATGACAGAATTATTTAATAGGATTTATTTGAAGCTATAATGTTTTTCATCCCATTAGGAAAAATATAAAAATCTATATGAAATAAAAATACATTTCAAGATATTCAGTCATTAATTTGCTTTTTTCTTTTTAAAATACATATTTTAAAATTATAATTTTATCTGTGCATAGAGAGCATTGTAAAATCACCATAAACTTTAACTCAGTTTTTTTCTAATTGTTTTAATTACATAATTTGTCATTATATTTACCTTAATAACTCAGAAGACAAATAAGATGATCCAAGTTATTGAGTCTTAAACCTCAAATTATAATTCACGTCCTTTAAAAACAGAACATTAAAATACTCTGAAGGAAATAGCTGACATGAGTGGCAAGAATGTATAAAATTTTGTGAATTTTTCTCTAAATTTTCTTTTCAGATTTTGAATCCACTTGTTTCCAAGGCACAACTTTCCCAAACAGTCCAGTCTCGTTTAGTTAGTTGTAAAATTTTAGGAAAATTGACCAACAAATTCGATGCCCACACGTGAGTATTTGTATGTAATTTTTGGTCTACCTTATTACATTGATTTAAAATGTATAATGACCATATAAAAATATATTTGTGTTATTTCATACTGCATACAAATTTAGTTATCTTAACTATATTATTTTAACTTTATAGAATTCTCATGACAGAATTTACTTTTTCAGAGGCCTTTCTTCTCAGTCTTATGACTTTTCAAAATTGATAAGGTTAGCTTTTTTCCTACTTCCTTAGTCTTCCCTGTCTCATACCAAATGTAGTTTTGAGGAAAAAATGGCATTATCTTATTGACTTTTGAAATTGGCAAACAGCATAAAGATAGAATTTCTACTTTTTTGCACTATTGTTATGAATTTGTTATTTTGAATAATTTAACTTATTTTGAGGTTTATGGAACATGTTTATAATTTATATGCTACTACTTGCCCACTTATTAAATACTAAATGGAAAGAATGGAATGTTGTGTAATTGTAATAGAAGAGTAAAGATGAAGAATATTTTGGTTGATGGTTGCCAGACTCAGATATTCTACTGCTACAGCCTTTTATTTCAGCTATGGACATTTCAACCAATCCAAAGTTAACCATTATTTTAAAAAGACTGTGTGATATACATAATTTACAAGTGGCTAGTAACATCCAAATTTAATAACATACGTAAAATACATTGTAAACGATTATTTTTTTCTATTAAATTACATTTGCTATTATTAAGGTGAGTTAAGATTTTAATGACAATTGTTTGAGAATATTATTCTGAAATACTCATTCATTTGCATGTTTCTTTTCTCCCCCACTCTCAGCATTAAACGAGAAATACTTCCTCTGGTAAAATCACTCTGTCAAGATGTAGAATATGAAGTTCGATCTTGTATGTGTCGGCAATTAGAAAATATAGCTCAGGGCATTGGGTAGGTATACTTTGAATTCCTATGTCATTTCCATGAAAGCGTGCCATTGAAAGGCTATATTTTATATGATCTTTAAAAATGATCATAACAAGTACATCTTCTATGTCTGGATTAAAAGAGATAAAGAGGAATGTGCTTGCATGGTGGTAGGTATTTGATTAATGTTAATTTCTTTTCTTCTCACCTTAGTTATCATTCCAGACACCTAGATTCAGGAAAGAAAAGATATTCCAGTATAAACCATACTTGGAATATGGTTGTAGCATTTCTTTTGACTGACTATTCTTTGACTATATTATTGGGTCATTTCAGGTGAGATTGCAGTTATCCCTCTATATCCTTGAGGGATTGGTTCCAGGACCTCTTTTGGATACCAAAATCTGAGGATGCTCAAGTCTCTGATATAAAAGTGTGTAGTTTTTCCATATGACTTGCTTGTATCCTTCTACATGTTTAAAGTCATCTCTAGACACTAATATCTAATACAATAAAAATGCTATATAAATAGTTATGCTGTATTGTTTAGGGAATAATGACAAGAAAAAATCTGTATGTTCAGTAAAGAAGAATTTTTTTTTCTGAATCTTTTCTGTTAATGATTGGTTAAATCCACAAATGCAGAACCTGCAGAAGTGGAGGGCTGACTACATTCTAATGGAAGACTTTCTATATCTCCTGTGCAGCTTGAGGCTTCCAGTGTTTGTTTTGTTACTCTCCTTGCTCTATGGGGGTGCATGAAGGTCCAGGGAGAGTCATAGCAGCCAATCTTCTCACTCATAAAAATTGATCTCATTTCAATCATAAGTATGATATTTAAAGGGAGTCTTATCTAAAAACTATCTTGGGAAATCTTTTCTTTTAAAAAGAAGATTCAAAATTGGTTAAAAAACTATTGGAACCTCTCATTTTTAACATAAGTTGCACTGATTTCGTCTGGTTCTTTGTTTCACAAGCTAGGACAATCAGATTGTGGTCTATTTTATTTAAAAACTACCTTTGTTAGTTTTAAAAAATCTGGGACCAATATTTAAGGCTCTGAAAAGGCTCTAGAATGTCACACAGGGTATGATAGAATGTCACACAGGGTATGGTAGATGTCACACAGGCTATGGTAGATTGTCACACAGGGTATGGTGGTATAATCTGTCCCGTTTCCACTCTTGCTAAATAGTATTTAAGTGTTGTGTTGGAAGTTTAATACAATTAATGAAAGAGTTATTTGTTATGATTATTTTCATTTTTAATGCCCAGAGATAATTAAGTTGAATTTGCATCACTATAACATGTTTTTGAAAAGAGAACTCTGTTTAAAGATTGAATGAAAACAACTTTTACTATAGAGATGAAATTATTTATCTTAAACTGTTTTGTTGTTAATAAATTCAAGGATTTCAGTAGGTATACAAATATATTCTGAGCAAAATTTATATGAAATAAATTTTTATGACCTTTGGATATGTTCTGTCATATTTTACTCTTTTACCTCCTGTATCTGCATCCTGTGTTTGCCAGATGTTTGTGAACTACTGGTAATGTTAACATCTGTATCTGTATGATCTAGATCAATCTCTTAGAAACGTTTTTTTTTTTTGCTGTTCAGTTGGTCAAGCCCTTGTCTTTGTGCTGTGCTGATATGGTAGCCCCTAGTCACAAGTGACTATTTAAGTTTAATATAAGGAAAATTAAAGAAAATTAAATCTTTAGTTCCTCATTTATAATAAACTTATTTTAAAAAATGCTCAATAGCCGCATGTGGCTACCCTATTGAAGAGTCAGTGATAAACATTTCTATTATTGCAGAAAGTTTCACTTGACAGCATTGTCTTAGAGTGTTTGAGCTTTGCCCTGAATTTTTTAAAAATTTTCTGCAGCTCTTAATAACTTTCTTGGACTCTTATCGACATCTTATGTCAATTATAATTGATGCCATTTTCCATCTTGTACCCAAGAAAGCTAACCACATAATAAGACTCTCCTTTATTAGAGTGTTTGTCATTACAGTGACACTTTATTATGAGGAATAAATAGAAACAAAGTGTTGAATAAGAACTATTTGTGATTGTATTATAAATATTATATACTTCCTAAAAGCATTTATATTGTGTTTCATTCTTTTAGGTATACCATCTAGAGTCATATATCATCATCTATATAGAAATTAGTTACTGTAATGTCATGTATTAGGTGAATGAAAAATAATTTATACGCTGAAGTCTAGACAAAAATATATTACTTGGGTTTCTGCAGTTAGTACTGATAAGTTTTTCTAAGTAGTCCAGATAATTTGCTGAAGTTGCTTAAAATGGAAAACTATATTATAATTTTTAAAGTTTAATATAAACTCATAGTTATTAAGATCTCTGTAGGTAACAATATTATGCTGGGGATAGTGGGATTGATTTAAATCATTATGAAATTACTATTAATGTTTCTTATGTGTATGGCATGCTTTCTCAATAAGACTGAAAGCTTCTGGAGAGCAGGAACAGTATCTTTATGATTTTTCATATTTTCTGCAGCAAATAGCCCAGTTACTGGTTTTTAGTAAGTTCTTGCTATACATTTATTGATTTGATTTATTTTCTTTTTATTGCTTATTGTGCAGGACAGAACTTACAAAAAGTGTGGTGCTCCCTGAATTAATAGAACTTTCTAGGGATGAAGGCAGCAGTGTACGACTTGCAGCTTTTGAAACTTTGGTTAATCTGCTTGACATATTTGATACAGGTAAATCATGTGAATACATCTTTGCTTCTGAAAACAGTGTTTTTCCATATGTTTTATGTCACTAATAAGGAATAAAAGTCGATACAGAATCTCTTACGTTAAGTTTCACGTTAAGCCTCCCTTCCTCTCTCTCTTTTTATGATTCATTCTGTTTTGGTGTCTTCCTGGCTTTCACTTTTACCCTCATGGTGTTGTAGTCCACTTTGTGTTGCTATAACAGAATACTTGAGACTGGGTAATTTATAAAGGAATTTATTTTTGCTCACATTTCTTCTTTTAAAATTTATTTATTATGCTTTAAGTTCTAGGGCACATGTGCAGAACATGCAGGTTTGTTACATAGGTATACACATACCATGGTGGTTTGCTGCATCCATAACCCCATCATCTACATTAGGTATTTCTCCTAATGCTATCCCTCCCCCAATCCCCTTACCCCCTGCTATCTCTCCCTTAGCCCCCCACTCCCAATCAGGTCCTGGGGTGTGATGTTTCCCTCTGTGTGTCCATGTGTTCTCATTGTTCAACACCCACTTATGAGTGAGAACATGTTCCTGCAAAGGACATGAACTCATCCTTTTTTATGGCTGCATAGTATTCCATGGTGTATATGTGCCACATTTTCTTTATCCAGTCTATCATTGATGGGCATTTGGATTGGTTCCAAGTCTCTGCTGTTGTGAACAATGCCACAGTAAACATACATGTACATGTGTCTTTATAATAGAATGGTTTATAATCCTTTGAGTATATACCCAGTAATGGAATTGCTGAGTCAAATGGTATTTCTATTTCTATATCCTTGAGGAATCACCACACTGCCTTCCACAATGGTTGAACTAATTTACACTCTCACCAACAGTGTAAAAGTGTTTCTATTTCTCCACAGCCTCTCCAGCATCTGTTGTCTCCAGATTTTTTAATGATCACCATTCTAACTGGCGTGAGATGGTATCTCAATGTGGTTTTGATTTGCATTTCTCTAATGACCAGTGATGATGAGGTTTTTTTTCATATGTATGTTGGCTGCATAAATGTCTTCTCAGGCTGGGAAGTTCAAGATCAGGTGGCCCCATCTGTCCTGTTTCTGATGAGGGCCTCATGGTGCCTCATAATGTGGCAGAGAAATGGAAGGGGGAAGCAGGCCTGCAAAAGGGGAGAGGGGGACAAAGAGGCTTACCTGCTTTATAACAACCTGCTCTCCAGAGAACTAACCCAGTCCCATGAAAGCTAATCCAGTCCCTTGTGAAGGAGAGCTCACTTAATACCACAGGAACTTCATCAGTCAATCCATGAGGGTGGAGCCAGTGGGTGGACCCATGCGGCCCCACCTCTTAAAGATTCCACCTTCCAATATTGTTGCACTGGGGCCAAGCCTTGACAGGCATTTTGGTAGGGACAGACCATGTTAAAACCATACTACATGGCATACAGTGTTGTTACATATTCCATCTCTCTCTTCACCCATCAAAACTTAACTGACTTGTGTGTGTATAGCGTTAAGAATTTAGCCTTATCTTTTTCACCTATCTGACATGAAGACAGATCCTGAGATATCGTCTACCTGAGTTTCCTCTCCTTAATAACATTTTAATGCTAGAAATCTTATGGCCATTGGGGGGAGAAATTTGGGATGGGGTGTTTGCATGGGAGAGGGTAAGAGATATTCCTTACTGTTACGCAAATCATGTCACAAAGAGAGTAGAGTAACTGCTCTACTCAATGTATGACTAGACTCTTGACTAATTCTGTCATTAGTTATCAGTAAACATTAACCGTTTTGAGAAAGTGAAATTTGGAGGGGTAAATGTCAAGTACTTAGGTGCAGAATTCAATTGTGTAATCGTAGTATTACATTTACTTGGATTATCAACATTTTATCTGAACTCTAGGAAGCCTCTTAATGATTATTGCAATGTGGACAATAATTGTGTTTGGATTTTGGAGAACAGTCATTTAGACAATACGATAAACCAGAGGAGTAAAACTGCAATACATGATAAGTGAATGAATAAATCTTTTTTCCTCTAATAATGGGGCACCCCCAATCTCCAGAACCCTGCCATCATCTTTGATCTTTTCCCTTTTACTGCCCACACCCATTTATCACAGAACTGAGTCTAACCTGTGTTTGGGGCTTTATTTCCTACCATTCTTTCCCACTCCTCTTGTGTCTGATGCTTCAGTCCCACTTGCTTAGCATACCAGATTCTTTCACACCTCTAGTCTTTTCTCATACTTTTTCTTTCTCTATTCTTTCCTTCCCTCTATTTTTCTCCTAGCCAACTTCTGCTTCCTTAGTTCCCAGTTCAAATACAGTTTCCTCCCTGACATTTTTCTAAATCTCTTACACCAGGGATTGGCAAACTATGGCCTTTAGACCAAATCTGGCCTGCTCCCCCGTTTTTTTGAATAAAGTTTATTGGAACAGAGCCATACTTATTTATTCACGTATTGTTTGTGGCTGTTTTTGTGATACAAGAACAGAGCTAAGTAGTTGGGACAGAGCCTGCAAAGCCTAGAACAAATATAAAAAAAGTTTATAGATCCCTGCCTTATACCAGCTATTAAGACAGTGATGATATCATCTTATATTTTTTTGTGTTTGGCCTTTTTGCTGGTTTACATTTCTCAAAATCAGAGATCATTTATTATTCATATTTCTACTCCTACTAAGTTACAGTGCTTGTTCTGTAAGAAATACAGTGTGTTGAATGAATGTCATTTAACAACAATAGTAGATATGGTGTTGAAATGTAATGATAAAAGTAATAGTAGTAATAATACTCGTAAGCCTGTTACAGCATTTTACTTTGTATTTCCAGACAATAAGTGATTCATTTCTGAAATTTAAGAAAACTATGAGAAATTTGGAGAGTATTTAGGATTGAGACTTAAATATTGCAAATATGTCAGATACTTGTGATCTAAGCAGATGTATTCAAAGAATCAATTAACTTTTTAAAGAAGAGTCAGCTAAGAAGTAAAAGTGGTGAAATTCAATATATAGAACATATTATAAGCTAATGTAGTTTTAGTAAAAAATGAAATGATAAAATGGGCTTAAGCTGCAGCATGGTCTGAGATGTGTGTAAAAGAGAATAAAAGTTTTCTTTGCTTACTATTTATTTATGCTAATGGTGTTACAATTCTTTTAGTTATTCAGACTCAAATCCTCAATCATCTTAGCTTTTTAATTCATAATCACTCTTTCGTTTCTGTTCCCAATGGCCTACAGTATGAAGTCCAAATCCCTCAACCTGACATTAAAGTTTTCAATCATTTCAAGCTTCCTCTTAACCCTTTTTCACTACCCACCTCCATCATCATTGCTTTCAGGTATTTTCTGTTACTGTGAACTAGGTTAACATAGTAATTTTTCTTTCTGGAATATGTGTGTGTATTAGTTTCCACATGTGCAGTGTGGGCATCTGAATTAAAGTATGTATTATTTTGTTTTGTTTTCCAGATGACAGAAGTCAAACTATACTTCCATTAGTGAAATCATTTTGTGAAAAATCTTTCAAAGCAGATGAATCAATTCTTATTTCTTTATCTTTCCATTTAGGAAAACTATGTCATGGACTATATGGTATGATATATTCTAAGAATTTCAAGACTGTAGATAATTTTTCCCTTTTTTTCTATCTCAGTCATTAAACTTTGGCTCTTCAGTTAATTGTAAAACCTACCTTTTAAGTATATAAAAATCTTATGAGATCTTAGAATTTTGATAGCATCATTTAGAACACATTTAGGAATGACTTTTTCACCAATAGAACCTATTTGAAAGAACAATGACAATAAAGTAAGCATAGCTCATTAAATATCTGAATACTTATATATTATTTGGTATGTGATAATAGAAGCTCAGGCTTATTAACTATTGGTACATAGTAAGTATACACTTATTAATCATTTATTGAATAATTTATATCATGTGAGAAGTTCAGCTTGGGATGTGGAATAATACCATAACTCTTGGCATTTTGAACTCATTACTTAGTTCTTAACTTACTATATCAATGTGAGATAGACTGTGTGATAATGAACTCATAACAATATGTTATGAGTTTCTAGCTTCTTGAGATAGTTAATGAATGTGGAAGGAACCATTCCATTGATTAAATATATTTTGAGTCTCCTTTGCTTTTAGATTCAATTTTTAAGCTCCCTTCCTGCAAAGAGAGAGACAGAGAGAGAAACACACAAACACACACACACACACACACACACACAGACACCCCTTTTCTGCTAGCAATTGTAGAACATTTATTGTAAGAAAATAGCAGTTGTATGAATAGCCAGAATACTGTTATTATTAGTGACTTTTTAGTGGCCTACAGTATGATGCATGCTGCAGCAATTAATGCAGGCATAGTCCCTGCATATAAGTTATGCTTTTGAAATTAAAATATCACTAGAATTAACATGAGGTAAAATAATGTTATCTGTTAGATTCCTAACAGTTACTCTTTTCATGTTTCTTTTATTTATGAACTATTTGCAACCACTTATTTAAGTATTTTGCTCCAATTATATTTTTATTGTACTTTGATTTTCCCTTTTTAAATTTTGTTTTTAATTGAAATGTTGAGCACAGGTTTTTATATTTGTTTTAGGAATTTTTACTCCAGATCAGCACTTGAGATTTTTGGAATTTTATAAGAAACTTTGTACATTGGGTTTGCAACAAGAAAATGGACACAGTGAGAACCAGATTCCACCCCAAATCCTAGAGCAGGAGAAGAAATATATTTCAGTACGGAAGAACTGTGCTTATAACTTTCCGGTAATAAATATATACTTATATTTATTGAGGATTTTTATTATAACTTTAAAATATGTGAATGGATGTCAAAATATTGCCGTATTTGACACTTGCTGCTTAGCATTATGTCTAGTACATACAGAGTATTACAACATAGTACACACAGAGTAAATATTTGTGAAATTTATATCTTTATGGACAAATCAGAATGATATACACATATTTGGATCTTCCAAATATGGTTTTTGATTAAATTACAAGTCAGAGAACATGATTTCAATTTAAGTGAAACAATTATAATATTAGGTATTGATGCATGTTTTTCTTTCCTTCCCACTCACCTCCTCTCTTCCACCTCCACCAGGCCATGATTGTTTTTGTTGATCCTAAAAACTTCCACTTGGAACTCTATTCTACATTCTTCTGCCTTTGTCATGACCCTGAAGTACCAGTCAGATACACTATTGCTATTTGCTTTTATGAAGTAAGTCTGAAGACTTGATATCACTTTACATTTGTTGTTAATTCTACCTATGTATGAGATGATTTTTTTGATATTTTGTACACTTGTGCTTATAGATTATAAGATATAGACTGCATATCTCTTTTATATTCTAGTCTTAAATCTTGTTTAAAAATTTCCATATTTCTTTTTTAGTGTATTTACAGAATCCATTTCCATAAATACATTATATTTGTGCATTCTTTTATGAACCCATTTATTCACTATATCTATACCAAGTGCTTTACTTTAAGCCAGACATTTTGGTAGATATGGGTGATGCAAATTTTGAAGTAAAAGCAGTTTTCATATGCTTTATAATATTTACAGTTAACTTTGCACCTAAACTTAAGCACTTGAGAACCAATAGAAAGTTCAGACACATTATTTTTTACTACAAATGGGTGGTGTTTCATGAGCATGGCTCTCCACAAAGTAAGAGCAAAAGTAAATTTAAACTTTTATGATGAATGTAACTAACACTTAAATCCTTGAAGTTGAAATTTGGGGCATGTTTCTTGAATGATAGCAAGAATTGAACCTAAGCCATGGTTGCAGTAAATATGGGTAAGCTATAACTTTCATCTTGTAAACTGACACATTAAAAACCTCTGGATAAGTGGTATAATAAGATATTTCCTTTCTCTATTAAGTGGTATAATAAGTTCTTATTCTCAGTGAGAATATTTCACCTCCTTTCTTGCACTGTGTTCCTATGTCAGAACACTTTGATTAGTTGCAACTGTGCAGGATATCCATCCATAGCGTCATTACAAATGTTGCTTAGGTTATTTTTTGGCTATTGGGTGATAGTTTTGCTTTTTAAAAAGAACGCTTTTTCTGGTACGAATGAAATATATATGCATTGTACAAAATCTTGGACATCTTCCCTTTAAAGCATAATTAGTTAAAATAATTTCAGTGCTGCACAATTATATCATCTTTGTAAAATACATCTGTAGAACACTGCTTTTGGAGGAGAGGGGGAGAGGGCAGAGAGCACTGGTCGGCTGAGCAGAATATTCACCTCCAAGATGCATGAAATGATCATTTAGGCTTAATTACCATGTCCACATGTACTTGTTAGATCATTGGTCTCCAGAGAGGGTTGTACAAGATTGGCTGAGAATGCAGTATTTATACAATTTTAGTCTTTATGTTTGTTTTTCTCATCACTTTAATGTTTAATATTATTTATGTTTTATAGTGGACATGATATAGCACCATATAATTAAACATGGAAATATATATGTGTATACAAAAATGTTTCACAGGTGGAGGTGAGTTTGGTAATTATTGATTGGATGGCTAGTTTCCATATTCTACCACAATCATACCATCTAGGTAGGGTAAGAATCATGTGCCCCTCCATGAAATGAAGGGCTAATGTAAGTTGTTTTTTTTTTTTAAGTAATGAAAATCCACTGGCAGATTTAAATTTTTTTAACAGTGTTAATGCTAGATTCTGATAATTGCTTTACTATATTCTTTGTTCTTATTTTTCAGAATAATAATATTTTGGAAATATTTTCAAGTCAAAAACAATCCTGTTAGAGCAAATAATTTTAAAGCCCTTTCTTTATCCAGGGACCCTTTTTTTTTTCAAATAAAATTTTACTCAAGCCGAGTGTATTTTAAAAAGAATAAGGTGAAGTAGAAACTGGTAAATCCAACATTGTGGGCTCTGAGTTTATCTGGAGTAAAAAAAAATACTGTCTACAAGGGGAACTGTACTATTCTGGACTCTCCCGACTCCTCTCATGCTGATTAAAGTATTTGATGGGGAAAAGGAAAGTTGGTTTGCTTTCTTAGGAATTATTGCCACCCCAATATCACTGTAGGCCTTCAGTAGAAGTTACTCTCTGGGAAGTTCTGAACTGGTGTGGATACTTGTATGCCTAGGATATCCTTTAAGACCCTGTTGGCTGCTCTAAGACTTTAAAATGTGAACTAGAGGCCTCTGTGGGTTTGTTACTACTGTTGATGTGAAAGCTATGATTCTGGTAAATCTCATTCTTTTGTATTTCCTCACTCCTATTGTGCTCATATGTCCACACACTTCAGTATGTTATGAGGCAGACTAGAAAGCTGGTTATATTTGTACCACTAATTTTTATAGAAACTGATTTTGTATTTGTGTTATAACATGGCTTTATTTTAGAAGAAATATATAACAAGGATGTATTTTTTAAAAAATTACTATTGTAACTTCTATCTGTCTAGTAGTCTCAAATCTGAGAGACTTTATTGCTATATTTTAGGTGTCTAAACTTCTGAATTCTGGAGTATATTTAATACATAAAGAACTAATAACATTATTACAAGATGAATCACTGGAGGTAATATTTTCTTACTCTTTGGTTTTTAAGTCTTTTATGTTCGGTCCAAATATACTGATGCCTTTTCTTCCCTACTTCTTGGAATTGTGTGAACTCTTTTAGCTAACCAGCCCCAGAAGTTTCAGATTGATGTACCACTGTGTCATAAACTCGATATTGGGAAGATCTTTTAAAAAATTAGGTTTTAAGATATATTCAGTTTTAAAACTTAGTATATATATATTTGTTTATTAAGAAAAGTTTAGGAAGTGCAAAAAAAAAAAAACAGACAAAAGAATGCCATTAATGCCAATTACTGTTACTATTTGGCTTTTTTTCTTTTTATATGAATCTTCTTTTCTATATAAAGGTTTTTATTTTACTCAATTGTAATCATATATCGCATTTTAATAACTTTTTTTCTCTTGCCATTGTTTGGGTAGTATTTTACCACTTAGTATGTACTTATGAAGATTTTGAAATACTTTATTTTGATGCTGTATTTAGATAGTCCCTTCACCTAAATAACTGTTAATTTGCCAAAGCTCAACTCATGAATATTTTGATATCATTGAGAATATTATCTGATTTAAACCACCTGTCAAAAGTTTGGAGACAGTTTTTGAACATGTTAGTTTTGTAGAAGCAGCTCTCTCAGATTTAGACTGTTTGAACAATGTCAAGAGACAGGTATACTAATCTCTTTTCAAAGGTTGGCCAAGGCAGTTGATCATGTCTAAGACTTTTCACAAAGATGGCAGAGTAAGAAAATAGAAATCCCCAAAATGTTGTTTGGGAAAAAACCCCACTATTACTGTATAGAAATTGACATGTGGAATTAGCTAATCTAGAAAAAACATAGTAATCACTATAACAGTAATCAATATCTCTGTTAAAAGGTACTAGATGCTCTTATAGATCATCTTCCAGAAATCTTGGAACTTATGTCTACTGGTGGAGAAAGCAGTGTTCAAGAAAATAAGGTAAATTTCATCTTTCAGAAATATTCTAAGCTTTGTAAATATTATCTTACTCTACAGGGTGTTGTGAGGCGTCAATGAAGGAGTGTTTGGAAAACATGTAAAGTAGTGCATGCCATGTAGCAGTTGGTCAGTAAAAGCCTGTTAGAGTCTGAACAGCTTGAATTTCCTTTATCTTTCTTACATCAATAATTTTAAATTACTGTGATTGTTATTTATTGTATTTGGAGTTTATGTTTATATTTTCATTTTTCATTAGCATTAATGATTATTCCAAGAATAGCAAGATTGTTATTTATTGTATTTGGAGTTTATGTTTATATTTTCATTTTTCATTAGCATTAATGATTATTCCAAGAATAGCAAGATTGTTATTTATTGTATTTGGAGTTTATGTTTATATTTTCATTTTTCCTTAGCATTAATGATTATTCCAAGAATAGCAAATAGTGAGGACAAAAGGGTAGAAATTTATTATTTATTATTATTTTTTATGGCTCTGTGTAACCTAAGAAAAGGGTAGGAGTTTAGGAGGTCAAAGCTTGTTAACAGTAATAATATGTAATACACTGTTCTGTAGTTAGAAGAATTGCTATAATCTGACAGGAAGAATGAGTTGTAGTTTTTATTTTAAACTTTGGTTCCCAGGAATCATACATTTTACTTAAGTATTTCTTTTAAAAATACTTGATTTAGTCAGATAATTTTCTCCTTGTGACAGTTAAGATGTCTCCTAAACTCTGAAATGAGCAGGCGTATTTCCCTCCCCCAATGTATTATAAGATGAGTAATTTTACTGAGTGCTGCAATTTATTTATTTATGTGTAATTGATTCTTTTGATGCGTTTCATATTTCAGTTATCTTCTTTGCCTGACTTGATTCCAGCACTCACAGCTGCTGAACAGCGAGCTGCAGCCTCTTTAAAATGGAGAACTCATGAAAAGCTACTTCAGAAATATGCCTGCCTGCCACATGTCATATCAAGTGATCAGATTTATTATCGTTTCTTACAAAGAATGTTCACAATCATGATGACAAATGTGAGCTCAGTACCTTTAATCTTATTCTTTTGAACTCATGGTTGATTCTGGAATTACCACTTTCTTCATATTTTCAAAATAGTGGAACAAACTCAGTTCATTCCATTCTGCCTAGGAGGATGTCACCTTCCCAGGTCCAGATGAGAGACTTCAGGTTTCCCTTTACTACCCAACTAGGTCTCCCCTCTGAGAATCTTTTCTCGAGCTGGAGAGAGGAATCACCAGTGACACTTTCACCTACCCTTTGTTGATATACTGCCAAGAACAGTGTAGACTCACTTCAAACTTGAAATAGTTCTTAAGAGGGTTGTTGACGGGACTTAGTGACTTTAACTGCAAAGGACCTTCTGTCTTATGTGCACCTCTGATGAATCCACAACCTTAGTGTCTGACCCCAGCTATCTGTTTTGCCAAGGCACCACTTAAGCTTCCTAGTATTAGTTTGGTTACTTTTATAGTAACTAAAGTGTGGCTATGGAACAGAGAGAGCTTATACAAATACATGGATGCACTACTATTGATAACCTTATAATTAGAGTTAACAGAAAAAAAGACTCCTCCCTTAAAACAAGGTGGTAGTCAAGCCTCCTCATGAAGTTAGTTTTCTACTTTTTTTCACAGAAATTTACGCGGGGATTATTTAACTCATAATTTACTGTGCATTTAATATGAGATCCTATTGCCATTTTTTGAAATATAGAAACATTCCATGATTTAGCGATCTGGGCACAGAAGGCTTGGGACAAGGCCAGCTGGTCAGGCCTACCCCTGGGGCAGACGCCAGGTTGGGGGAGTGCAAGCTGGGTGAGCCCCACACCCATGTACTGGGCACACCTACCTGGTTGTATACCAGTGGTACTACTGCCCTGTCCTGCCCTGACTTGCCCTGCCCAGGGATCTCTACCCTTGACCCACTGCACTGCCAGACTACCAGCAGACATACCCTGCAACCTGTTCTGAGCTGTAATTAGTCCTACTGAAACTATTCAAAAAAATTGAGGAGGAGGGGTTCCTGTTTAATTCTACAAAGCCACCGTCACCCTGATACCAAAATCTGGCAAAAACACAAACAAAAAGAAAACTACAAGTCAGTATTCCCGATGAACATTGACATAAAAATCCTCAAGAAAATACTAGCAAACCAAATCCTCTAGCACATCAAAATGTTAACTCATCACAGTCAAGTGTGCTTCATTCCTGCAGTACAAGGTTAGTTCCATGTAAGCAAATCAATAAATGTTATTCACCACGTAAACAGGATTAAAAGCAAAAATTATATGGTCATTTCAATAGTTGCAGAAAAGGCTTTTGATAAAGTCCAACATCTCTTTGTGTTAAAAACCTTCAACAAAGAAGGCATTGAAGGAACATATCTCAAAATAATAAGAGCGATCTCTGACAAACCCACAGCCAATATCATACTGATTGGGCAAAAGCTGGAAGCCATCCCCTTGAGAACTGGAGCAAGACAAGGATGCCCACTCACACCACTCCTATTAAACATAGTACCAGAAGTCCTAGCCAGAGCAGTCAGCCAAAGAAAGAAATTAAAGGCGTCCAGATGGGAAAAGAGGAAGTCAAATGATCACTCTTTGCTGATGATATGATTATATACCTAGAAAACCCTAAGGATCCTGTCAAAAGGCTCCTAGACCTGATAAACCACTTCAGTAAAGTTTCAGGTTACAAAACCAATGTACAAAAATCAGTAGCATTTCTATACACCAATAACGTTCAAGCTGTGAGCCAAATCCAGAATGCAATCCCAATTGTAATAGCCACAAAAAAATATCCAATAACACATCTAACCAAGGAGGTGAAAGATCTCTGCAAGGGGAACTATAAAACACTCCTGAAAGAAATCATAGATGACATAAATAAACGGAAAAACATTCCGTGCTTATGGATTGGAAGAATCAATATTGTTGAAATGGCCATATTGCCCAAAGCAATCTACAGATTCAACACATTCATATGAAACTACCAATGTCATTTTTCACAGAATTAGAAAAATTATTCTAAAATTTATATGGGACCAACAAAGAGCCTGAATAGCCAGCTAAATCTTCAGCTGCTACTTCAGCCCTCTGAATACCCAGTTTTCCTGTCAGCCTTTTACCTATTAGTTTTAGAGTCTATTGATTATCCTTGCTTGAATCAGTGATTTCATTATAACTTGCAAAATAATTTTAAAATTCCATTATTTCTTATGCATTTTTGACGGTGGCATTCTGTAAGGAAGTACATTCCTTTGTCCACATTAGTTATTTGATGACCTTGAGCTACATTTACTAATGTAAAGACAGGATGAATTATTAATATTTTTCCTCTAATTATCAATTTCAGAGCTAGGACTTGGTGCAGTAGCCATTTTTAATGGTGACAAGTGTACTTTGTTTTTAACTTTGACTCTTTTAGATAAAATAATGTCATTGCAGTTATTTTTTGTGCACAAATTGTCACAACTTCTTCAAGCTAGCTCTTACGTGCTTTTAGCCTGATTACATTTATCTTTGACTTTGGGCCCAAAAGAATACCTTATGGCATAAACTATAGTATCTATTTTATATGAGGTACAAAATGTACATATTTTCATATGACTAGTATATATGTATTTGAAATTTTATCAGTAAATGCAAAATGAAAGAAAATAATAACATGCTTTTATTTTGTTTACCATTTATTGAAAATTCATTTTCCTTAAGTCTAGTCATGTTTCTGCTTATGTATGTTTCTTAAATTTTCTAAATCATAGGAATACCCTCTTTTTACATTCAACAGATTAAAAACCCCTCTCAAATTGTACTAGATAGAATGTGAATAGCTTGTATAAAATATGAGAGGAGGTAGCAGGCAACACTGTCGCAGCAATGTAGTTTCATTCTATTTGAATTTCGAGGATTCCCACTATAATATTTGGGATCTTTAATAATTCAACATTATATTTGTATGCAAGTCAAGATAATGAACATGAATTTACACTGGACATAATATACCTAGTTGAGAGATTTTTCTCTAATGTATGGTTTGAACCCAAACCCAGGAAAGATAAATGGCTGTATTTATTTAGAATTAAGGTTCTCCTTAGCAGTGTGACAGAAATTCAAAGGACAAAGGGACTTGAAATACTGTTAAGAATGATTTAAATGATGTCTTTTGGATTCTAAACTTCATCTGTATCATAAAAAGCTAGAATTAAGCCAGAAGGATTGAAGAGCATACCTGATCATGGGATCCCTAAATTTATATTTTAGTAGTGGCATATTTTTGGTGATGTACCTGACACATGGCATGTTATAGCAAATGTTTGTCAGATGAATGAATGACAAAGTCCAGGGAACAGCTAAAAGAATAGGTGACAGGGATGTATTTGATCATTTAAGATGAGATGGCAAGGAAATGAGAGTGAAATCTGGATGATTTGGACATGACTATGCCAAATTAACTTTGTAATATAATTATTAGTTGATTTGCCTGGTGGTTAACATTAATTTGTGAAGATACTTCCAGAAGGATAGAAGTTCAATGAGTCGAGAGGTAGTGAACACTTCATTTCCTTTTAGTCAATAACTTAAAATTGATTTGGTGGGGCCAAATTATCTAGAATAGAATTAGCCTAGTGTAACTGTCTGTCTTATTTATTTCTTCAAGAATGTCTTACCTGTCCAAAAGGCAGCCTCACGAACTCTATGCATTTTTCTGCGTTATAATCGAAAACAAGAACAGAGACATGAGGTCATTCAAAAATTAATTGAACGTAAGTAAACATTATCTACTATTTTGAAAAAGGAAAGTAAACAAACGAGTTGGTTTTAGTTATATTTGACTTATGTATCATTTTGCTGTGAATAATTAGGTTGATATTGGGTTTTATAAGTTGATTTTTATTTTTTAGAAATTCTTACGGCAAGATTAGAACTATCATGAATGAAAGTAAGAATTACTGTGTTTTCTTTTGTGAATTTCTACACTTTAGAAATTAAAATATGTTTACTTATATTGAAAGCCCAGTTTCTACCCTGATGAAATAACATTTGGAACGAAAATATAAATAGAATATCCATGAGTCTAATCATTTATTTTATGGTCCTATTTCAATATTAACATAATTAACAGAATCTGGGATTTTTCCTTGAATAGAGTTGATAGTATATTTGAATATGAATTTGATGAGCCTAGTTGGTTTATAATGCCTTAAGAAACTAAGTCAGTTTACAAATGGAAATTTATTTTGATTTGGTAAGAGCTAAAAGCAAGGCAGAACCCTTTGGTTTATAGTATTGATTCTAGAAATAGTTGCACACACCCATATGTACTTAGTAAGTTTGTTAATTATTGTATATTTGCTTTGCCCATAATGTCTTAATGTTTTTACTAATCTATATTATTCAGCATAGGCAGGTAATGGGATTTTCTAGTTATTGGAGTTTACCATTTTAAGTGTGGATCACTACTTTTCAAAAAAATTAGAGTACTTTTATAAATTTCCATTTAAGAAAAAGTATGCCATGTGTGTACCTATGCAACAATCTTCCATGTTCTTCACATGTACCCCCAAACCTAAAATGCAATAAAATAAAAAATTAAAAAAAAAAAAAAAGAAGTTACCAAAACTTTAGTGCTTATTCTGATCATTGCTGTGACAAAACAGTTCTTGGGTTTTCTATCATCTGAAGACTTATTTTATTAAAAAAAAAAAAAAAGTATGCTCAGCATACTTTACTCTTTCTTTTTATAGTCTTATTTTAATTCAGTTTTCAGTGATAAGACCTCAGGTTTAGAATGTTTTATTTTGAAAGAAGATTCAGTTTGGTTTTAAATATTAAGAGTTTTATTTTTGAACATTTATGTAAAAAGAAAATTAACCTTTTTAATATTGATCTGAATTATTATCAATAATACTGTTTACATATGACTATATCTAGCATTTTTAAGGAAACAAAGGGAGGAAAACAGTTAATTTGATTATTAAAACACTTTGAAGTTATACAGACCTGTGTTTGAATTCTAGCTCTGCACCTGCCAGCTGTATGACTTTAAACTCACTAATCTCAGTATCCTTATCTTTAGGAGGAATAAGTATTTGCATCTCTTTGGGCTGCTTTTCAGGGTTAAATGAGATAATATGTGTAAAGTACTTAGCACATAGTGGGTGATAAAAAGTAGTAAATGTAGTCATTCCATAGTTAATAAATACGTATGAAATTGAATGAAATGTTTGACAAAATTTTTTATGGTTTTTGAGGTGTCAATTTGGGGAGTTACAAATCTGACGTATATAGTAATGATTTTTTTCCTCTTATCTCTTGTACTTGCTAGCCAAATTGTGGGTATGAAGAAACTTGTTATGAATTTTGTGTGTCTAATTTTGTCATATTAATTTCATGTAGGAAAAATTAACTTAAGATAATTTTTGCTGTTGTTTCTAGAATTGGGCCAAGGAAAAAGTTACTGGAATAGACTTCGATTTTTGGATACTTGTGAATTTATTATAGAGATATTTTCCAAATCGTTTTTCTGTAAATATTTCTTTCTACCTGCTATTGAACTGACACATGATCCAGTAGCAAATGTGAGGTATGTTGTCAATCAATGAAAAATGTGAAAACATTGTATTTATTTTTATCTACTGTAGTGAACATATGCAAAATCTTTTTCCTTAGCCAATTAAAAATTTAAGTGAAGAATTTACACATGCTTTGAAATTGTTAGTATTCATAATTGATGGATATCAGTAAGACTTGGAAGCATACTCTTTCAACACTGTCTCAGATCTTTTGTTTTACTGGGTTGAGAGCAGTAAGTCAAAGCCAGATTGGTAACCTTCTTTGGCTGTTTAGGTATACATATTGCAAAGATTAGAAAGTCAAGTAGATATTATTAATTTATCATTAAAACTAAAGAAAAGTTGGTCAGTAGCCTTGTCACTTCAAAGTTGGCTTGGTGAGCATCTGTCACTTTTTAGAGGCCCATTTATTCAAAGAAGTAGTACTGTTTCCAAGTCTTCATCTTGTCTTCTGTGTTTAGCTGCCTTACATTTTTGAAATCCACAGAAATGTTAATTGCATTTGATTAACTGTTGAGTTGGATGGACAGACCTGAAAATGGCTTGCCTGGAAATGCAAAAAAAGAATAAATATATTTTGTCCTTTTTCTCCCCCAAATGAGCACATCTTCCTTTTTTTATTGTGGTAAAATATATAATACAAAATTTACTATTTTAACCATATAGTTCAGTGACATTAAAGTAAATGCACATTATTACTTAAGAGCTACTTTTGTACATTTGATAATGGAATGAAAAGAATTTTAAACCCTCAGCCATTAGATTACTGTGTTCTAAGTCCTGTGTCTCCATTTTGAACTTGAACTCAGATCTGTAGGAGACAGAGACATCAGAGTCAGTTGGCCAAAGGCTTTCCAGAACAAACTCTAGAACTCCCTTCTGAATTGTCATACACTAGGGGCACTTAGTTTTATGCATCTGAAAGATGCATATGTACCTCTTTTATAAACAACTGATGTGAATTTTAGGCAATATGTAAAAACATCAAAACTTTTTAATAGGAGGAGCTGGTGAGATAATAAGCTAGCTAAGATTAATAGCCTTGGTGTTGAGATATGTACAAAAACGAATTGTCAAAAGATACTGAAAAGTTCAACCTAAGAATTTTATGAACATTTTTTAATGGGAACAAATATAGAAGTTTTTGTTTTGTATTTTAAATGTGAGAAAATATAGAAAACACAACTGCATTGACTTTGGTTTTTTATGCATATTTCATGTGCTTTATAAATGAGAGATGACGTATTACTGACATTCAAAACAGCATGGTACTGGTACCAAAACAGAGATATAGACCAATGGAACAGAACAGAGGCCTCAGAAGTAACGCCGCACATCTACAACCATCTGATCTTTGACAAACCTGACAAAAACAAGCAACGGGGAAAGGATTCCCTATTTAATAAATGGTGTTGGGAAAACTAGCTAGCCATATGCAGAAAGCTGAAACTGGACCTCTTCCTTATATCTTATACAAAAATAACTCCAGATGGATTAAAGATTTAAACATAAGACCTAACCTCATAAAAACCCTAGAAGAAAACCTAGGCAATATCATTCAGGACATAGGCATAGGCAAGGACTTCATGATTAAAACACCAAAAGCAATGGCAACGAAAGCCAAAATAGACAAATGGGATCTAATTAAACTTAAGAGCTTCTGCACAGCAAAAAACACTATCATTAGATTGAACTGGCAACCAACAGAATGGAAAAATTTTTTGTAATCTATCCATCTGACAAAGGGCTAATTACCAGAATCTACAAAGAACTTAAACAAATTTACAAGAAAAAAACAACCCATCAAAAAGTGGGTGAGGGATATGAACAGACACTTCAAAAGAAGACATTTAAGCCAACAAACATGAAAAAAAACTCATCATCAGTGGTCATTAGAGAAATGCAAATCAAAACCACAATGAGATACCATCTCACACCAGTTAGAATGGCGATCATTAAAAATCAGGGAACAGCAGATGCTGGAGAGGATGTGAAGAAATAGGAACGCTTTTACACCGTGGTTGGTAGTGTAAGTTAGTTCAACTATTGTGGAAGACAGTGTGGCGATTCCTCAAGGATCTAGAAATAGAAATGCCATTTGACTTAGCAATCCCATTACTGGATATATAGCCAAAAGATTATAAAACATTGTATTATAAAGACACATGCACACGTATGTTTATTGCAGCACTGTTTACAATAGCAAAGATTTGGAACCAACCCAAATGCCCATTAATGATAGACTTGTTAAAGAAAATGTGGCACATATACACCATAGAATACTATGCAGCCATAAAAAAGGATGAGTTCATGTCCTTTGCAGGAACACAGATGAAGCTGGAAACCATCATTCTCAGCAAACTGACCCCAAACCAGAAAACCAAACACCACATGTTCTCCCTCATAAGTGGGTATTGAACAATGAGAACACGTGGACACAGGGAGGGGAACATCACACACTGGGGCCTGTTGGTTTAGGGGAGGGATGGCAGGGGGTGGGGGGGATTCAGGAGGGATAATATTAGGAGAAATACCTAAGATAGCTGGTGGGGGTATCAAATCTGCACATTCTGCACATGTATCCTAGAACTTAAAGTATATAAAGAACTTTTTGGGTTGGGCGTGGTGGCTCATGCCTGTAATCCCAGCACTTTGGGAGGCCAAGGCAGGTGGGATCACTAGAGGCCAGGAATTTGAGACCAGCCTGGCCAACATGGTGAAACCCTGTCTCTACTAAAAATACAAAAATGAGCTGGGCTTGATGGCGCACACCTTTAGTCCCAGCTACTTGGGAGGCTGAAGCAGGAGAATCTCATGAACCTGGGAGGCAGAGGTTACAGTGAGCCAAGATGGCGCCACTGCATTCCAGCCTAGGTGACAGAGCAACACTTCATCTCAAAAAAGAAAAAAGAACCTTCGGTAATTCTTTAGATTTTAGCTCTTCCTAAACAACTAATGGATCCAGCTTTATGAACATTTTTTGAATGGAAATTGTGATTCTAAAAACACAACTTTCAATGTGATGTATTGTCACTTATCAAGCAGTTGACAAAAATAATTTGAAAGGAAATGAAATCATCACTACTTTGATCAGTGTGACTAAGAGCATAACATTACGAGAAAGAAATCTGCCAATTTAAAAAATCAAATGAGTAATTAAATATTGCTCTATAAATTTCAGAGATTTGTGGGGCAGTAGATTCTTGTTTAACTGTGTGTCTTGGTTCCTACTCTCTTGCCTGGCCAGTTGCCAGCCAAGAAATGGGTCCAACAGCACTGTATGCTAACTGGTTTTGGGTATAAAAGCTGTTGCTCAGTGCTTTAAAGATGTGCAGATAGAATGAAAGCTGTCACAGCCAAGGGTAGTAGGATCATGTAGATTAGGAGGACAGTTTCTGGAGCCACACTCCCTGAGCTGAAATTCCAGCTCTATATTAGATATGTATCTTTAACCAAGTTACAAAACTTCTGTGTGCATTGATTTCCTTAGTACCTAATTTATTAAGTATTTCTGAGGTACAAATACCTGAGATAATATACATAAACTATCCAAAAGGTGAGGTCCCTAATCTCAAGAATTTGGTCATCTGATGGGCCCAGGAGTCTCATGGAGATGAATCACTGCAATGGCTTGTGTAGCTTCTGCTGAATATCTGTTTTTTAGACCTTCTAGCCTTAGGTTATAAAGAATGGAGTGTGCATAGATTAAGTGTTTTGTTTTTTCCTTAAATTACTGTTTAAAATTTAAACTCATCAAGTTTAGACAGTATCAAGCTGGAAAAGACTCTTGGTATTCAGAGAAGCCTTTTCCACAGCTGCCAGAAATGAAATTTCTTTGGGGGGATTGATGCTCTTTAATTAGAGAAAGCATTACTAGGTTTAGCTGTATCCATGGTGAACTCTGAATGAGTTTGAGACCATTATTGCTATTTACAGTGCTGGACATTCTATAGGAGGAGATTCTTTACCCTTTTTGGTTAAATATGAAGCAAATTTTGTTGTATATGAAGAATCCTCAAGTAAAGATTCAGCTGAGAAAGTGTTCTGGAAACTCTAAAAATGGGATTCAGTTGTCTCAAGGGTTGCAATAAAAATAAAAATAATTTGGAGAGCATTCAGATGAATAGATGAATATAGCAGCTATAAAATAGATATCCACCTAGCATCCTTCTCTAAAACAGCCCTGGAAAAAGAGTAGACTTTTAGCTTAGCAAAGCAGAATAGTACCTCTGAACTGCCTCCTCCTGGAAAGGTTTTTTTTTTTAGGTTCTGGGATTTACTCTTATGTTCCAGGCATTCTTCATCCCCCCCCCCTCCCTTTTTTTTTTTCCCATCCCAGTCTAGACTGTGGTAGTGCCTTAGACCACCTCAGACTGTGTTCTTTTATCCTTTTCTTCTCTAACTGAACACATTACCTTGGTGATCTCTCCCGTTTCATGGTTTATCATCTACTTGCTGAAGAGTCCTCACTCTATCTCCAGCATTGACCTCTACCCTGGACAGCCAACTTATTGAGCCTGCTGCCCACTTAGCATTTCCATCGTATTTCTGATCGACGTCTCAGACTTGATGTGTCCAGAATTATATCTTCATCTTTCTTATCTGCTTTTGCTCCTTCTGTAGTCTTTCCCATCTCAGGAAATAACCATTTCATGTTCCAAACTCAAAACCTTAAATAAATTCTTCTCTTTTCATTCTACCTCCAATCCCTCAGCACACCCTGCTGCTTGTAAAGATATTCAGGATCCAACTACTCACCACCTTTTACTGCTACCACTCTAGTTCAATGTACCATCATCTTTTGCCTGAATTATTCTAAGGGCCTTTCCTATTTCTCTTTTCTGTCCTTGACCAGCGCAGTCTGATTTCAACACAGTAGGCAGATGATGCTTGTAAAACATTGTCAGATCATTTCACCGCTATGCTCACAACCTACCAATGGCTTCTTGTCATACTCAAAATAAAAGGCAATTTCCTTATAGTGGCCCTCAAAGCCTCTTACTTACCAGTCTGAGCTCTCCTACTAGTCTCACCTTCACCCTGTTTAGGCACAATGGCCAGTTTGCTCATTTGGACCAATAGTAGAGACAAGCACTCCATATTTGCTGTGATGCTCTTTTCCAGATATTCACACGGCTCATTCCCTAATTTTCTTTAGGTTTTTGCTGAAATATCATCTTTACAGTGGAATCTTCACTGACAATCCTCTCTGGCCACCTGCTTTAAAACTAATTAATCCCCAGCCTCTGGGACTCCCTTGCCTTTATTCCCCCTCTTTATTTTTCTCCATAGCACTTAACACTCTCTGACAGATTTCTATCTGTTTCTTTTCTCTTCTCTGCTCCCATAATATAATGTAAATTCCAGGAGAGCAGAGAATTTTGTTGGTTTTATTTACTGTTGTATCTCAGCATCTAGAATGATGAATGCTTGACACGTAATAGACACTCCATACATATATCTTGCATAAATAAATGAACTCTCAGGCTAACTAAAACTTGATTTTTCTTTGTTTCATGTTACTGTTATTCTTAGTTATTAAAGTCTCTCAAGAGTAAATACTATTTATTGTAGAATGAAACTTTGCTACCTGTTGCCCAAAGTGAAATCTACTCTGAAGATTCCTGCTGATAAGCATCTACTTCAGCAGTTAGAAATGTGTGTGAGAAAACTCCTGTGTCAGGAAAAAGATAAAGATGTTCTGGCTATTGTAAAAAGAGTAAGTATCACTCTTGCGTTTTTTTGCATTAAGGTAGTAAGAATCATAGCTTCACTATTTCAGCTTGACAGGATAGCAATACATTAAAATATTTTTATCCTTGCTAGAGTTGTAAGAATTAGTAAATGATTTGGTTGATATGTGCTACAACTGGATATGAAAGTTTCTTCCAAAGGGCACCTAGATATTAAATTTTTATTGCTAGTAATATAAGCCCATGAGAGAGAGTTTCACAAGTTAGGTGTTCAATAAACACTGTTCAATTAATAATAAATTTTATTTATCAGACTTTCTTTATAAGTGATTATAATCCAGTAAAACTTTGTTGGTGAAATTGGGAAAGTCACATTTTATAGAAACTTATCTCTGGAAGGGCCCTTAGAGTTAATTCAGGAGTCTGTTTGACTTTACAGAAGTTCTATGCCTAGAAATACTGTGTCTACTCGAGACCATATTAGTAAGTAGCAGAACCAGGAGGACTGGAATAGAGACCTCTTACCTACCCCTGAGTGCATTTCTTTGTAAATAATGTAACATTGTATCCTATGAGTTTTTTGTTTGTTTTAGCATGAGATCTTAGTATATGGATTCTTTGGAAATGTTGGGAAAACTAAAACAGTAAAACTTTGGGTTAGTGAGCCACATCTTAGAATAATTTTTACTCTTCAAAAATTGTTTGTGCTGAATATATAACTAATATTTTTATAAGTTAAAGTGAAATTATTTACTTTTGTGAATCTGAATATAAACTTCAGGACACATAGTGTTTGAGCATTTATTTGTAGTGAGGGATATTTCCTTATTAATGTCATAAATAAATTAGCATACATGGTGAGAAAAAGTTCTCATTTTTTCTCTTTTTTTTTCTAGAAATCATTGCCAGATGTTACATGAAGAATCTTTTAATTAAGTGATTTATTGACTTAGTATTAATTAGTATAGTTTTAATAAAATGTGAATTCTTCTTTCATCAACTCGTATAATCAGAAATACCTAGAGTTGGATGTGCATTTAAATACAAAAATACATGCACACACTCTCTCTCTCTCTCTCCCGTTTTTATCGGATAGTTCCTTCCTTACTATTTAATATTTAAATATAGAATTTTAGGCAATGGAGTTAGCTTGTCAAAATAATAAACTTGAGAGGCTTAATTAGTTTTTCAGAATAATTTATTAATTCAAGAGACAATACAAGCTAACCCCATACAGGTGCAACAATAATGTAATTAAATTAATGGATTATTAGTCTAGAGTGGATTGTTCTGAAGTACAGCTCTTATTTTAAGTATGCTGCATATAATGAAGTCAGTTTGTTCCATGGAAATTCTGTAGTATAATGAGATACTAGTATGGAAAACTCCCAGGAAGCTACACAAAACTTTTGGATAAAAATGGAATAGTTTCATCAGTTTTGTAATATGAGAAGTAACTTTATTTAGAAAGAGAATATTTCATGGCATACATTATGAATTTTTCATAAATTTCGGCAGAGAAAGCTTCCAATAAATTTTATGTTTGTAATGGATAGCTTTGGGTTTATGCATATCCAAATGTACTTTATTTTGGCCATTAGAGTCACTCTTGTAGAATAAGTTTTAGAAGTACTGTATTCTATCAGAGATAGAACCCTGGGGGTTAGATTGACCATTGTTTTGATTGGAATAATTTGTTTCAAACTAGTGTATTCCAAAAGACAAATAATAAATTGAGAGAATATTTTCAGAACAGATATGCAATCTCTACTGAAGGGAACTAGGATTATTAAGCCAAATGATGGCTTGTTTCATTCACATATAGCTAAAAGACTTTTTAAAAATTCAAAAGCTACAATATGTTTCTGAAAATTCAGAAAAGATTGGCACTAGGAGTTACTAGAAATGAGTTAGATTGCATGAATTTGGTATTTGAAATATGCCTGTAGACTTGGTCTTCTTAAGGTTAAAAACTTTCAAATTAAAATTGACCCTGCCATTATTGTATAAAGGTTGATTGTAAGTACAGTGTAGAATTGGGCAGTACTTTAGAATTTTCTGACTTAGCCTTTCCCATAGTGAAGAAGTCTCCTATTTGAACCTCCCTCTGCAAAATAACTTGCTGAGAAATGACTGGTTCTTTTAATTTAATTAGTTTTGAATAATTTAAAAAAACTTTTTTTTATAGACTGTATTAGAGTTGGACAGAATGGAAATGTCTATGGATGCTGTAAGTATACTCTCTTCTTTTATTGTATTAGTTCATTTTTATGCTGCTGTTAAAGACATACCCAAGACTGGACAATTTACAAAAGAAAGAGGTTTATTTGGACTCACAGTTCCACATGGCTGGGAAGGCCTCACAATCATGGCAGAAGGCAAGGAGGAGCAAATCACATCTTATGTGGATGGCAGCAGGCAAAAAGAGAGCTTGTGCAGGGAAACTCCTCCTTATAATATTGTCAGATCTTGTGAGACTTATTCACTGTCATGAGAACAGCATGAGAAAGACCCACCCCCATAATTCAGCCATCTCTCACCAAGTCCCTCCCACAACACATGGGAATTAAGCGAGCTGCAAGATGAGATTTGGGTGGGGACACAGCCAAACCATAACACTTCCATTGAAAGGAATATTTTAAACTTGGCAGAAACTCATCACTAATGTTTTACAATTTCATTTTAAACTTTAAACAGTTTCAGAAAAAGTTCTATGAGAAAGATTTGTTGGATCAAGAGAAAGAAAGAGAAGAACTACTTCTTTTGGAAATGGTATGTTGTTTTCATATGCACACATACACTCTTTTCTGATGAATATTAACTGTGTTTTTGTTATTAAACTTAAAAAATCATTTCTTTCCATTTCACCATTTCACATTACTGTTTTTTTCTTCTTAAATGACTAAAGAACAGTTCCAGTTTTCTGAAATCTCTTCTTTTATGAACTAGAAAGAAAACTATATTTGAGAGCCTTTTAAAAAAACTACTGAAGTATAATTGACAACTACATATATTTAAAGTATACTATTTAATGAGTTTTGAAATATCTATAAAACTATCAGCACAGTGAAAATATGAAATGTTTCTATTCCTTTAAAGATTTCTGCCCCTTTGTAATCCATGTCTTCTACTCCAGTCCCCCGCAACCAGTGATCTAGTTTCTGTCACTGTAGATTAGCTTGCATTTTCTATAATTTATATAAATGGAATAATATATTAGGTATTAATACTGTTTTTGGTCCTGCATCTTTCTACCAACATAATTACTTTGAGATTCATCCATATTGTTGTATGCGTCAAGAAGCCATTCCTTTTTATGTCTGAGTAGTAGTCTATATTACGGATATATCACAATTTGCTTATCCATTAACCTCTTTATGTACATTTGGCTTACTTCTAATTTGGGGATATGACAAATATAGTTGCTTTGAACATTAGTGAAGATGCCCTTGGGTAGACATATTTTCATTTCTCTTGGGTAAATACCTAGGAATAGAATGGCTGGATTGTATGGCCTGGTTAACTTTAAAAACAAAAACAAAAACAAAACAAAACTGTTTTCAAGTGGTTGTACCATTTTATATCCCCATTGTCTATGGTAAAAAGCTTTAGTTACCAGCCATACTATTGGGTATGTAATGGTATCTCATTGTTTTTTTAAATCTCTTTTTATATTCTTGGTGCCTAGAGATGTCAAGCATCTTGTCTTTGTGTACCGGCCATCTTTATCTCTTATTTGATGAAGTTTGTTTTCAGAATTTTAAGTGGATTTTTATTATTGAGATGTAAGAACTTTTAATCCATTCTGAATACAATTTCCTTGACAGATATACATATTATGAGTATTTTATTGGAGTCTGAGGCTTATCTTTTTATTTATTAATAGTGTCTTTTGAACAATAGAAATATTTAATTTTGTTGAAGCCCATTTATCAATTCTTTCTTTTACAGTTCTTTTTTGCTCCAGGAATCCTTTGTCTATCCCAAGATCATAGACTTTTTCCTGCGTTTTCTTTTAAAAATTTTAGTTTTAGGTTTTACATTTAGGTTCATGATTCATTTCAAGTACATATTTATATAATATATGTTTATTTTTTTCCATGGGAATATTCACTTATTCCAGCACCATTTTTTTTAAAAAAAGCCTTCTTTTCCCCATTAAATTGCCTTAGCATCCTTAAAAAAATATTAGTTGTACACGTATGTGTTTATTTCTTGACTTCCTTTTATTCTGTTCCCCTTATTTATAAGTTTATCTTTTAAGCAATACCAAACTGTCTTGATCACTATAATTTTATAGTGTTTTTGAGGTTTGGTAGGGTAAGTTTTCCATCTGTGTTCCTTTTTAAAATTGCTTTGGCCAGTCTAGGGCCTTTGCATTTTGGTATGAAGTCTAGAATTTGTTTCTAGATATTTTATGTTTTTGGCATTGTTATAAATGGAATTATGCATTTTTTATTTCACTTTCCAGTTTTTTTGTTGCTGGAGTGTAAGAATACTGTTGATTTTTATACATTAACCTTGTATCTTAGAAACTTTCTAAATGTGTTTATTTGTTCTAGAAATTGTTTTTTAGATTTTCTACAACTAAGATTTTCTATGTAAGCCATTATATCTTCCTTAAATACAGCAAGATTACTTCTTTCTTTTCAATATTTATGCCTTTTATTTCTTTCTCTTGTCTTATTGCAAGGTCCAGGACCTCCAGTAAAATTAAAGTGGTACAAGTAGGCATCCTTGTCTTTTTACTGATCTTAGTGGGAAACAGTTCAGTTTTTCATTATCAGGTATGATGGTAGAAGTAGGTTTTATGGAGATGCCCTTTATCAGATTGAGGAAGATACTTCTGACTCCTAGTTTGCTGAGAGTTTTTTATGAATGGTTGTTGCATTTGGTTATATCTAGAAGTGATGTTTGGCTTTTCTCCTTCATTCTGCTAATACACTGAATTACACTTATTTTTCAAATGTTAAACCAATCTTATATTTTGGAGATAAACCCTATTTGGCAATGGTTTATTATCCTTTTTCTTTATTGAATTCTTGGCTAATGTTTTTGTTAATGGATTCTGTATCTGTGTTCATAGATTCAGTGAAATTGGCTTGTAATTCCCCTTTTTGTCATTTTTGGGATCAGATTCGGTATTAATGTTATTCTGGCCTCATAAAACAAGATGGATGGTATTCCCACCTTCTCTATTTTCTGACCAAGTTTGTATAAATTGGTTTTATTTCTGCCTTGAGTGTTTTGTAGAATTCACTAGTGAAGTTATCTAAGCCTGGTGTTTTCATTTTGGAAAGTATTTTGATAATTGATTCTATTTCTTTAATAGATATTAGATTATGTAGATCTTCTGTTTCTTCTGTTGTCAGTTTTGGTAAGTTGCTTCCCCCTCACCCCGGTTTACATGTTATTTAAACAAATCTGTTGTCATGAAGTTATTTATAATATTCTCTTTTTAATTATGGTATTAATCTATGGTGATAACCATTTTATTGTTGTGCTAGTAATTTGTGTTCTTCCTTTCTCTTTTTTTTTGGAATTTGTTTCCTGGTTTCTCTAGAGATTTTAATATGCATATCTAACCTTTTACAGTCTACATAGTGTTATTATTATCTCATGTCACTTAACAATAATACAAATCTCTTTACTCCCTCCACACCCATTCTTCATGTTACAGTTGTCATATGAATTATGTCTCTATTGAAGACCCCATCAGACAGTGTTTTAATTTTGCTTTAAGTTGTCATATGTATCTTGAAGAATTTAAGAGTATAAACTTTTATGTTTACTCAGATGTTTACCATTTCCAGTGCTTTTCATTCATTGCTTAAGATCTAAATTTCCCTCTGGTATTTTTTTTCCTTCAGGCTGAAGAATTTTCTTTAGCAAATCTTGCAGTGCAGGTCTTCTGGTGACAACTTCTCTTATTTTTTCTTTATCTAAGATATCTTCTTTTTACTTCATTCCTGAAGGATATTTTCACTGGGGATAGAAGTCTGGGTTGACAGCCTTTTCCTTACTGCATTGTAATAATGTGTTTCTGTCTGTCTTCTGGCCCCCATAACATCTGATAAAATATCTCCTCTCATTTGAATTGTTGGTACTTCTGTACGAAGCATTGTTTTTCTCTGGACACTTCAAGTATTTTTTTCTTTTATCTTTTGTTTTTAGCAGCTTGCTTTTGATGTTGTCTAGGCATTATTTTCTTGAAATTTATCCAGTTTGGATTTGCTTATCTTACTGAATCTGTACACGTGTATCATTCCTGAAATTTGGGAAGATTTAGTCATTGTTTATTTAAATAAATGTTCTGTTCCAATTTTTCTGTCTCTTATTTCTGGATCACTAATTGCACATATATTAGATCTTTTATTATTGTCCATAGACCTGTGAGGCTTTGTTCTTTCTCAGATTTTAAAACACTCTGTGCTACTCAATGTGAATAATTTCTCTTGATGTATCTTCAGTGTTACCAACTCTTTCCCTGTCCCCTCCATTCAGCCGCTGAGCCTATCCAGTGAATTTTTTTATTTCCAGTATTTTTCAGTTCTAAAATTTCCATTTGGTTCTTTTTATATTTTCTATTTCTGTGCTGAGAATTTGTGTGCTTAAAGGGGAAATCCTCTGAAAAGCGAAGTTTATTATTTCAGCAGTCTTTCAAAACAAGATTAGAATTCAGGATTGCCAGCGGGAGAAGCTGTAGGGAAGACTCAAAAAATTTTAGGACCAAATGATCTAGCCCAGGACAAAAACAGACAATAGAAAGATACCCACAAATAATTCTGATATTGCAGCTAGTAGGCAAGGACTTCAAGATAACTGTGATTAATATGATCAAGATAATAGAGGGAAATATGTAGAAAAGGGATAACTCTGTTAATCCCACCCAGTGAAGTTTTATGCTTTATTTCTGTTTTAGAATTTCCATTTGATTTTTTTATATAGTTCACTTTTATGTGAAAATTCTTTATCTTATTTTCCCTTAGTTTATATGTGTACTTGAAAAGAATGTTTATTCCACACTTGTTGACTGTAGTATTCTATGCATGTCAGTTATACCAAGTTCGTTCAGAACTTGCTGTGTTTCTTGATTTTCTTGCCTATTCTGTTGGCATAATGGATTCCCGTGTTTAGGTAATGTTTTGTTTTTTGATATTGGAGCTGGTTATACAAGTGTGTCTGTTTTGGGAGAATTCATTGAGCTATGAATTTGTACACTTATAATTTAGGTACTTTCTCTCTATATAAAGAGATACATATATATGTATATAAAGAGCTATATATATTTATATATAGAGAAAAAGTACACTATATATATTTTATAAAATAATGAAATATATAAAATATTTCAAATAAATATATATATTTATATTTGAAATATTATATATAAAATATTTCAAATATATATAAATATATATTTCAAATATTTATATATTTTATATATATATTTCAAATATATATATAAAATAAATATGTTTATTTGAAATATTTTATATATTTATACATATATATATATATATATATTTATATGTATATATATATATTTTTTTTCACTTTTTTGAGACAGAGTCTCACTCTGTTGCCCAGGCTGGAGTTCAGTAGTGCAAGCTCTGCTGACTGCAACCTCCACCTCCCGGGTTGAAGCGACTCTTCTGCCTCAGCCTCCCAAGTAGCTGGGATTACAGGCATGTACCACCATGCCAGGCTAATTTCATAAATGAAACTTCTTCTTGTTGGCCAGGTTGGTCTTGAACTCCTGACCTCAGGTGATCCACCCACCTCGGCCTCCCAAAGTGTTGGGATTACATGCATGAGCCACTGTGCCTGGCCTCTCTCTATATATTATACTTAAATAAAGCATTTAAAAATATCTGAGACCATATTCTTTTCTCTCAGTCTTTTTAAAGAAAGATATTATTTAACCATTTACCAATCTGAAATGGAAATGACCAAAGTAATGGTATTTTGCTAAGAAGAATTAGTAAATACCTTCTAGAAAATGAAGGCTCATTATTACAAAGGTACCAAACTCATTGTTTTAGCTTGACAAATTCCCAAGGACCCTGAATTTTTTAGACACTAACATTGAAAAAAAATACTTCTTTTAGGCATTTTTATGAACTTTATTTGAATCTCTAATACTTAATTTCTCAGAACAATTTTCTAAACCTATTTAAGTTGTACCTTTAATACAAGATACTGTCTTAATAACAGGAACAATTAGAGAAAGAAAAGCAACAGAATGATGGAAGGCCCATGAGTGATAAAATGTTTGAAAAGAAACGTAAGTAGTTTTTCTGTCTTCACCACTTAGTTATAAAATTAATGTTGCATCCTGGTATTCAGAAAGACTATGCTGAATTTTTTATTTATATGGAAAATTGCTTTACTTTCTTTCATTTTTCAAAAGTCAGTTTGAAAATTGGCTGCTTAATGTGGTACCGATGTTAAGAATACATGAATGAAAGACAGGAACCAGAGTGGATGTTCAGATCCTTCAAAAGAAAAGATTAAAGTTTGATAACAGCTGTAAGATTGTGAAATTGATCACTGAATAACAAAGATTGAAATATGTAAATATTACAAAGTAAGAATATTTGGAAAAGAAAGCTCCTTAGCTAGGGATAGTGATTCATATTATCTGGGTTGTCTTGTATATGTATGGAGATTAATAAGGACTCAGAGGAAATTATAGAACTTAAAACAGAGTTTATTTTAGGTAGAGACACTAAGACACCAACACAAAGTCTGCCCAAGAACATCCCCATTTCTGTTCCTGGACCTTCTGTCACCCCATCGACAAGTAAGAAATAACTTCTTTTTATATCTTTTTTTTTATAATTTTTCTTCCTTTTATAAAAATTAATTGCTGGCAAAGTCACTCCATTAGATAAGATATAATAGGATAAAATATCTCATTCTAAAGCACTTTTCACCTTCTATCATTAGCTGTTTTGGTAGTTCTTAATGGGTGGTATCGGTAAGAGATACTTCAGTGAGCTCAAACTAAGGAAAAAAAGGCTAAAGCCATCTGTGTTTTACTAAAAATGATGGTAGTTGGGGAGGGAATGGAGGTTGGGGCAGCTAAGGATGACCTTAATACATTTTCCTTTTTTCTGCTTATTACTCTAGGTAAAGAAATCAAGAAATCCAAATTGATTCGAAGCCAGTCTTTTAATAATCAAGCTTTTCATGCAAAATATGGCAACTTAGAGAAATGTGCTAGGTATGATCTCTCAGCTCTTCAATTTTTAACATAATTTTAATCTTTATTCACATCTTCATATATGTTTACATTTAATAAAAATCAAAATTAATTTTGAGGTATTTTATGGGCCAGTATTTTGTCAACTTTCTTCTGTAGGGATTGTTATATTTAAAAATAAGAGATGTCCACCAATTTTCACAAAAAATAGGTATCCTGGCATTCTAGGAAGAATACTGCCATGATACTATTTAATAATATCATAGAATCAATCTGTGTATTATTTCATGAGGGAAGTAGTACTATATCACATATGCCACTTAACTTTTAAAAGGTATGAGTATGCTCCATTTTCTAAATATGTATAGACATCCGTTTGCTACTAATATTGTTTCTGTCTATAAAGAAGCCACATGCATGTTCATATGATAAAGTGATCACAGTAGAATTGTCCTGACAATAGATGAATGTCTGGCTTCCCCTTTAGCCCAGGAGACAAAATTACAAGCAGTTACGATTAGGAGAGAATCAATATAAATTAAATTACCATGATTTTTTATATGTGCTGTACAAACAGCTATATGTCAATTGACATGTAAAATAACTTTAAGAGAACAAATATTTTTCAAAGTATTCCTTCGTCTATCAAGATAAATGACATCTTTCAGGAAAAAGTATTTTTCTTTTATTAAAGATAGCTTCTTCCAGAATTTTAGCTGTGTTTTGGGGCATTATCAGTAGATCCATCAAGAGTATCTAGCCAATACAGTGATCTCAAGGTAGAAAAAAGATATTATAACTAAAGGTAAGTTTTATTTCCAAGAAAATTTTTACCCATCTTAGCTGCCTTGCATGAACACCAAAAGAAATTCTGATGAAGCAAAAGTTTAAGGAAATGCTTTTAATTTATAGACAAAGTAAATGTTGTGAGGCATGAGTATAATAAAACAAATAAGAAATAAAAGCAACAACTGTTCCTTAAGTAGAGAAAAGCATTAAAAAGAGTAAAACAGCGCAAGTGTTAGATGACAGATTGTAAGAAGTGTGTTTTTATATTTTAAACTAAATCATGTTGTTTTCTAGTAAAAGTTCTACAACAGGATATACAGCTTCTGTCTCAGGGTTAGGAAAGACTTCTGTGCTTTCACTAACTGGTAAGTAGCAATCTAAGTTCTTCAAAAACTTGCTAAATTTAATAAAATATGATTTTTTTTAAATGACCTATTTCTTCAGTACTAGATACAGTGTTTTCCTAAATTTATATCTTTATCATATCCCTAAGAAATTGAACTTTTCTATAGCAATTGAGAAAATATTTGACTAAACTATTTTGTCTTCAAAATAAAAAGTCAAGGCTCGGAGTTTAATACTTTTAAAATACAAAAAGAACAAAAGTGATAGGGTAGGTTTTACCAAACTTAGAAGGCTTACTGAGGCACAGACAAAAAGATTTTGCAATGATTTTTAAGGAGGTTAAAAACAGTAGGACTTCACTATAAATCTAGGTGAACAGCTAAACATTTACAGTATTATGTATTTAGAAGTTTGTGGCAGAGGTCAGCACATTTCTCTGAAGGGCCAGAGGGTAAACATACAGGCTTTGTTGGCCAAATTGGTCTGTCACAGTTATTTTCTTTTATTTTTTTTTGGGACCGAGTCTCACTCTGTCGCCTGGGCTGGAGTGCAGTGGCATGATCTCGGCTCACTGCAACCTCCGCCTCCTGGGTTCAAGCGATTCTCCTGCTTCAGCCTCCCGAGTAGCTGGGCTAACAGGGGCACACCACCACACCCAGCTAATATTTGTATTTTTAGTAGAGACAGGGTTTCACCATGTTGGCCAGAATGGTCTCGATCTCTTGACCTCATGATCTGTCCACCTCGCCTTCCCAAAGTGCTGGGATGACAGGTGTAAGCCACCGTATCCAGCCCTGTCACAGTTATTGAACTCTGCTGTTACTGAGTTAAAGCAGCCATAGATAGTACCTAATCAATAGATATGGCTGTGTTCCAATAAAACTTTATTTACAAAAACAGGCCGTGGGCTAGATTTGACCCACAGACTGTAATTTGCTGACCTCTGGTTTATAGAATAGATCATAGAATTATACTACTAATAGTGTAGCATATATTGCTGAAATTATTAGTGGCTAAATGTGTGTTTTTAACTTTATGCCTTGGAAATATTGGTTGAAAATTTTACTATTAATCTATCATAATTTTTTTAGTATAAATAATAGTGAATCTGCTCAAAGATCTGAAATTTTTAAGAGCTTAGTTACATTTTCTTTTGAGGTTGCATTTTGAATATTCTGTCATCTTCTTTTTTTTATTTTTTTAAAATTCTCTTGAAGAATGTATATACTCATTGGCTGTTCTGTAAACAGTGTTTTATTTACTGGAACAGAAAATCTTTCTAGCATTAAAGCATTGACATTCATGTACAGTATGTAGAGTGGTTCTCCAAGGTAGACTATGATTAGCATAAGAATTTGATAACAGAAAGTTGACTGACTAAAATTTTCCCCATATCTTGGACTGTGTATAATAAACTCATTGATTACTTTCAGCCCAGTAAAGCAATGAATTATTTAGGAGATACTAAGGAACGTTCAGAGTTTAAGAACTTTATTTAAAACATAGAGTGCCTTTAAACTCTATATTTAAAATATAGAGTGGCTGAGAAACTGTCACAGCCAAAGCCTAAGGAGAACTAACAGGTAAATGTGATGTAGCATTCTGGATGGGATCCTGAGGTAATGGTGTGGATAATTATAGATGTTCACAAGGGGTTCTTCAGACTTGGATGGATCTCACCTGTCCTCTTGCACTTCTTCACTTAGCTGTATTGAGTAAGTGAGCATATTTATTTATGATCTGGTAACATTTTTTGTTAAGAAATTTCTTTGTCAGAATCATTAAGAATATTGATTCGGAAGTGGTTTTTAAAAATTTTAATTATGTGCATTTATTTAGTTTTTGCTTTGCTAGTTTTTAAGTGACCTTGAGAACCAAGAGAGTAGATATGGTCCACAGATTCTAAAACTTACATCCAAAGTCTTAAATGATGTATTTTATGAGGTATATTAGTCTGTTCTCATGCTGTTAATAAAGACCTACCCAAGAGTGGGTAATTTATAAAGGAAAGAGGTTTAATTGACTCACAGTTACACATGACTGCAGAGGCCTCACAATCATAGCAAAAGGCAAAGGGAAAGCAAAACATGTCTTACATGGCAGCAAGCAAGAGGGTGTGTGCAGGGGAACTGCCCTTTTATAAAACCACCAGATCTTGTGAGGCTTACTCACTGTTACGAGAACTGCATGGGGAAAAATCCACCCCCATGATTCAGTTACCTTCCACTGGGTCTCTCCCATGACATGTGGAGATTATTACAGTTCAAGGTGATATTTGAGTAGGGACACAGAGCCAAACTATATCATAAGGGTATTTTATTTAAATATTTGAAAAATATTCTATCTTAATATTATTTTTAGTTGAGGGAGAACTGTAGGTTGAATGAGATATCTCCTAGGGTTCTTGGTTAGAAAAAGGTGCTTCTTATTGTTATTTATTACTTAAAATACAAACCGAAAAAATTTACTATATAGTAACACATCTATAAAGAGAAAATGGAAGCAGAATATCTTTTAACAAATGTGTCAGGTATTTACAGAGAGAAGAGATCTTATTTAAGATTTATTTAAGATTGTGGGACTCAAAACAGTCTTCAAGATGATTGTGTCATTTGAGATCAACCTTAAGGTATGCTAGGATTTTGACAGGCAGAGATGTGTATAGAATAACATTCCATTCACAGCACCAGTCATAAACGAAAGATGATTACTGGTGTTTTCAGAGAGCAACAGCTGACTAGTTTGGCTGGAGTGTGGAGTGAGTATAAAGGAGTAGTGTTAGATGAAACTGTAAGGAAAGGTCAGAGTCATATTTTGGAATGCCAGATTGGATACTTTTTACTTTACATGAGTCCACTGTTCATTATGTGGTGACTTCTGGCCTGTCATCAGTTATACCACTCAAAACTGTTAAGGGAAGTCTAAGGAACTGTCACAGCCAGAGCCTAAGGAGAACTAACAAGTAAATGTGATGTAGTATTCTGGATGGGATCCTGAGACAGAAAAAGTTATTAGATAAAATAACAATTACTGTGGATTTTAGTTAATAATGTATCAGTATTGGTTCATTAAATATAATAAATATAGCATACTTATGTAAGGTGTTAATAATAGAGGAAATTGGGTGAGGGGGATATATGATAATTCCTTATTCTGCCTTCTCAATTTTTCTGTAAATCAAAACTGTTCTAAAAAGACAGTTTATTTAAAAAAACATTTATAGTATCTTCAAAAACACTAAATGCTCAGGAACAGATTTAACAAAATGTGCTAGATATACATAAAAACTTTAAAACATTGCTTAAGGAAGCTAAAGACCTAAATAAATGGAGAGATATAGCATGTTTATGGATTGAAAAACTTAATATTGTTCCAATGTCAGTTTTTTTCTAAATTGATCCAGAGATTAAATGAAATCCTAATTAAAATTCTAGTAGTCTTTTTGCAGAAACTTATAGGCTGATTATAAAAATCTGTATTGAAATGCAAAAGGACCCCAGTGTAGCCAAAATAGTTTTGAAAAAGAAAAAGCTGGATAACTTAAATGTAAGTTTGATTTCAACAATTACTATAAAATTCTGGAAATCAAGACATTGTTTTATGTTGTCATATATAAGAAGTTGATTTTAACAAAGGCTTCAAGGTAAATCAATGGTGATAGAATAATATTTTTTAAATGGTGCTGGATGGACCAGTTCCTTGAAAGACACAATTCATCCAGGCATGGTGGCTCATACCTATAATCCCAGAACTTTCGGAGGCAGAGACGTGTGGCTTACCTGAGGTCAGGAGTTCAAGACCAGCCTGACCAACACGGTGACACCCCGTCTCTACTAAAAATACAAAAATTAGCTGGGCATGGTGGCATGTACCTGTAGGCCCAGCCACTCAGGAAGCTGAGATGGGAATCACTTGAACCCAGGAGGCAGAGGTTGCAGTGAGCCGAGATCATGCCACTGCACTCCAGCCTGGAAGACAGAGAGACTCCATCTCAAAAAAAAAAAAAAAAGGAAAAGGAAAAGAAAAACAGACAATTCAAAACTCACACAAGAAGAAATAGACAATCTGAATAGGCTTATATCTATTAAAGAAATTGAATCAGTAATTAATAATCTTCCAAAACAGAAAACAACTAGCCCAGATGGGTTCACTGATAAATTCTACCAAATATTTAAGGAATAAATTATACTAATTATCTGCAGTCTCTTTCACAAGATAGAAGCAACAGGAATACACCCTAACTCATTCTGTGAGGTCAGCATTACCCTACTACCAAAATAAGACAAAGTCATTCCAAGAAAAGAATACTACATACCAACATCTTTCATGACCACAAATGCAAAAATCATCAAAACATATTAGTAAATCAAATCCAACAATATATAAAAAGAATTACACACCAAAACTGAGTAGGATTTATCCCAGTTCATGTAATACATCGCACCAACAGGCTAAGGAAGAAAAATCACATGATCATAGTAATACGTGAAGAAAAGACATTTGACAAAATCCAACACCTATTCATGATAAAAACCATCAGTAAGCTAGGAATAGAGAACTTCCTCAACTTTTAAGGAATATCTACAAAAAAACCTACAGATGACATCAGAGTAGTGAGGAACTAGAAGTTTCTCCCTAAGATCAGGAACAAGACAAGGATGTCCTCCTCTCACCATTCCTTTTTACTATCATACTGGAAGTTCTAGAAAGGAAAGAAAAGATATACTGATTTTCGAAGGAAGAACTTAAATCGTGTTTGGTCACAGATAACGTGGTTATTTATGTAGAAAATTCACAAGAATTGACAGAAACACTTCTGGAACTAAGAATTGATTATAGCAAGGCTGCAGAATATAAAGTTAATATATGAAGGTCAATATAAGGTTAATGTACAAAGTTCAATATGTCCTATATTCCAGCAATGAAAAAGTAGGAATTTAAAATTAAAAGCACAATACCATTTACATTAGCACTCAGAGAAGTGAAATACTTAGGCATAATTCTAACAAAATATGTACAAGATCTATATAAAGAAAACTACAAAACTGATGGGAGAAATCAAAGAACTAAATAAAGAAGGAGATATCTCATGTTGATTGCTAGAAAAACTCACTATTGTCAAGATGTTAGTTCTTCCCAACTTGGTCTATAAACTCAATGTGGTCTCAGTCAAAATCCCAACAAGTTATTTGGTAGATATCAACAAACTGATTCCAAAGTTTACCTAGAGAAGAAAAGCTGCAGAATAGCCAACATAATAATGAAGAACAAAGCTGGAAGATTGACACTCCCCTGACTTTAAGACTTACTATAAAGCTACAGTAATAAGACAGTGTGGTATCGGCAAAAGAATAATCAAATAGATTGAAGGAACAGAATAGGGAGCTCAGAAATAGACCTATATAAGTATAGTCACATGATCTTTAACAAAGGATCAAAGCCAATACAGTGGAGAAAAGATAGTCTTTTCAAACATGTGCAGATGGACCAATAAGACACCTGCATGCCAAAAAAAAAAAAAGAAAAGAAAAATTAGATCTTTCACAAAAATTTATTCAAAAAATGTGCCACTGTTCTAAATGTAAAATACAAAACTATAAAATTCCTAGAAGATAACACAGGAGAAAATCTAGATGGCCTTGCTTATGGTAATGACATTTTTAAATACCATGTCAAAGGCACAATCTATGAAATAAAGAATAAGCTAGAATTTGTTAAAATGAAAACTGCTATTTGAAAAATACTGTCAAGAGAATGAGAATGCAAGCCACCGACTGGGAGAAAGTGTTTGGGAAACATATAATCTGATAAAGGACTTTTATCTAAAATATACAAAAAACTTATAAAACTTAACAGTAGGAAAACTAACAACCTGATTAAAAAATGGGCGAAGACTTGAACAGATACCTCACTGAAGAAGATATGTAGTTGGAAAATAAGCATATGTAAAGATGTTCAACATCATATATCATAAGGTTGATACAAATTAAAACAATGAAGTCCCATGACACACCTATTAAAATGGTCAAAATCCAAAATGCTGACAGCAAATCCTGGTGAGGATGTGAAGCAGCAGGAACTCTCATTCATTGCTGATGGGAATGCAGAATGGTGCAGCCACTATGGAACGTCAGTTTGGCAGTTTCTTACAAAACTAAACATACTCTTGCTATGTGATATAGCAGTCGTGCTCCTTGGTTTTCATCCACAGAAGTTGAGAATGTATGTCCACACAAAACCCTGCACATAAATGTTTATATAAACTTTATTCGTAATTGCCAAAATTTGAGAGCAAACGGTGTTCTTCAGTAGGTAGATGAATAAACAAACTGTGGTACATCCAGACAATGGAATATTATGCAGTGCTAAAATGAAATGATCTATCAGGCCATGAAAAGACATGAAGGAACCTTAAATACATACTACTAAGTGAAAGAAGCAAATTGAAAAGGTAACATTCCTACTATATGACATCCTGGAAAAGATAAAACTATGGAGACAATAAAATGATAAGTAATTGTTGGGGGTTGAGGGGAAGGAGAAATGAATAGGTGGAGCACAGACAATTTTTAGGGTAGTGAAAACACTCTATATGTTCCTAAAATGATAGAAACTCATTTCTGTATTGTCCAAATCCATAGCATGTACGCCATCAAGAGTGAGCTCTAATGTAAACTGTAGACTTTGGGTGATAATGACGTGCCAATGTAGGTTCATCAATGCAACAAATGTACCACTGTTGGGAGACATGGAGGTTGGGAGGCTGTGTATGAGTGGGGAGATACGCAAAATCTCTGTACCTTCCACTCAATTTTGCTGTAAACTTAAAACTGTTCTAAAAAATAAATTCTATTTAAAAAGTGATGCTGGAATCAATGGATATCCATATTAAAGGAACAAAAACAAACCCTGAACCTTAATTCTTTTAAAAATTTGTGTAAATTTAAAGCATACAAGTACAGTTTTATTACATGGATATATTACATAGTGGTAAAGTCTGGGCTTTTAGTGTAACCTAATAGTGTACATTTTACACATTAAATAATTTCTCATCCTTCACCCTCTCTGACACTCCCACCCTTCCTATTCTCCAGTGATGAGTATTCCCCATTCTATGACCACATGTACACATTATTTAGCTCCCACTTATAAGTGAAAACATGCAATATCTGACTTTCCATTTCTGTGAATCTCAAGTCTTATCTCACATTATACACAAAATTAACTCAAAATGTATTATAAACCTAAGCATAAAGAAAATGTAGAAGAAAGTCTTTGTGATTTGGGAATACACAAAGATTATCTTGACCATAAAACAAAAATATTAACACACTGGACTTGATCAAAATTAAATCATCTGGGCTTTGAAATAGAGCATTAAAAATAAAAGGCAAGGCATAGATTTGGAGAAATATTCGTAGTATACATACCAGCAAAGGATTTGTATCCAGAATATACAAAGATGTCTCTATAAAAATTAGGCAACCAGTTTTAAAATGGGGAAAAGATTTGAACATGAACTTCACAAAAGTCACACAAGTAAGTGCATGAAAAGATGCTTAACATCCTAATCATTGGGGAAGTGGAAATTTAAAAGCAATAAAAAATAAAAGCACCCACGGAGATACCACTTCACATCTGCTAGAATGTCTAAAACTAAAAAGACACAATATCAAGTGTGTGTGAGGATGTGGAGTAACTCTCCAAAATTCTCATACATTCCTGGCAAAAATGTCAGGAAGGAAAAGAAATTGTGGACATCAATTTGGTAGTTTCTTATGAAGTTAAATATATATTTAGTATGTGACCCAGCAGTTTCACTTCTAGGCATTTACTAAGAAGAAACTAAAACATATGTCCACACACAGACTTGTACATGAGTGTTCACAGCAGCTTTATTTGTAATATATAAAAACTGGAAAAAATAGAAAGTCTACCACAGATATTATGGGTAAACAAATTTTGACATATTCACACAATACCAGTCAGAAATAAAAAAGGAAGAAAGTATTGATACATAAAACAAGAATGAATTTCAAAATTATGCTGAATGAAAGAAGCCAGACAAAGAGGAGCATATACTGTATGTTTTCATTTATATAAAGTTCTAGACAGTGCAAACTGATTTATAGTTGACAGGAGTGGTTTGGAGAGGGAGGAGGAGGATTGTGATGGGATATGAAGGACTGTTTCGTAGTGATAGACGTGTTCACATCTTCATTGTGGTGATTACTTCATGTGGGTATACGTATGTCAAAACCTTAACTTTTTGCTCTTTTTTGTATGTAAATTATACCCTCATAAAATTGATTTACAAAGTCAAAAAGTCAGCTATCATTAACCTTTTCTTCTTTTCTGTAGTTACTCTCTTTCTTAGTATATTTGATATGTCTGGCTTTATATGTATTACTTTCAGATGATTCATTCCGGACTCGTAATGCCAGTAGTGCTCCACCTTCCTTTTCTCCTAATACTACCTTACCGAGCACTTCCCGTGGGACAGGTAACTCACTTGATCCCAAGAGCAGTGGAAGTAAAGATATACAACCACGGAAGGCTACCTTGTAAGTAATCAAGTGATGTTGGACTGAGTGTATTATCCTATTCTTTTTCTCAACACACTTTCCTTCCCACTTAAGTACTTGCCAAAGAATAGAAAATGTCTATAATGAGAAAATGTTATAAATCACAAGGTATTATTGTCACATGTGACTCTGTTATGTTTATTTAGAATGACTTATATATGGCAAAGACATTTGTAACATTAGGGAAACAGAAAACATTTAAATGGCTCCCACTAGTATCTGAGATCTATTTTTTTTCTATGAAATGTTTGCATTTAGGTAATTTATCTCTAAGAAGACATCCCTTTAAACACCTAGCTTAAGGATATGGTATTTAATCACCCAGTGTGCAGAAAGATGGGTACAGCTGATGTCACTTAAGAAATAAGTGGCAGCATGGAACCCAGAATTGTGAGTCCAATAAACTGGAGATTTTTACAGACTATATTATGTCTTGAAGTTGAAGTTATAAAGAGCCTCTGTTCTTTTCCCCCATGGTTCTTTTTAATGTGCTGTTCATGTCTTTTAGCTTAAATATTTAGAGAGGGGTACCATAAAAATCATGGTAAGAGACTATATCAAGGCATAAATGATTCAGCCAGGATACCCAAACCATAGTTACAAGTTAGCCATTTCATATAGGACACCTGAACCTTCTGGTTGGATCAGACTTTAAACAAGATTTAGATATTCTTTTAAACATATGTTTGGGAATGCATGGGCATTTTTGAATAAAGTTTTTAAAATGCATTCTTTTGCAAAAACTCTATGTCAGAGTCCCTTTTAGGATCTGATTTAGGCTGTTTTGCATTGCTATAAAGAAATACCTGGGACTGGGTAATTTATAAAGAAAAGAGATTTAATTGGCTCATAGTTCTGGAGGCTTTACAGGAAGCATCTGCTTCTGGGGAGACCTCAGGAGGCTTATTTTCCTGTTAGAAGGTGAAGCAGGAGCAGGCACATCACACGGTAAAAGCAGGAGCAGGAGAGAGAGAGTAGGGTTGGGGGAGGTGTCACACAGTTTTAAATGATCAGAGCTTGTGAGAACTCACTGTCACAAAGACAACACCAAGCCATGAGGGATCAGCCCCCCCCAAGATCCAAACACCTCCCCACCAGGACTCACCTCCAGCATTGGGGATTACAGTTCAACATGAGATTTGGGCAGGGACAAACATCCAAAATATATGTATACTAAATTTTAACTGGTCATTGTGTATATACCAATATAGATGTATATGCCTAACTTCATTCAAAATTTAGAAATAAGTTTAGAAAAATATTTATTGAATGGAGCTCAAGGAAAGAGAACTAATACACTATTACAAAAAAGTAATAGTAATAGAAAAAAATGAATAATGACATTACAGGTTAGCAGCGTAAATGCTACTTTTTATTTACAGAGAATGCTCTTTAGCTATACAATTATTGCTCCCATGATTATACTGTGGAAATTCTACTTAAGTCATGAAATCACTGGGCGTGGTGGCTCATGCCTGTAATCCCAGCAGGACTTCGAGAGGTGGAGGCCGGTGGATCATCTGAGGTCAGGAGTTCGAGACATCCTGGCCAACATGGGGAAACCCTGTCTCTACTAAAAAAATACAAAAATTAGCCGGGTGTGGTGGCGCGTGCCTGTAATCCCAGATACTCAGGAGGCTGAGGCAGGAGAATCACTTGAACCTAGGAGGCGGAGGTTGCAGTGAGCCGAGATCATGCCATTGCACTCCAGCCTGGGCAACAAGAATGAAACTCTGTCTCAAAGTCATGAAAGCAGAGGCAGGGCATGGCAATGGTATATAGAGAACACGAGACTTGTGTGCCTCCTTCCCAGCAGCAGCTAAGTGGCTGTGCAAAGTTCAGCTCAGCACACTGGCCCTCACTGTGCATGTCTGTCACATGACAGGGCCGCCTCATGGTTCCCCTTCTAAGGTGCCTTTTGGCTCTGGCATCCTGAAATCTTTCTTACCCTAAGCTTGCTTCCTCTCAAAAGTTTGCCCTGAAATATTTCTGTTGAGGAATTATGTTGATGTTATTTAGTAACATCAAAAGTAATATATTCTCTTGTCCGCTTACTCTGTTTTTCTAAATGCCATAGGCATTTTTTACAGTAAAGACCATTGAAACCCAATATATTTATGCTGGTTCTCCTTTATTTCAGATTACGCTCTTTATCTGTTCTTTCATTGTTGAACATGCTTTTCTGTTTCATAGACTGAATTTTCTCTTGTTCAACATAAATAATACGTAATTATTTATATAATTTATATATATGTATAATTGATTAAAAAGTGAATCTAGAAACAGACATTTTGATAACAAATCACATCGGGTGTATTTTGTCTTTTCTGATTCTAAAGGAGGAATGTTGATATCTATAGTTGCTTTTTTAACATGTAACTGGATATACAAGCTTGTAACTGTATTTCCATCTGATGTGGCATTTATATGGATCCCTCTTGACTGCACACTGCCACATGGCTGGATAGATAGGTGATGATATCCATGTTGGTTGTTCTTCTGTGAAATAGTATCCACAATTCAAAGCAGGGCATATCCAAATGAAAATATGTTATTTTCATTTAAAATAAGCCTGTGAGGTGATTTTGGAAGGTATAAATTATCTCAATTTTTGCTTCTCAAATTCTGTGTAATACATTCCCCAGCTTTTCAGTGTCATTGAGATGACACATTTGGTATTTAGGAATATTAGCGTCTTAAAGGAAGCATAGATCTGTATTATATCTTGTCTTTTAAGGGAGTTCATTTATTTATGCATGTGTAATTTCCATTATGGTTATACAAAAGTAAAAATGTAGGAAAGTATGAATTAAATTGAATGCTATGTTAAATTTACACAGAATTTTTGGTAATTAAAGATAATTCCAAATAATCTTTAATGTATAGTTCAATTTTTCTATTAATGAGAATTCTCATGTATTAGATTTATTCCAAGTAGAGTATCTATATATTTTTAATTTACTTTGTAAACATTATATGAATAACATTTTTCACGTTTTTTTCTTTTTCTTCCTTTCTCACTCCCTCCTTCCCCCACCCTCCCTCTTTTCCCAAAGAAAATCCAGAAAATCCAATCCTTGAATCAACTGCTTGATGAAGGAGGCAAAACAAAGGCAGCAGGAGATAATGTGATTGGTGCACAAAAGCTAAAGCAATGGCTGGGTCTTTGTTTTTAAATTTTGGTGTTTTTTTGTTGTTGTTAATTAGCAGAAAGAGAGATATAATGACAGCTGATGTTAAACTTTCCATATTTCAAATTAGATTCCCTAGGAGGTATAATATATATTTTTTGAGTAATAATGTGGTTACAGAATTCTAATGTTATAGTGAAGTGTAATGAAAAACATCTCTAGGTATGTGCTTTAACCACTGCTGCAAAAGAGACAAGTCTGCATTTATTTGTGCAGGAAACCAGCTATTTAATTGTTCTAGAGTTTTAGCATTTAAAAATTCTATGAAAGTCTACATCAGCTGAAATTGTCCTAGCTTGATAATCACTTGGAAGGGGACTTAGAAGGTAAGAAAGATACTGCATTTTCTCATGACTCTCCAAGCCCACTTGAAAAGTCACACTGAAAGGACGAAAATAGCCGTCTTCGATTTTCGCAGCCCTCCGGATTGTGGAGACAATATGTTGTACCCAGACGTTCCCAAATTTAAATTTGGCAATGAAAATTCCACAAAGATTTCTGATAACTTTGAGCTATAAATACCTTAAAAATAATAGATTGATGATTTTCTTTATTTCCTAGAGAATTTATTTTATAAATACTTTGTTTACATTTTAGATTGTACTTGTCGTTATTTAATTTAAAATGATGAATCTACTCTGAATCAGCTGTTATTCCAAGCTATCATGCTTAAGCTATGTCAACAGCATTTGTTTGTACTAATGCTAATATTTCCATCTAAATTTGCCTGTGGAACATATACAGTCTTAATTTTAAACTGTCAGTTCTTGAGAGATACTGTATGAAGCTATTGTCAGCTTCTCTATTTCAAAATCAAGCATATAACTATATTGATACTAGAAATTATTTGTTTTTTTAAAATATACCAATGTATGGTAAAGATGATCTAATTTGTGAATGCACATGTGTGTGAGGTTAATTTTTATAATGTGAAATAATGAATAATGAATTTACTCAAAATAAAACATAGGTTAATAAGATACCTGTGTTTGTGAAAAAAGTTTTAAATACTTTCCTGCAGTTTTTATTCTATAATTAAAGGGTAAGATAGTTCATTTGTAGGTAGTGAATAAGAGAAATATACCAGCGTCAACTATAAGAGCACAGTTACTCAGTGTGAGATCTTTTCATGCCATTTGTTTTCCTTTTTCCTTCCTTATGGCTTCTTTTTGGCTATTTTTAGTGATTCTTAATAATATCCTTTGCCAAAGGACAACCAGGTAAATGGAATTGCTACTATTCGTTTTGGCAGTAGTTAAAATTCAGTAGGTATGAGAAATTTGACAGTATTGGTAAAGTAATCAATACGCTCACTGTGGATTTCATTTAACTGTATTCATTATGTCTCCTACTAGCACCAATAATGTGGAATTGAATATATTAAGATCTGGAGAATTTGGTACATAATGAGACATCAAAATTGCATCAATTTTTTCTGGTGCTTTGATTCATAGTCAGCATTTTGTTAAATAAAATGGAGAATTTCAATTTATTTGTTAAATAGTAAATTTAGCAGAATTATAAGTTTTTAATTTCCCATCACGCAAGTGAGAGAAGGGGAAAATGATTTGACAGAGAAAAACATCGACTTATAAAGTTCAGAAATGTAGAGCAGTCAATTGCAGTCTTATTCCTAGGCACTAAATTATCAAAACAGTTAATCAAATTTGCTTATGGAAGTTTATTTTATTTATTTTTTTTGAGATGGAGTCTTGCTCTGTCATGCGGGCTGGAGTGCAGTGGCGCAATTTCGGCTTACTGCAACCTCCGCCTCCTGGGTTCAAGCGATTTTTCCTGCCTCAGCCTCCTGAGTAGCTGGGATTACAGACACGCGCCACCATGCCCAGCTAATTTTTTATTTTTATTTTTAGTAGAGACGGGGTTTTACCATGTTGGTCAAGGTGGTCTTGAACTCCTGACCTCATGATCTGCCGGCCTCGGCCTCCCCAAGTGTTGGGATTACAGGCGTGAGCCACCGCGCCTGGCCAGAAGTTTTTTTTTTTTTTTTTTTTTAACACAACATGACATTTCCTAAAATCTTTGAAATATTTGTTAAAATTATACTTCCAAGGACAGATATATAGAAACAGAATAAAAAACAAATTGGTGACAGTTATGAATATCTACATGTATCTCCATTTATACCAGAAACAAAATGGATACTTTTGTGAAAGTTCTCAGTTTAGCAACTTACCAAATTGATTCTTTAAACTAGTTGCATGACAAAGAAAAATCTCCCTCCATCTGTACCTGTAGGGAAAAGGGACATCTTCATCATCATTTTGTTAATGATTAAAACTTGCATTTTTAAGAATAAGTCCACAAATTTCACTAGTTAGCCCTTACAAGCAAAAAAACTTTTACTGCAGAAATGGAGATAGGACTATAAAGGATTTACTTAATAGAGGTTAAATAAGGAGCACATAAAGTTTTTCTTTATAACTTCATATACATTTAAAAAATCATTTCTATTATTTGATTTCCTGAGCTTGAATATCTTAGTCTGGAGATGAGTCAGTTTTGCCATACAATTAGTGGATGTATGAGAAATCTTTGAAATGAAACAGGCTCTTCAGCTTGAGTAGAAGTTTTACAATGAGGATGAAATGAATTAGATTAATTCAGTAACCTGTTCTCAGTTGTTACAGCATGTATGTATGAGAGTGTGTGGTTGAGTGTAGGAACAATTTTTTTTTTTTTTTTTGAGATGGAATCTTGTTCTGTCACCCAGGCTGCAGTGCAGTGGCACGATGTCAGCTCACTGCAACCTCTGCCTCCCAGGTTTAAAGCAGTTCTCCACCTGAGCCTCCCGAGTAGCTGGGATTACAGGCGCATGCCACGACGCCTGGCTGATTTTTTGTATTTTCAGTAGAGATAGGGTTTCACCATCTTGGCCAGGCTGGTCTTGAACTCCTGACCTTGTGATCCACCCACCTCAGCCTCCCAAAGTGCTGGAATTTTTGGCGTGAGCCACCACGCCCGGCAGGAACAATTTTTAAAACTTGACATTTACATGTAGTGAGGACTTGTACAATGTTAAGATTTCCCCTGCTCAATTGGAAACCTGGAATTGCGTGTGTGTGTGTGTGTGTGAGGTAAGTTACATTTTTTATTGGTCTGCATTTTTCAGTCATGCCTGTGTACTTGGGAAATAAATCTGAAACTGTGTCTTAGGAACTTCTTAAAGCAAATGTGGGGGAACATTAGAAAATACGTTTAAAATATAGAATAGGTTCATTTTCTACCTTAAAGAGTAATATGTTAAATACAGTTATTATGCTGTTGTTGCCTTGCAGTGGATGTGGTGGGGAAGAAGACGGGTTTTTGATCTGAATGCTTTTGCATCCTTCAATAATAATGCACCTTTTTATAACTGGGTTTGGCCATACTGATTTCAGCGGGTATTGTGTTCTCACAGACTTTCTTTTCCAGGTTTCATTTCTTAAAAGTGGGAAATTTGACTGAATTCTACTTTATTTTTCTTTCTACTATATTGACTAATTGAAATAGTAGAAATTTAGTAGAATTTTCAGCTCTACTAAATCTGAATAATTGAACACAAACAAGTGACTTAATGTTGGAGTTATTCCTCTGTCTTTGGCCCTCTAGGGCCTAGAATTGCCTGTCTCTTCGTGAGTGTCAATTAGTGCTCTTGGAATGAATGCAGAAATGAATTTTGTTTTATTAAGCAGTCTAAATGCTGACTTTCATCATTCCAAAACCTGGATTTATTTTATAAATAACCTGGAATGATGAAAAGTCAGTATTTAGACTGCATATTAATATTACCTATTCATATTACTCTGAATTACATTAATCAAACAAGTAATAAATGAATTTTAGATTTGTTTAAACATTAGATTGTAGACAGACAGAAATCCAATTAGGCATTTAGTCAACATTGCTGACACTCTATTCAAGATTCTCTGAATATACTCTCTTCTGTTTCTGTGACAGAAAATGACTGCCTGAGGAAAACCAGGGATATTTGCCTTTCCCTTTTCACCCTGGGACAAAGTTCGTGCTTATGTTCTGTTTAACCCCCACAGGTAGCTGTAGTGCATGCTCTCTGTTTACCTGGTCCCCATCACATGTTTTAGATGGAAGGAAGGAAGAGTGAAAAGGGCTCGTGGACTAGACTCAGGAAAGGAAGGCCTCTGACTGCCACTGCCACACTGGGAGACCTCGGACAAGTGTTTTCTTCCCACTGAGATATAAGGTATGACTCATCCACTAGATGCAGAAGACATAGTGCCCAAGGCTGACAGTACTGTAAGGGCTCATGAAGGTGTTTGCTTAGCGCCATATGCTAGGTGTACAGCTTTAAAGCTAGATACACAACTTTGAAAGACAAATATATTCATCTTTTAACCAATGCAGCCATAAAACATATATACATGAAGGAAGGAGGAGTCTACAAGGGTAAAAGTACTTAGGGCCCATGAAAGTAAGAATGTGGAACTGTTTCTGGGTCCCTGTTTCTCTCCTCTGTAAAATGAAGGTAAATGATCTGTGATTCAGCCAATGGCCTCTGCCAAGTGATTTGATGCACCATGGCAGCAGATGCTGTGAACAGGACTGACTAGAGCTATTTTCTTCTGATTTCAGCCAGCAAGAAATGATTCCATAATAGATTAAAATAAAGCACTTACTTTGCACCACAGAGAAGTAAAGAGAGAGAAGCACATGACTCAAGGAGAATGTGTACATGTCTTCCTCCCAAAGGCTTTATCTTGACAAAATGTTCTCATCTACAACTTCTGAAAAATCCAAATATGTGAGCAACAGAGAAAAGATACTCTACTTAGCTAGTCTTCAGCCAAATAACTAAGGCTCTTAGAAACAGGTAAAATACCAGACAGATTGCACAAACATCTTAAAAATACATATATCAATTTAATGCTTTTGTAGTAGTCCTCCCTTATCCATGGTTTTGCTTTCTGCAGTCTCACTTAACCATGGTCAACCATGGTCCAAAAACATTAAACGAAAAATTCCAGAAATAATCTAAAAGTTTTAAGTGTCATGCCATTCGAGTAGTGGGATGGAATCTTGCCTCGTCCTGCTCTGTCCCACCCCGCCCAGGATGTAAATTCTCTCCTTGCTCAATGTCTCCACACTATCTACGCCCCTTGCTTGTGAGTCACTTCGTAGCCTTCTCTATAATCAGTTTGAATGTCATTGTATTGCGGTGCCTGCGTTCAAGTAACTTCTTATTTTACTTAATGTTGTTATTGTTAATCTCTTAATTGTGCCTAATTTCTAAATTAAACTTTATCATAGATATGTATGTGTAGGAAAGAATATATATAAAGTTCAACACTATTCACCATTTCAGACATCTGCCAGGGATCTTTGAGTATATCCTCCTCAAATAAGTGAGGACTACTGTATTTATTTGAGAATACCCTAAACTAGTTGAGAACAAAAGGGACACTCTCTCCTGTCATCCATTGCTGGGATCCTGTGTGGGTTTGATACTTCAGATTCAGCATCTACTGCAGCACTAAGTGCTTATGCATGTCCTGAATCATAGGAGAGTCGGATTCACCACCCTGCCCAGAAACAGAAGCATTCCAGAGTTTTCTTCATAGATCATGAAATGAAATGGCTGGTCCACTTTGATGACAGGAGGCATGGAATAAGCAATCATTTCTGACAGGGTTCCTGCCACTGCCTCAGTGCCCCTTTCATCAACTTCAATCACTGCTCTTTGTAAAACCTGGAAAAGGAAATAATGTGAAATACCATTTGTGTGGCAGTGCAAAAGGGGAATTAATTGAGCCCCTTGAAATTCTTCACAGTGGGCCTACCATGGGGTCATGCTCCTGGGATTTAGTGGAGCAGGCCCGTCTATGTTAAGAGGAGTGGTCTGGGGTTGCACCAGGGACTGCCACAGGAGTAGACCTCAGGAACCCAATGTGAAGTTTTGTGGAATATGTGAAACACATTCTGGGTGTGGATTCAGGATGCACACATGCATCAAATAAATGTGTATTGAGTATGTACTTTATGCTACTAATTCTTGAGCTGAGCTGGTGCTCCTAAAAGGTTTTCAAGCCGCCTGAATCCCTTGAGTCCTCTTATTTTCCTTTTGACAGGCAAAGTGGAGGCAGGGAATGGCTAGTCTTCTGTATTGGCTTTCCAGCACCTGGTACTACTCTGAGGCATTTTCTGGGCAAAGCCCAAGGGTCCCTGGAGCCTTTCTGAATTCTGGCTGCCTATATTGTGACTGCTTGCTATGTTTGGGAGGCCCTTTTTTTACAGGAATATGATGTGATGTGAATGATATACCTATATAATTACTGTATTATAAGAGATAATGAAAACATTTGTGTAATTACACTGATTTTCATGCCAGGAAATTCTCTGATTTCCTAGAGGAAGATTAACTCCCCAGAGCAAACGGGGGGGGAGAATATTTAATGGTTTATAATTTAAATTTCATGATGACCCTTCATAAACTAGCAGTGCATTTCAGTTTTCCATGTGTTTGTAGCAGAAACACTTTCAGGTGCTGGTCTGCAGATTGTTTAATTGTCTTATCTCCCTTGAGGTGGTAAGACCTGATTCCAGGCCACGGTTGCCCTACTGTGTCCTACTTAAGTGGATGTCATTTTCAGTCTCTCTTGGAATTGAAAATTGTAATTGTATGAGAAAATGTTAACCAAACCCCACAGCTAAGGAAGAATGTAGAGAGGTATAGCTGCCATTTGGAAATGTGTAGGAGCATTTTTATAGTGATGAGTGGAGTTTCCTACTGGCATTAGTGACTATGGGCCAGCAATGCTAACTAGTTCCTGCAACAGGCACAACTGCTCTCGACAACAGGCAGTTCCCCTTTCAAAACCAAGAAACTTTCCACTGAGAAACACTGAGTAACTGAAGGGATTCTATGTAGATGGTGACTGAACTTGTTCTTAGTACTTTTAGAGATAGAACTAGTACCAAAAAGTATGAGATAGAAGTTACAGGTTTCTCTCTCTATATATAACAATTTTAGCCATTTGTGGACTGGGCAGCTTTTCAAAGAAATGGTGAGTGTCCTGTCACCGGAAGCATGAAGAGGAAGAGGGAGAAGTTGGAGGGTTATTTCACAGGGCTATGGAGGGGATTTCCACAAGGAGGGAGAAGTTGGGATCCATGATGTCTAGGTATCATGGTAAAGGTGGTGTAATTTCATGAACTATTCAAGTTGTATTCAACATAAATGATGATAAATCTGTAAACCAGTTCCATTTCAGGGGCAACTTTCTCCCTGAGCCGTTTAAGCAAAGGGAGAGAGGTCTACTTAAATTAAGTAGATTTATTAGGTATTTTGATGAAGTCGCTTGGAATTCTTAAAACATCCAACCTGGGTGCAATTTCAAGTATTTGGGATTTAAATCTAATTTTCTACTATAATTAGGTATTTCATCAAAGTTCAATGGTTTGTAAAAACATTTGCTTTCGTGACATTTCCTGCTGAGGTTGGGCTCTGATGAAGATCCTGACTTACCCTGGATACTTGGAGATTTCTTTCAGTAGCTGAGAGTTCACTAAGGTCAGCCCAGGGTGAGAAGATTCTTCTGATTCTCATCTGCTTTAGCAGCTCATGCATCTCATATTTCTGATCTAGCTTGAACTTGGGAAGAAAAACTTCCATGTTTCTGTGGTACAAGAACAGATAACGGTGAAATGTAGACAAAGCCATAGTCTATGGACACTAAAAAGGTCACAATTTTTTTTTCTTTAAGATTATTTCCATTAATGAGTCTTTCAGTTGACTATGTAGCTCACACCATTCTTTTACAATGGTCTGTCTCAGGGAAAATATTTCTAACTTATCAAATAGTACTTCAGCTTCAGTGAACGAGTTTTATTCCTCAGCCAATGACTTACATTCTCTTTAGCGTAGTACCTATGTATTCATTTCCCTGTATTTTAAAAACGACCTGAATTGACAGCTGCTTTCAGCAATCCTGCTGTCTCCTGGACAATGGCTGTTTTCACTTCCTGGATTCTGCAGACTCCAGGAGTCTGGGGATGTACGCGGAGGGGGAGTAAAGAAAACTTTCAACCCCTACCCGTCTTTAGCCAGATAAACTCTTTATATTGTCTATTTTGTATACTGGAGTCTTTTAAAATATGTTGCTTCGAAAGATGAGTTCTGTGGCTCAAAAAAAAATGTGAAAACCACAAATTGATACTAATTTAGTCTTTTTAAAGTCCCAATTTCTTAATCCATGAAGTGCAGACAAAAATATTGATACCAATTTTACAGGATTGCTCAGAGGAATATTATACGTTAAGTACCAGAGCAGTGTCTGCTGTATAGTAGGGTCTTGGTAAGTATGAACTCCCACCTACACACTATTTCTTTATTCTCTCTCTGTTGCACAGTTGGTCCAGGCTGTCAGACTGGAACATAATTGAGTACATGACATGTCTTGAAGATTATACACTTACTCATTCAGCAAACATTTCTTGAGGGCTTATGATGTTTGGGGTTCTTTGTTAGGTGCTAAAGATATGAAGAAAAATGAAAGAGGAATAATGAAGATAAAACTAATTCTGGAGACCTTTAGCTGGACTTACCTCTGCCAAAATCTGGGTCACGGAATTCAGAAGCGATAGCCATGAAATTCGTATTGCTGCCATTTTCCCTGCATTAGTACCTACTTTTAATGGACTGTTTGTCTTCCTTCAATAGAACATAAGCTCCATGAGGACAGGGACTTTTGCCTGATTTGTTTGCTGATGGATCCCTGGCATCATACTTTTATCACAGTAGCAGAACGTGAAGTACTGGTGGACTCAATGAATGAATCAGTCAGGCACTCTGACAGATGCTGGGGATAGAGTGGAAAAAAAATGCTGCACTGCCCTCAAGAAGCTTATAGCTCACTGAAGGAGAATGGGCATTAAACCACAGTGCATTCAATGAAATTGTGCTGAGTGTTTGCAAGTATGGAAAGGTAGAGTTTGTATAGGGTATGGGCAAGAGTTGTACCTGGTTTTCATGTTTCTGAGCCATGTCTCCACCAAGTCTGTGGTCAGGTAGTCTTCAAGGGCGAGGTGATCACCCATTTTCTCCATGAGGACCACCAGCATGGTGGCATTTCCTCGGTAGGGCAGTTTGAGGACATGACAACGAAAATTCTTATCAAAGGTGGAAGCAAACTTGCCTGTGCTGTACATCATGGGCACCTTAATAATCTTGTACTTGACCAGGTGGAAAGTGTCAGCTTCAGTGAAGACAGGGTCAAATGGGGCCAGCCATTTCCCTGAACAAGTAAGAGAAGAACTCATTGCAGAAATCCCTTCTTTGAAAAGCATTGTTCTTGCTCAAATAATAGGGAGCATTCTATCTCCCTTCTCGTTCCAACTAGGAAAGGCATTCCTAGTCGGGTTCACTTTTCCACAGCTCAGGCAGGCAAAATAGATTTCCCCAAAGCCTCAAATGACAGGCTTTTCTCTGACCTCTAGCCCAGCTAATAAAATACAGCTCCACTCACAGGCCCTACTGGAACTGCACATGAAAGAAAGGAAATGTTTCCCAACAATTCCTGGCTCCCCTCGCTGTCCTGGACCTGAACAGAATTCACAGTCATTCCCTCATAGTTGGCTCCAGTTTAGAGAAGACAGCCTTTGCCTGGTTCCTCTGACTGCTACTTTGCCTCATTCATACCAGGCACAAGCACACTCAGAGTCCAAGGTGGCAGGAGTGATACTTCTCACCCACCCACTGTTTAGTGTGGTTCTCAGAGAAGGGGCCCCACAATGTAGAGGCCACCATCAGGCAGGTACAAGACTTTACCCAAATGTCTGCCCTGGGGGTGTGTCCTGGCTGGTTGTGAAGTGGCTTCCCCTGCCTGGGCTTTGCAAGTCTGGTGCCAGCTCTGTGAAAGTGGCGTCCAGCCCACATCCAGTGCCTCATTAGGGAGGCAGAGTTGGACAGAACCTAGGATAATGGGGTCAGGAGGCCCTTGTTTGGGTTTTGCCTCTACCATTTATTGTGTGACCTTTATCAAGCTAACCTCTCTGAGCTGCTTTCACCTTGAGAAAGGAGACAACTCCTACTCTACCTACTGATTAGCAGTTAGGAAGATGAAATAAACAGAGCTAATAGATATTCAGTGTCTACTATGTGCCAAGCACATCCGGGTACTTCACATTCAGTGTCTCATTTAGCCTCTATAGTAGGTGGAGTGTCCCTATTTTCTATAATTAGAATCTAAGGGCAGAGAGTTTGTCTCTTGCTCCAGGTCAAAAAAGTAAAAATGAAGGAGCAATGATGCAATTCTAAATCTCTCAGAGAATCCCCCGCTGTTTTTTTTTTTTTTTTTTGGAATGACCCTATGCTTCTAAACATTAGAGGGGGAGCTGTGTAGAGTACTCTGAAAATTATAAACACTACAAGCACATGGAATACTACAGCAGGGCCTCAAATGACAGCATCTGGCACTATTCACTATGTATATTAATCTGTTTGTGAAACCTGAAAACATATTCATAGAAAATCACTTAGTATTAACCATATGTTGACCTAACAGAAGGAAAGGGATAGACAGTCGTAGGGCCCTGCGGCCTTGGGAGAGCAGAGCATTATCAGAGTACCTTTGAACAAGATGTAATCTGCAATAATTAATTTGGTTTCAGGATTAATCTCATCAAACAGTTTGGGAATTTCCCCCCCAAGTCTCTTTGTTAATGTAATGATTCATGAGGCCTTTGGCCTGTGAGGCATTGCGAAAATTCATAGGCACACACTCTGTATCAAAATACCTCTTGGATAAATTGAGGAAGGTCTCTTTGACATCAAAATTCTTGTGGATGAAGGCAAAACTCCCCTGGGCGAGGCCCAGTTCCTGATTGCGGGAGAGGGTTTCTCTGAGTTGCTTACAGAGGGAAGGCAGGAGCCCGGGCTTGGTGAGGTTCAGGGTCTGCAAGTGGAGCCCTCTCTTGATCTAGGCTTTGGTGGGCCCTGTGGCCCCCAGCATCAAAACTGCCATGGCTAAGGACATGCCAAATGGAAAGAAGACCATGTTACCATCGTGCCTCATGGAGATCTTCCGCAGCAGGCTGAATCCAAAGTTTGAAGTCTCCTTTGCAAGTTGCTGCTCACAGGCTGTCAGCCAGGCTTCGTCCTCCTTGCTGGCCTCCTCCTCATCCTCCTCTTCCTCCCTGGGAGCCTGCATTACCCTGCTGGTCTGGTTCTGAGGGGCCGGGGCCTCTGGAGACTGAGGATAGGGGGCCAAGCCAGGTACCAGCCACACCTGTGCCAGGAGGACGGGGAGCAGGAGGCTTGGCACTACTTTCATGTGGTCAGCTGCAGAGGCCAAGGACTGCCTTCCTTCAGCTGCAAGACTTCTTGTGGAGAGGAGAGGGTAGAGATGGTTTTAACACCTCCTAAAATGTCTTTGTGGATAGTAAAAGCTGCTTCAGGAACCCTGCCTCTTTTCTGTGGCTCAAGTAGGTTAGCCCTGCCCCAGGGAGACCTGGAACAAGTGTGGGTGACGTTTGCTCACCCAAGGAGGGGGCATTATTTCACAGAGCAAAACCTCCTCCAGTTCCCATTTCCTGCCAGGTTGGCAGGCAGCTCGGTCCTGACCCCTTTTCCATTCATCCCGTCTCCTCCCCTGAGGGCCAGGGCAGAGACCCTGCCCTGGGAGCAGGAGGCAGCACAGAAGGTGGGGGTCTGAGCAGGTGGAATCGGGGGTCCTCACACACCTTTCCCTGATCTGCTTCATTCATTGCCCTGACCATCCAGCTGGGCAACCAGTTTTGCCCTGTGCCCTGTTTGGCTGGGGATTGGAGTGCCTGCATGGCCACTGGGCAAGGAAGGGGGAAAGTGCTGGAGCTTCCTTGGATTTTATCGAAATTCTCGCACTGCACCTCTGCTACACAGTTCCTTGGAGGTCTTCCTTCCTTCCTATAGCTGAGGCTCCCGGGTAGCAGGAGGCACTGCTATTCATGCAGCCTATGGCTGGGCTTCCTCCACTGTGGCCTCATGGAGCCCTCATAGCCACCTGGGCTGCCTGCCAGCTCTACTGCCCCAGGTGCACAGCGTGAGAGCCACACTTCCTCACCATTAGATGTCCCCCCTGCCCTGCCGTCACCTTTCAGGTTCCCTCCACGTCCTGGGACACAGAGCCTGGCTCCTGAGCACTTGCATGTTTTCCATCCAAATACATGGCTTGGGTTGGGCTGGGTCACCTGGCTGTGTCCAAACTCAGTTCCGGTGTTCAGCCACATGGCAGGCCTGATCCCAGAGGCTGGCTGGGCAGGACCCCCAAGATGCCTGCCTTCCCTTATCCTCTCTCTGGGCCCACTCCCCTGGGAGGGTCTGGGTGGGGCAGGATACGCAGCCCAGTGGGTGCCAGGTGGATGCTGCCAGCCTCATGATAATTCCCATCAGCAGAGACCCTTATTCTTGACCAAGGTCACCTGCAGCAAAATGTGGTGGCAGGCAGAGCTCCCAGGCTGCTTCTCCCTGATGCAGGGGCTGAGTCCGTATCTATGCCTGGGACAAAACTGCCTTCTTGCTTATGCTGAAGGGCACTCCGGAATTCAGAGCCTCACTCTGCAGTCTGAATGGCACTACCCTCTACCCTACAGAAGCAGTGAAATAACTTGCACTGTGTTTCCCAAAGGATATTGTGGAGGAAATTCTTGTAGATTCTAAATGGCAAACCCGTGTTCAATAGGTCACTCAGGTATTGTACATGTTGGGTAAATGGCTCTTTCTGTGTAAATGCACCCCAGTTTCATGCTTTTATTGTTATGGGCTGAATGTGTCCCCCCCAGAATTCATAAGTTGAAGCCCTAACCCCAGGGTGATGGCAGTAGGAGTTGGGGGCCTTGGGAAGTGATTAGTTTAGATGAGGTCATGAGGGCAAGGCCACTGTGACAGCGCTAATGCTGTTGGAAGAAGAAGAGACCAGACAGACCCCCCTCCTCGGCACCTCCTCTCCACAGGAGGACACAGTGAGAAGGGGGCCATCTGCAAGCCGAGAAGACAGCCCCACCAGAATCTGGCCAGACTGGCACCCTGACTCAGACTTTCAGCCTCCAAAACTGCAAGAAATAGATGTCTTTTGAAGCCACCCAGTCAGTGGTGTTAGGGCAGCCTGAGCAAAGATGATGACGTGATATTCTTTAGTGCTACTTTCTACATTAAGACCACACAGAATACTCCTGAATTCAAGGTTACTTCTCCCTGTCACAGTGGTCCGGAAATTCTCCCGGCACGCCAACCAGATGTCACTGCTTCCAAATGCTGTCTTACCTCCCTGCTGTTGAAGCTTGTCCTGCTGTCTGCAGAGTGGCAGCCCAGTAATCCCTGGCCATGCCTGGGCACGTATCCCCTAAGGTCTTTGCTCATCTACCCAACTCTTTGGAGTCTAGGCCAGGAGTGCAGGAGGCACTCCTGGACTAGGGCACCATCCAGCATGGCGAGAATGCACTTTCCTAGACAGAACTCAGGCAGTGAGGAATCACCAGCCCACCTGCCACTTCTCAGCCCTGGGACAGCACACACCACCACCTCCCCTCAGCCCTGGGAAGGGGAGGCCCGCTCACTCCGGCAGTGAATTGCTGTGGGTGAAATGTCAAGCCTTTCAACCTCTTTCCTTTGGCTTCCTTCCTGCAGAGGAGCCCCTTGTGTGTAGAATTTGCCTCTTGCCCCACTCAAGCCCCCAGTCTGGATGTGCAGTCCCCATGGAGTGCCGGATGGAGGCCTTTGCGCTGCTCAGCCACACAGCCCTTACCTTGGTGCCCACCCAGAGATGAGAACATCTTTCTCAGTCCCTTCTGGTTAGACTCTTTGAAGGTTTCCTGTAACCCACTACGTCTTACCCATGTGTGGCCTCGAGTCCTGGGAAGGTCCTTCATTCAGAGCAAAAACCAAAGCTTCAGCTTTGCAGCCCAGAACCTTCAGCAAATATTTGCTATTCCAAAGTATGATCCTCCGTGGGATGGTTACTGATTAACATCCTGCTTGTGATGGTGGCATTTCCAAAAACCAAAGACCAACTGGGAGGCTTCCTGTACCCACCAGTTCCTCCTATAACCCGGAGCATGACCCACATCCCATCACGAGGGCTTCTGTCTTGCAACTCAAGGCTTGGCCTCAGTGAGATTCAGCTCCTTCTGGGTGGGGTGTGGGGGGATTTCTCTTGAGTTGTTATGGGTGCTGAACACCTCTAGAAAGAAGGCACTGGGGGGATCCCACAGACACTTCCTGAGTCTCCAACCTGGTACTGGACACGATGGAGGTATGGGTTGGGGGGCACAGTAGAGATGTTTTGAGACTTGCTCTCTCAGCCCCCAAGGAACTGGTCAGTCCAGTGGGAGGCAGACAAAGTATATCACTACTTAGAGTACACAGCTCCTTTCAAGGTAAATGTCCTGCTTCACAATGTTGCTAGACTCGAGATTGAATTGTCGGGTACTTAGAGTCGAGGCTGGTGGAGACTCTTTATGGAAAAACTCCTCAGACTTCTCAGACCCTCTTTTTTATAACTAAATATTTTGTTATGTGCCCTTTACTACTGTGCTTGAAGTGAAATGTATAGCTAATGTAACCTACCCACAAAATTTAAAAAAAAATAATAATGCTCTAAGGAGAATATGGAGGCAGAACAAAAGAGAATAATGTGTCCCTGACTATGGCCTAAGGGTCTGGGCAGGTGCAGTGAGGCCAGCCAATGTGATGCCCGTGGGAGGCCACGTGTGTGCTGCTCACCGCTGGCCAGTCAATGTGGCAACCAATGTAACTACCAGGGATAGTTTCGAAATGGTAAATAATGCTTGGTAAAGTTTCAGACAAAATACAATATAGCTCTTTCCCTGATTTACATGGTCGTTGTCTTCACAGAAAATGCAGTGTGTAGTAAAACCTTGGATAAATATTGTATTTTTATATGAAATAAAGCAGTTCCAGGATTGAGGGTCTAGGCTCAGATAATTCCACGTGAACTTGAGAACTTCCAGGTGGACATGTGAGTCCTGTGGGACCTGGTGGCCTCTTCGTCGTGGTTTACCACCCTGCATGTTCTGGTATGTCTGGCATTGTCGACCCTGAATCCTAAATGGTACTAGTACTCCCCCCAAACCTCTGTGAAGAGCAGAAGTGTCCCAACAGGTTTCCAGAGTGTTCCTTTTGGGCAGTACCTCCTCTGTTGATTGGCAGTTCCTTAAGAGGTGAAAGTGAGGGTGTAGAGGGGCAGGCTGGGCTCACACCACACACAGGAGCTAGCCTTGGCCTGCCCATCCACGTCGAGCTCTGCAGCTGAGGGTTTTTGGGCTCCCAAAAGGCAGGGACTGCTTCCTTCAGGCTTGGGAAGGTGTCTGCTTTGCTACATGTCTGAGCAGAGCCTGAGAGTGCACAGAGTTGTTTTTTTTTTTTTTTTTTTTTTTTTTTTTTTGAGACAGATTCTCGCCCTGTCACCCAGGTTGGAGTGTAATGGTGCAATCTCAGCTCACTGCAACCTTTGCCTCCTGGATTCAAATGTTTCTCCTGCCTCAGCCTCCCAAGTAGCTGGGATTACAGGCACCCACTACCACGCTCAGCTAATTTTTGTATTTTTAGTAGAGACAGGGTCTCACCATGTTGGCCAGGCTGGTCTCAAACTCCTGACCTTGTGGCCTCCCAACGTGCTGGGATTACAGGCATGAGCCACCACGCCCAGTCAGGGAACAGGGTTTCAGAAAAGGATCCTTATAAAGGAAGGCAGCAGAGTACATTGGAAAGATTGTGAAGGCTTTAGCCAGGCCATTACCTCCTGCCCTGGTGTGAATCTAAGGTTCTCTGCTCCCAATTCCTAGCTGCTGGGATATAATTAACCTCACCGAGTCAGCCTTTCTTCCTCTGTTAAATGGCCAGAACTCAGACTCTGGCCTATGAATATCTCAGCAGCACTGAGGAACCAGGAAGTGGGTGGATGATGTTGCCCCTAAGGCAATATCTGTGAGCCCTGGGCCCCAGGATGTGGTTCAGAAGTCCTCCTCCTTCAGCGAGGACATTATTCCTGTACAGCTCCCAGCAAGGGAGCCGCCCACCCTTTGATCTTCAGCCCTCCAGTTAGATGGGAAAGTGAGAAAACTCCATACATAGCACTGTAGCTTGAGCTCTTTCACCAGCAGCATGACCCTGAACAAGCTACCTAAGCTCTCTCTTAGCCTAAGTTCCCCAATCTGTAAAATGGGGCTCCCCCAGCTGAGCTGTTCTGACTTCTGGGAGGATGAACTGAGATGGTGCTTGTGGAGTTTAGTACCTCTCCTGGTAGGAAGGAAGTGCTACGTGAATGGCATTTGTTGCACACTCTTAGAGCCAGACTGCACCTCAGAAGTAAGTAGAAGTAAGTAACCCTGTCCCCCAGGCTTTGATTTTACAAAGGAGGATATTCAGGTCCCACCAGGAAGGCCTTTCCTGCTAGAGTTGAAGCAGAATAGACCAGGCCATCTGACTTCCAGCTGTTACGGACTTTAGCTTCTCATACGCCTTGGCCAAAAATGATTGGGAAAGCTCTGACAGGAAGGCCTCTGGTGACCCAAATAAACTCAGAGGCGACTCAGAACCCTTCCTGAACTCCCCCTCAGACAAGAGGCACAACTTCCGAAAGCTACTCTTCAGGGTGACATTGAGGGTTTTCTAAAGCAAATTTGTCCAGAGACTACAGGGGTAAACATCTGAAAAACAGGGGGTTGGGGCAGTCCTATGAGGCCAAACGCAGACTCCAGGAAACAGTGAGAGTACTGGAAGAGTTTATTTTGTGTGAATCAGATGAACGGGGTGCTTGGGTAGGTGGGTAGTAAAGGAAACCAGACTGTTACCCCCAGTATGGTCTGGCCGTGTCTCACCCAAATCTGGTCTTGAATTGTAGTTCCCATAATTCCCACATGTTGTGGGAGGGGCCCAATGGGAGATAATTGGATCATGGAGGTGGTTTCCCCCCATACTGTTCTGTTGGTAATGAGTAAGTCTCACGAGATCTGATAGTCTGATGAGGGGACACTCCTTTCGCTTGGCTCTCTCATTCTCTCTCTTGCCTGCTGTAATGTAAGATGTACCTTTCAGCTTCTACCATGATTGTGATGTCTCTCCAGCCATGTGGAACTATGAGTCCATTAAACTCCCTTTTCTTTATAGATTACCCAGTCTTGGGTATGTCTTTATTAGCAGTGTGAAAATGGACTAATATACCCCCCAAATATGCCTTTCTGATATAAAAATTATTTTTGAATTGAAGGTAATTAAGAAGCAGCAAATGTAGAAAATGTTTTCTCTATCTTTCCCCCTTTCTGCCTAAAAACAGATAAAAGTTCTCCTTTATTAGAGATGACTCTAGACTCTTGTCAATCCAGAGGAATCTCCAAACAAGGCTTATTCCTTCAGTTTCCTCCCATAGGTTTACATTCCGTGGTTTCCTGCCCTTGGAAGCATAAAACCACTACCCTTGTCCGATGCCGTGATTTTCCTACTCATTTGTTGCTCTTTATTAAAGTTAAGTGGAGTTCTAAGGCACCATTTTGAGTTACTTTTCGTGCAGGTTTCTCCTGCGTAAAGTGCATGGTACATGTTATAAACTTATTTTTGTCTCTTGTCTGTCCTTTGTTACAGGAGTCCACCCCGACAAAGAACTAAGATGGGAAGGATGGGAAGAGGTCAAGTTTAGCCTCCTCCTACAGTAGTACAGAGGTAGAAAAGAAAGGGCTTTCCAAGTCCTTGCAACATGTGTACACACGCACATGCACAAACAGGTGCAAATTTCTCGCTGATTTCCATACATCCCTCCTGCCTTGGACTTACTCTATTTCATTTTACTTATTTATTATACTTTAAGTTCTGGGGTACATGTGCAGATCATGCAGGTTTGTTACATAGGTATACACATGCCATGTGGTGGTTTGCTGCGTCCTTCGCCCTGTCATCTACATTAGGTGTTTCTTCTAATGCTATCCCTCCTGAATCCTCCCACCCCCTTCTATTCCTCCCCTAGCCCCCGACCCCCAGGCCCCAGTGTGTGATATTCCCCTCCCTGTGTCTGTGTGTTCTCATTGTTCAACACCCACTTATAAGTGAGAACATGTGGTGTTTGGTTTTCTGTTCTTGTGTCAGTTTGCTGAGAATGATGGTTTCCATTTTCATCCATGTCCCTGCAAAGGACATGAATTCATCTTTTTTTTTATGGCTGCATAGTATTCCATGGTGTATATGTGCCACATTTTCTTTATCCAGTCTATCATTGTTGGGCATTTGAGTTGGTTCCAAGTCTTTGCTATTGTGAACAGTGCCACAATAAACATACGTGTGCATGTGTCTTTATAATAGAAAAAGACATATTTCCATTGTGTTATGGCTTATGTGATTTCTTCTTTTTACACTTCTAATTTAGAAATAACTTTAAACTTACAAAAATTTTCAAAAATCATGGTCTCCCCATTTACCCTTCACCCAGCTTCCACAAATATGAACATATCATATGACCATAGTACATAACCACAGTGTATTAGTTTGTTTTTATGCTGCTGATAAAGACATAACCGAGACTGGGGGAGAAAAAGAAGTTTAATTGGACTTACAGCTCCACGTGGCTGGGGATGCCTCAGAATCATGGCAGAAGGCAAAAGGCACTGCTTACATGGCAGCAGCAAGAGAAAATGCAAAAGCAGAAACCTCCAATAAAGCCATTAGATCTTGTGAGACTTACTCATTATCACAAGAACAGTATGGTGGAACTGCCCCCCATGATTCAAATTTTCTCCCACTGGGTCCCTCCCACAACATGTGGGAATTATGGGAATACAATTCAAGATGAGATTTGGGTGGGGACACAGAGCCAAACCGTATCATTCCACCTCTGGCCCTACCAAATCTCATGTCTTCACATTTCAAAACCAATCATGACTCATTTCAGCATTAACCCCAAAGTCCACAATCCAAAGTCTCATCTGAGACAAGCTAGTTCATCAAAAGCAAGCTAGTTACTTCCTAGATACAATGGGGGTACAGGTATTGGGTAAATACAGCTGTTCAAATGGGAGAAATTGCCTAAAACAAAATGGTCACAGGGCCCATGCAAGTCTGAAATCCAGCAGGTCAGTCAAATTTTAAAGCTCCAAAATGATCTCCTTTGACTCCAGGTCATGCTGATGAAAGAGGTAGGTTCCCTTGGTCTTGGGAAGCTCTGCCCATGTGGCTTTGCAGGGTACAGCCTCTCTCCTAGCTGCTTTCATGAGCTGGTGTTAAGTGTCTGTGGCTTTTCCAGACAAACAGTACAAGCTGTCAGTGGATCTACTATTCCAGGATCTGGAGGATGGTGGCCCTCTTCTCACAGCTCCACTAGGCAGTGCCCCACTAGAGGATCTGTGTGGGGGCTCCAACCCCCACATTTTCCTTCTGCATTGCCCTAGCAGAGGTTCTCCATTAGCACCACGCCCAGGCAGCAAACTTCTGCCTGGACATCCAGACATTTCCATACATGTTCTGAAATACAGGCAGAGGTTCTCAAACCCCAATTCTTCACTTCTGTGCACTCGCAGGCTCCACCATGTGGAAGCTGCCAAGTCTTGGGACTTGCACCCTCTGAAGCCATGGCCTGAGCTCTACGTTGGCTTCTTCAGCCATGGCTAGAGTGGCTGGGACACAGGGAACTAAGTCCCTACTCTGCACACAGCATGGAGACCCTGAGCCCACTCTATAAAACCATTTTCTCCTAGACCTCCAGGCCTGTGATGGGAGGGGCTGCTGTGAAGGCCTCTGACATGCCCTGGAGTAATTTCCCCCATTGTCTTGGGGATTAACATTCTGCTTCTCATTACTTATTCAAATTTCTGCAGCCAGCTTGAATTTCTCGTCAGAAAATGGGTTTTCTTTTCTATCACATTGTCAGGCTGCAAATTCTCCAAACTTGTATGCTCTACTTCCCTTATAAAACTGAATGCCTTTAACAGCACCCAAGTCATATCATGAGTGCTTTGCTACTTAGAAATTTCTTCTGCCAGATACCCTAAATCATCTCTCTCAGTTCAAAGTTCCAGAAATCTCTAGGGAAGGGGAAAAATGTCACCAATCTCTTTGCTAAAACATAACAAGAGTCACCTTTGCTCCAATTCCCAACAAGTTCCTCATCTGAGACCACCTCAGCCTGGACCTTTTTGTCCACATCACTATCAGGCTTTTGGTTGAAGTCATTTAACAAGTCTCTAGGAAGTTTCCAATTTTCCCACATTTTCCTGTCTTCTTCTGAGCCCCCAAACTGTTCCAACCTTTGCCTATTGCCCAGTTCCAAATTCGCTTCCATATTTTGGATATCTTTTCAGCAACCCCCCACTCTACTGGTACCAATTTACTATATTAGTCCATTTTCATGCTGCTGATAAAGACATACCTGAGACTGGGAAGAAAAAAGTGGTTTAATAGGACTTACAATTCCACATGGCTGGGGAGGCCTCAGAATCATGGCGGGAGGCACTTTTTACATAGTGGTGGCAAAAGAAAATGAGGATGATGCAAAAGTGGAAACCCCTGATAAACCCATCAGATCTTGTGAGACTTATTTACTATCATGGGAACAGTATGGGGGACACTGCCCCCATGATTCAAATTATCTCCCACTGGATCCCTCCCACAACATGTGGGAATTATGGGAGTACAATTTAAGATGAGATTTGGGTGGGGACACACAGCCAAACCATATCACATAGTATAATGGCATTATTCAAGCTTTTTTCAGTTGTCCTATCAGTTGTTCTGTCAAAATCCTTTTTTTCTTGTACAGTGTCCAATCTAGGAACCCATGTTGCATTGGGTTGTCACATTTCCCCATTATGCTTGAGTCTGGCACAGCTTCTCAGATTTTGCTTTTTTTTTTTGACCTAGGACCTTTTGAAAAATACTGGCTAGATATTTTGTAGAATGTCTTTCAATTTGGAATTTTCTGATATTTCATCATCTCAACTTTAGATTGTACATGGGCACAAATATGGCAGAAGCAATATGCCTTTCTTTGTGTATTGTTTCAGCTGGTTGGCATAATTTCTGATGAGAAATCAATCCTTATCTTTATCTTTGTGCCCTGTATGTAATGTATCCTTTCTTTTCTAACTGCTTTTAAGATTTTCTCTTCATCCTTAGTTTTAAGCAATTTGATTATTGAAATTGATTTTTAATTATTGATTATTAAAAGAGGAGCTTGGCTGGTGTTCTTTCTCCTGCTTTGGGCTTGTTGAATTTCTTGGAACAGTGAATTTATAGTTTTCATCATGTTTAGAAAAAAATTTAGCCATTATTTCTTAAAACATTTTCCTGTCCCCTTAACTGCCCCCTTCCTGGGGCTCCAATTTCATGTGGTAATGTAATGGTGAAGGCTTAGGTCATCCGTAGTTTTATGTGGACTACTGCTGGTTTTATAGCTTGTTGGGGTGATGTGCAAGAACTATTCATGCAGCTACCACTGTCCTAGGGTCAACCAGAATATTATGACTTATAGAAGAAATTAGCTATTTGAGGATATGAATGGCAATAGTTTTGGCACTTTGTCATTTGCCTTTTAGGTTTGATTATACTTTTAAAAATGTTTATGTAGTTGAATGTATCCATCTTCCCTTTAGTCATTTCTGGATTTTTAGCACTCTTAGGAAAGTCTTTCTCATTTTGAGATTATCTTCAAAACATTCATTATATTCTTATTTTAGGATTTTAATATTCACATATAAATCTTCAATCTATCAAGAATTGATCCTGGTATAAGGATAACAGTGATTCCAATTTACACTGTTTTTCAGGTGGCTACCTGATTTTTCCCAAATATTTTAAATGAATGTTTTAACACAATTTGTTTGCCCCATTTATTTGAAATGCCACTTTTTTTTTTTTTTTTTTTTGAGAAGTCTCATTCTAGTACCCAGGCTGGAGTGCAGAGACGTGATCTCGGCTTATTTCAACCTCTGCCTCCTGGGCTCAAGCAATTCTCATGCCTCAGCCTCCTGAGTAGCTGGGGCTACAGGTGCATGTCACCATGCCTGACTAATTTTTGTATTTTCAGTACAGACAGAGTTTCACCATGTTGGCCAGGCTGGTCTTAAACTCCTGACCTCAAGTGATCCACCTGCCTTGGCCTCTCAAAGTGCTAGGATTACAGGTGTGGCCACTGGGCCTGGCCTGAAATGCCACTTTTGGTTTAAAAAAGAAAATTTAAAAACTGTATTGATTAGCTTATAAAAGTGAACAATGTGAAAAGCATACTAAAAAATAAATCAATAAGACAAATTCAATCACTCACGAAACAGAAACAGTGTTCCTGGTACTGTGAGGGGTAGGATCATATTAGCTTAGTATTAGGGCAACTGCCTCAAGATGGCCCAACCCCAGCCTCTACCTGGGGTTTTGCTTCAACATGTGTTGGTTTTGCAGTAAGAAAGGAAAACCACTGAATATGGGAACTGATTCTGTGTTAATCTGTTTTCACACTGCCATAAAGATACTACCTAAAACTGAGTAATTTATAAACAAAGGAAGTTTAATTGACTCATGGTTCTGCGTGGCTGGGGAGGCCTCAGGAAACTTACAATCATGGTGGAGGAAGAAGCAGGCATATCTTACATGGCAGCAGGCCAGAGAGATAGTGTGTATAGGAGGAAATGACACTTACAAAACCATCAGATCTCGTGAGAACTCACTCATTATCATGAGAACAGCATGGGGAACCACCCCCCATGATCCAATCACCTCCCTCCCTCAACATGTGGGGGATCACAATTTGAGATGAGATTTTGGTGGGGACACAGAGTCAAACCATATCACACACATCTGCTAAGTCTCTTCCTATCTTTCTGGAGTAAGACTCCACTGTTCACGTACAACAGGCTTCCAGCGTCAGCTGCTCTGGTGGGGAGCTCAGAAATGTCCAAACCCCCCTTCCCCAGAAAACCTTAAAATGAACAACACAGACCTTCAGTCTCTTACCTCTCATAGGCCAGTCTGGGATTCTGTCTCTTTCCCACATACCTCCCTGCACTGCCCTGACCCTTAAGACCCATGACAAATCTAAGATGCTACGTTCGTCTGCACTTGTCAGGGATGTTTAATCAAGTTTACCCTAATGCTGCCTCCTTACATATTTTAAATTCGGCCTAAAGGTTTTTCTGTACATCATGAACTATAACAAGTGGAAGGATGAACAGACCATAGCCTACACTTGTGCCAGTCACTGAGTTTGGCTGACAAACACCAACCTGTAACCAAACCAGCTGTTTCGGTTCCTCATTTCTGTTTTCTGTACATCACTTTCCTTTTTCTGTCCATAAATCTTCTTTACCATGTAGCTACACTGGAGTCTCACAGCTCAGGAGGCTGCCCAAATTGTGAATCATTCATTGCTCGTTTAAACTTTAGATTTAATCCAGCTGAAATTTTTATTTTATGAGGGAAGAGGGAGGGTTTGTTGGCCGGAAAAGTTGATCCTCCTGTGGCAGTATCAGGTGTTATGGCCTGAATATTTGTGTCTTCCCAAATTGATACATTAAAACCAAACCCCGAAGGTGATGGCATTAGAGTTGAGGCTTCTGGGATGTGATTAGGTCATCTGTAAAACTCTCATGAGTGGATTAGGACCTTTATAAAATTGGCCCCAGAAAGCTTTCTCTGCTCTTCTGCCATGCGAGGACACAGCCAGAAGATGCCACCTCTGAACCAGGAACCAACCTTCCCCATAACCTGACCAGGCTGGCTTCTGATCTCAGTCTTCCAGCCTCCAGAACTGTGAGAAATACCTTTCTGTTGTTCACAAGCCACCCAGTCTATGGCAGCCCACACGGACGAAGATGCCAGGCTTGGGGGATTTACAAACACTACTTTATCACGGTAACCTCCAGAATCCCCCTGCCCTTCCCCTTCAACCACACTGGTCATCAGAGTTGCAATGATATTTATTACAAGTTGCCTAAAGGTAGATACAAGTCTGGTTGGAAGGAGGAGAACTTCGAGGAGATTGGGGGAAACTTACCTTCTGCTCTCCAAAACATTTCTGTAGGGTCCCTGGTACCCAAAGTCAGATAGTCCTGTGGCTCCAGGTGGGTGGTCTCTTACGCTGGGTTCACAACCCTGCCCAGGAAAAGGCTGCTCCAGGTGAAGTGGTCGAAGATCATGATGAGGAAGGGCTGGTTGAAACGCAAGATGATAGGCTTGGACATCAGGTTTAGGGTGACCCCAGTGGAGCCAGTTGTGTTCACACCATCCTCACTGAGTTGCAGCACAGCCTTATGTAACACCTGTTAGGTACAGAATGAAGATGGGTGGTGAGCACTTGCTATGTGTTCTCACTTTCCTGCCTCATTGCTGGGACTCCTAATGTCCTTGGCTTTAGGAAGGTGAAGCTAGGCTCAGAGAAGGTCACTTGCTGGGTCCTTATCCAAGTGGCAGCCCCAGAATGACACAGCCCAAGTCTGCCCACCCCCAGAAACTGGGCTGTACCTACACTCCTGTAAAGAGGCAGGTTGGGCCCATCACGTGCAGATTAGAGGTCTCAGGGGTTGAACTGGGCTTCACTGTCCGTGTTGGGTGCTTCTCACCGTCCTGGGGTAGTAGAGGGAGATCTTGCTCCGTTTCCACTCAGCTGGGTAAGTACTAGGGTTCCAGTTATACAAAGTGCCTATGCCTATTCTGTTTGGGAAAGCTGAAGCAGAATCTAAAAATGTAAACCTCTGACTGTTGATATGTCCTTGTTGTGATCAAAATTAGGAGTTCTGAAATCAGCAAAATGTCTGCCTAGCTTGTATCAAAAGACTTTGGTGGCTCATAACCTGGCTAATTAAGTAACAGGTGATATTGGTGAGCTCCCTACACCTTAAGGGGTGGAATTCCCAGCGACTCTTTCCAGCAAGCACACTGAGGCTCTGGTGGTTCTGTGAGTGGGCACCCATGGCTAGGGAGAAGCTGAGCTGGGATTGGAACCCCTGCAGTATGTCTTGAGCATATGACATAATGAAGTTTTGAGTCAAAAGGCCTGAGATCAAACATCAAACTATAATTTGCTAGCTCTGTGACTGTGGGCAAGCTGTATACCCTCCCTGAACAGGAGATTCCTCCTCTGAGAAACTGGAATAATACCCGCCTTCTAAGGAGGCAGCTCTGTTGACTCAATCCACTCATGCAGCATGCATTTTACTGAGCACATATTGCGTGCCAGGTACCACGGTGGCCACAAAGTCCTTGTGTCTTGAGGTCAGGGGCCATATATCGAGTATCTGAGTAATGGGGGCACACCTAGAGCCTACACAGTTTGGGGCACATAGTAGGTGTTCAGTAAAAATTTTCCAAATGCATGAGTAACAAAACATAGAGCCGAAGGATTTATGTAATTGAAGGGATGTAATTGGGTAGAAGGCTCAATGTGATCCCAATTAGACATTTACCACTTGTTTCTTTTCCAAGGGCCAGTCACAGTTCTGCCATGACCACTTGGTTTCCACAGTGCCCCCTCTGTGTGGTCTGGCGGGATGGGTAGGTGCCTGGGCTGTGGCCCTCCCTTGTCGCTAGCTTCCTGTGTGATCTCGGGGGTGTTGCGTTTTCTTGCTGAGCCTCCCATTTACCTCATGGTGAGATGAGGGGCTTGGACTTGACCTGGGGTTCTCAGCCAGGGACCTAGAGGCTCACTCATGAATGAGCTCAGTGCCACTTCCTAGTATTATATTTATATTGTAAAGTTTGGAGGGAAAAACGGTGGGCTCCCAAGACATTTACCTTTGATAACTTCAGCTGGGCGTCCTGGGTGATGCGTGAGAAATTTGCCTGGTTGGTGAACAAGCCTGCAATGCCCATTTCCTCCAGCACACCTCCGAGGTCATAGGCTCCAGAGATGGTGACCTTCGGAATGTACAGGTCCACCTGGCTGCTCGGGGTAAGCAGAGTTAGACATTCCAGGGCTGGGCCTGGCAGAGGGGGAGAGCAGCTCCTCTTCTCCTGGCCAAAGTCTTATTTCCTCATGTGCTCCCCTCCAGCTCCTGCCTCCGAGCCTGACTTGCTCTTTGGGGGACGGAGAAGGGACAGAGCAGGAGGCAGGATTTGTCTCTGCCTCCATGACACAGGCAGCTTCCCCACTGGGTCTCTGAATTGTACATTCTTTTCTTCTCCGCAATTCCTTTGAGCTGATTCCACCTGGGATGCAGCTGGACCATGGAGCATTTAAGACATTGGTCCATAAAGAAGCATTTTTGGTCCCAGGAGAATCCCTGCTAGAAGCAGAGGACTGGAGGGAGCACCCAACTGGGAGCAGTGGTCCCTGGCTCCGGCCGTGCCACTAATGCTGTGTGGTCTTAGCCAAGTCCAGCCCCTGTCTTTGCTAATGTATTCACCCACACACAAAGGTGGTTGAACACAGGCTCTCCCAGGGTCAGTGGGTGCCAAAGCTCTGTGATTCTGCAAGAATCTGATGATTCATCGCAGTTTCTACCAGGTGAAGCAGGTGGGGTTTCTAGAAAGGTAAGTGGGGTCACACTAGGGGCAGCACAGGCATGTGCCCTTTTTAACATGTCAAGGCATTAGTGTTATTTTTAAATTCTTCCTGTGCCTTCTCCCCCAGAGGGAGAGCAGATGCCTGAAACACTGAAACCGAGGGGTATCAGTAAACTCGCACAGGCTCTCTGGGCAGGTGGGAGGGAAGGCACAAGACCCTCTCCTCACTGAGCAAAAACAGCCCTGGGTGAGGCCTGGAGACCAGCAACCATCCTGTACGAAGTGGAAGCCATCCTTTTCTAAAGGAAGAAGAACCAGAGGTGAGTGGTGTGTACCTTCTCCAGGTGCGGAAATAGTAATGGAAAGAAGGGAATGGAGACCAACTTATCCCAAACACCTGGTCTGTGTTCTTTACTTTTTGTCTCCTCTCTCTCTGTCTCTCTAGCGCGCTCTCTCTCTCTCTCACACACACACACTCACACACACACACACACACACACACACCCCACTGTGAAGTCGGAATCAACATCTTCAATTTCCAGGTTGAGAAACCAACACTTAGAGATGCTGAGGAATTCGCCCAAAGTCACACAACTGGAAAGCAACAGAACTGAAAGGCCAGGGCTAGTTTTGCCACCTGCCACCTGCTGTGTTGTCGACAGCTATCAGAGAGCGAGGCAACGGGGCTTTAAACTATGTATTATTGATTAATGTTGCTCACACTGAAGTATTTTCATGAAGAGATTATTTTTGGTGTAAAGAAAGACAGATAGTCCTTCCCATGATTTTCGGTGGAGTCTGATCTGGAATGCATTGTTTGCACCATGGTGCGTTATCACCCCTTTGTGGTATTACACCTAAATTACAGGTTTTCTTTGGTGGGTAGAAAAGAGGAGAGATGGCAAATGGATCCTTAGCATCGCCCAGACAGATTTACACCCACACATACTACACACACACACACATACACACACACACACACACACACACACTCTCAAGAGTAGGTATGGATGGTTTAAGAACTGTGTCTTCCACATAGCTATAGGAATTGCTCAGAAGCACAGAGCTGACCACATGACTTTCCTACAGGAGAGGAGTCAAATCCTCTGAGGCACTTCGTGTGCATTCACAGAACTGGATGAACTTCTATGGAAGCACCGACCACTAAACAGCTCTCTCAGGGTATCATTCAGAATGAAAACAATCTGAAACCATAAACCACAAAACCTACATATTAATAAAGTAGAGGAGCTTCCTCCTAGATTTTCTACTGCAGAATTTTTAGAACACAAAATTTGTCCAAGCCAAATTTGTCTCCTTCATTACTGCTGGCCCTGCGTTATTGGCACTCTGGGCATGGTCCCCTAACTTGGTTGGTGCCATGCCCTGCTTCATGCCAGGTCTGAAGGCTACTTCCGACTGGCTGAACTTCCACTCAGGCTCAAGGCAGTTTCAAGGGAAGACAACCTGCTCTGCAGCCCTTCCCCCTTCCCCGGGCAGAGCCAGGCATTCCCACCTCCCAGCCAGCGGCATGTTACACTTCTCTCTCTGTCTCTCTCAGAACTCACATCATTGTACCACTATTAATTCCACCAGAATCTGTTTTCTGCTCTAGAGTGAATGTCTTTAAGGACTCTCTTTTGTCCTATTCACCATTCTGTTCCTTGTGCTTAGCTAGTGTGTGGTACATAGCAGGCGCTTCCATTTATGTACACTGAATGAATGAATGAATGAATGAGAGAATGAAATGCCTGATCCACCAGCTTTCCTGGGCTACTCCAGATCTCCATGCCCACTCCCTCCTCAGCATCCCCTCTGCTTTTGAGTCTGCATCAGCCCACCTGCCACCAGGTTCCATGCTGGTTGGCATTTTCTGACTGTCCTGCACAGACAGAACTTGAATCTCCATGAGAGTGAGGACCATGTTCTGAAGAACACCTCTTCCTCCTCCAAGTTGAGGAGCAGGGCTGGGCACACGCATGACAATAATTTCAATTGCTCTCCAGCTCAGGGGTGCTTGGGGGGAAAAAGCTTTGTGTTTATAGAGGATTCATCCATCCATCCATCCACTCACTCATTCATTTACTTATTTATTCATCCATTCATTTACTCATTCTCCATTTACTCACCATTCTATGTGCTCACTCACTCACTCACTTATTCATCGATTCATTCTCTGGCTCATTCATCCATCCATTCATTCACTCACCCATTCATCCATCCATTCATTCACTCATTCATTCATTGCTGACTTACATCCTCAGCTGACCTTGCCTGAGTGTCAACCCTGCACTACCTCTTGCTTGGGCCTGAGGTCAGAGATAGAGAGAATCCATTGCAGCTTCTCCTCCCGACTACTGGCTCTTCAGGATATGCGGCCCTTGCTTTCTTTCTACTTACTTGCTTATTACCTGCTTTTTAACCTTGCGTTTTTAGTTGTTTACTGATTGATTGATTGATTGAAGAGTTAGATGCCCTGAGTGACTTAAGAACCATTCATAGGTTTTGCACTGGCTCCATGATGAATACAGAGGTCATTTTCACTATATTTCTATGCAGTCTCCCAGGAATCTTCAACAGGGCATGGTTTCAGGTAAGCAAGATAACAAAATGGATAAGTGGGTAGCTGGGTGGTTGGTGAACTTACTTTAAGAAAATGCTGCAAAAATATGACAACGCAGACCTTGTGTATGAATCTCACGGGGAAAGGGGACCTCATTTTGTGAAGTATTTCGATGTTGATGGACAAATCAATAAATAAGTGTGAACTCTAGCTCATAGAACCTTATAGCCTTTGGAGGTCCAGCAGACAGGAAAACAACGAGCCCTGGAGGGTGAGTCCAGGGAAGGAAGATGCACCCCTTTTCACCTGCCCCACTTTCTGGGGACACGTACATTGCAGAAATCAACACGATGGCAGGAGGGCTTACCTGCTGGTCAGGCCTGCGGACCACCTGTCCATTGTGTCCCGGCTCAGCGCAGTGATGACCGTGTTCATCTTCCCCTTTTCCGGAAGGACGAAGAAGACAGTCCCATTGCCCGCATAGTTCAGCTGCACCAGCTGGCAGGGGGAGCTCCGAGTCATGAAGGTAACTGATGGTGCCTGACTGGAGCATCATGGGCACCTTCACCACAGTTGTCTCGTCCACATAGAAGTTCTCCTCTCTGGTGCTTGCCAGGTCAAAGGGCTGTTTCCATGTGCCTAGGAAAAGGAGGAGACAGGTATGTAGGGCAGAAAGGAAAACACAGTTCCAGGTGACCTCACGGGCCTGCTATCCAAGTGACACAGTGGCCTTCTGCATGCCTGGAATGTCCCCACTTGAGTCTCAAGGGTTTTTAGGTAAGATAAGAAATGTAAAGCCTGTTCCATCCTCTACTTATTGGAATGGGTTAAGGGTGAGCTCTGTTTCTGAGATTGGCTTCTAAACAAGGAAGTGGGGAGAGACCAAGAGGGTGCTGGTCCTTGGATTTGATGGTAAGATTCACTTAACCTAGACTGTACCTTGGCTCCCCTTGCCTAGAGTGATCCCGGCTCTGAGGGCTCTGGAAGTGGGGCTAGGCCTCAGGCCTCAAACTCACAGTCCCTGGTAGGCACCGAGGGGGCCATCTCCACCCCTGCCAGCCTGGCCGGCCCAGCCGAGGCTCCTGACCCTTTGAGTGGTCCTTCCTTCTAGACCACACTGTCTAAATGCAGAGTCAGGGTAAGAAGACTCCTTTAGGATCACAGACTCCCACCCCCAGCAGGCCCTCGGGTCCCCTCTACCATGTTCCAGGGTGCCACCATCCAGCTTGTTTGTTGCCTTGAGATGGGGGAACTCACTACCTTCACAGATGGGACTTGGCAGTCCTGGTCAGCTCTGATGGGAAGAAAATTGCTTCTCGCACTGAGCTAAAGCCTGCCTGATTGCCACTTCCGGGACCTCTTCTGTCATTCTGAACTTATTCCAGACAACTGAGTCCACCTGCAGGAAACTTACCCTGGGCTGAGTGTCACAGGGCCTCTTTGCTCTAGGTGAAAGCTCCCCAGTCTTAAACTGATGACTGAGGCCCCTGAATCCAGCAGGTCCTGGGTGTCTTGGCTGCCACTGACCACAAGTCCTCAAGCCCTTGTGAGGTGACTATTTCCCAGCTGAGGCCTCCTAAAGGTGGCCAGAACATCACTGCAGGTAGCCTCTTCTCCATCCTACTGCCTGTGGGATCCATGGATTTCTTGGCCAAAATTCTTGGTTCTGAGCCAACCACAAACCTCCTGTAATAGCTACTGATGGAGACAACAGGGGTGGCTGATGACGTAGGGAAGTCAGCCATGGCCGTGGAGTCTAGAGACCCTAGAGCTATGCTGGTCCATTGGGAATGACCTTGCTAACCCTGGTGTCTGCAGACACTGACCAAGGGTAGAAAACTCACCATCCATCTGTCTCAAGTGAGATCACTTGAGGGAACCCTCAAACCATCCTCCAAAGGAAGTCTAAAATCCTCAGAACTAGAGGTTCTATTTTGTGGCTAACTTACAGCCAAAAAAAAAAAGTGGGTAAAATATTTTTCATTGTTAGGTTTTCTATGATACAGCAAACCAATCCACAAGTCTGACCACTCAGGCAAGGTCTGCTGAGGATGTGAGTCAGCAATGAATGCATGAATGAATGAATGGACGAATCCTTGACATTTTCCTGCTTGCTTTTTATGGAGTATTTCTTTTCTAGAAGCTAGCATAATGTATATAGTTTGACACAAAACAAAATACAAAATGGGGTTCAGCCTCTATTTAAGGGATTTATTCTCAAAACGTCCTAGGAGAATTGGAGATAGAGAAAGAATTTATGGGGGAAAATCCGAGAGAGCAAGGATGGCTCCTCTGGAAAATCTTTGAACAATATTTTTAATGTTCTTTAAAAAGACCTGGCAAGAAAGTCCAATAAATAAATAACAAATCAGGGCCATTTTACGTGTCCTACATTTACTGATAAGAGCTACACGACTCTTGATTTCTATTTATTATCCTGGCTTGCTAGAAATACTTCAGAGTATTTTCCAAGTGGTTTTAACCAAAAAACTTGTGGATTTGTTCTGCTGTATCATAGAAAATTTGTGTACAATGAGGCATTTTACCCCCATCAATGTCTGGTCCTGCATTCAAGTGTTCAAAGTTTCTCTGATTTTGCAACCTAAAACTGCGATCTCCTATTCACTTAGCCCCTCTGTGGTCCTGAGGACACGGAAACCTCATGCAGAATGAAGCCAGGCCAGCACCTGTTCCACCAGATGCCCACATGTGCTCAGGCCTCTCTCAGGCTCAGGAGAGCCCTCCCTGCACCTGGTTTACTGCGCCTTTCCCCAGGTTGTTTTGCCTGAACCTCTGTGCAACCACCGCTGAACTCCTTCCACGCACCAAGCACTTCGCAAAGGCACTGGATCTCCCAAAGAGACAGAGATGCCCTGCACAGGAGTGCACAGTCTCGTGGGGGAGATGGTCTATGGAATTCGTGGGAGCACACAGAAGAGGTTTTGGGCAAATGTTCCCAGCCTCCCTGGCCCTCCCACAGTCAGGTGTGAAGAAGGCTGCCTTTGTCTGGTCAGCCTCTCAGCCTCCCCATCCTGCGAGGAGGGCAGCCTCTCCCGGGAGTTCCAGCCTTGTGCTGGAGAGCGGGAAAGACCCAGAGGCAGGTGGAGAAGAAGGACTCGCGGGAGAGGCTAAGTCAGTCCAGTCAGTAAGGAGGTGTGGGACGGGAGGGGAGGTGGGCACAGTCTGATGGGAAGCCAGGAGAGAGAGACTGGGGAGGAGGGGGAAAGGGACGTGAGGAGTCCTGACTGGGGGATCACACCTCCGCTGATCCGATGATGTCAAGAGACACATGTTCAGTAGTGATACTGGCATAGTTTGCTTATTTTGACTGTTATACCTGCATTCCTTTGAATATGCTTGCTTAGCTGAAACTCAACCACTTGGGTGCTAAACAACATGTGATGGCAAGATGATTGCCAAAACGAGGCATGGGAAAACTGTAAAGCATGCATATGAGGACAAAGGTTTTCCTGGGTGAATCTGGGGAGGCTTCACAGGGGGAGGTGAATTTGAGCTAAGATTTGAAGTGAGGGAAGGCAGTCAGATAAGTTGCAAGAAGGCTCATGAGACAGAAGAGGCCTGGGCTTTGTGGTAGGCAGAATAATAGCCCTCCAAAATGTTCACATTCTAATCCCCAGAACTTGTGAATATGTTAGCTTACATGTGCAAGGGAAATTAAAGTTGTAGAGGGAATCACAGTTGGTGATTGGCTGGCCTTGAGATGGCCGGTTATCCTGGATCACCCAGGTGGGCCATTATCCACTGTAATATTGAGGGTTCTTGAAAGTCAAAGAGGAAGGCAGGAAAGCCAGAATCAGAGAGAAATGTGATGACGGATGCAGACGTGGGAATGATGCAATTACTGGCTTTGAAAATAAGAGGGACCCACAAGCCATGTGGCTTCTAGAAGCTGGAAAAGGCCTGGAAGTGCATTTTTCCCTAGAGCTTCCAGATTTTTGTGAACAGGAAGGTTGAAAAACTGAAGCAGGACCTGGTCAGAGCAGTGTGTACAGGACGGTTTTGGGGGCATTTGGGAGTTCTGAGGTGGTGGGTGGGGTTCTGTCTGGTTCTAGACCATTTTTCCAGCCCCTGGCCCAGTGCTTGACAGTCAGCATTTGTGGAGCACGAAGGAGCCAGACTGCTTGTGGTTACAGGTCTGGGCCTCAAGCCAACCTGCCAGAATGTGGGCACGCTGCTCAACCCTTCTGGGTGTCATTTTTACCTTTTGTAAAATAATGTAATTCCACCTACCCAACAGGATTGTGGTGCAGTTGGAAGTTCCCAGATGTGTATGTGCGTTATAGAATCAAAGACTTTGCCCAAGAGTGTGCCCTGGATTTTAATGACTGTTATTATTCCTGGCTAGAGCGGATGGGCTTTCAGACTGGGATGGGTGGGAGTACCTTTGAAGAAGATATAGTTGACCAGGATGAGGACGGCTGGGCTATCCAGCCCTGAGAACAAGTCATCAATTTTCCCCTGTGTCTTACTCTTGACATAGCCGTTGATCTGTCGGCTGGCTGCTGTAGCCCAGTCCTGGAAATTCGAAGTCAAGACCTCTGACTCATAGTAGTGCTTGATGTCTGCTGAGAATGACTCCAGCAACTCCAGGCTGCCATCAAGAAACAAGGCATTGCCCAGGGTCATTTCTAAGCTGGTGTCTGACTCTGCAAGGAGTTGGTGGAGGTGCTGGAAACCCTGGTGGATCTCAGCCTCAGACTTCTCAGTGAGGTTGAAGCCCAGGCCCTGGAGAAGCTGGGCCCGTGTGTGGCCACAGGTACCCAGGGACAGCATAGCTAATGCCATGGAGATGCTCACAGGGGAGACGAAAACGTTCTTCTTGGGACTCAAGGCCGCTAGGTGCTTATACAGGCTGAAGGCAAAGTCAACGTTGACAGAAGCCAGGCCCCGGTGATGTCTACTTGTGTTCATATAAGCAGCGTTAGGATCCATGGCCTGAACTGTCCAGAGGCCACTGAAGGACAGCCAGAGAAGATAGGCATACAGGAGGAGTGGCATTGTCCAGTATAGCCAGGCCCTGCCAAATCAGAAAAGCTTGTTAGATGATGTGGCAGCCTCTGAGTCAATGGGGTGCACTATGCACAGGAGGCAGGCAAAAGCCCCCATTCAAGCCCCAGTTCCTTCCTCCACACTGGCTGTGTGATCTGGAGCACATCACAGAGGGCACTGGACTTCAGTTTCCTCATTTGAAGATATGAATGATAACCCATTATGATTTTTCCAGTGCCTACCAGGTACCCAACACTGATCTAGGTCATCTGGCTATATTCGGTCATCTAACCATCACCCAAACACTCCTAAAGTAAGTATTATTAACCTGATTTTAGGCAGGCAGAAATAGGTGCTCAGAAAGGTTAAAACTCACCCAACAAGTATGTTCAAAGTGCTGAAAGAAAAACAAAAAAAAAATTAAAGCATTCCCAGAAAAACAAAAACTGAGAAAGCTTTTTTCCACAATGCCTGCCCTGCAAGAAAAGAGAGACATTTTATTTCAGATGGAAATGAAAGGACACTGGAGAGTAACTTTAAGCTGAATGAGGAAATAAAAGACCTCTGGTAAAGGTAAGTGCATGGGTAATTATAAGTTATGTTTTGGGGCACATGATGCATAGAGATAATTTGTGACATCAGTAACTAGAAGCAGGTGGGAACAGAGCTGTAAAGATGCACAGCTTTTGCATGGTATTGAAGTGAAGCTGGTTATATCAAATATATGATGGACTAAATGTATTATGAATATACATATTACATTTTGGCTTAGTTTATTTTCTCTATTGTTTTTCAATTCTTGATTTTATTTATCTCTGCTCTAATCTTCATTATTTCCTTCCTTCTGCTATTTTTCAATTGAGTTTGTTCTTTTTCTAGTCCCTAAATTATAAACAAAGACTAAAATTGTTTTTATGCATTAGCCTTCTACAATAGGATCCAAGTATGTGCTGTCTACAAGAGACTCATTTTAGATCCAAAGATGCAAACAGACTAAAAGTGAAAGGTTGGGAAAGTTACCCCATGCAAATAGCAACCACAGGAGGGGGAGGGGTGGCTACACTAATATTAGACAAAATAGATTTTGAATAAAAACATGTTACAAAAGACAAAAGACAAAGAAGGCAATGATATATTAATAAAGTTTTCAGTACAGCAAGAAGATACAACATTTTTGGTCTCTCATTTCCCATATTATTGCCTTTTTTTTTTCTTATTTAGTTTTTGTACTGAAATGCTTTTTTGTACTGAAACACTTCAATAATTCTGTTCTCATCCCTTTTGGTTATTATGGGGATTACATTAACATCCTAAAATTAACACCTGAATTTGAATATGTGCCATTTTTTATTTGAGATCTTGTTTTTTAATGTGTTTACAGCTATACATTTCCATCATCCCATTGCTTTCACTTATTCCATAAATTTTGGAATGTTGTGTTTCCATTTTCATTTGTCTTTAAGTATTTTCTAATTCCCCTGGTGGTGTCTTTTTTGATCCACTGATTGATAAAGAATGTGTTGTTTTTTCCACAATTTGTAAAATTTCTGGTTTTCCTTCTGTTACTGATTTTGAACTTCACCTCATTGTGATTGAAGAGGATACTTGGTATGATAACCTGTCTTTTTATATCTATTGACTCTTGATCTGTGGCCTAACATAGGGTCTATCTTGGAGAACATCCCATGTGCACATGAGTAGAATGTGTATTCTGCTGTTATAGAGTGTTCTGTATGTGTCTGATACATCTAGCTTTCACTGGGTTGTTCAAGTTCTCTATTTTCTTACTTATTTTATATCTAGTTGTCCTAGCCATCATTGAGAATGAGGTATTGAAGTCTCCAAATTGCTGTAGAATCATTTCACCCTTCAATTGTGTCCATTTTTCCTCAATTTATTTTGTCTCAGATACACCCAGAAATAATGTTTTACCAGCTGCTAAAGTGTGAATGTTTGCATCTCCACAAATTCATATGTGGAAACCTATTCATGGTGGCTCTATCCTCATGAAATGAATTAATGCCTACATAAAAGAGGGCTGTGGCAGTATTTCTGGGAGAAATTGGCATGTGAATCAGTAGACTGAGTAAAGACAGTCACCTTTACCAATATGGGTGGGCATTTTTAATCCATTAAAGGCTGGATGAAGCAAAAAGGTAGGGGAAGGGCAAATTCTCTTCTGTCCCTGAGCTGGACATCTGTGTTTGCCTGCCCCTGAACATTGGGGCTCCCTGGTTCTTGGACCTTTAAACTCCGGGACTTAAACCAGCAGTCTTATTAGGCCCCTTTTCCTAGGGTAGAGCCGAACCATTGGCTCCTGTGGCTGTCAGGCCTTCAGACTCAGACTAAATTACATGGCTGGCTTTCTTGGATCTCCAGTTTGCAGATGGCAGATTGTGGGACTTCTCAGCTTCTGTAATTACACAAACCAATTCCCATAATGTCTGCTTTTATATATATTTCTACATATAGATTCTGTTTCTCTGGAGAACCCTTACTAATACAATCGATTAAATTAATTTTGAGAGCCTATAATAGGATTATACACTATGCCCAATTTGGATTTATTTCTGTAATGCAAATATATTTCAACATATAAAAATTGATCAGTGTAATACACCATACTAACAAAATAAAGGAAAAAAAAATCACATGATCATCTCAATTGGTGCAGAAAAAAGTTGAATTTGACATAATTTAATACAAACTTTCATGATGAAAACACACAACAGATTGAGACAGTCGAGTGTAAAGAGGTGCCTGGAGAACATTCAATCTGCCTGCACACTGGGAGAATGGGGTGGAGCTATGGGAAGGCTTGTGCCCTTTGATGGGGGAGGAGCTTGGCCTTTCTCCTCTGATCCGTTCAATCGGTGAGAAGCAGGCCTGTTCACGGGACCCTCTCTCACTTTGCTGAGTTGTTTTCCTTTTCGCCCAATAAATTCAATTTTTCTTACCCTTCAAAGTGTCTGTGAACCTAATTCTTCATGGCCATGCGACAAGGAGCCTGATTTTAGCTGGACTAAGTAGAAAGTCCTACGAATAGGAATAGAAGAAAACTACCTCAACATAATAAAGACTATATATTTTAAAAAACCTATTATACTCAACGGTGAAAGACTGAAAGCATTTCCCTGAAGATCAGGAAGAAAACAAGGATGCTTGCTCTCACTACTTTTACCAAATACAGCACTGGAAGTTCTAGCTAGAACAATTGGGCAAGGAAAAAAGAAGGTATCCAAACTTGAAAGGAAGAAGTAAAATTATCTGTGTTCACAGATAACATGGTCTTATATGTACAAAACCATAAAAATTCTACAAAAAAATCCTGTTAGAACTAATAAACACATTTAGCAAAGTTGCAAGATACAAAATCAAAACACTAAAATCAGTTGCATTTCCCAACACTAATAAAGAAAACACTTTGAAAAGGAAATTAAGAAAACAATTCCATTTACAATAGTATGAAAAAGAATAAAATAGGGATTAAGCAGGGAGGTAAGAGACTTATCACAGAAAAGTACAAAACAGTGCTGAAAACAATTAAAGAGGACATAAATAAATGGAAAGACATCCTGCATTTATGTATTGGAAAAAATTGCTAAGATGGTAGTACTATCCAAAAAAGTCTATAGATTCAGTGCAACTCCTATCAAAATTCCAATTATATATTTTGCAGAAATAGAAAAAATTCATCCTAAAATTTATATAAAAATCTCAAGGGACCCTGAATAGGCAAACAATGCTGAAAAAGAACAAAGCTGCAAGTCTTACACTTTCTGATTTCAAAATTTACTATAAAACTGTAATAATCAAAACAGTGTGGTAGTGGCATAAAGACAGACCAATGGAATAGAATACAGAGCCCAGAAATCAGCTTTGCAGATATGATAAAATGATTTTTGGCAAAGATACCAGACAATTGGATGAGGAAAAGACAGTCTTTTCAACAAGTGGTGCTGAAAAATTGGGTATTTACATGCAAAAGAATGAAATTGGACCTTTACCTAACATCATATACAAAAATTAACTCAAAACAGATCAATAACCAAAACATGAGTTAAAACTATAAAATCCTAGCAAAAAACATGGGGGAAAAACTTCATGATATTGGCTTTGGCAACGATTTCTTGAATATCACACCAAAGCCATGAGCAACAAAAGAAAAAATAGGCAAGTTGGACTTCACCAAAATTGAAAACTTTGTTCATCAAAGGATACTATCAATAAAGTAACACTGCGACTCACAGAATGGGAAAACTTTTGCAGATCGCATATCTGATGAGGAATTGATGTCCAGGATACATAAAGAAGAACTCCTAAAACCCAAGAACAACAACAACAAAACATATAAACCCAGTTAGAAATGGGCAAAGGACTTGAGTAGACATTTCTTCAGATACAACATACAAATGGCCAGTAAGCACATGAAAAGGTGCTCAGCATCACTAATCATTAGGAATATCAAAACCACAAAGAGGTACCACTTAGGATGGCTATTATAAACAGACGAACAGAACCGAAAACAATAAGTTGGCACACCAGGCATGGTGGCGCATGCCTGTAATCCCAGCTACTCTGAAGGTTGAGATGAGGAATGCTTGAGGCCAGGAGTTCAGACCAGCCTAGGCAACATAGCGAGACTCCATTTCAAAAAAAAAAAGTTTTTTTTAAGTGTTGGCATGAATGTGGGAAAATTGGAATCCTTATGCATTGCTGGCAAGAATATAAAGTTTTACAATGTGTGGAAAACAATATGGCAGCTCCTTAAAAATTAAACCGAATCATCATTTGACCCAGCAATTTTGCTTCAACTATATACACCAAAGAACTGCCAAGAAGATAGTCAGGGAACTTGAAAAGATATTTGTAGACCAAAGTCACAGCAGCGTGATTCACCATAGCAGAAGATGAAAACAACCCAAATGTCTGTCAATGGACGAATGAACAAAGTATGGTATAAACATACAACTGAATACCATTCGACTTTAAAAAGGAATGAAATTCTGACATCTACTACAGCACGGATGAATCTGGAAGACATTATGTTACTTGAAATAAGCCAGACACAAAAGGACAAATATAAAATAATTCTATACCTAGAGTAGAAATATATAATTCTGTACGTAAGGACAAGTAAAATTGTGGTTACCAGGGGCTGGGGCAAGGGAGATTGAGGAGTTACTGTCGAGTGGGTACAGAGTTTCAGTTTGCAATGACGAACACGTTCTGAACATGGATGGTAGTGATGGTGGCAAAACAATATGAAGGTACTTGTACACTTGTAGTTAAAATGTTAGATATTATATTTCCCCACAATAAAAATTTAAGAAAAAAATTAAATGTAAATGATTTAAAGAAGAGGCTGATTCTCACTAACGTAGCCCAGGGGTCTTGTGTACCCAGACCCTGGTGACAGTTTTGCCTCCAGCCTCAAGTCTGGCCCCTTGAGTTCTAGCCACAGCAACACTGGGGGTCAGGGGTTCCTTCCAGCACACACCAGAATTTATTCCGACAGTAGGGCAGGGTAGGGTAGGGCAGGGTAGGGAAGGTCAGGGGCAGGTCACGTCACTGGAGGCACAGGTTACTTACTGCAAGACAAGTCATGCAGTTCCCCAGGGCAGGTTTGCTGAGCCCAGCTCTGGGCTGGGAGCAGGGAACAAAGATGCACCTGCCTCAGCCCTGCCCATGTGGCTCCAGTCTGTAGGTTCCTCGCCTTGCTGCCACATCTTGGCTCACTCCATCTTGTCCTTTGAGACTCAGGTCCCAGGTCACCACCTCCAGGGGAGCTTTACATCTGTGCTTCTCTATGACCTTGCCCCATGACAGGCAGTGAAAACTTTGCTGAGCTCTGGTCACTGCCATGCCTGTCTGGGATCACCCTCTTGGGCACAGGCAGCATGACGCCAGTGATAGGATGGGCCCCCATCCCCTTCCCTGCTGTCTCTGTGGAAATTGTATGCCTCACCTTCTCCTGTGTTAATCCTCTAAGATGAGTGTGAAACTCCACCCACCCCCACAATATTGTCATGAATACCAGACGTGGCTGTTATCAGTGCTTGGTTTATATGACCTCACTTAATGGGTCATCCTGGGGCCCATTTTCACAGATGAGAAAATCGAGATCCAGGGAGATAGAGTAACTCCCCCTGAGTGGGAGATTCTAAGCCTAGATGTCTGACTTCAGAGCTTGTGCCATTCTGCCTGTCTCTATAGAAAGCAAAATGATGAGTAAAATCTTACCTCTTAAGAGTACCCCAGCCATGTATAAAAAATGCAGAGTATCAATCTTATTCATGCATTTCATGTCAAGCATGCCCTCTTTGTTCCTCATCTCTGAAGAGACTCACGTAGTAAATATTCACTGTGTTCTGTTTTCACAAATGCCCTATGAGTCAGGCACAGTCTTGACCTTCTGTATCTAAACCTTATGTGGTGCAATGCAGACAGTTCTGTTCTCTGTGCATCATCTCTGACCCAGGTCACTGAGGGAAGAGCTGTGGTGGAGAAAGGTCTGCATGACTCTGAAGAATGCCTCTGCCCTGAGCCAGCTAAGCACTCCCCCGGGCCCCCAGCCCCGGCCAGCATCCTTCATCAGTGGTGCCGGCTGGACCAGATACACTGTAGCTCTCAGGCTCCGACTCTGTGGCTCTTGTGGCCGTGTGGCTGGGCTTAGGAGCATCAGTCATGGCAGTGGATGAGAATGGCTCTTAGCTACAGCCCTCTGTGTCAGTCTCCTGCCGTGGCAGGAGCCAGGGGGACAGCAGAACCCCAGTGGATGACTCACAGACTCTGGGATCTGGAAATCCTCCACAACGTTGCCTCTTAACACCGCTGGCTGCCCTAATGTTCAATGTACACGTTTAAAAAACCAAAACATCTCAACAAACCAAACAAGCAAGCGAGCTGCAGTCATGGCTTTGCTCTGTGCTTCTCTGTGGCCTTGCCCCATGACAGGCTTTGCTTTGCTCTGGTCACTGCCATACCTGTCTGGGTCCCTTCATGGCACAGGCCCTGTGCAGCATGATGCCAATTGTAGGATGGCAGAGACAGGGCCGGGGGGGGGGACAGACGGTCTCAGGTGTTACTTACACGTCTGCAGTGGACTCAGGCTGTTTCTGCTGTCTCGGTCCTGCTGTCCTGGACCCAGCATGTGTACAGTAAGCCTGCGGGGGGGGTGCTGCCTGTTAAATTCTGTTTGCCAGCTTCCTGGATGGTTAATGGTTAGAGGGGCAGGTGGCCTTCACCATTCGGTAGTCTTCTCCCCGCAGCCATGAACCAAATGGGAGGCTTTGTCAGGACAGCTGAGTAAACACCGTGATGCCGAAATTAACTTTGCTCTGCGTTCAATTCTATGAAGTTGATTTTAAATATCAAAATGTGGCTGGAGTTGCAGCAATGCAAGGTGCCCTGTGTCAGTGGGCAGAGATGCTCTTAGGTGCCCTTAATTGGCACCAGGATGCAGATACTTGTGAAAAAAAAACACACACACAGGTGTTTAGCTCCAACAGGGGATGACTTGCCACAAGGTCCTCCCTTCCAGGGGCCTTAGCCTGGTGGGAGAGGCAGACGTGGAATAGTATCAGCCAAGCGCTTCCTCTGGATTATCTCACAAAATCTTCACAATGACTCTGTGAAGTGGATACTGTTGTTATAGCTACTCCTCTTGAGATAGGAAATTGAGATACATAGGGAGTTAAGTGAAGACATGCTTGAGATTCAAATCCAAGACCGTTCAACTCCAAAATCTAGCACCTTCCCTCTTCCCCCACATTTTATTTTTAATAGAATTTTCTTTGGATTACAGGTGAGAGACTTCAAATTTGAACTGCTTTAAAGCAAAAAGGAATATTTATTTGATCTCACTGAATGAGAAAGTCCAAGGGTGGAAAGGACTTCAGGCATGGCTGGATCTAGGGAGTTCCAAATCAGATCTCTCCTCTCTCTCTCTCTGTTTCTCTCTCTCTCTTTTCTCTCTTTGATCCTCCTAGCTCTGCTTTCTTCTTCTACTTTATTCTGTCTCTGCATTGGGCACAAAAGTGGCCTACTGCAGCTTCCCAGGTTCTTTGGTCTCTAACTTGTTAGTTGGTATCAGAAGGAGAGAAAATTCTCACTTTTCTCAGTGTTCATATCAGTCCCCAAAGTCTAAGGCATGGTTGCCCCACTTGTGGACTGATCACAGTGTGTAGAAGGCTGGGCGCATTGTGAATGCCTCCGCTCAGAGCTCTGGGGCTCTCCGTTGGGTTCATAGCCTCATATGCTCCCATCCAGGGGATGAGGGAAGCTCTTTCCAGGGGAAAAGAGGAAAGTAGGACTCACTACTGGGTCTGCAGTTTTGGAGACACCTCGGGTTTTGTGGATATTTATTTGGTCTTTCAAGTTTCCTATTTTATAAGCCAATTTTGAACTTTGTATCTAGGAAATTTATCTATTTCATCTAGATTTTCAAATTCAATACTAGAGAGTTATTTATTATGCCCCCATTATTATTTTTATATTATTATTTTATATCAGGTAGTCTTTTTTTTCTTGTTTTGTTCCATATTTTACTTATGTCTTTTCTCCCTTTGATAAATCCTGTTACAGAGATCTAGCTAGCTAATTAGTCTTTCCAAAGATTCACCCTTTTAGTTTTGTTACTGGTTTTTAAAAAATTGATATTTCATCAATTTCTGTTTTATATCTTTATTTTTTAATCACCCTTTTAAATTCTCTGGGTTTTGGTCTGTGTGTACTTTTTTTCTATTTTCGGTGATAAATGCTTGGCTTTCTTATGTTTTAATATTTCCAGTCTCCACATAAATGTATTTAAAGTTAAAAGTTTTCATCTAAATACTGTTTGAGCTATGTCCCACAAATATTTGAGTAACCTCTATTTTCATCGTCATTTTTTTCTAAGTATTTTAAAATTTCTTTTACGGTTCCTTTTAAATCCAAGAGTAGTTTAGTAATACGTCACTGAGTTTGTTTAGAACTTTAGGCTATTCTTTTGTTATTAACTTCCAATTTTATTTCACTATGGTCAAGGGATATTGTCTATTATGATATTGAACATTTGGAATGTTTTCTAGGTTTTTAATAACCATATAAGGCCTATTTTAATGAAATGTCCCATGTTTTTCTTAAAAATAATGAATATTATCTATTTGATATGTATATATAGACATTCATATATACTTATATGTAATAACGAGACTTATTATATTTAATATCTTCATATCATGTTGATTCTTTCTTTTTAATTGTATTTTAAAGTTCTGAGGTACATGTGCAGATCTTGCAGGATTGTTGCATAGGTGCACACATGCCATGATGGTTTGCTGTCTCATTCCCCTGTCACCTACAACAGGCATTTCTCCCAAATGTTATCCCTCCTCAACCTCCCCCGCCCCCTGCTGTCCCTCCCCTAGCACCCCCAGCCCCCAACGAGCCCAGTGTGTGATGTTACTCTCCTGTGCCCATGTGTTCTCACTGTTAGCACCTGCCTATGAAGTGAACATGCAGTGTTTAGTTTTCTGTTCTTTGTTTTTGTTTGGTTTTCTCTTCTTCTTGCAGTGTTTGTTTTCTTGTGTCAGTTTGCTGAGAATGATGATTTCCACTTCATCCATGTCCCAACAAAGGACATGAACTCATCCTTTTTATGGCTGTATAGTATTCCATGGTGTATATGCGCCACATTTTCTTTGTCCAGACTACTCATTGATGGGTTTTTAGTTTAGGTTACCTCTTGCTATTGTAATAGTACCGCAGTGAACATATGTGTGCATGTGTCTTTATAATAGAATGAGTTACAATCCTTTGAGTATATGGGATTGTACTAGGTCAAATGGGATTTCTATTTTTAGATAATTCCATTTCTATTTCTATTTGAGGAATCGCCACACTGTCTTCCACAATGGTTCAACTAATCTGCACTTTCATTTGCACTTCCACCAACAGTGCAGAAAGTGTTCTTTTTTCTCCACATCCTCTCCAGCATCTGTTGTCTTCTAGATTTTTTTAATGATTGCCAGTTCTCAACTTGTGTGAGATGGTATCTTAGGATGTGGTTTCTTATTTGCATTTCTCTAATTACCAGTGATGATGAGCCTTCTCATATGTTTGTTGGCCTCGTATATGTCTTCTTTTGAAAAGTGTTTGTACGTACGTTTTGCCCACTTCAAGTTGGGTTGTTTGTTTTTTCTTGTAAATCTGTTTTAGTTCTTGGTAGATCTGGATATTAGCCCTTTGTCGAGATGGGTAGATTGTAAAAACTTTTTCCCATTCTGTTGCGTTGCTGGTTCACTCTGATAGGTATAGTTTCTTTTGCTGTGCAGAGTCTTTAAGTTTAATTAGATCCCACTTGTCTATTTTTGCTTTTGTTGCCATTGCTTTTGGTGTTCCAGTCATGAAGTCCTTGCCTATGCCTGTGTCCTCCTGAATGTTGTTGTCTAGGTTTTCTTCTAGGATTTTTATGGTATTAGTTTTATGTGTTAAATCTTTAATCCATCTGGAGTTGGATTTTAATGTGTAAAGTATCAGGAAGGGGTGCAGCTTCTGCTTTCTGCACATGGCTAGCTAGTTTTCTCAACATCACTTATTAAAAAGGGGAGATCCTTTCCCCATTGCTCTGTTTTTGTCAGGTTTGTCAAAGATCAGATGGTTGTGTCATGTGTGGGCATTATCTCCTAGGCCTATGCTCTTGTTCCATTGGTCTATATTTTCTGTTTTGGTACCAGTACCATGCTGTTTTGAATTTATCTGCAGCCTTGTAGTATAGTTTGTAAGTCAGGGTAGCATGATGCCTCCAGCTTTGTTCTTTTCTTAGTATTGTTTTGGCTATGTGGGCTCTCTTTTGGTTCCAAACGAAGTTCAAAGTGGTTTTTTCCAGCTCTGCTGAGGAGGGTCAGAGATCTTGATGGGGGATAGCATTGAACCTATAAATTACTTTGGGTGGTATGCCATTTTCCACAATATTGATTCTTCCTAACCATGAACAGAAAGAATCCCCTTCATTCACAACTGCTACAAAGAGAATAAAGTACTTGGGAATACAACTAACAAAGGATGTAAAAAGCCCTTCTTCCAGGAGAACTTACAAACCACTGCTCAAGGAAATAAGAGAGGATACAAACAGATGAGGAAAAACATTCCATGCTCAAGAAATTGCTGGGTCATATATTTAGCTTTACAAGAAGACTGTCAAACAATTTTGAAAGTGATTGGATCAATTTATACTTTAAACAGTGCCTATGCGAGGCACAATTGCTCCCACATTTTACAAATCCTTGGTGTTGTCCATCTTTTTCATTTTATCCATTCTGGTGGAGAGTGTAGTGGTTACTAGTCATAATAGTTTTATAACTTTAGTTTTTCTTGATGATTAATGAAACTGATTACCTTTTAATTTTTTTGCCACTTAGGTGTATAATCTGTTGAGAAGTAACTTGTTGGTTAATGGATCGAACACGAAGTGCCACGTCTTCGATCATATTGTCATTTTCTTATCAATTAAGTAAGGTTAAGTATCGTTTGCCAGATCAATATATTGCAATATAAGTTTGTGACTTAACTTTAGTTATCTAATGGAATCTTTTGATGACATGGTTTACTATTTTAATGAGGTCTACATCATCTTTTTATTTTTTTAGATTTAATGCTGCTTATGTTTGTTTGTTTAAGAAATCTTTGCCTATCCAAATGTTATGAAACATTTTCTTACATTTTCTTTTGAAAAAGCTTTACTGTTTTCTTTTTTCACTTTTAGGTCCGTTATACATCCAAATTGGATTTTTGTGTATGGTGTGAGGTAGAGGTCAAATTTATCTTATTTCATATATATGACACCATTGAGTGATGATGGGGGTATTGTTGTCTTTAAAAACGTCATGTCATAAAAGACAAAGTCGTGTTACCTCTAGAGGATACTAAAGAGAGCATGACAGGCTGGTGCAGTGGCTCATGCCTATAATCCTAGTACTTTGGGAGGCCAGAGGTGGGGAGATCACGAGCGTCAGGAGTTTGAGACTAGACTCACCAACATGGTGAAACCCCATCTCTACTAAAAATACAAAAATTAGCTGGACGTGCTAGTGTGTGTCTGTAATCCCAGCTACTCAGGAGGCTGAGGAAGGAGAATCACTTGAATCCGGGAGGTGGAGGTTGCGGGTGGAGCTGAGATCATGCCACTGCCCTCCAGCCTTGGGACAGAGTGAGACCCCATCCAGAGAGATAGAGAGAGAGAGAGAGAGAGAGAGAGAGAGAGAGAGAGATGACATCAGTAATGGTGTGATCTCAGAGAAAAAACACGTAGTCACTCTTGGAGAGCATCTCACAAGAAGCTCCTGCCAGAGGATATGGATGACCTTGAAAGTTCTGATGACTTACTAAAATGAGGGAGCTTGGGTCCTTAATAGGACTATGTATTAAGGACCTTATTGGAAGTAGATTGAGGCAGAAAGTTGGAATATGGATGGTGTACATTAGGATAAGAGGATCTAAGTGCTAAATTTCCTCAGATTGGTAGAGTTTACTAAAAGTAACATTTCAAAATCTTAGAAAATATACACTGAAGTATTTAGGGTTAAGAGGTACTGATGTATACAAATTATTATCAAAATATTGCTGAAAAAATTATACATGCACATGCATGCATGCATACATATGTGTGTATGTATGTCTTGAGGGAAGAGAAATTACATATGTGTGTTCTTTGTATTATTTTTACTCTCTGCAAGCTTTATCTCCAAGGTTAGGAATTACTTCCAAATACAGAGTTAAGAAAAGAGAGAAGGGTTGGGCTCTGGCTCTTGCTCTGCCACTGTCCGACAGGTGGCCTTGCAAATCTCTGCTGCTCTGGGGCAGTAACTTCACCTCTCGTGTGGAGCTGCCAATATTCCCTGCTTCATGGGTTTGCTGTGGGGATGAGGTGATGCTTAGCACCTCTAGCACAGTTGCAAGCATCATTTTAGGACATGAGAATCACTGCCAGCGTTATTTTATCTCTTCAGTGACCTGCCCGCCCAGCACTAGATCCTGCTTGGGCAGTGCCAGCCAAGACCTTACTTCATCATGAGCTAACCCTTTAATAAAGGAAGATGACTTTTTGAGAGATACAAAGGAAATTTTTATGACAACGACTTGAGCTGTCACATGTCCCTTGAACCACTGGTCTGTGCCCATCAGGCCCTGGCTATGAGGACTTCAGGTGGGTGAGACCTGCTTCCTACTGACCAGGGGGGCTGGTGGCATGCCCTCGAGGGCGAGGGCTGCACCTGCTTCGGCATCTCCTGGCCCCAGTGCAAACACTGCTAAAACACGGCACTGGCTTGAGGAGGATGACTTAGCTCTGGGGGTGATCCAGTGCTCGGAGGACATACTCCCTGAAGCCCTGCAGTGAAGAGCCATCCTCTGATGAGGCAGGTCGTGAAGCCACCACCCTGGAGTGAGGCGTAACACGACACCCTCTCCCCTCTGAATGGCGCGTATGTGGACAGGCGCCATCCCTCGGAAATGGCGCCACCAGTCTGAATGGCCACCCCTCTGAAATCAGACCATCCAGGTATAGCAGTGCTGCTGAAATGACCGGTCTTCGGCACACAGCTTTGAAATAACCACAGTCCATGAATAGCCACCCCTGAAATAACACCATCTGCAAATGGCTACCTCTGAATGACCCAAGTCCGGTAAAGGCTATCTTAAAATTCCAAGCTATGTATACTATGGGCTACCACTTCCCAAGTATCCTAAGCACCCGGTGAGGCGCGGGGTTCTCAGGGCATATCGTTCCGTCCTCTCTAGGATCCTATACTAGGAGTTGGGGCCAGGGCTTTGCCTGGCAAGGCACAGGCCATGTGAAGCAAGACTACCAGGTGAGCCAAGTGTCAAGTGAGTGGCTGGACTTCCAAATGCCATCTGGATGTCCTAACAATCATCCTATATGTGACAAGGAGGACCCACCCAGTACTAGTGGCCAATGTGGGGCACAGCGGGTAGGTGGAGTCCTTCTCCCAAATCATGGACTTTGAGCTTGACCTGGCTGTTGCTGCATTGTCGCTGTTGCTGGACCTGGGGCCTGGCTTTTGGTTGTGGTGGCCCAAGGGAAGTGCCTTGGATCCCTTTCCTGCCAATCTGCACTTTGGGGGTCATCCTGCTCCTACCCAGAGCTGGTGCAGTGATTGCCTTGGACCAGGCAGGACACCAAACCCCTCTTGGCCCTCATCCTCAGACAGACAGGCAACATAGTCTAGCGGTGCCATCAATTTGGCCTTAGTTCCTTTGGGCTGCATCTTCACCGATGAGTTTCTTACAATGGCTGGATCTCCCTTCTGTTCCTCTCTCCCACCTGCCAGCCTCTGCTCTACTCTAGTCTCCCCACAGCGTGTAAGAAGAACGGAACCAGCAGTGCCAAGAGCCTGGTGTGGGGGGTAGCTGGTATTTATTGAATCCTCACTGGGTGCCAGTCTTGGAGTCCGTTGTAGACTGATCTAGTCAATCCTCAAAGAACCCTGTGGGGTAGAATTGGAGATCACCCGGGGTAAGTTTAGCCAACAAGAGCATGGGCTCTGGGTTAAATCCTAGCATATCTTGAGCTTGGGCTCTGGGCTCAAATTCAGGCATATCTCAGTTAACTGTGACCGAGGGGCACATAGCGTGAGCTCCCTGTGGCTTAGCTGTATCATCTGAGGAGATGAAGATCCTGAGCTGCCCAGGTCTCTTCAGATTATTGTGCAGATTAGGTGAGGTCATATATGGCAAGAGCTTAGAACAGCGTCTGCCATACGAGTTGGTGATATATGCATGCGAGAGATTATTGCTGTTCTCACGTGACAGATGGGGGAAACTGTGGCACAGAGGGGTAGAAGACTGACCTAAGTCACACTGCCAAGTACAGCGTTGAGAATCTGAACCCAGGCGTCCTAGCTAAGAGTCTGTGCTTCTACCATGGGGCTTCTTGTGCCTCTGTCTTAACTCGTCCTCCCTGCATAGTTCCACACTGGGCCAGTGGTGAGGCCATTCCAGGCTTGGTCCTGAGGAATTCTTCAGGGCAGACACTGGGGCCCAGGAGCTAGACTGGTGTGTTGAGTTGGGGTGTGGAGTGGTGATGTGGGTGCCCCTCATTGGTCCAGGTGTGGTCCACGAGTTTAGTAGCCTTAAAAAAGACCCGGAGAAAACTTGGGATAGGCAAGCTCTGCAGGCACCATCTTCCTTAGGGAGAAGCTGGGCCAAGTCACTACTCTGCCTACCTGCTGCTCTCTCACCAGCTTGCTCTGTGACCTTGGACAAGTTGCTTGACTCTCTAAGGCTCAGTTTCTTTTTTAAAAAAATTATTTTTGACAAATTACAATTGTGTATATTGGTGGGTGTACAATGTGATGTTATGGTGCGTGTAGACGGTGATTTATATAAATCAAGTAAATTAACACGTCTTTCACCTCACATGCTTATTTTTTGTGGTGAGAACATTTGAAATTTGCTCCTTTAGCAATTTTGAAATATACATTACATTATTAACTGTACTCACCTTATTGTGCAATGGATCTGAAAACGTAATACCTCCCATCTAACTGAATAATTTGTATCCTTTGACAAACACCTCTCCATCTCCCCACCCACCTGCTTCTTGTAACTATAATTCTACTCTTCTTCTTCCATGAGTTCAACTTGTTTTAGAGTCCACATGTAAGTGAGATGCTGAGGTACCTTGTCTTTCTGAGTCTGGCTACTTGTTTCACTTAGCATAATGTTTATCCATGTTGTCGCCAAATAATAGAATTTCTTTTCTTTTAAAAGGCTGAATATTATTCCACCAGTATCCGATTATGTGTGTATGTGCAGTAGAAATGCTACTGATTCTTGTATAGTGATTTTATACTCTGCAATTTTACCAAATTCGTTTATTAAGTTCTAATAGTTTTCTGGTAGAGTCTAGGCTCTTCTATACATAAGATCATGACACCAGCAAACAGAGACAACACACACACACCAGACTTTATTCATTTGTTGACGGATGCTTTGGCTGATTCTGTATCTTGACTATTGTGGACGAGTGCTGCAATGAACATGAAAGGGTAGGTATGACTTTGAACATATCGGTTTCACTTCCTTTGGATGAGATACCCAAAAGTGGGATCGTTGGATCATATGGTTGTTCTGTTTTTATTTTTCTGAAGAGAAACTCCACATGGTTTTCTGTAGTGGCTGTACTTTACAATCCTACCAACAGTGTACAAAGATTTTCTTTTCCCACATCCTCACCAATGCTTATCTTTTGGCTTTTCGATGATAGCCATTTTGACAGCTGGGAGGTGATATCTTCTTGTGGATTTAATTAGCATTTCACTAATGATTAATAATGTTGAATATTTAGTCATCTATCTGTTGGCCATTTTTATGTCTTGTAAGAAATGCCTATTCTGGTCCTGTGTCTATTTTTTAAAAATGCAAAGTGTTTGTTTTTCTTTGCTATTAAGTTATTTATATATTGTGGATATATAACCCCTTATCAGATGCTATAGGCTTCTAAATATTTTTTCTTCCAGTCTTTAGTCTGTCTCTTTGCTCTGTTATCTTGTTTCCTTTGCTGTACAGAAACTTTTTAATTTGATGCAACTTATAATCATGTTTTTGCTTTTGCAGGCCTGTGCTTTCAGGGTCAAATCCAAAAATTCACCGCCCAGACCAACAGGTCATGTAGTTTTCCCTTTATGTTTTTTTAATAGTGAGTTTTATAGTTTCAGGTCTTAAGGATTAAGTCTGGAATCTAATTGGAATTCATTTTTTTTGTATGATGTGAAATAAAGTTCCAATTTCATTCTTTTGCATGTCGATATTGAGTCTCCCCGACACTGTTTGTTGAAGAGACTTTCTTTTCTGGTGTGTGCTCTGAATACCTTTGTTGAAAATCAACTTGATCATAAGCACATGGGTTAGTTTCTGGCCTCATTATTCTTTCTATTGGTTTATGAGTCTGTCTTTATTAGCCATATACTGTTGTTTTGAGAGCTATAGCTTTGTAATATATTTTAACTCAAGAGGATGATCACCTTTAGTCTTTGTTCTTTTTGCTCAATTGTCTTGGTTATATTGAGATCTTTTGTGGTTCTATAGTGAATTGTAGGATTTTTTTTTTTTTTTATTTCTGTGAAAAAGTGCTGAGAATTTTCATATAGGCAGTTGCTTTGGATCTGTAGATTGCTTTGAGTAGTGTGGTCATTTTAACAATATATTATTTCTTCCAATCCATGAACAACAGGTTATCTTTCTATTTATTTGTGTTTCTTCAAGTTCTTTCATTTAATGTTGTGTAATTTTTAATGTACAGGTCTTTCATCTCCTTGGTTAAATGTATTCCTGAGTATTTTATTTTTATTTTTGTACTATTGGTCAATGTCATTGTTTTCTTGATTTCTTTTTTTGATAATTTGTTGTTAGTGTATAAAAATGCTACTGATTTTTGTAGATTTATTTTATATCTACAATACTACCAAATTTAGTTCACTAGTTCTAATGGCTTTTTGGTGGAGTCCAGGCTTTCTATATGTAAGAGCATGCCATTAGCAAGACAAAAAATTGATAGTTTCTTCACTTTTCTTATATGGAGACTGAGCTTCTTGTCTTCCTAGGCTTCCCTGAGGTGGAAGGTTAGATTGAAAAACTAAAGAGAAAACCTATGAAGGTTCTTATAGTCGGTCACATCTGTTTTTTATATGCTACTATAATGAATGATCAATTATGTGATTTTGTTAAATTTACTTGTTCTGCACAGAACCTACTTTTTGTTACATTAAATGAAGCAAAGAGATATTACCCGTCTAAAAGTGTTGTGGTGATGAGTCAATAACTTTAATTGAGCAACGTGTTTGGTACACACAGTGGTCAGTAATTTTCCTTTGCCTTTGTGTTCTTGCCAGCTCTGACTGTCACTTGTCATGCTGACCTCATTAAACAAGTTGAGGAGTGTTATTTGTAAGGCCTGGAAAACTGTGTAAGCTGTGACGCTAGTCTTTCCTTAGATGTTTGGTAGAATTTGGCAGAGAAACTATCTTGGGGTTAGAATTTCTGTGGGAGATATTTTTTATTTATGGATTTAATTTGTTTCATAGTTAGAGAACTATTCAAATTTTCTCATTCTTTGATTTTTTTTTTTTTTTAGAAATTTGCTCATTTAGTCTGAACTTCTAAAGCTTATTATACAAAGTGTTCCATACTATACTCCCAATTACTTCTTTGGCATGCTTCAAGATCTACAGTAAATGGCCCATTTTTCATTCCTGGCCTAGCTTACTTGTGCTTCATTTCGGTTTTTTTTTTTTTTTCAATCAGTTAAAGTTATGGCATACTCAAAGAACCCACTTTTGGAAGTTCTCGTATTATCTAATTTTATGTTTCCTTTCTATATCATTAATTTTTGTTTATGCTTATTTCCTTTATTTCTACATTGTTTTGTTTCTTTTGTGTCTTCTTTTTTCTAATTTCTTGAGATGATTACCTTGTAGATATTTTTTACTTTATGGGAGAAATATATGTTCGTGAGAAGCAGGTAAAATTTCCTCCTAAATATAGTGCTAGATATGTCTCCAAATATTTTTAACAGCTTTTATTGCAATATAATTCATATGCCATTTACGGTTTTAACTCACCCATTGTAAATGTCTGATCCATGTGATTTTTACTTAACTTAGTAGAGTGCTGTCAACTTCACCAGAACCCAGGGTTAGAACCTGTCTGTCACCACAAAGATCCCCAGGAACCTTTTACTATCAATTGACCCTCCCAATGTGTACAGCCAGGAGAGTGGACCAGCTATAACCCTAGGCTACCACTGATCCCACTTTCTGGCTCTACACATTTGCCTTTATCTGGAACAGTGTCTATCTAAGTGTGTGACTCATAGGTAGTATTTTGGATCTAGCTTTTTTCACTTAGCACTATTTTCAAGATGAATCCACATTCTACACTTGGCCCTTGAACAACAGGAGTAAAGGGAACCAATCTTCTATGCAGTCTGAAGATTCACAAGTAACTTTTGATTCCCCAGAACTTGACTACTAATAACCTATCTGTCCATCAGAAGTTGTTACTCATAATCATCTCAATTAATATGTCATTTTGTCTTTATAGCATTATATAGGCATATGCTTACAATAAGGTAAGCTAGAGAAAGAAACGTTATTTAAAAAATCATAAGGAAGAAAAAATATATTTTTTATTTTTTAAGTGGAAATAGATAATCAAAAATATTTTCACCCTCTTGTGTGTTCATGTTGAGCAGGCTGAGGAGGAGGAGGAAGAGGAGAGGTTGATCATGCATCTAGGGATGCTGGGAGAGGAGGGAGAAGAGTAAACCTGTTTTATTGGAAGGGTTAACTTATAGTAGAGATCGATAGCTTATTTCTTTTATTGCTTGAATAGTATTCCATTATATAGACATTGTATTAATCAATTCCCCAGTTGATGAATATTTAGATTGTTTCTAAGTTTGAGGCTATTATTCATACATGAATTGATATTATGCATATAATATTATATTCATATATTTATACCATTTATGAATTCATTTTATTTCATATAGACTTGTGTGCATGTACAAGTCTCTTTTTGTATACACTTATGTTTTCATTTCTTATTTTTGAGAATTGTTGTGTGATATGTTCATGTCTGACATTTTATATGAAAGTGCCAAATCGTTTTACGAAGGTGGCAGCACAATTTTATAATCTCACGAAACAATCTGTGAGAGTCCTGAGTTCTTCATCCTAATAAACACTTGGTATTGTCTATTTTTTTAGTTTAGAAAAAGTAGTGTTGTGTGGTGTAGCTCACTTATAGTTTTAATTTGCATTTTCCTACTGACAAAATAGAAAACCTTTTCATGTGCTTATTAGCCATCCATATGTCCTCTTTGGTGAATGCCTATTCAAGTCACTTGTTATTTTTAATTGGGTTAACTATATTTGTTTTATTATTGAGTTATAGGAGTTCTTCTATATATTTTGGATACAAGTACTTTATCAGAGATATGATTTGCTCAACATTTTTTTCCTGTATGTAGCTTGCCTTAAAGTTTTTTTTAATTTTAAAGTTTTAATCTAGACAAAAATTGCAAAGATATTATAGAGAGGTCCTATAACTCCACACCCAGTTTTCCAGTATTACTGACAAGCTTATATTTATATGATACATTCATTTCAATCAATAAACCAATATTGATACATTATCATTACCTAAAGTTACACTATAGTCGACGTGAGTCTATTTGTTATCAAATGTCCTTTTCTGTTCTGGGATCCCATCCAGGTTAACACGGAACACTGAGTGATCAAGTCTATTCCTTAGGCTCCTCTTGGCTGTGACAGTTTCTCAGACTTCCCTTGGTTTTGATGACCTAGCATCAGTTTTGAGGCATACTGGTCAAATGTTTTGTAGGATACCCCTCTAGTGGAATTCGTCCGATGTTTTTCATGATTATATTGGGGTTGTGGGTTTTAAAGAGGAAGACCACAGAGGTAAAGTGTATTTTCATAACATCATATCCAAGAGTACATGCTATCAACATGACTTATTACTGTCAATATTGACCCTGGATCATCCGGCTGAGGTTCGGTGTTTATCCAGTTTCTTCACCATAAAGCTACTCTTCTTTACACTGTCCTTCTTGGAAGGAGTCACTATGTGTAGCCCACATTTAAAGGTGTGAGGAATTGACTCACCTTCTTTATGGCTATATCTACATAGTATATTTGAAATTCTTCTGCATGGCAAGATTTATCTCTTCTTTCAAATTTATTTATTTATTCAATAATTATATCAGTATGGACTCATATTTATTTTATGCTCTGAGTTATAACCTATTATATATACACATTATTATAATCTATAATACTACTTATTTTTTGTTCAAATTGATCCAATTTGGGTCATTGGGAGCTTTTCTGTTGAGTCCTGTGTTCCACTGACATACTGCCAGCACTGATGATAGTTTTCAAAACACCTTATTTCCTGGCAATGACAAGATGCTCCAGTATCATCTTGTATATTTCTCTACCCCATCCTAGATTCAGTAATTTCTCAAGGAGACCTGGTTACTTCTATTGAGGAATGGTGTCTAAACCAAGATCCTGTTGCTCTGTGTGCTCATTGCTGCTAAAGTATCATTACTTCTAGACCTGCTCAGCTCGACAGAGTGTATTATTCCATCTCACAGTGCTATGAATAAAATAGCTGAGTCTGGTAATTTACAAAGAAAAAGAGAATTAAGATAAATCCCAGTTCCTCATGGCTGGGGAGGCCTCAAGAAGCTTACAATCATGTTGGCAAGTACCTCTCACAGGGCAACAGGAGAGAGAATGAGTGTGAGCCAGGGGAAATGCCAGACACTAATAAAACCATCAGATCTCGTAGAGTCACTGTCATGAGACACAGCATGGGAAACTGCCCAGTGCGATCTACTTCCACCTTGACATGTGGGGATTACAAATTTAAGAGTGAGACTTTAGGTGCAAGCACAGCCAAACCATATCCACAGAGCAAGGGGGAATATGTGTATACACAGAACCAGTGCCTATACACATATGTTTTAGGGTTTATACATGTAATCATCTATCTCTATATCAAACAGCAAATCACTAGCTCATACTAATATCTCTAACTCTAAACCATAGACCATCTCAGTGTCCTCTACTTATATGCCACCTCACCTCTCCCAACCTGGCTTCAACCACCCCACCTTCCATTTACTTCATTGGCAAATTGTTTAATTCCTGTATACATGGATATTGGTTTCATGAATTGTTAACTTGTACCTTGTGGGAAACAACTTTTCTAACTAGAGCACAGTGCTTACACACAATTTCTTTTGCCTTTACTCTTTCTCCAGTCACTTCTAAAGTTACTTAAATAAGCAACCCCCATCCTGTCAGTGAAGTTGTTTTGCATATTTCTAATAGAATTAGATTGTTTGGTCACATTTTACTTTTTATCCTGAGATCTTCCAACTCCTAATGAATATTCTTTAATTTGTAGGTTTATATTTTGTGTGGCAAAGTTCTATGGGCTTTGACAAACGTGTAGTGTCATGTGTCTACCATTATAGCATTGTACAAAGTAGTTTCAACACCCTAAAAAATAGCCTGTGTCTTACCTACTTTGCCCTCCCTCCTTCCCCTGAACCCCAGAGAACCTTTTTACTGTTGCTATAGAATATCATGTAACTGAAGTCATGTAGTACGTGGCCTGACTTCTTTCAGTATACAGACTGACTTCTTTCACTCAGGAATATGCATTTAAGGTCTCTCCATGTCTCTTTAAGATTTGACAGTTCATTTATTTTTATTACTTTATCTTTTTATCATATAATCATATTTTATTGTTTGCATAGACCAAACTTTGTTTATCTATTAACCTACTGAAGGACATCTTGGTTGCTCTACAGTTTTTTGTTTTTGTTTTTGTTTTGTTTTTTTGAGATAGACTCTCACTCTGTCCCAGGCTGGAGTACAGTGGTGCAATCTCGGCTCACTCAACCCCCAACCTCCACCTCTCATGCGCAATCAATCTTGGCTACATTCAACCTCCACCACCTGGGTTCTAGCAATTCTCCTTCCTCAGCTTCCCTAGTAGCTGAGATTATAGTAATGCACCATCACACCTAGCTAATCTTTTTTTTTTTTTTTTTTTTGTATTTTTTGTAGGGGTTTCACCATGTTGGCCAGGTTGGTCTCAAACTCCTGACTTTGAGTCATCTGCCTGCCTCGGTCTCCCAGTGCTGGGATTACAGGTGTGAGCCAACTGTTCCTGGCTTGCTCACAGTTTTAGTGATTATGAATAAAATCTGCTATAAACACTTGGGGTACAGGTTCTTGTGTGGAGAAAGCTTTCTAATTGGTTGGGTAAATATCTGAGATAATGATTGCTGCGTCTTGTGATAAGACTGTGTTTCAGTTTGTAAGAAACTCGTGGCTGGTCTTTTAATTTTCTTAGTAGCATCTTTTGAAGTTTAACATTTATTTTAGTAAGATCCAATTTACCATTTTTTTCTTTCTTTTATTGCTAATACTTTTGGTGTCAGATGTAGGAATGCCTTATCTAACCTGAGGTAAGATAAAATGTTTCTCCTGTGGCTTATTGTAGAAGTATTATTGTTTTAGCATTTACATCTAAGTCTGGTTCATTTTAATTTTTGTGTACAGTATGAGAAAGTGGGGGCTTAGGTTCTTTTTCTTTCTTTTTTATTTTTGCATATAGATATCCAATTGTCCTAGGCCAATGTGTTGAAAGACCATCCTAGTGAATTTTCGTGGGGCCTTTTTGAAAAATTATTGAGCATTATTAATATGTGAGTTTCTTCTTATAATTGCATATGCTACACTTTAATCATCCTCTAGTTCTTTAGATGGCATTATTAGGTCAGTATATTTTCCATATTTTCTATCTCTCCTTCTTTGACCTCTACATTTAGGAAGTTACGTTTATGCAACTGCTGCAATAGTTGAGGACAAACATGATGGCAGCTTGGACAAGAAGGTAGCAGTGGAGGTGGTGAGAGTTGATTTTAGGTATATTTTAGAGGTAGGGCTGATCGTATTTACTCGACAGTATTTGCTGACAGATGCAGTGTGTGGTGTAAGAAGAACTGACAGGATCAAGGAGGACTCCAAGGTATGAAGCCAAGCAACTGGAAAGATGACATTACTGTTCAACCATTAACTAAAATGAGAAGACTGTAGGTGGAGCCAGCTTGGCTGTAGGGTATCTGGAGCTCAGTCTGGAAGATATACTCATGTCGGGATGATGGCTATCAGATGGCCAGAATGTAAGCTGGATGTATGAGCTTGCAGTTCACAGGTGACATTCGTGCTAGCTATACAAATTTAGGAGCATCAGCTTTTAGATGGTTTTAAAGTATCCACGAGACCAGATGAGATGACCTAGGGAGTGAGTGAGAATATAGATGGAAGAAAAAAGGCTCACGAACTGAGTCCTGGGACACTCAAAAGTTGAAGAGTTTGGGAGGTGAGGCAGAGCCAGGAGAGGAGGCTGAGAAGCAGCAGCCAGCTGAACGCAGGAGAGCACAAGCTGACCAGGAGAGTGTGTGTCCTGGAAGCTAAGCGATGAGAAAATTTCTAGAGCCAAAAGTGATACATTCTGTCCATCGATCCTATAGCAATCAGGAAAAATGGAGACTAACAACTGTTGGAGGAATTAGCAACTTGATCATGGGTGACTAGCCAAGAGTAGGTAGGTGCAGTGGTGGGATTGGTGGGAATGGGGAGGGGAGCCTGAGTGGAGCACGCTAAGAGAAGGAAAAGGATGATTTTGTGGAGGACCAGCTTGTCCTGGTTTGTCTGGGAATGTTCCTGGTTTTAGCACGAAAGTTTGTATCCTGTGACTTCTGGTTTGAAAACGGAAAGATTCCATGTCCCTGGAACCCTTTCATTTCCAGGCAAACTGGGGTGGCTAGTCACCCCAATTTGAAGACAGGGGAATAAATAAGGTTTTCAAGCAATGGTGTGTTAACTAGAGGGAGGAAAATGTTATTATCGTCTATCTGCCTAACTACCATCTATCTATCTTTTTGAATGTGGAGGAAAAAGCGTGTTTTGCATCCTGATAGAAAAAGCCCAGTAGATAGGGAAGATTTGCGAGTCAGGGTAAGAGGGAAGGGTAGCTGGTGCAATGTCTTCATTATGATATTTTACTGGAGTGAGATGAAATACAATGACAGCATCAGCAGATGGGTGGCCCTAGCTAGGCACATGACCAGGCATCCATTGTGGCAGGAGGGATGGCAGAGGCATGGTCAGAGTGGCAAGTGAGTGGGCAGTAAGATTGCCTACATTTTGCCAGGCGAAAAAGGAAGTGAGGTCATTAGCTCAGAGTGATTTGGGGCTGAGGGTGTAGGAGGTGAAGGTATGAAGATGAAGTCATAAAGTATTTATTTAGGACAGTGGGAATATGGAGGGTTCGAGGAGTAGAGACTGCTTGCTCACCAGGATCCAAGCTCTCTTGAGGTTAATGATCATGAATGATTAAAACGGGGCCAGCCTGTGCAGTGTGGTTTTCTCTGGCTACATTCAGCAGCTTGAGTTTGGCACAGAACAGGAAGAGAGTCTGGAGGGCTTGTCAAGAAGCTCTGATAAAGCAAAAGGGGGGGACAAGGAGCAGGGGCTGTGACTGATTATGACATTGAAGTTGGGCAAGAAGGCAGTGAGGACCCTAGAGAAGGGAGAGAAATGAAAACCAGTAGAATCAATGGATGTGCATCCCAGTGGGACTAGAGGATTGCTGGAGTTGGGTACCAAAAGGAATGAGCTGGAAAGAAAGGAGGCGGTAGTTGATCTGAGAGTAGATACTTGAGATGGTGTGGGCGCTGTTGTAACAACCAGTGTCTATGGAATGACTGTAAGAGCAGTCACAGTTCCCGTGGGTTCCTGTCAATGTGCAGCTGTTTTTGGCACCAACTCGAAGTGAGGCTACACCCTTCTCCTTTTCCCACATGAGTCAGACTCTGTCACTACTGGGCTGCCTGCCCTCTTAGCTTAAAACCATCTGGCACACTTCCCAGCAAGAACATGGATTCTATTTAAAGAACAAGAAAAACGTCACACTGATGAGCATTTGCCCACTGGTTACATGATGGTAGCATGTTGTATACACCCGCCGTGATGAGTTCTTGTAGGGATGGGTCCATCACCTCCATCTCTATGTCCTTTCAGCCCTAGAGCTGTGCCTGGCACACAGTTGGTACTCAATGGATGCTTACTCAAGTGACTTATATGGGACTGGATGTTAAATGGAGACTCTTATGAAGATCGTTAGTCTCTGCTCTGCAGTCTCCTCTCATAGAGGGCGATTCCCTCATGGAGAGAATTTTACAGGCGGAGTTTAGGGAGCCTTTGTTCTTGCTTCCCTGAATCCTTTGCAGGAACACAGCTGCAGGTCGTAAATGACCTTCAAATGTAACGTAATACTCAGTAGCTCTCTTTTCAAAGAGACTCAGAGACAGTCCCCTGTATGCTTTCCTTCTAAGACGCTTGTGCAGGAGACCTGAAACCCCACTTAACCCATCGGATACCAGCGAGCAGCAATGACAGGATGGCTCCTTCCCCTCCATGTCACAAACCTGTTCCCAGGACACTCTCCACAGGGTCCCCAAGTCCTGCCAGGAGGACAACGCGTCCGAGCAGCACCAGAACACCCACCCTCCCACACACCCACACACACCCACACCACACACACCCACACACACCCCACACACACAGAGACCCCCCCACACACCCACACACACCCTCACACACACAGACACACCCACACACCCCACACCCCCACACACCCCACACACACACACACAACACACCCCACACACCCCACACACACACACACACACACACACACACACACACACCCACACACACACACCCACACACACACACACACACCACACACACACACCCTGACACACACCCTCAACACACACCCCACACACCACCCACACACACACCCACACACACCCACACACACACCCACACACACCCACACACACACACACACACACACACACACACACACACACACACACACAGTTGTCATTTCGCTGCTTTATGAGGCAGATCTTTCGAAAGGAGAACAGCAGTTCTGCTACAATCCAGGTGGCGAGGGTCTGAGAAAACTTGAAGCCAGGGAAAAGCCCAGAAGCCAGCAGTGGATAGGAAGCTGGTGAAATCCATGAGAGTGAAGTAGGTCTGAGTCTCTCATGGGAAAAGTTGGCATTAAGGCAATGAATGAGATTGGCTGGCGATCTGTGTAACCATGGACCTCGGTTTGTTGATCTGTGAAATGGGAGAATCACTCACAGGTGCTCTTGTGCAAGGACCAGAGGATGGAGCCATAGGTCGTGTGCTGTGCCAATGAGCTCCAGCCACGGTTTTCCTTCTTCTTCAGGAGCCCCAAGCATTGCACAGCACTGCAGAGGGTTGGGGGTGGGGCGAGGAGGCACGAACTCTTGTCACCTGATGGTGACTTTGCTTTGGGATTCATCACTTTCCCCATGAAGAGGAGGTTGCAGCTGCCTTCCTCAAAAATTAATAGTTGGAAGGGCCTGTTGAAACAGAGGGTGGGGGAGGAGAGTGCCCAGGGGAGGGACTGGAGGTTGGTGACATCTTCCTGTTCTGCTCCTTCCTCTTCCTCGGTCAGTTCCACCCTGTGCTCTGCCTTGGAGGGACCATGGTTCCCAGTGTTGATCCAGCAGAAATTGTCCCTTCCTCCAGCAGGTGCCACACTGAACCTCAGTCTGAGCTTGGCCCAGGAGGCCCAGGTTCGGGTCCTGGTTGTGTCCTCACTAGAGGCATGACCCGGTGCACCTGCTGTCCCCTGGTGGAGTCTCAGTTTCTTTGTCTGCTCCTTCCCTCCAAACTAGGAGTGGGAGTGCTTGCCTTAGCAGCAAGCTTGGGAAACCCTTCCTCTGAGTCCCAGACCCAGTCGTCTCCCTCAGATCAGCTGTCCTCAGGACACCAGTGGGTGCTGTAATTTGACATTTCCACCTTTGACTTCCCCCAGGCAGTGGAGCAGCGTCACGGTGGCTCCACTGGGTGTGGTGAATGTGTTAGAAAATGTACTGCACTTTTAGAAATGACTGGACACCAGTGGATTTAACTTACCTTGAAGGCCTTCATGGTTGTGGTTTGCGGAGAAATTGTCAAGGTCTGCATGGTAACTGAATATATCTGAGATGTCCGTTTTGGGCAAGAGTCGGTCCAATTCAATATGCCCGGGTAGAGAGAATTTTGGAAAATACTGCCTCCTCCTTCCATTCAGGGGAGTGAGAGAAAACAGAGCTGACATAATGTCATCTAATAAACTGCCCTGACCAGCAATCTCACTGCAGAATAAACAGAATAAAGTTGCTGTCAGCTATGTTTCCTGAGTGCCTGCAATATGCAGGTCTGTGCCAAGGTCTTTACAAGGAAATTTTGATTCATCCTCACTGTAAATACAGGGGACTGGGTGCCCCAAATACCCACTTTACAAATGAGAAAATGGAGGGTCGAAGAGGTCAAGAGGCTTGTCCCAGTGGCTTGGGAACGTGCTTTATAAAAAGCTAGGAGTGGACTCAGACCCCGAAGCCCCTTCTCTTAGCTGTGATGCTGCTTCTCAGACTGGACGTGGCCAGCTCCTGAGCACAGTGGAATAGAAGCATCTCTGTCCGTCTGCTTATCTTCTGTTCCAACACAAAGCCTTCCCCTGTTTTCTTCCCTCTCTAACGTCAGCCTTGAGGGCCTCGAAGGTCCCAGGGGAGGATTGAGAGCCACCTTTTCTTGTGTTTACCTTTCCGTGTCTCTACATCAATGGCACATGATAGGGACATGTTCTCACTTTAGAAGTGGAATCTAGAAAGTCAAACTCTTAGAAGCAAGAGCAGAAAGTGGGTGGCCAGGAGCTGGGGAGAGGGGAATGGGGAGAGGTCGATCAAGGGGTAAAAGTTCAGATGAACACATTCCGGATTCCTATTGTGCACTGGTATGTATACAGCACTGTGTGCTTGAAATGTGCTAAGAGATTAGATCTTAAGTGTTCTTACCATACACACAGAAAATGGTACCATGTGAGGTGATGCATCCGTGAATTGGTTTGACTGTGGGAATCATGTTCAATGTATGTGTACATTGAAACAGCACATTGCATACCTTAAACATACACAACTTTTATTCTGTCGATCTTACCTCAAGAAAGCGGGAAACAGATTAAAATGTAAAGCAAAAATTAGGAAACAAAGACAAACCATCTGTGGGGCACAGTTTCTGCATGGCAACCTGATGGTGACTTGTGTACACAGCCTGGGGGCGGCTGAGCATTGAGAATTTATCTTCCCAGCTTTAGTTTCCCAACTGCCTGGACCACAAGAAAGCATGCCTTCTTCCCTCTTCCCACCATGACTCACCTAGCAACTTCCTGGTGGCCAGAGGGCTGGAGCCTCCTAACAGCTCCAGCATGGGTAAACCAAGCAAAGTGGGATGTGGCGGGGAAAGCTGGAGGCTGTCAGCCTCTCCAGGAGAAGGGTGCTTGAGGAGCATGAGAAAGTCCCATCAGGACGAGCTCAACCCTCAGCTCCATGCAGCCCATGGCATGTCCATCAGACAGGTCTTTGGCGGGGAATGAAAACTCAGGGCTAAGCAAAGAACACAGTCCCCACCTTCTAGGATCCCATGGTCCACACACATAGTCTGAAATACGAGTGACTCTGTGCCCCAGAAAACATCTGGCAATGACTGGGGACATTTTTTGGTCATCACTACTGTGTGGGTGTGTGTGTGCTGCTGGCATCCAGTAGGTAGAACATCCAGGGGTGCCACTAAGCATCCTACAATGCACAGAAAAGCCCCTGAACAGCACAGGGCTTTCCAGCCCATGATGTGAGGAGGCTGAGAAACCCTGATTTGGAAGACAAGGCTGGGTCTGACGACAGAATGATGGGTGTAGAGAAAGCACTTAGGGCACAACACATGGGTCACCACTTGGTGATTTGTACCGACAGGGGGATCTGGAAGATCTATCAAGAAGCAATGAGATTTAGGTCAGAGCTTCCCAGTCCTTCATGTACACATGAATCTCCTGGGATCTTGTGAAAATGAAGATACTTGTTCAGTAGGTGTGTGTGTGGTGGGCTGGCGGGGAGTCTGAGATCCTCTAATTCTCACAACTCCCGATGAAGCCAGTGATGTTGGTCATAGACTACTATTGAGTATCAAAGACCTCAAATACTTGAGAAAGCAAGGAATTTGATCACAGAGTGTGGCCAAAGGAGAGACATGCAGGTGGCTGGAAAAACGGCTTTGTGTAAAGCCTCCCTGAGAGGTGATCAGTAAAGCAGCCTGGTCCCAGCTCCCTCTGAGTTAATTACCAGTCATGTTGACTGCATCAGTATATGAGCTGGAATGACAGCTCCTTGGACACTTTCCAACTACAGTCCATGGAACTGTAGCTTGTTTAAAGGTCTTATGTTAAAATGCCTGCCATGTTCATGTGCTGTTTGGGAAATACTGAGTAAAGCTAAGTTAAACATTGTTCCATTCTGCACAACTTCTCAGCGCCTTGAAGTGCTAAGGTGAATTGCAAATCTCTCAGAGGAAGATGTAATGTGACAACATGGTGGTGGTGGTGATGATGAGAATGATTTTATTGTGCCGGCACATTTGTTTCCATCTCTTGGAGGAGTGGATGACTGAATCCTGTTTGATGATTAGTGCATGACCTAGTTCCACTCCCTCATGTCATGGTCCAGAAGACCAGAGGGATTTCAGCCTCCAGCTGCAGAGACTGCAGAGGTGGATGTCGAAAGGATCCCATTGCGTTCAGGGGCGGGGATAGCTGTTTTACCTTATTGGGAAGGGCTGAGTCCATGTGTCAAAATTCTTCTTCATCAGTGCCCCTCTGTCTCTCTGACTTTCCCCATGTCAGAAAGAATGAAGACTGCAGTGCCATTGCAGCTGGAGGGCAGCTGGAGGGCATAACTGCACAGGTGGTAGAAACACAGGAGCAGGAACCTGGCCATATTCTGCATTGTGGGCACCAGGATTATGGGCCTCTTGCTCATCAAGAAGGGCCTGGTCACAGTGAGCTTTGGGTCAAGCAAAGGAGCAGTGGTATTTGCCATTATTTAGGTGGGAGAAACTTATCTAGAGAGAAGAGTCTGGAGAAGGGTTAGGTAGATGCTCTGTGAGAGATGGAGAGAGAGAACCCCTGGGTTCCCCATGGTATTCTTGGTCTAAACCTGAGACTTAAAGCTCCCTGCTATCTGTCAGGTCTGGCAGGTCACCCTTCCACTGTCCTCTGCTGTGGTCATCATTCTACCCATTCTCGGAAACCCCTGTGCACAGTGCATCAGGGTTTGGCAAAAACCTTCATTCAAAGCAAGTCATCAAGGAAAACCTGGAGGTGGGAGTGGGGGTGGGGTGTCATGAATAGGCGTCACAAATCCCCGATTTCTTTTCTTTCTTTTTCTTTTCTTTCTTTTTTTTTTTTTTTTTTTTTTTTTGAGACAGAGTTTCGCTCTGTCATTCAGGCTGGAGTGCAGAGGTGTGATCTTGGCTCACTGCAACATCTGCCTCCCAGGTTCAAGCGGTTCTCCTACTTCAGCCTCCCAAGTAGCTGGGATTACAGGCATGTGACACCATGCGTGGTTAATTTTTGTATTTTTAGTAGAGACTAAAAATACAAAAATACGTTCTCACCATGTTAGCCAAGCTAGTCTGAAACTGCTGACCTCAGGTGATCCGCCTGCCTCAGCCTCCCAAAGTGCTGGGATTACAGGCGTGAGCCACTGCGCCTGGCTCCCCTATTTCTTAAAAATGTCCAAAATCTGAATTCATCTTCTGGCTCAGTGGGAAATTTCATTCAGCCAATAATACAAGTTATAGTGTAATGAGTGCCTCTGTGCTCAGGGCTCAGCTCTTAATGAGTCAAGATTAAGAGAAATATTGTGTGTGCTCATGGCACACAGTAAGTGTTCAGCAAAAGCTGGCTATTACTATTACTAGTGGCAATACCTTTACTGCAGGCTGTTCTCTTGCTTGCCAGCTCCTGCCCAACCCCCCCCAGATCCTTTCTCTCCCCTGTTTTCTGCCCTGAGAGGCTGACCCCTTTGGACTGAGCTATTGGGCTCTCCTGCCAGCTGGCTTCCTCTTGGGTTTGGTAGTGGGAGTCCTGGGGTAGGAGAAGAGAGAAGCTAGGGTGTTCCTTCCTATTCCCTCCCTGCTTCTGCTCCACATCTTTGGGAATAGCTGCATCCCCCAGCCACTGCAGATAGCCCCCTCCAAGCACCCCTCTTCTCCATGGCTCCAGAGGTTGGTCATGATTCATGCAGCATGAGATGGTTGAATGAATGAATAATTAATTAATTGACTGAACCTATTTCTTCATGAGCCTAGTTTATGTAAACAATGACTAGCAATCAAAAACATGTCCAGACACCAAACACAGGCAATACCCACGAGGAAGAAATATACTCTTCTTAGAAGCAGCTTGGATGGCACAATTACTGAAATGACTCAGATGACAATTATTCTGAAGCCTTTGCATTGACAATTCATGTTGCTCCTGTTAGATTTCTGCTCCCCACTCAGTCCCCCCACCAGATTCTGTGTTGTCCTGTGGGAGGAACTTTCCCACATGTAATGACAGAGGTTAAAGCTGTATATTTATGTGACTCTCAGTAGGATCACCATCCAAGGCCAGGAGAGAAGCCTTGAAGATCCAGCCAACAAAATGAGCAAAATCATGTTTATCAGGTCAGTGACACTTAGGGTTGCTGGTGCTTCCCCAGGCTGGAAATTGAATTAATATTAACAGGCCTGAGGTGATATGGGCTTGTGAAATCATAGGCCCACCCACCCCTGCCCCAGTGGATAGTCTTGTTCATTCACCCTGCCCCCCTGCACCCCAGTTGTTCTCCAGTTATAATGCTCAGGAAGGAGGGAGGTGGGCTGGGACTAGAACAGCCGTTTGTTGTCTCTCTAAATGAATAATGTTGAACTCCAGGGGGGCCAAGTCAACATACTTTTAGTGGATGCCACTGAGTCCTGGGAGTGTGGGGGCATCTGAAGGCACCACATCACTGTCTTTGGGCACAAGGGCATGTTGTTGCGGAGAGGGCAACAGATATGCTTGACAGGAAAGTAAGCTCTGGGGATCTCCTTACACCTGATCATGTGTCCCGATAGATTCCCCTTTGCCACTGCCAGTGTGACCCTCAGAAATGCAAATCTGCCCTTGCCACTACCCCATTTAAGAACCTCTTTCCCCCAGCAACATTTTATATATAGAGAGATACATGAAGCAAGTTATATATATATATATATATATATATATATATATATATAAATAACTTGCTTCATATATCTCGGTGCTCCTGCATTGGGTGCATACATATATATCTTTATATATATATATATATATCTTTATATGTATATGTATACACACACACATATATATATATTATTGCACTTTAGGTTCTGGGGTACATGTGAAGAACATGCAGGATTGTTGCATAGATATATACATGGCAATGTGGTTTGCTGCCTCCATCCCCATCACCTATATCTGGCATTTCTCCCCCATATTATCCCTCCCCAACTCCTTACCCCCTGCTGCTCCCTCCCTAGTCCCCCCCCCCCCAGCAGACCCCAGTGTGTGATGCTCCCCTCCCTATGTCCAAGTGTTCTCATTGTTCAACACCCATCTGTGAGTGAGAACATGCGGTGTTTGATTTTCTGTTCTTGTGTCAGTTTGCTGAGAATGATGGTTTCCAGGTTCATCCATGTCCCTACAAAGGACACAAATTCATCGTTTTTTATGGATGCGTAGTATTCCATGGTGTATATGTGCCACATTTTCCCTTTCCGGTCTATCACTGATGGGCATTTGGGTTGGTTCCAGGTCTTTGCTATTGTAAACAGCGCCACAATGAACATATGTGTGCATGTGTCTATATTAGGACAATTTATAATCCTTTGGATGTATACCCAGTAATGGGATTGCTGGGTCAAATGGAATTTCTATTTCTAGATCCTTAAGGAATCGCCACACTGTCTTCCACAATGGTTGAACTAATTTACACTCCCACCAACAGTGTAAAAGTGTTCCTATTTCTCCACATCCTCTCCAGCATCTGTGGTCTCCAGATTTTTAATGATTGCCATTCTAACTGGCATGAGATGGTATCTCAATGTGGTTTTGATTTGCATTTCTCTAATGAACAATGATGATGAGCATTTTTTCATATGCTTCTTGGCCACATAAATGTCTTCTTTTGAAAAGTGACCTTCCTGTCAATATTATACTCATAAATGTAACTGAAAGGAGATCTAGCATCACTTGTCATTTGAAAATGCTTCCCATACAAGTTACCAAATAAACCTAATCATTTAGTATCTCTATAAGGTGACAGATATAACCATTGAGGCTCTCCAGGGGGTGCAACTGGAAAATTTCAAAGATAATTTAGGTCAGAAAAACTTAATTTAGAACTTAATCCTTATGAAGCTTGTCAAAGGTGTCAAAGGTTCAAAACACTTTGACTAAAGTGATCATGGAAGACTTCAAAAGCAATAAAGAAAGTCGCATGGATGTTAAGAAAAAAGCCCTTCATCCTTTCAAATCTCAGTTTCCATAAGTAACTTTAAAAAGGGGAGGAAGGCAGCAAATCACACTGCCATGTGTGTACCTATGCAACAATCTTCCATGTTCTTCACATGTACCCCCAAACCTAAAATGCAATAAAAAATATAAATAAATAACAAAAAAAAAAAAATCTAATAAAGACAACATGAAGCACTGAAAACTACAAAAATATTTTTTCCTAGACCAATTACCAATAGGCAAAAATAAACCTCCTGCATTGTGATTACTTCTCTTTGTAAGAAGCTCATGTTGTTAAATGGAAGTCAAACCTTAAGAAAGAGTACTTGAATTTTATCAGACACAAGAAAAGTATGTGTCCAAGATTATGAGTGTACACCATATCATAGAATAAGTAAACAAAAAACATCAGTACCTTGAGCAGGGGAATACATGGCTTTTAGAAAAAGTAACAGCATATGAAATTGCCTGGTTATAGGAAACAATTCAGACACATCAAGAAAACCCAAGAATACAGAATCGAATAACACTGGAGAGAAACATTGCTTTCTAGAACTTCAAGACAAATATTTTCATGTCAGGCCCAACAGCAGGATTCAAACCAGATGAAAAAGTTGCAGGAGAGAAACAGGAAGAGTAGAGAAAGAGGAAGAGTGGGACGTCAATCCCAGGCTGCAAGGTACAGCAAAAGTTGAACTTCTGAGGTATGAATCTGAGAAGCTTCAAGAGGAAAGTTTACCTTGAGAAAGGAAATTACTACTGTAAATGAAGAAGACAACATTTCTCACCTAAAACCAGGAAATAAAATGAAGACTAAAAAAGAAAAAGGTTTCAGTTTAGAAGATTGCTGAAAATTTTCAGAATTCAAAATCCAAACCTCTTGCAAAATTTACTAAGATCAGATCAACACTTCAAGACAATTTTGTTGATCTAACCTAGGGGACCAAAATCTTAGTTTTCTATCTATCTATCAATCCATCCATCCGTTCGTTTTATCAAAGCTCAATCTTTAGAAAGACATAAATAATTCCCTTTTAATTATAGCTGACTTTATTGCATACAACATTCCTTTTGTAAATTCATCCTTCAAGAACCTTTCATGACCTGCACAGACCTTTGATGACACACTTACTAGTTTGGTTTTATCCTATACTTTCCTTTTTTTAAAAAATAACTTTCTTCACATCGCTCTTCTACTTACTGGTTTCTTTCAACCCGGTTAATATTTCCTTTCCAAATCCATATTTGAAACAGTCTTTAAATAATCATTTTTCTCAATAAAGAATATATTTTTATGACTCATTATTTTTCTCATCAAATATACATTTTAGTTTTTTTGTACATTTTGTATAAAAATTATATATATTAATTACAAATTTAACTCTTAGTTACCTTTATTTCTAATGAAAACCTAGAAAGCAAGACATTTGGAATTGTCTGTTATATATCAATATTTCATAGATGAGAACCATTTTGTAATTTTAGAAATCTGTTTCCCCTTAACATGATTTTTTATGTGTATTAATAGACTCAAATATATTTAATCTTTCTATGGAACATAAGAAGCTAAGAACAAGCTTATATTTGTGTTCAGAAATTTATGTTTCAGTATTTTATTTGAAAATAACCCAGACATTTCATAATTACCTATTACTTAATTTAACATAACTTTAAGATTTAAAATTACCAACAAGATTTTTAAAACTATGAGGTTTATTTGTAAGTGTTTATGTTATTTAAATTTACCTTATATATTTTTTAACAATTATACCTAGATTCCTTATGAAAACTGACGCATTAAACAAAGCCAGTTATTATTTCAAGCAATTTCTTTGTTAACCATTTTTATGGTCTATGAATATCAGGCATCCATCATCCAGGTAAGTACCTTATGGGTTAACTATATGGCCCACAACTCAGAAAATACAACTGTTTAAAATTAAATCAACAATATTAAATTAGTCTTACCAAAGAATTACATAAGCAAAGATTATTATTATTATTTTGGATGGGTTTATAGTTTTAAGACCTTAGTTTCAAACTCTGACACCTTAAAACATCCAACAGTGATAAATATAAAATAGTCTGACTAGTAGACCCAAGCAAAAAAAATGCATGCTGGTAATTCTGAAGACATTTCTATTTTAATTTTACCAATATATATTTTTAATTTTCAGTTTTTCTTGGCACAGAGTAGGTGTATATATTTATGTGGCACATGAGATACTTTGATATAAGCATGCAATGTGTAATAATCACATAATGTATTTTACCAATAATTAATTTTGAAATTAGTTATTTACTAAAGATTAATCCCAAGTTGTGTGAACTTAAAAACATTTTGGTTAATTACTTTATTTTTGATAAAATACTTAAGTGCTAATTTGCCCCCTTAATTAACTGATTAGAGCTGTTTCATATATTTTGGTAGAAAAATATTATATACATACAACATAAAAATACATAGACAATACAAATACATAGAAGTAGATTCCCTAGCTTTCATTTTGAAATTTTAATCATGAAACAATAGAGCGTAGTTATATAAACTCATCAGTTTATAAAAGAGCAGTTTGATTCAAACTGAATTTTTGACAAAATGAAACCTGTTCATATGGCTAAATTATATTTGCCCAGTAAAAAGATTTATGACAAGTCTTTGGCTGTCAACCAAAATTTTGCAAACTTTCATAGCAGTTTGATTTTTAAAGAACAACTCTTTTAATTCTCTTTTTCCAGTTTCAAATGAGTGTAGGAATGAAATATTTAAATGTTTCCATTTTATCTGGAACTGGCAGAATTGTATAAGAAAAACAAAATGTTCAAGTGGCCTTGAGTTTCAGAAACAAATTTATCTTTTTGTTTGCCAGCCTGGTTTACTTGATTAATCAATGTGGGCAGGGAAGTATTTCAGAGAGAGGCATTTAATGGGTTTTTTTGCTTAGGTTTTTCGGGCTCATGCATAGCAACAAAGCAAAATTTTTATGCCAGGCAGAGATATCACATATTATTTCTCTGAGCTGAAGGTTTTCACCTGCTTGATCTAACATTTATAAAGATGTATTTAATTCTTTCCTTTTTAGACTATCAGCCTTTTAATTAACTGTTCTGTCACCCTAGGTGATTGTTAGTCAGGCAAACCTATATTGACATTTCCAAAACAGATGACTGTTATCTATACAAGGCTAGGTTGTTGGTTGCCATGGAGCTGTTGTAATTTGAAGGCTGTCTCTTTTTTTTAATGTTGGCTTAAAAGATGAGGAAGAAAAACTTCTAAACTGCTTTTGAAATAAGCAACAGTAGATTATTTTAATATAAGTAAAAAGTCAATAGATTCAAAGTAAACAGAAAGGAGGAAGAAAAAAACAGAGAAGTTAAGAGCCTGTGGAGTTTGAATAATCCCTATAATGACCATTGATTTTAAAATATGCACTAGAAAAAACTATGAAACCAACTAGAATCCCCCAAAACCTGGTATGCCTTGATACTTGAGAAATTGACTTGATTTCTTTTTACTCTCTTAAGAGCAAAGAAAATCCTCTAACTCCTGCCAAGGAATGTCAGGAGTTTAAACCAGTATTTTAGATGGGGGCAACTGCCTTAATGACTTTTAATTTGCTGTCTCATGCTCACTATTTAGAATGTTAATTTTTGCTCTTGAAAAATGTTCAGAAACAAGCAAGGGGGGAAAAAATAAAAGATCTAAATTATTTATTTATGTGCATAACCAAACCAAATGAGACCAAAATCAAACTGCCCGTACATTTTAGGCCAGATGTGCAGATGAAACAAAATCTTAAATCAGGCAACTTGAATTGACAAAAATTGAATTCACTAGAAAAGACATTCCTCACAGAATGTAAGTTCTATAGAAATCAGAAGAGTACACTCACCATAGAGATGAAATGTCTTTCTACCAGAAAACACTTATCAGAAATGCCAAAAAGTCTCTTATCATCCTGGGAGGAATAAAAAGTTCTTTACTTAAGGTGGCCTTATTGAACTCAGATCTCAAATAAAGTCAAATAACTTCTACAGAAATGGTGGCTTTGCTTGAGAAAAGACGCATCAGGGCAGAAAAGGTGAGTCCTTAGACTAGAGTTCAAAGGGCTCAAATGAATATTGAACATCAATCTCAAGAATCACAGATGCCTTCCAAAGTGATCTTGCTTCAGGTTCCCCTTCTGACTCCAGTTATGCCAACCTGTATAACACACAGATAGGGAGAGTCTCCAAAAGAAAGTGGTGTTTATTCAGTAATGGGCATTGCAATGGGAATACATGTGCTATCATAAGCTATGCGCATATTCAGAAAGGTAAAGGAAGACAAAGATTTTTCACAGAAAAATAAGGAGAATTGCATCATTGTTTTGAGATTATTGTTGGCTATGAGGATCAATAACAAAGGTGTCAGTCTGAAGCTGGACAGGCAGTTGCTGGGCAGATAACACTCACAGAAGTAGTTTTTGGTGTAAGATTGTGACACCCTTTGTGCAGGTTGTGGTTTTTGCAGAGTCTTTTGTGACGGTTTTTATCAGGCATTCGAGCATGAGGACCCTCCCTTTAACACCATCCCTGGCTTCATTTTTCAGGATCTTTTTTTTTTTTTTGTAGCACAGGTGACTCCATTTTAATTCTGACTACTTTCACAATGTGTTGCAAAATTCCCTTTGCTAGTATTTTTTTTCAGGATTTCTTTTTTTCTTTTTTGCATCAATGTTCATACGCAACATTGGTTTATATAATCTTTTCTTGTAATGTTTTGTCTGGCTTTGGTTTCAGAGTAATTCTGGCCTCATAGAATGAGTTAGAAAGTGTTCCCCTCCTCTTCAACTTTTTGCAAGAATTAGTGTAGGATTTGGTTTGAATTCTTCCTTAAATGTTTGTTAGAATTCAACAGTGAAGCCATCTGGCCCTGAGCTTTTCTTTGTTGGGAGGTTTTTGATAACTGATCCAATCTCCTTATTAGTCATACATCTGTTCAGATTGTCTGTTTCTTGTGATTCAGTCTTAGTAGGTTATGTGTTTCAAGGAACTTGAATATTTTGTCTAGATTATCCAATTTTCGGTAAACAGTTGTTCATAGCATTCTCTTATATTCCTTTTTATTCCTGTGAAAAGCTCTTGTAATGTCCACTTTTTCATTTCTGAGTTTAGTTATTTTAGTCTTCATTTTTCTCTTAGTCAATCTAAAAAGACTTGTCAATGTTGTTGTTTTCAAAGAACCAATTCTTCATTTTGTTGATTTTCTCTATTATTTTTCTATTGTTAATGTTCTCTATTATTTTTGTATTCCCCGTTTTGCAGATCTTTGCTCTAATGTTTTTCCTTCATTCTGCTAGCTTTAGGTTTAGTTTGTTCTCTTTTCTGTCTAGTTTCTAAAGGTACAGTTGGATGTTGGTTTGAGCTCATTGTTTTTTAATGTAAATATTTTCAGCTACAAATTTCTCTCTTAGCACTACATTTTTGCACATGAAATTTTGGTGTGTTGTGTTTTCATTTGTCTCAAGAGAGTTTCTAATTTTCCTTGTGCTATCTTTAACAATCGATTAAGAGTATGTTGTTTAATTTCCATATATTTGTGGATTTTCCAGTTTTACTTCTGTTATTAATTCCTACTTTCATTTTAATCAGAAAAAAATACTTTGTATGGTTTAAATCTTTTAAAATATACAAAGATCTGTTTTGTGACCTAATATATGGTGTATCCTGCAGAACGTTCCATGTGCACTTCAGAAAAATGTGTCTTCCACTGTTTTGGGGTAGAGTATTCTGTATGTTTATTAGTCTATAGTGTTGTTCAAGTTTTCTGTTTTCTTACGAACTTCTGTCTACTTGTTCTATTGGTAATTGAAAGTGGGGTATTAAATTCTCCTACTATTATTGTGTTGCTGTCTATTTCTTCCTTCTATTGGGTCAGGGTTTGCTTCATATATTTCAGAGTCCTGATGATGGGTGAATGTATATGTATAATTGTTTTATTTTCTGAGTGAATTGAATGGCATTTTTGGCATACAGTTTGCATTTTATAAAGGTAAATATATCAGTCTTTGTTTTATGATTTTTGAGTTTTCTGTCTTCTTTAGAAACGTTTTACCCACTTAAAAAATTAAGAAATAAATTATATCATACTTTCTTGCAGAACACTGATATTTCTTATGTTTTAATATTTGATATACCCAGAGGTCTCAACACCATTATTTACCTTGGACTTTATCCTTTAACCCCTGAGCTCATTGTGGTCCCTCACAAGAATACAGATCTCATAGCTTTCTCCCTATTGTGTGGCCTCCCCAATTTACCCTTTTCTTACCCATGTCCTCTTTATTTCTCTCTCCTAAAAAACTCTAAACACTCAATTAAGTGTTCTGACCCACATCCTGAGAGGTCTCTCTTTTGTCATGGCTGGCTATTTCTAGCTCTTACATTTCCTCCTAGGAAATAACTACCTTTTATACCAGATGAGCTGCAGAGTTAGAGATACAGGTCAGTGAAATGGTGAGGACCCCAGTAGGTAAAGGATGGGGTCATGAACCCAGATAAGAGAGAGAATAAGGTGATGGAAAAGATCGCCAGGTCATCGGAAGAATTAATGGATACATATCTCCTTTGAGGCCAGGAGTTCTAAACAAGAGATCAAAGGTGGAGTCCCCTTGGGACAGAAGGGTGGGGCCCAGAGAGCAGTGAGGAGAAGGCACAGTGTCTTCTGGAATCTGGGTAACAAGCTCTGAGGGGCCAGAGCTAAAAGGACACTCCTTTCCCCTCTGAGACACTTAGGGTGGGGGGTATGGGGTCCACCAAGGTCTTGGACTCTGGAGTTTCTCAGGCTGGAGTTTCAAAGGAGTTACTTAAGAAAGAAGGAGCCTGAGGCAGAGGGGCCTGTTGGAGAGCAAGGGGGCATCCCCAAGGCTGAGTCCTTCCTGCCTCTGCAGGTGGAAACACAGGTGAAGACCAGGAGACCACAGAGGATTCCTAGCCTGGCGAGGGCAGGAGGGGACTGAAAAGGTTGTCAGGACAGCAGAGGACTTAATGAATTCACCTCTCCCTTTCAGGCCAGGAGTTGTAACCAAGAGATCAAGGGCAGAGGCATTACCCTCTGTAGGGACCCACCCTGTGCTGGGCACTTTGTGAGAGATGCAATTCCATCCCCCCAACTCACTCTGTCCTGCAGGATCACCAAGATTCAGATGCCTGGGTTCAAATCCTGGCTCTGGCCAATTGGAGCTAAAACTCTGTGTGCCTCAGTTTCCTCCTGTGTCAAGTGCAGATATATCCAGGCAGGCTCCCGGTGCTCTCTCCCAGCGTCAGCTCCAGAGGAGGCTGAGGGAGAACTCCTCACCTAGCAGAGCCTGTGTGTTCCGCAGAGAGGCTGGCTTCGCTGACTTGCACACAGGCCACACCCCACACAGTCTCAGGGCTTCTCGTGCTCACGGGCCTATGGAATGGGGGTGTGGGGGACGCTCAGTGCCTGTGTCCAGGAACCCATGTCCCGGAAATCAGCCTGGGGCACCTCCAGCTGTTGCCAAGATGTTTGTCTCCAGTGAGCCCGATCTCACCCAAGGGCCTCGACGTTCTTCCCTGGGTGGGCTCAGTTCATCAGAACCAGCTGGGCGAGGCTGTGTGGGAGTGTGGGTGGAAGCGAGCCCCATGGCCATCCAGGTTCCTTACTCATTGACATGCCCTCAGAGGGGTGACGAGAGGAGCCGAGGAATCCATACATGCTACGGGCCTGGAACCATGACTGACCCTTGATGGATGCCCAATAATTGCCAGCTGCCTGAAGTCACCAGGCTTGTGTCTACCAAGACCCTGCCCTGAGAATCTCACATCAGGAGCTGAAATTTGTGTTGCTTGGGCTTACTAGTCCATTTGTGTGGGCACTTAGGGTGGTGACACCAGCTGCCAAGTGCCACCCAAGGGCTCCTGGGTATGACTGGGAAGGACTCATTCTCTCCACTCCAGTGAGGGGTCCTTGATTGAGGATAAAGGGAGTTAAGACCCCGTCATTCTCACTAAATCTGCTTCTGTTTCATATAACACACACAGTCACAGACACACACCAACTCAGAGACACACAATCACAGACACACACACACACACACAGACACATCCACAGCCACAGATACATCCTCAGTCTAGATAGAAACACCTGAACACACAGACGCATATAGACCTGGACACACACTCACACAGAGAAACATCACACACACAGCCTTACCCACAACTATATGCAAACACACAGAAACACCTAGGGATACTAACACACACAGACTCAGACACACAGACACATACACTCTCAGACTCACATTGACTCAGAGACACACAAAGAAACACACACACACAGACACACACGACATATTCACAGCCATATGCAGACAGAGAGACAGGAATTCCTAGACACAGAGACACAGACATGCACACACACACACAGAGACACACACGGTCACACACACACAGACACACATAGACATACCCACACAGAGACACACACACAGACACACACAGACACACACAAACACAAACATATGGTGTAGCCCCTCTCACTCTGGGCCACACAGATGCCACCAAAGAGTGCACATCTGACTTTCCTGACCTCCAGGTCTGGGGCCTGGCAGAGGGGGAAGGTGTGGCAGTGGCCCCAGCTGCCTCTCACAGCCTGCTTTGCACTCACAGGGTGGGGGGCATCTCTCCTCATGCTGCCAGTGAGAGCAGGAGGCTCAGGAAAGTGGCTTTTCTGGGTTGCACAGTGCCACAGCGTTCTCCTAGCACTCAGGCCGGGGCCCCGGCTCTCCCTGGGTGACCCACACTTGGTGGCCACTACTGGTAACCCCTTGTTCTTCCATAAGCTCCTGGGTCTAGGCCCATAATCTGAGGATTCAGCTCCCTCCATCCTGGCCTGGCACGTGCCTGCCTAAGCCATGTGCTCCATGAACACGGTTCAGGGGACTGGAGAAGGCACTGACCTGGAGCCCACACATGGCCTCAGTGCACCAAGGGAGACTCAGAGACCACAGGGGAGGGAGCTGTAGTCACACGCAGGCAGGGGTCAGCTTAGCTTTCTTTAATGTCATCCAGGGAAGAGGCCAGGGATGGACGGGAGGGGCTGAGGAGGGAGAGGCCGTTATTTTTGGGTGGGATTCACCACTTTTCCCATGAAGAGTGGAAAGTTGGTGTTGTCATCCTTGATGATGAGCAGGAAGGGCCGGTTGATCATGACTGTCTGATACTTAGACCAGACCTTCTCTTCCAGATAGGGGGCTCTGGTGGCTTCGGTCTCTTTCTCATCAACTCTCAGCTCAGCCACATGCACGGCCTGGAGGGGGAGAGAAGCAGAGACATGTGCTGAGGCTGAGCTGTGCCGCAGCCCAGGTCTGGAGCAAGGCCCGTGTGGGCAGTCTCATCCTAGGAGGTGAGGTGCTCACTCGGCCTTTCTCCACCCAGGTTGTCCTGGCCCTGCAGGTCCTCCTCCTCCCTGTTACACAGGCCCTGCTCCCCCACAAGGCTTTGGCTGATGGCGCTGGATCCCCCTCCATCCACCTTCCCTCTATCCATCTCTCCCCCCTGCTCAGGATGCACCCACATCTCAGAAGGTGGACAAGCATCCCCGCTGCACTTCATTTGTGTTTCTTGGCCCCTTCCTCAGACTCAGGACAGAGCTGTGACCCCCACACAATCTAATCAGAGAAAATAACTATTAGATACTATGCTTAGTACCTGGGTGACGAAATAATCTATACAACAAACCCCCATGGTTTAACTATGTAACAGACCTGCACATGGGCCCCTGAACCTAAAAGAAAAGTTAAAAAAAATTAAAACAATCAGAAGTTAACCTTGGTTTGTTCTCCTTTGAGCTCCTCTGTACCCAAAGAATGTCAGTATCAAACTAACCATCTTGTTACGGCAGCTGGAAAGGCTCTCCTTTCTAGTACATGGCTTTAAGCTCCTTGAGGACATGGACTTTGACAGTGACTTTCAGAGTGCCCAGACCCCAGGATAATGCCGCCATTCACTAAATTGCAGTTGTTCTTTGGACACCTTTAATTTTCCTAAATTAGTGTCATCTTTAGCTGACATCACTCATTGATTCGAACTTGGCAATGCACCCAAAACTCAAAATCTCACAGAGGAAAGGGGCCAGAAAGTCTTTTGAAATGACTGAGCCTAAGCTTTTCTGCATCAATATGGAGAAATTAAGGCCCCAAACGAGAAGGTCCTGGGCAAAGGGTCAGTGACAAAACAGTGGGGGTCCCCGAAGGTGGCAGCTGCACAGGAGGTGCCTCCCCCACCTCCGCTGTCTGACCATGCCCAGCTCACTGGATCTCGGGCATCCTCAGGAGCTGAGCCTGGGTCTTCATTTGTGTCTCTTGGCCCCTTCCTCAGCCTCAGGACAGAGCTGCCACCCCCACGCAATCTGCCAGCCGACACCAGGGGACAATACGGTCTTCCCAGTGACCTCACCTTGGAGAGCTTCAGGGGTGCCTCCTGACTGACTCCAGAGAGGTCAGCTTCGTTGCTGAAGATCTTGGTGATGCCCAGATTCCTGAGGACTGGCTTAAGTTCGTAGGTTCCAGAAATGAACAGCCTGGGGAAATGTAGACTGATGGTCCTGGTGTGAGGAAAGACAATCAAGGCATGGTGCAGCATGTCTCCTGTTCTTTCTCTCTGATTGTTTCTCCCACTTAGCGCCGTGTCCTCACCCACATCAAGATCAGAAGTCAGAGGGGAGAGGATCAGAGAAAATAACTATTGGGTGCTGTGCTTAGTACCTGCGTGAGGAAATAATCTATACCGCAAACCCTTAGGTTAACAAACCTGCACATGGACACCTGAACCGAAAAGTTAAAAAAAAAAAAATAAAGCAATCAGAAGTTAACCTTGGTTTGTTCTCCTATGAGCTCCTCTGTACCCAAAGAATGTTAGTATCAAACTAATCATCTTGTTAAGGCAGCTTGAAATGCCACCTCCTTTAAGAAGCCCTCCAGGCAGATTCTAGGTGTCCTGGAAGCCTGCCTCATCCTGCCCTGTAGTGTTTGGTCACTGGGCCCCAAGCCTGGAACATCCCCGGAGCCCTACACTCAGGAGAAGATGGGGTTGGTGGCACCCGTTCAGGGGATGAGAGGAGTGACCACCCCATGCTGAATGCTCCTCTCTGGTTTTCCATGGGGAGACAAGGCCACCCGAGCAGGATCTGGCATAAGCAGGCAGCCTGGCTCTGGGCTCTCTGATCAGTTACCCTCTCAGCCTCCTGGTTTTTTCTCAACCCCTGGAGCAGGGACCTCAAAAGGTGCTGGCGTGGGACAGAGGAATTCCTACCTTGATTGCTATTATGAATCCCAACACCTTTTTTATTTTCTTTCTTTCTTTCTTTTTTTTGAGACAGAATCTTGCTCTGCCACCCAGGCTGGAGTGCGGTGGGGCGATCTTGGTTCACTGTAGCCTGTGCCTCCCAGGTTCCAGCGATTCTCCTGCCTCAGCCTCCTGGGTAGCTGGGATTATAGGTGCACACCACCACACCCAGCTAATTTTTGTATTTTCAGTAGAGACAGGGTTTCTCCTTGTTGGCCAGGCTGGTCTCGAACTCCTGACCTCAGGTGATCTGCCTACCTCAGCCTCCCAAAGGCTGGGATTACAGGTGTGAACCACCACACCCAGCCACCTTTTGTATTTTCATCTTGGTTTTACAGTGTACAAAATAAACGAGATCAGCAGGGCATGGGCATAATTACGAATGCACACACCACACACAAACACTAACGTGTGGCTCATGTTCAAGTATCATTTACTACGGGGCACCCAATCTAACAGCATCGATAAAGTGACAGAGGAACTCAAGCATTCTGCTAACATACCCTGGCTATTCCAATTCCAACCCTTGATTTTCTGGGCCTTGTCACACAGGCTCTTCCCCCATTCCCCCCGGGACATTCTACCCTTGAACTCCACAGTCCACTGCTGCCTTTGCCAGGAAGCCCATCTGTTCCTTCTTGGTTCTCTCAGAACATGTGGTGGTGCTGCTGTCCCTGCCCTGGGCACTGGATGTTGGGAAGGGACAGTGTCCACGCTAGAGTGGGAAGTCCCCAGGGACTAGACCTTTACTCCTCACCCCTGGGTACTTTCATGAAGCATGGCTGGTGCTACCTGAACTCAGTGATGGCATCTGTCTGCTGCAGTAGCTGTGATGCAGAGATGTGAGGTCCACCCTCCCCAGTCCTCTGGTCAGCCCTGATATGCCTCACTCCTGACATGGCTTAAAGGTCTGGGCAGCTCCTGACTCAGAACCTGAACTGGAAATCACCTTAAGTCAGTGGCTCTCTGGATATGTTCAAAGTGGCTGTAGGTCAGTTTATCTTCCAAGTGCTGCATCTTCTTTGGGTCGGGCAGGATGAAGAAGGCAGTGGCGTTACCCACGTAGTGCTGTGTGAGCACCCAGCTGGATAACTCCTTGTCCCGGTGGACGTCGAATCTCCCCCAGGCGGTTTATCATGGGCACTCTGATGATGGTCTTATCGTCCACATGGAAGCCTTCTACCATAACGCGCTCAGCCATGAATTTATCTTTCCATTTGCCTGGAAAGAAAGGAAGGTGGGCATCGGCCAGGTATGGGATAAAAGGGTGGAAGTGTGTGTGAATGAAAGGAGCCCTGAGTCCCTTTGGTGGGACACTTCCCTCTGCTTCAGCTTTATCCTCTGTAAAATGGGATTCAAATGAAACTATTCACTGCTGGAGAGCTTTTGTGAGAATCATCTGAAGATAAAGAAGAATCCAGAGTTTCTACAGACTTGAACTAATTGGCAGAATCCTGGCACCACAGAAAAAGCGTTTATATTTGGCTTTGTGTATTTGATAGTGGCTTGGGGATGGTTAAGGAAAGCTAACGAGCAAAGTCGGAACTCCGATGCCTCGCCACCTTTGGCTGCAAGCTTCCTGCCTCATGGAGAGGGCTGGTTCCCCCCGAGATACGACTGATGACAGCATCCTGCTTACTACTCCTGAGGCCTTTCCCTGGATCAACAGGGGAAATGCAGACGCCTAGGCAGCCTCCCCTCTGCCATACCAAGAGAGCTTCACCATCGAGGCATGCAGAGTGGGCAGGCGCCTCAGGGACCCCTTCCTCATTGGTCAGGAGGAGGAGAGTGAAGCTGAAGAGGGATGGGGCCTGCCCTCAGGCCGCAGCAGAGCTGGGACCTCAGTTGTGCTGACTGCAGCCTGGCTGCTGTCCACTGCCCTCCTCTGCTTCAAGAGCAAGGGAGCCTCGGAGCGGAGGAAGCAGCCTTGGCCTTGCCTCCCACCTCCCCCTCCCCCAGGCTGTTTTCCTGGGACAGTGGGAGCTGGCTTAGAATGCCCTGGGGCCCTCAGGAGTCTGACATCGTAACCCCTCAGGGGCAGGAAGGCAGCCTGAGACACAGAAGAGTCCATCACCTGCTGTATGCCACACACCGTCCCCACGATCTTTGTCACTTGTTTAATTCTTAAAAAGCCTGACAGCAAGGGTGCTATTTTGTCCATGCTAAGATGGGAAATTAGCACCTCGAAGAGGTAGAATGCAGGATTTGAACCCCAATATTTCAGACCGCAAAGCTCACACTGCTTCTGGGACACTGGAGTCGTCTAAAGTGTGTTCCATGAAAGTATCCCTTTATGCATGGGCCACAAAATATTTTTCTGGTTTTAGTGTGTGGGAAGGATTTCATACTCTGTCTCCTCCCTGTCAAGGATTTCCAATGAGTATTAGGACAATAACACTCATTATTAATAATGAGTATGCATTATTGCAATAATTAATAAATAATGCTCTGACGAGGTCTGTAGGGAAGATGACGGTTTGACTGTCTTGAACTCATCATTCTTTTATATTATTTGACCATGGGAAGTATTTTACTGTTTGTGTTTGGAAAACTGCAGAATCTGTGTTAAATGCCCTGCCATATCCCACTGTCTAGGAATGCTTAAGAACTAGTCGTTTGAGAATACGCTTGGGTTATTTCAGTGGAATGGGCTTTGGCAGGTGGTGCTACCTTACCGTGAAACGAAAGGTAATCCACCAGGGCAAGACTTGTGTCCTTTTTCAGATATTTGAGCAAATCCGCTATTTTTCTTGCAATTCTCTTCTCCACATAATTATTCATCTGCTCCTTGGCCTCCTCGGTGTCCCCCGAAGTTGATGGAGGAGGGTTCTGAGTGGTACAGCTTCTTGATATCCTCCAAAAACCTGTCCTCTAGCTTCACACTCTTGTTGATGAACAGTCTACTGCCGGTGGTCAGCTGGAGCTGGCTGTTCGGCCTGCTGAAGGCTTGGAGAAATTGCTGGAAGCATTCATGGATCTTGGGCTCAGGCATCTCCGTGAGGTTGAAATTCAGGCCTTCCAGGATCTCTGTGCGAGTGTCAGCCTTGGTCCCCAGGGGAGAGCATTGCAAAGTCCATAGCCACGCTCATTGGGGCAACTAGGATATTGCTGGTTTTTGATAGATCAGCCAGCTCTTTGTACAAATCGAAGGTGAAGTCGGTGATGTTATGGGAGATCTTGTGGCAAGCAGGGTCCTCCCAGGCCCCTTGATCATGGTGAGAGGCATGCATCTCTGGGGCATCATCTTCCTGGGGATCCTCAGCCAGGGAGCCAGGGACTAGGCAGCACAGGCCTGCCAGTAGGAGGATGCCCCATGAGACAGAGAATGTCATTGTCCTGCAAGACAGAGATGGGGGGCAGGGGCCAGGCCCCGAGTCAGGGCACATGATGACTCCCAGTCACCAGGGATTGACACTGCGTGAATGCAACCATGAATTATTAAACATCCACCATGTACCCAGCCGGCTGCAAGCACTTTCCTACACCATCATCACTGAAAGAATCAGAGACAGCAAGCAGGTAGACGGTACTTAGCACATGCCCAGAAGCGTTCTAAGCGCACACGTGTGTTAACTCGTTGCTTTCTTGTAACAATCCTGTGTGGTGGTAATGCTACTATCCTCCTTTCACAGAGGAGGAGGCCAAAGCCCAGAGAAGTTAGGTTCGTGTCCAAGGTCAGCAAGCAGGAAAAGCCAGCATCTCTCACCCTGGCAGGCTGGGACTTGAGTCCTTGCTCCCCCGCAGCTCCACTTACCTCTGCAGTGACCTTGAGGTGCAAGTGCCACAGCCCCATTTTATCTTATCATTTTATTTTACATTATTTTATTTTTTGGAGACAGAGTATGGCTTTATCACCCAGGCTGGAGTGCAGTGGCATGATCTTGGCTCACTGCAACCTCTGCCTCCCAGGTTCAAGCGTTTCTCCTGCCTCAGTCTCCCGAGTAGCTGGGATTACAGACATACACCACCATGCCAGGCTAATTTTTTTGTATTTTAGTGGAGATGGGGTTTTGCCATGTTGCCCAGGCTGGTCTCGAGCTCCGACCTCAAGTAATCCTCCCTACTTGGCCTCCCAAAATACTGGGATTACAGGCATGAGCCACCGCACCCAGCCCCCATGTTAGAAAAGAGGAAATTGGGGCACAGGAAGTCTAAGGGACTTGCCCAGGGTTACTAAGGAAGTGGTTAAGTCAGGATCAGTATCACATGACTTCCACACATCACAACAGTCCTTGGAGATCTCCATTGACTTCCCTTATTTAATGGACAGAGAATCTCTGTCCCTAGAGGGACAGAATACTGTGCCGTGACGCACAGCCAGAGCTCAGAGGTGCTGTGTAAATGCAGCCCGCCTGATTTCTGCCTAGGCTGTCCCCAGATTCCCCACACTTCATGCATTTCCCTCTCCTCCCAGCTGTGGCCGCCTTCACTTTACAGGACCCTGGAGCCTGTACTGAGTATTGTCTGAGCCCTGTGACATTCTGGCCTGGGAAATGCTGCTGCTGATAAAAGCACACGACAACCCTGTTCCCCCAGAGGCAATCGCAGAGCCTTTGGTCTAAAGGTATGTCATGAAATCACCATTTTTATAGGACGGGAAAGGTGAACCCAGAATGGTTCAGTAACTTGCCCAAGGCCACACAGCTGGTCAAGCAGAACCGAAGCCAACAGGCCACCAGCTGCTGGCCAAGTGCTTTGTGTAGTGACCCTGGATGCTGCCCTTGGCCAGGCCTGGAGGACATCAGGGCTCCTGATCCTGGCTGCGTGGACATATTGGGTTGGGCTGTGCTATGCTGGGGGGGGCTCTGCCGTGCATCCTAGGATGTCTGACAGCATTCTCAATAAAACCACAGTCATGTAGTGACCCTCAGCTCACAGGGATGATAAACCATCCCCTGGCCCTGCTAATGCCCCCTGTGGAGTCCCCTGGGGTGGGGGCTCAGATCACCCTGGCTGTCTTGAAGGCCTCCTCTTGCCTGATTGGACAGAAGCTTCTCTCCTTTCAGAGCGGGCTTAAGTCACGTGAGGCCCAGCTGCATCTGCCTGGGCCCATGCCCTGTGGGACGTCCATTCTTTTGGGATAGGGGCCCCTTTTTAGTGTCCCCAGGATTGCCTTGTGCCTGCTGTCCCAGATCTCAGGAGATTGGATCCGAGGTCTCCATAAGGAGATTGGCTGCACACCACAGCCTGTTTCTAGAGGCAATAGCAGACATCGGCTTTCATCTAAAGTTAAGTCTTGTAATATCCGTTTTTATAGGATAGGTAAGGTAAATTCAGAGTGGTTGAGTAACTTGCTCAAGGCCACACAGCTGGTCAAGCAGAACCAGGAGCCAACAGGCCACCAGGGCTGTCATGTTGAGATGGAGCTCGGACGCCCATAAGGTTCCTCCCCTGACCCAGGGCTTAACGACAGCCCCCAGGGAGAATCAGGGGCTGTGCCTACTGCGGAGTCACTGGAGCCCCAGCCCCCGGAGGCCGTCCTGGACATGCCCTACTACGAGCCTGGGGTCCCTGCCACACACATGGGCTGAGGCACCTGCTGTCAGCTCAGGGGAGACTAAGGCATTGCTGGCTGAGCTCTGGGCCCCAACAGCAATAAGGGACCTTAGAGCTTGATCTCTCCAGAATAACATGAGTGTGTGGGAGAGAAAGTGGTGACAATAGACCTGGTTTCTCATCCAGACTCTGTCACTCACCAACGATGTAAGCTCAGAAAAATATTTTCACCTCTCCATCCTCATTTTGAAATGGGAATATTGGGAAAACTAAGTGAAATAAATGTAAATGTGAAGCCCGACAATGGGAAGCGGCCTCAGATGCAGTGTTCACAGGGAGGAGGGGGGGTGGGTTTCACAACCACAAAGCCTTCAGGACCAGTGAGAGCCCAGCAGGTAGAGGAGGGGGCCAGGAACCAGGTAGGAGAGAGGGGAAGAGGGGACTGAAAATGTTGTCAGGCCAGCAGAGGAGTTAATGAATTCACCTCTCCCTTTCAGGCCAGAAGTTCTAACCAAGAGATCAAGGGCAGAGGCCCCCGGGGGCAGGAGGTGGGCCCCGGACAGCAGTGGGGAGAGGACACAGTGTCCTCTGGAATCTGGGTAATGAGCTCTGAGGGACCAGAGCTAAAAGGGCATCCCTCCTCCTCTGAGACCCTTAGGGAGTGGCCATGGGGTCCACAGGGTCTTGGACTCTAGCTCAGGTTGGAGGTTTGAAGGAGCAGGATAAGAACAAAAGGCCTGGCTGGGCTCGCTGACTCACACCTGTAATCCCAGCACTTTGGGAGGCCAAGGTGGGTGGAGCACCTGAGGTCAGGATTTCAAGACCAGTCTGACCAACATGGTGAAACCCAGTCTCTATTAAATACAAAAAAAAAAAAAAAAAATTAGCTGGGCATGGTGGCGCATGCCTGTAATCCCAGCTACTTGGGAGGCTGAAGCAGGAGAATTGCTTGAGCCCTGGAGGTAGAGGTTACAGTGAGCTGAGATTGCGCCATTGCATACCAGCCTGGGCAACAGAGCAAAACTCCCTCTCAAAAAAAAAAAAAAAGAAAAAGAAAAAGAAAAAAGGCCTGAGGCGGAGGGGCCTGTTGGAGAGCAAGGGGGCATCCCCAAGGCTGAGTCCTTCCTGCCTCTGCAGGTGGAAACACAGGTGAAGACCAGGAGACCACAGGGGATTCCTAGCCTGGTGAGGGCAGGAGGGGACTGAAAAGGTTGTCAGGACAGCAGAGGACTTAATGAATTCACCTCTCCCTTTCAGGCCAGGAGTTGTAACCAAGAGATCAAGGGCAGAGGCATTACCCTCTGTAGGGACCCACCCTGTGCTGGGCACTTTGTGAGAGATGCAATTCCATCCCCCAACTCACTCTGTCCTGCAGGATCACCAAGATTCAGATGCCTGGGTTCAAATCCTGGCTCTGGCCAATTGGAGCTAAAACTCTGTGTGCCTCAGTTTCCTCCTGTGTCAAGTGCAGATATATCCAGGCAGGCTCCCGGTGCTCTCTCCCAGCGTCAGCTCCAGAGGAGGCTAGGGGAGAAGTCCTCACCTAGCAGAGCCTGTGTGTTCCGCAGAGAGGCTGGCTTCACTGCCTTGCACACAGGCCACACCCCACACAGTCTCAGGGCTTCTCGTGCTCACGGGCCTATGGAATGGGGATGTGGGGACGCTCAGTGCCTGTGTCCAGGAACCCATGTCCTAGAAATCAGCCTGGGGCGCCTTCAGCTGTTGCCAAGATGTTTGTCTTCAGTGAGCCCGATCTCACCCAAGGGCCTCGACGTTCTTCCCTGGGTGGGCTCAGTTCATCAGAACCAGCTGGGCGAGGCTGTGTGGGAGTGTGGGTGGAAGGGAGCCCCATGGCCTTCCGATATCCAGGTTCCTCTCTCCTTGACATGCCCTCAGAGGGGTGATGAGAGGAACCAAGGAATCCATACACGCTAGAACCGTGCCTGACCTTTGATGGAGGCCCAGTAACTGCCAGCTGCCTGAAGTCACCAGGCTTGTGTCTGCCAAGACCCTGGCCTGGGAATCTCTCACCAGGAGCTGGAATCCTTTTTGCTTGGGCTCCACAGCCCATCTGTATGGGTACTTAGGGTGGTGACACCAGCTGCCAAGTGCCACCCAAGGGCTCCTTCTCTCCACTCCAGTGAGCGATCCTTGTTTGAGCATAAAGGGAGTAAAGACCCTCGTTCTCACTACATCTGCTTCCGTTTCGTGTAACACACACAGTCACAGACACACACTGACTCAGCGACACAATCACAGAAACACACCACGCACCCTCAGTCTAGACAGAAACACCTAGAGACAGAGACACATGCGCACTCAGGCACACACACACACACACACACACTCACAGAGAAAGACACATACAGTTACGTGCTAACACACAGAAACACACACACACAAAAAGACACTTAGACATATGGCATCACACAGAGACACAAAGACTCATGCACACACACAATCACACACACACACACACACACACGGTGGAGCGCCTCTCATCCTGGGTCACACAGACACCGCAAAAGACCACACACCTGACTCCCCCACACCTTGGGGCCCAGGCCTGCACAGAGGGAAGGTGTTGTGGTGACCCGGCCGTCACCTGTGGACAGCCTGTTCTGCAGGGTGAGGGCGGTGATTCTCTGCCAGAGAACAGGAGGCTCAGGACAGTGGCTTGTCCATGTCACCCAGTGCCACAGCATTCTGCCTGCACTCACACCGGGCTGGGCCCTCCTGTGGGACTAAGGCCAGGTTGCGTCTCCTAGCAGCCCTGTGAGCTTCCCAAATCACCCATTTCTCTGTCTGACCCTCTGTTGACGACCTGTAAGCGAACCTGATAATACCTGCCCTACCTCCCCCTCATGGGGAAATAGCTTCTAGGACAGTACTTTGTGAGTTGTGAGAAACTGCAAAAATTCTTAGCCGTCTGGATGGAGAAGATAATGAGAAGGAGCCCTGCCCCTTGGGAGGGGCTCCCAGGAAGACTAGGTCAGCCAAGTCCACTTCAATATAAGGCAGCTTGTTTCTACTCCTTTCCTAAGAGAGAAATTGCAACTGCCCCCCAGGGGAAGGAATAGAATGAAATGTTGGTGGTGGGAATGGTCGGGAGAGGGTGCTTGCTGGACAGAGAGAGACTCACGGCTCAGCGAGGGGCCTGCCCTCCTCCTGTTCCTCCTCAGGACGCCGAGGCCTGTCTGTCTGGAACAGGGGACTGTGACCTAGACACCATGTCAGGGTAGGTTTAAAAAGGCCACCGATATCCCGTTCCTGAGGCTGCACACACAGGTCACCTCTGAAGTCATTTTTCTTGCAGAATCTGCCCGATAGCTGGGCTTTTATGCTCGTCTCCATTTGGCTCCCACCTGCAGAGGCTCCCTGTTGGAGGGGCTGTGAGTCTGCACCCCCAGGGGGGGCACACCCACCTCCAGATCTGGCCCTGGCCCTGCTGGGCCCCTCCCTGAGAGAACCCCCCACCGTTTCTCTCCGATCCCTGGGAGTGGGGGGAGTTTCACCCTGGCTCTGAGCCTCGTGCTGCTGGCCGGCCACCTCCAGCCCTCTTCCCTCTCCTTATGCACCTCGGCCCTTCCCTGACATCCCACAAGCAGCCTTTGCGCTGGGCTTCCACGGTTGGCCTTGGTGGTGCTTCCTTCACACTCATTTCCTTCCTTCCCTCCTCCGGCCCCACTATCCCCCTCACTGGTGAAGTGCGGCCTGCCTCAGGCTCAACAGTGCCCCCCAGAGACAGGTTACCATACATGGGAGAAGTGTCCTTGCAGCTGTTGTTAAGGGTCTTGATAGGGGAAGAGAATCCAGGTGGGCCCTAAGTGCCATCGCAAGTATCCTCCTGAGGGGGACGTGGAGGGAGACCTGACACAGGGGGGGGGGAGAAGAGGGGGCAGTGTGACCACAGAGGCTGCGACTGAAGGGGCAACAAGTCAAGGAATGCCGGCAGCCACCAGGAATTGGAAGAGGAAGGAGCGGCACCTCCCCTAGAGCCTCCAAGGGCACTCGGCCTTCCTGACACCCTGACCTTGTCCCACTGATACTGTTCAGGATGTCAGGACTCCCGGCGCCTCAATGCTCACATTCTCTGTTGAGGAAACTGAGGCTCAAGGAGGGGGAGGGGATGACCCCAGTGTCAGGTGGCACATTAATGGTAGTCCTGAGAAAAGACCCCAGGCCGACGCCGAGCTCAGGGTCTTTGGTAACAATCGTGTGAATATCTGTAATTTATTCCTCCGTTAGTTTCCCACCAGAGCACTGGGTGTTGGGGGAAGGTAGCCACACCACTCACCTCAACTAATATTTTTGGAATCCACAGTCTTCCTTAATGTTTGATGGTCATCTACGTAGCAGCACTTTTTTAGTGTGACGCTTTGCACATTAATCCATGAAAGTAACCTATGAGTTAGGTATTATTTTGTCTGTCTTGCAGGTGAGGACGCTGAGGCACAGAGGTGTAACAGCCCACTCAGGATTGCACGCTGAGCAGAAGGTGGAGCTGGGATTCCTGTGTTCTTTCCACTTTGCTAAGAAGCCCTTAGCAATTTTGTCATACTATTTTAATGCCGAAGGATACTTACTTGATCAATCTCAGAACATTTTGAGGGAATTAACTGCCAGTTAAAAGGGAAAAAAATACTTTTTACTTAATACACACCGCTGACTTTGTTTGCTCCCCATGCCCTCTGTCAAGGAAGTGCAGCAGAGTCTACACACAGTTCTGTTAGCTCATTCATTCCTTTATGTGGGGGGGGGGGGGCTCCTAGATCTTCCCAAACAGTCAGCACTTTGATTCTGGAAAATCAGCTTCGACTTCTGAGAGCAAATGCCCCTGGAAGCTGCTGGCCAATGTAGCGTGGGGTGGTGGCCGTCCCCTTGCTGGCCTGAGCCTCGATCAGTCTCTCCTGTGTGATTCAGCACTCATAGCCCTCCCTTTCCTGCTCACCACCCGATCTGGGCTGATTTCTGCATGGCCTGTGCTGAGCATCTTGTAACTAGAATTTTCTAATGGGGTTTCCTTGTGAAAATTCCTTCAGTCTTCCCTGTGATTTTCAAATCTTAGCCACCCTTCCAGGCCTGCATAGTAGGTGAAGACTTCTTTGACATATTTCATGAATTCTGGTTGTATCAGTCAGGATGGGCAAGGATGTGCTGCAGTGACCAAGAAGCTCACAGCTCAGTGGCTTCAATCCTTCAGCAAGGGTTGATTCCTGAACAGAGGGGGATCTACCCCCGCTGGGGACCCAGCAACCAGGCTGAAGGAGGTTTCAGCTTCCCTGCTCCAGACCATCTGACTCTAGTTCTTTTAATCATTACTGATGTCACGGTTTCAGTAGCAAGCGTGATACCAACGATAGTTATCAGAAAACTTCTGTTGCCGTTGAAGTGTCTGCTGTCAGCGTCTCTGAGCATCTACAGATGAAGAAACTGAGGCTCAGAGAGGCTACTGGTCTCCCACAATGTCACACGGCTTGTAAGTGGCAAAGCTGGCTTGATGGGCTACTTGTTCCTCTGAACCACACCACCTCACCACACGCTCCCCTTCGAGGGTCACGCCGACCTTCTGCAGAGCTAATTTCTCCCTAAACCATAAGGGTTGCTGGTGGCCCACAGCTCACGCCTAGCATGCTTGGTGAGAAAAACGCCCTGTGCCCAACGTGGAGCAGGCCCTGCAGAAGCTCATCTGCCAGATGTTGACACTGTCCCCAGCCTTAGGTGACCCACAGGATTCTTCATATTTCCCAAAACTGGCACTTGGTAGGACAACAGGGGCTGAGTCAAAGACAAGTTGGCTTTCGGAAGAGCCCAGGGCGGGAAAGGAGGCTGCAGCGCTGAGGGCGGGCCCCTTAGACAGCATTGTTTTGCTTTGAAGAATTGCCTGTCACACACGAGTTGGCAGTCTGGTTGGGACAGACCCCATTCCAACTAGCATAAGCTCCCAGAGGGAATTCCTGGGCTCCCAGATAACCAGCCCCTTTACCCTGCCCAAGTGCCACCCATTTGAGGAAAAGGACAAATGGATATGACATGCTATTTTTTTGTTCCTATAAAGCTGATATGGGAGCGTGTGGCTTATGCCTGTTGGAATTTCGGCTTCTAAAAGCTGACCTCCCATGCTGGTCAGCTTCACCATCTCCAGCAACGTGAGATTCAGGCCAGGCCTATCCTCGGCTCCACAACGAGGCCAGAGGAAGATTTCTGGGCTGCATGGGACCAGGACAAGGAACTTTAGAGAAATCGTCATTTCACTGAGATCTCAAATTTGATTTACATTTTGCAGATGAGGAAACTATGGCACAGAGAAGTTGAGGAACTTCCCTGGGGTCACACAGCCTGCCTTCTCCCATATGATACCATGGTGAAACTCCTGCTTTTCCGGGTTGCTGCCTGGGTCCCTGCTGGGGAGGGAGCTTGCCTCAGTGAGAGTGCCTTTCCCTGACTTCTCTGCCCAGGGTCATCCCATTTGTCCCTTTAGAACTGGCCCTGATTCCTGCAAGGGTGCTCCTGACTCTGGGTCCTGCAGCATGCTTTGTTAACTCCAGGGCCTGTGAATTATCCAACAGAGAACAGCATAAAGGCCTCAGTCTTTCAAGGAGCCCTTGGGGTCATCTGTGGGTGTATGCTGACTGTTTCTCACATCTCTGAAAAGTCCTGGGTTGCACCCTGCCCCTCTCTAGTCAGATCTAGGGATGCAGGCCTCATTTATTCACCGTTCCCACCGCCAGAGACCAGCACTCTCCCACGGGTGGACCTGGGTTTCATTCTCTCCATCCCCCACATGCAGCTCTGTTTGCTTGTTTGTTGTTTGGTAATGATTCCTAGCCTGCATCCTGCAGGACCTGTATGGAGATCACATTAGACAGTGAATACATGTTTTTAAAACTCTGGAGGATATGGTGAAGCTCAGGTTTTACGTCTGTCACATCACGGACTTGTGACATACATTTGTCTTCCTCATAGTGAGGTTGTCATGACGCTCTGTGCACCCCTGACTCATCCCCGGCTCCCACAGGAGCCCAGGAATTTGTTGTTTGAATAAATGCTCCCTGCTCAGATTTACGGAGAGGATCAAGTTGCTCCTGGGAATGGGATCAATGTGTAATCTGTATTTCCTGTTTCTGGTGTGAGAAGCCTGGAAGCTTCCTGACTGTTGCCCTGTTTACAAATGGGGCTCAAAGGTGCCCCCCGTCTGGCAGAGCTTGCACTTCAAACCAAGGTTTCCTTTATTTAGGCTTAAAATCTAAAATTTTTGTGTTCTCTCCCCTGCAAACTCCTACGTGAGGTTAAAGGTGATGACTCTGAGGTTCCTGGAAGCTGCTTTCTGCATTTCCCTGTCATCGGTTTCAGAGAAGAATGAGGCTCCTACCTGCAGTGGGAACTGGCTTGGAACACTCAGGACGTCCCGCAGCTTGGCCTTCAGCCGCTGTTAGGGCACAGCGGGTTGATGCAGCGTGGTCCTGGAGGATGGAGTTTTTCATCGTGATCCCATATGGACTGAGGAAGTGGGTGCAGCTGGGGACAGCCAGACCTAAGAGTGGAGAAGACCTGCCTTCTCAGCCCACACTGGGCGGAGCATTTGACCTGCTGGGCCTCAGTTTCCCCATGTGTACTTTGGGGATTCCTAGCCTGTGTCCTGCAAGACCTGTATGGAGGATCACATTAGACAGTGAATACATTTTTTAAAAACTCTGGAGGATATGGTGAAGCTCAGGTCTTATGGCTGTCCCATCACTGACTTGTGACATACATTTGTCTTCCTCATAGTGAGGTTGTCGTGACACTCTGTGCACCCCTGACTGATCCCTGTTGATTCCCACCAGAGTCCAGGAATTCCCTCTGGGAGCTCACGCTAGTTGGAATGGGATCTCTCCCAACCAGACTGCCAACTCGTGTGTGACAGGCAATTCTTCCAAGTAAAACCATGGTGTCTAAGGTGACTGCCCTGAGCTCAGCAACCTCCTTTCCTGCCCTGGGCTCTTCCGAAAGCCAACTTGCCTTGACTCAGCCCCTGTTGTCCTACCAAGTGCCAGTTTTGGGAAATATGAGGAGTCCTGTGGGTCACCCAAGGCTGGGGACGGTGTCAACATCTGGCAGATGAGCTTCTGCAGGGCCTGCTCCACGATGGGCACAGGGCGTTTTTTCTCACCAAGCATGCTAGGTGTGGGCTGTGGGCCACCAGCAACCCTTATGGTTTAGGGAGAAATTAGCTCTGCAGAAGGTCGGCGTGACCCTCGAAGGGGAGCGTGTGGTGAGGTGGTGTGGTTCAGAGGAACAAGTAGCCCATCAAGCCAGCTTTGCCACTTATGAGCCGTGTGACATTGTGGGAGACCAGCAGCCTCTCTGAGCCTCAGTTTCCTCATCTGTAGATTTGGAGTTTAAGAGCACAGCAGATCTACTTACACATCACAGTGCTGCTACAGTGATTAAATGAGAAATAGCCATGGAGGTACTTCACAGGGATGTCTGATTCACAGAAAGCTCATAAATGCAAGAAACATAGTTCTGTTTATTCTCTGCTCTAATGGGTGTAAACGCTGTTTGATTATCTGACGTGAACATCATATCAACTCAAAGGTAGGTCTTACTATCAATGACTGGGGCTCAGAGCGGTTTGGCGACTTCAGGAAGGTCACACAGCGGGCAGGGGAGGAGTCAGAACTTGGATCCAGGTCTTCAGACTCTCGGGTCTGGTGTCATCCTAGGGGTCTTGATGATGGTCATATCTTTAATGTATTTGTGGAGGATGAAAGGCTGTCGTGAGTAAGCTTAAGAGAACAGGAGACTTGTGTGGGAAACAGCTGGTATCCACTGATTAGACTGAATCGTGTGAAATTGCTAATTTCACCATTTTGAACTATAGAAGCCACTATTTTGTATGACTCAACCTAGTGCTTCAAGTACACATTCACGACAGTGAGTGGTTAGACAGTGACTCCTAGATGAGTTTGGATGGGGCAGTGCATTCCACAGGACGAGACCATTCCTGGTAGAGACAGAGGGAGCAGGCTGTCCTTCAGCTGGGGGCCCTGGGGACCTCCTGGCTGCTGTGCCTTTTAGCAGGGCCTTAGGGGTTGGAAGGATCCTCCTGGCCCTTATCACAAAGGAACAGGAACAGCCTCCTGCTGAGGTGCTGGAACTGTGGCTGCCCTCTGAAGACTGCAGGGACAGCCACAGGCACAAAGAAGCCAGGCTCCGTGTAGCCCCAGTCAGGACTCCAGGGAGGAAAGGGAGGAGTTGCAGGGTCATAGGTGCTGTGCCTCCTCTCCCGTAGCTGAGGGCTCCTTGCGATGGCCTTCCTGAGCCATCAGCAGGCCTATGGCCACATGACTAGGGAGGAGAAGGGGTTACAGGGTAATGGTCTCCTGGGGCCTGGTAGGCCTGGTTGAGTCTGAGGAGGAGATAGAGAAGAAGAAGCAGAGAGCCTCCTCTTCACCCGGGGAGAAGGGACCTGATTCTAAATGGAGGTATATGAGGCTTTCTGGGGCAGCGAAGGAAGGACGAGGACAGAATAGGTGTCCTTGTAGCCCCATGGAGAACGGGCTTCAGGAAGAATCTGCCTCAGTCATTTGCCGGAAGCGCCCGAGAGATGCAAGGCCCATGCCTGGGTAGGTGACAGTGGGACAAGAAGGGGCCACGGTCTTCTCTCTATCGTTGCTGCAGATGCCACAGAACAGGGCCAAGGCGTGATCGGGCAGTTCTCGGGACCCCAGGAGGGCAGCCTTGGGGTGGGCACAGCCAGCTCTGGCAGGATGAGGAACTCTGGTTGGGGGGAGTGGGGGATGAGCAGGGGGACGTGAGGCTGCTTGGTGCAGTCTGGGGTCATGGGCTGGTATCTGATTCCTCCCTTGTGATTCCCCCCCCCCTGGGGACTCCAAGACAGGACAAGGAAGGCTGGAGCTTTCCAGAAACAGATGGGCCCAGGTCCATAAGCTGAGGACTCAGCCCCCTCCATCCTGGCCCAGCATGTGCCTGCCCAGCCAGAGGCTTCATGAACAGAGTTCAGGAGTGGAGAGAGCACTGTGGCCTGGAGCCCACACACGGCCTCAGAAGGCAACGGGAGACGCAGAGACAACAGGGGGAGGGTTTGCAGTCACATGCAGACGGGGCCAGCTCAGCCCTTCTTTAATGTCACTGAGGGAGAGGGCTAAGGAGAGAGGGGAGGGGCTGAGGAGTGAGAGGCAGTTATTTTTGGGTGGGATTCACCACTTTTCCCATGAAGAGGAGAGACTTGGTATTTTGTTCAAACATTAAGAAGATGAAGGGTTTGTTGAACTTGACTTCGGGGGGGGAATAGACATGGGTATGGCCTCTAAGAGCGTGGTCCCAGCAGCTTCAGTCCCTTTCTCATCCATGGTCAGCACAGCCTTATGCACAGCCTGAAGGGAGAGAGAGCAGAGACGCGTCTGAGGCTGAGCTGTGCCCCAGCCCAGGCCAGGAACATGGCCCGCGTGGACACCTCCCAGGAAGCGCTCACTCGGGCCTTTATCCACCTGGACAGCCCTGGCCCTGCATGTTTTCTGCCTCCCTGTCACACAGGCCTTGCTCCTCCTCAAGGCTTTGGGTGATGGGTCTGGCTCCCCTCCATTCACCTTCCTGACAAGCGCCCCTCCCCCTTCTCGGGATGGACCCACAACTCAGAACCAGGAAGTGAGGAAGAGCATCCTCACTCCACGTCTGCCTCCAGCTCTCTCCTTTCTAACGTGGCTTTAAACTCCTCGGGGGACGTGGACTCTGACAGTGACCTTCACAGTCCCGAGACCCCAAGATAACGCAGCCATTCACTGAATTGCAATTGTTCTTTGGTCAGCTTTACTTTTCCTAAATAGGTGTCATCTTTAGCTGAAATCATTCATTAATTCACACTTGGTGATGTGCCTCAGACCCAAATCTCACAGATCGAAGGAGTCAGAAAGTTCCTTGAAACAACTTAGCCCAAACCTTTCTGTGTCAATATAGATAAATCAAGGCCCAATGTCTAGAAGGTCCTGGGCAAAGATGAAATTCAAGATCAGTGACACAACTTCAAGGGAGGCCCTGAAAGTGCCAGCTGCACAGCAGGCCCCTCCCTGGCTTCTCTGTCTGAGCACTTCCCATGTCAGTGAATCACGGGCGTCCTCAAAGTTCAGCCCCTTCCTCAGCCTCAGGACAGAGCTGCAGCCCTGCCCCCCCCCCACATTCTTCCCTACAGATACCAGGGTGCGACAAGGTCGTCAGGGTGATCTCACCTTGGAGAGCTTCAGGGGTACCTCCTCCGTGACCCCCGAGAGGTCAGCCTCATTGCTGAAGACCTTAGTGATGCCCAGTTGAGCCAGGACTGTCTTCAGATCGTAGGTTCCAGCAATGGACAGTTTGGGTAAATGTAAATAGACAGAGCTGCCGTGCAGAAAAGAAAATCAAGGCATGGCACGGCATTTCTCTTGTTCTTCTGGGACCCACCACAGTGCAAGTGTTTTCTTTTCAGATTATTTCTGCCACTCTTTGCTGTGTGCTCCACCCACACTAAGATGGGAACTTGCCTTTGGTTTGTTCCACTTATAGCTCCTCTACAGTCAGAGTCAAAGAATGTAAACATCAAATGAATCATGAAAGCTTCAAATGCCACCTCCTCTGAGATTCTAGGTGTCCTGGAAGCCTGTCTCATCCTGCCTTGCAGTGTTGGGTCACTGGGCCCCCAGCCTGGAATATCCCCAGGACCCTACACCGAGGGGAACATGGGGCTGGTGGCAGTGCCCAGTGACACCCGTTAGGGGATGAGAGAAGAGTGACCATCCCAGGCTGAATGGCCCGCTCTGGTTTTCCATGGGGAGGCAGAGCTGCCCCGAGCAGGGTCTGGCGTGAGCAGGCAGCCTGGCCCTGGGCTCTGATCAGTTACCCTCTCAGCCTTCTTGTTCTTTCTTAACCCCTGGAGCAGGGACCTCAAAAGGTGCTGGTGTGGGACAGAGGAATTCCTGCCTCGATTCCTATTATGAATCAGACACCTTCGTACTTTCATCTTGGTTTTACAATGTACAAAATAAACTAGATCAGAAGGGCATGGGCATAATTACGAACGCACACACCACACACATACACTAATGAGTGGCTCATGTTCAAGTATCATTTACTACGGGGCACCCAATCTAACAGCATCAATAAAGTGACAAAGGAACTTGCTTGAATTCTGCTAACTGTTCCAATTCCAACCCTTGCTTTTCTGGGCTTTGTCACACAGGCTCTTCCCCTGTTCTCCCAGGGAGAGTCTACTCTTGAACTCCACACTCCACTGCTGCCTTTGCCATCTGTTCCTTCTTGGTTCTGCCGGAACGTGTGATGGTGCTGCTGTCCCTGCCCTGGGCACTGAATATTGGGAAGGGACAGTGTCCACACTAGAGTGGGAAGTCCCCAGGGACTAGACCTTTACTCCTCACCCCTGGGTACTGTCATCCTCATGGAGCATGGATGGTGCTACCTGAACTCAGTGGTGGCCTCATTCTGGAAGCCAAGTTTATGCAGAGTAGCAGTGACCCAAGGATGTGGGGTTCACCGTCCCAGCCCTCTGGCCAGTTCTGATGGGCCTCAGTCCCAACATGGCTAAGAGGTGTGGGCAGCTTCTTGGTCAGCCTCAGGTTGGGGAATTACCTTCTGCTTTCAACTTCCAGGGATCTGGAGATGATATCATGGGAGAGTTCATTTTCCAGGTGCTGTAGTTTCCCATCATCAGGCAGGAAGAAGAGGGCAGTGGCATTGCCCAGGTATTTCATCAGCAGCACCCCAGCTCTTCAGCTTATCACAATGGTGGATGTTAAACATGCCCAAACGACTCATCATGGGCACCTTCACAGTGGTCACCTGGTCTACGTGGAAGTCCTCTTCCTTGGTGTTCTTGACCTCAAAGGGTCTCTCCCATTTGCCTGGACAGAGGGGAAGGTGGGCATCACCAGGGGTGGATGAAAGCTTTGGAAGAGTGTGGCAGAATAAAGGAGCCCAGAGTCCCCTCCCTGAGAAGCCCTGGGCCCCCTTGATGACACACACCTCTCGAGCCTCAACTTCAGCATCTGTAACAGGTGCTGAAACCAGCCATCAAAGCTCCCAAAAAGGATTGTGTGGGGATAATTCAAAACAAGAGGAAGATGCAGAATTTCCACATCTCAGGGATGCCAGGCTGAGAGATGCCATCCTGGCTAGGCATTTTTATAGGAATGAATTTTTATTTGAGGGTGTCTTGGATATTACAAATAAAATTCTGGAGCATCAGGCATATTTGGTACCTTCTGTCTGGGGCTCCCTGCCCTTTGTTAACAGTCAGCTCAGTTATTCATTCAGGGCAAACATTCTGATTTACTACTCCTGAGGGCTTCCTGGATCAGCAGGGGAAATGCAGATGCCTAGGCAGCCTCCCCTCTGCCATACCAAGAGAGCTTCACCATTGAGGCATGCAGAGTGGGCAGGCGCCTCAGGGACCCCTTTCTCATTGGACAGAAGGAGAAGAGTGAAGCTGAAGAGGGACGGGGCCTGCCCTCAGGCCGCAGCAGAGCTGGGACCTCAGTTGTGCTGACTGCAGCCTGGCTGCTGTCCACTGCCCTCCTCTGCATAAAGAGCAAGGGAGCCTCAGAGCGGAGGAAGCAGCCCTGGCCTTGCCTCTCACCTCCCCCTCCCCCAGGCTGTTTTCTTGGGACAGTGAGAGCTGGCTTAGAATGCCCTGGGGCCCCCAGGAGTCTGACATCGTAACCCCTCAGGGGCAGGAAGGCAGCCTGAGACACAGAAGAGTCCATCACCTGCTGTATGCCACACACTGTCCCCATGATCTTTGTCACTTGTTTAATCCTTAAAAAGCCTGACAGCAAGGGTGCTATTTTGTCCATGCTAAGATGGGAAATAAGCACCTCAAAGAGGTAGAATGCACTGCGCTTGGTCAAAAGCTAATAAGTGGTAGAGGCAGGATTTGAACTGAGGTCTTTCAGACTGCAAAGCTGATTCTGATTCCCAGACACTAGAGTCCTCTAAAGTCTGTTCCATGAAACTATCCCTTTATGCAGGACACTATAATTTGTTCTATAGTTCTAAGCTTTACATATTCTACATATATAGTACACATAAGGACATTAAAGGCTCTGAAAAGTTCTGCAGAGCCATCAGCAGTTTTGAGAATTTAATCTGTTATTCCCCCAAATTACTCAATGATGGAAAACGCCGTAGTGTTTTTGTGTAGAAAATTGAAGAAACCATGCAGACATGGATGCTCTAACGCATAATGCATTGCCAAGGAGAGTTCAAGAACTGATGGTTTGAGAATATTTTTGGTTGTTTCTGTGGGAACAGCTCAGGCTGGTTGTGCAACCTTACCTTTAAAGAAGATGTAATTCACCAGAGCAAAAACTGTGTCTTCGTCAAGCTCCTTGACCAAATCCGCAATTTTCCCCTGGGTTCCCCTTCTTCACGTAGTCGTTGATCTGCTCCTTGGCCTTTTCAGTGTCCCTGAAGTTGACAGAGAAGGCTTCCGAGTGGTACATCTTTTTGACATCCTGCAAAAACTTATCCACTAGCTTCAGGCTCTCATTGAGGAACAGGCCGTTGCCGGTGGTCAGCTGGAGCTGGCTGTCTGGCTGGTTGAGGGTACGGAGGAGTTCCTGGAAGCCTTCATGGACCTGAGCCTCCGGAGTCTCCGTGAGGTTAAAATTCAGGCCCTCCAGGATTTCAGTGTGAGTGTCAGCCTTGGTCCCCCAGGGAGAGCATTGCAAAGGCTGTCGCGATGCTCATTGGGGGAGAAGAAGATGTTGGTGGTGTTGGACTGGTGCGCCAGCTGACGGTATAGGCGGAGGGTGAACTCAGCCAGGTTGGGGGCGATCTTGTTGTGGGTTGGGTGGTCATGATCATGGTAGGATGTATCCGTCTTCTGGGCAGCATCTCCCTGGGGATCCTCAGCCAGGGAGCCGGGGGGCCAGGCAGCACAGGCCAGCCAGCAGGAGGATGACCCACGAGACAGAGGATGGCATGGTCCTGCAAGATAGAGACAGGGTCGGGGGCAGGGTGCATGATGACTTCCAGTGATCAGGGATTGACACCATGTGGAAGCACTGATGGTTTATTAAACCATCCTGGGCCAAGTACTTGCCGACATCAGTAACACTGAAAGAATCAGAAGAATAACAAAATGCATGCAGTGCTTACCATATGCCAAGCACTGTTCTGTGGGCTCAACATGTGTTAACTCATTCCTTTCTCTCAACAATCCTGTGAGGTGCTAATGCTACTGTCATTCTTTTACAGATGAGGAAACCAAAGCCAGTGAGATTAGGTCAACTACTCAATGTTACCGAGTAAGTAAAGCAGGAGAACCAGAATCCTACATCTAGGTCCTGCGTCCAGGCTCTGGGCAGCTCCACTTACAACTGCAATGTCCCTAAGATGCAGGTGGTACAGCCACTGTTTCACGAAAGAAGATGAAGCACCAGAGGAATAAGGGATCTGCCCACGATTATCCAGGATCAGGCCAGATCAGAATCAAGACTCACGTCATGCTGGAAGCCCTTGGAGAGCTTCTATCTAACCCCACTATTTAGTGGCCCGGGAAACCGCTGCACAGAAGGGAAATGTGTCTTGCACAATGGCACCAGCTAGGGCATGGTGGGGCTGAGATTAAACCCCCTGGGGGCTGTTCCACCCAACACTCACAGGGATCCTCAGCCCTTAGGGCTTTTTCCTGAGAGAGGCGCTGTCCCTACAATCTGTGGTCCCAGTCACAAGACTAGGCTGATGTCCCTGCAGTCAGCTTACCTGCCATCTGGGTCACGAACAACGTCCCCATTCTGGTCTTTTGCTGTCAGAGGCTTTAGAGAAGCTCATCTCTCCTTTAAAGCAGGGGTTTGTGCTGCTTTAAAGGAGACGGGGGTGGTGGGAAATGAAAAGACACCTCTTTTAGTTTCAGATAGACCTGGGATCTAATCTGACTTTGTCACTTTCCAGGTGTATGAGCCAGGACAAGTCATTCATCTCTCTGGTCCTCATTTTGCCTCATATATAAAGTGAGGTTGTTGGGAGAATTTAGTGAAATAAGTCTAGACACCAAACCTTACATCAGAAGAATCTGAGAGAGCAACCCTTTTGAGGGAGGGGGTTGGCAGGTGTCGCAAATTCAAAGCCTTCCGGTGATAAGCCAGTGAGGAATACGTGTTCCATACCTGGGGCTGAGACTCCACAGGGAGTGGTGGGGCCTGTGGCTGAACCAGCTAGAGCAGGCTCTCCCGAGCGATGGTCAAAGCAATACAGAGCCTGCCCTGCCCCACAGTGCTCCTTCTACTCCAGATATGCCTCGGTTTCAGACCACCAGTCTGCAGCCTCCTAAGTAGAACCTGCCATCTTCACAGTTGGGGAAACTGAGGTCCCAGTTGAGGAGAATACGCCTGGCAACCACATAGTTAACTACTGGTCACATAACTAACATCATCATCTTACCAAAATACAAAGAAAAAGGTGTTCTTGAATTTGAGAAATGAAAAATTGGAGAAAAAGAGTTGGAAATAAACAAATACTGAGATTCATCGACCCTCTTGGACTTTTCAAAGTTTCTTTCCAATACAGCAACAAAACGAAGCACAAAACTGGTTTCTCTCCACCACCTTTCTCCTGGTTCTCGTAATCCAAATGGAACAGACCACATATTACATAACACATGTTTATGTTTTTCTCCAACTAGCTAGTGTTGTTGGAGCTGAAGACGGTGCTAAAATTAGTGCTGTATATTTCCATCTCCCCTAGATTTCTCTTTCACTTCCCAACTGAACTTTGTGCAGTCCTACATGGTTTATGGAAATTCCCCCAGCATTACAAGGCTCAGTGGTTGGGAGGGAGTTGGGTCTCTGCAGGGTGGGGACACTAAATATGCTGAGTGGCCTCAGGGCCAGAGGCTGTGGCTTCTATCCCTGGCAGGGCCATCACTGTCCACTTGGCCTTGAGCAAGCACCCTCTGGTCCTGGGGCCTTATTCTCCCCGCTTGTGCAAAGCAGGGCTGGGTGAAGATCTCACTGGGGTCCTCTGTAAGCTAACATAGGATTTTTTATTTTTATTTTTTCAGACAGAGTCTCACTTTATCCTCCAGGCTGGAGTGCAGTGGCGTGATCTCAGCTCACTGCAACCTCCGCCTCCTGGGTTCAAGCAATTCTCCAGCCTCAGCCTCCTGAGTAGCTAGGATTATAGGCGTGTGCCACCATGCCAGGCTAATTTTTGTATTTTCAATACAGACGGGGTTTCGCCATGTTGGTCAGGCTGGTCTTGAACTCCTGATCTCATGATCTGCCCTCCTCGGCCTCCCAAAGTGCTGGGTTATAGGTGTGAGCCACTGCACCTGGCCAGGATTCTTGGTTACAATGGCATCTGGGTTTGGTGGAGCAAAACAGATGGAGAATTCCCATGGGTAGGCATGAGGTGAGGCGCCATCCTACACAGGGGGCTTCTGGGCTCAAAGGAGGTGGCGAGGCTGGTGCAGGGTGGGTGGAGAGGGGGTGACAGCTGGGAGGAGTGCATTTCTCCACACCCATCCATCTTCCCCAGTGTCACATCACCTACTCGGTTTCCTCCTTTCACAGTGAAGAGTTTGCAGCCCAGAGAGGATCAGGGCCTTGCTAAGACCACACAGCAAGTCAGTGACAAAGTCTTGGCTTTGTCAGCACTCATACCATGGACTGAGACAGCCTTGTCGCAAATCTCAGATGATGAATGTCTGAATTGGGCCCTGACATTGGTCTCAAGCATCGTGTTGGGTTCATTATGCCTCCCAAGCTGTTCCTTATAACCTCAGGGCTCCCAAACCTACTCTCTCCTGGCCCTTCTATCAAAGGCAGCACCCTGCACCCCCAAAGGCTAGTGCCCGGGAGGCTGACTGGAGAGGAGAAAGTAGATGGCCAAGGACCCCATGGTGTACAGACACCGAGGCCAAGCTTTACACCAAAAGAATGAAGACTTCATGGTAACATTTCTGGGATTGGGGCAGCTGGAAACACTCTTTGCAAGGCAGGGGAGAGGGAAGTGAGTCACTGCCTGCCTAATTTCACACCATTTCTACCCAGGAGCATAAAATGAGGGTCCAAGAGCCACCTCGCAGGGTGCAGGGAAGAGAATCTCGCCTATGGTCAAACAACCTGTTGAAATGAGCATTAAATTTCTCTTACTGGAAGGGGCTTTGGGCAAATGACTTCACTTCTTTGAGCATCAGCTTCATATCTGTACAATGGAGAAAATAATCCTCTGGACAGAGATGAGTAATAACCAAGGTATGCATGGGTGAGCACCCGCCAGGTGTGGAAACCCTCTCTGTATCTGTACACAGGTTGAGCTCCTGCCTGAGAGACGGCAGATTTCTTCCTGGCTAGCTGCTGCACTCCTCAGGACACATTTCAGCAGAAGAGGCTTCTGTTCAGCAGTGAACAGCGATTGAGTTCGGCAAATTTTCCATTAAATTCTCCAAGTATCTGTTGACTGCCTGCTAGCTGCCTAATCCTATGCTAAGCAAACAGCCTCAGCGTCACCGTCATCACCACACTTACTAACACCAGGTGTTTTACAGGCACAGCATCACCTAATCTGTCCTCCAAGTTTACCCTAAGAGGTGCAAATTATGATTAGCCCTATTTTATAGATAGAAAGATTGAGGCCCAAAGAGGATTAAGTAATTCACTAAAAATCACAGAACTCCTTGCTTATGAAACTGAGATTTAATCCTAGATGTGCTGTCTAGGATTAAACAAATTCGACTCCAAAACCTGACATTTAATCCTCTCTGTGTACAAAGCTGAAGCCAGAAGTCTTGAATCAGGAGACTTCAGAGGTGGCCTGGCTAAGTAACAGGGGCAGCATCAGTTTGCGGCTAAAATTTGAGGCTGTAGGACAGATTTCTCCAGATCAACTTGCTATTAGCTGTGTGACCTTGGACAAGTTGCTTCACCTCTCTGACCCTCGACTTCCTGCAGATGAGAAAGGTGGACTTTGTCATAGCGCTACTGTGCAAATTAAATATGCACAAAATGCCCCAGAAGTGCCTGGCGCACAGTAAGTTCTCGAGAATATCAGTTCTTGCTGCTATTGGTGCAGGTCTTTTAGAGACGTTCTGTGGGAACCTGGACGCCTTGGCCTTGGGTCATCTTTTTGACCCCTATCCCCAAAACTCAGTGTGGGAAAAATGAAATCCTTCCAACACTCCAGAGATCAAGGTCGTGGTGGGTGAAGGGAGGGGAAGAGGTCAAAGGTTATCATGTTTTGCCCAAGAGAACAGAGAGGTTGAGCAACAATCTGAAGTCACTGAGCATCAGAGAGGCCTTGAGTCGAGCCCAGGCTTCCTGTTTCCCATCCAGTGCCTGAGACCTGAGAGAAACTGAGCACTAGGGCCAGGGTCAGGAGTTCGGGTCCTGGAGCCAGGTCCCTGAGCCTGAATTATGAATGGTGTGTGATTTGGGGTAGTTGTTAACCTCTCTGTCCCCCAGCTTCCTCATCTGTAAAATGGGAATAACCCTAGTAACTGCCTTGGAGGGTTATGAGGCTTAATTGTGCACTGAGCTTAGCAGTAGCCTAGTGCAGAGCGATTATTTGGGAATGCCAGCTTGAGCCCCGGATGATGGTTCCCCTCACAGCTTCCTGTCCTCCAATGGGACAGGAGGACCCAGAGGTCCACGGTGCATGGGGAGGCCCATTTTGATGTGAGGCTGAGGCTTGGCACAGGTCTACTCCTGGTCATATCTGGAGGGGATGGAGAATGTAAGCTGGCGTTCCTCCCTACCCCCTCTGGACCTTAACTTCCTCATCTATAGAAGGGGAAAAAGATGCGTGACCAAGCAGTAGGAGAGGTGGTGAGGCTTACAGGAGACAACAGACAGGAACTCCCTGACAGAAACAGGAGCTGTGCAAACAGAAAGAAATGACTGCACTTAGTTGCTGTATCTTGGCTTGTACCCCCCTTCCTGGGGTGCCAGGACCACAGAGCCAGACACCCCCATCCATTTCTGCTTACAAGACCCAGTGTGTCCACCAGGAGGTACTGAGGGGTACCGGGCAGGACTGGGAAGCAGGACACCCTCTCATGGCTGCTGCTATGACGACAGGAGCCCAGCTGCAGCCCCTCCATCTGCCCTGCACCCCAGGGGGGTGCATACCCACTCCACAACCACCCCTGCCCCAGGCCTGCTGCCTGCCTGGGCGGGACCCAGAGGCCTCTCCAGAACCTTTCGCAGTGAAAGGGATACTTACGATTCACTGTCCCAGGTCAGCAGTGGTGCCTGAGGTTGAGGAGACAGAGCTCTGTCCTTCTCTGTATTTAAGCAGTGGCTGCAGAGGGGCAACGGGGGAGGCTGCTGGTGAATATTAACCAAGGTCAGCCCAGTTATCGGAGGAGCAAACAGGGGCTAAGTCCACTGGCTGGGCTCTGAGTCGCCCGCCCACGCTGCCTGGACGCTCTCCCTGGGCAGCGCACAGCCTCCACTCCACGTACCAAAAGGAGTCATTGTACCTGGCTCAGAAACCACCGTGTCCTGGGTCCAAGGGGGAGGGGGCGGCATGAGTCAGACAATCTCTGGGAGATCACCACGCTGCTGGCCCTCTGCTGTCACTGCGGAATTCTCAGTGGGTGTTCCACTGGGAGCAAGATCTACCATTTACTGAGTCACCCCGAAATGCCTGATGCTGAAGACTCACTGCCGCCCTGGGAGATCAGAGTGGGCCGTCTTTCCCATTTGAAAGACGAGGAAACTGAGGCCCAGAGCAGAAAGGCCGCTCATCCAAAGTCACACAGTCAGCCTTAGATACAAAAACACTCTTGATTGTCCCGATGGGGAAATGGAGCATGACTGAGGCAGACACAGCCATCAGGCTGGCATGGGGGTGGGGAGCATGAGACAAGGTGGAGGGGTTGGGGAGTAAATCTGTGAAGAAGAGCTGTGCTGCCTCAGGAGGGCTACTTCACCTCTCTGAACGAAGAACTGTTTCACCTGCATCTTAGAGAGCTGAAAGTCTCATTCCCAAGCACGGCTGTGAAGGGCCTTGTGTAAAGTGCCTGGCACACTGTAGGCTCTTTGTGTGGGTCTGTACAGCCCTCTGCTTAGCCTGCCCCCCCAGGCTGCTCAGAGCAGGAGGAGGTTCAGTTCTGACCAGTCTCAGGCCTGTTTCTGTTTTTGCTCCTGGAAGACCAAGGTGATCTGTATTCAGCTTGGATTTTCTTTGGGAATGTGGCCCCCACCCTGGGGTTGTTGGAGGCCTTTGGGGAATGCTGGGGGTGGAGGGGAGAGGTGGTACAGGGCTGAGGCCAGTGGGGTCCCACTTAATTGCAATCCCTTTAAAAGCCTAAATCAGACTGCATCACCCTCTGTGCAACCTGCAAATCTGCTTGGCAGCTGGTGTACACGCCATAGATCCTTGCAGAAGGAATGGAGGAGTGCATTTTTGCCCCTTCTGTTATTTGCCAGTCTCACTGTGCCTCCAACTCGGGGCTCTACCAGGTGAGGGACCCACAGGATTCTCCAGCACACATATTCAGACCAGGGGGCCCACTTACTGGCTGTCAGGCCTCAGGCGAGTTGTATAACCGCTCTGAACCTCAATTTCCCCCATCTATAAAATGGGGGTTGTGACGATGTGTACCTTGTTGAGCTGTTGTGAGGATTAAAATGCAGCAGTTTAAGACAAGCTCAGAGCTGGGTGCTGGGTGTTCCTGGAAAGCCCCTTCTGATGCTGTCCTCCCTTCCCCCTGTCAGGGGTCTCCCTGGTGTCACTGGGGTGGGGTGGGCTTTCCTCCAGGCAGTTACCCTGTGAGGGGACTATGTACCACCCTCCTTTCAGGAAGCAGGAAACTGAGCTCAGATCAGACTCCTGTCCCCTTCTCTCTCAGCTCCCTTTCCTGCCAGCTCCATCCCCTGGCTTCAGGGCCCCATCCTTCCCCTGAGCTGGCTGAATGGATATTCTGCTACTCTATCTCCACTCACAGCTCCAGCGCTAGGCTGTGGTTGAGGTCGCCTGCCCCTTGGCATCTCCTGGCCATTTTTCCCCTCTCTGGGCCTCCATTTTCCCATCTGCACAATGACCCCCACTCCAGGCCCAGCTGTCCCTCCATCTGTGGAACTGAGTGAGCAGTAGCAGCAATGTCCCACCTTTCCCACTCTCCTCAAGCTCTGTCCCCTCCGGCAGGTACAGGAGCATGGGCTGGGGGACTGGCAGGAGGGTGCCGTCCCCTCTACCTGGAATTCCTGGCAGCAGCAGCGGCTAGGCTTTCTTGGAGGCCCGGCCCACTCCTCGTTTGCTCAACTCAGGATTCTGAGGGTTGCGGTGTGGAGGCAGTGCATGCCCTGGGCACAGTGCCCAGTCCCTGCCCACCCAGGAAGTAGACTTTGGATGGCGGATGGCAGACGCAATAGGTTGGGGGAGGGGCGGGGGAGCTTGGGCAGGAAGGGGCCTTGGCCATTGCCAGGCAGACACAGACTGGCCGTCATAAACCAGACAGCCCTGCATGTCACCTCTTCCACCTGTCCTGCCTCAGCTCTGTGACCCAGGATGAGTCACCCTGTCCCTTTGAGCTTCTGTAAGTGGCACAGTCACACTGCCCAGAGGATTACTAGAAATGACAGGTGTCGCCCTCCTGGCACAGACCTGGCACCAACATCTGGCAGGTTTCTGGAGCCAGCTGCAGAGTGAAGAGGACTAAGCCACCTATGAAATGCCCAGTGGGCGACCCTGTGGCTGGGCAGGTCTGTGTGCGCTGGGGAGGTGTGTGTCACAGGACCTGGCTGGGTGCGGAAAGGATTGTAGCTGGCAGCTGGGGCATTTGGAGGAGGAATGAAGAAAGCATGAGTGGAAGCAGCTGGGGCAAGTAAGGGGCTCAGAATTTGGAGTCCTGCTCTTTTGGGTGAAGGGCTCCAGGCTCAGCCCCTGCCCTGCTCTGGACATCCATCCTGGGAGGAAGGGCTGAGGTGATCTGGGAAAATGCACCAGGACAAAACCCTGGGGAGCGGAGGGGGCGGAAGCACTCAGTGGCCATTCACAAGGACACCGTGCCCCCAGGAACCCCCGGACATGGTGGGGGAAAGTCTTGTCCGCTTGGTTACTTCCAGAATTGTCTATTGCATCGTCTGGGCTGCTCCCCTGGAGGAAATGTGTCATGGGAAGATCCTGTGGGCTGGTCATGAAGAAGGGGCTTCTGGGAGGCCCTGCCACACCGCAAGGCCCTGCCTAGAGATGGGAGCCTTGTGGTATGGACTGGAAAGGGGTGTGAGAGCCGAGACTTGGGGTCTGTAGCAAGGAAGTGGGTAACGGGGTGGGGTGTGCCAGTGGCCCTGGGCCAAGTAAATCAAGACTGAGTGGCTGGTCAGGAGAACAACAGTGGACTTCAGGGGAGCTGAACACATTGGCAAAGTGCCCCAGAGAGTGCTTCCTGCCCCACAAACACACACACACACACACACACACACACACACACACGCACACGTGCACACGCATGCACCATGTGCGCCCTCACTGTGCACCGTCCCTTCCAGGCACCAGCTTCCTTCTTTGGGAGGCAGTACAGGTCACTGGGCTCAGGATCTAACACCTGGGGTCAAGTCTTAACTCCACCACTCTTTTTGTGAGATATGAGACAAGCCACGTAACCTCTTTGTGCCTCAGTTTCCTCATCTGTGAGATAGGAAGACTCTAAGAAGAGTTACTTCCATCAGGATTGTGAAGATCAAATGAGATAATAACATTTGAGGGCTTCGGGCAGCCTCTGGCATGTGATGGGCCCTAAGTCCATGCTAACCACCAAAGGCCACGACCATTGGGGACGTGTCCCGGGGTCTGAAAACCTTATAGATGTGTCTCAGGGGTCTAAGTGGGGGACCAACTGCTGCGTTTGGCCCCGGGCTTGGGGGAGCGGCACCCGTTATTGAGGGATACCTCCTCAGATTCAAACTTCCATTTTTTTCCAGAAAGAGGCCGTCAGTCCCCTCTTTAGGGGCTGTGCTCATTTTGGCTTCCTGAAGGCACAGGGCCAGGTGCCTTTAGCATCTTTCTGAGCACCTGTGACGTGCAGAGGATGTGGGGTGACTGCAGCTAGGCAGACTTGGATCCGGGGAGGGTCTCAGTTCTCTGAGCCTTAGTTTCGTCATCTATAAAATGGGGATAAAAGTCTCTTTTCAACATAGTTGTTGCGAGGCTTAAATGAGGTGATGCTCAGGGCGTTTAACACGGAACTCTGTTAGCACAATTGACACTTGTGTCTGTCTTCTTATAACATATTTAATTGGTCAGGGTAGTTGGATGTTTGAAGTTTGTCTTCTAAGAGAAGAATTAAGTTTGCACCATTTGTTCACCTCCTCCAGGCATCTTTCAAAATAACCAACTTGCAAAACCCTAGCAGACACTCTTTCCTTCTGTGTGGTAACCTCCTGAGCCGCTTCCTGTGTCGGGGAGGGTTTCTGCTCTTTCTGGAACTATTTGGCCTACTCACAGCTTCTGGTTTTCATTCTTTTTTTTTGAGAGAGAGTATCACTCAGTCACACAGGCTGGAGTATAGTGGCGCAATCTTGGCTCACCACAACTTCTACCTCTTGAATTTTGGAACTATAAGCCATTCATGCCTCAGCCTTCCTAGCAGCCGGCATTGCAGGTGTGCGCTACCACTTCCAGCTAATTTTTGTATTTTCAGTTGAGATGGAGTTTCACCACGTTGGCCAGGCTGGTCTCAAACTCCTGGCCTCAAGTGATCCGCCTGCCTCAGCCTCCCAAAGTGCTGGTTACAGGTGTGAGCCACCACCCCAGCCTTTACCATTTATCCTTACTCAGACAGAGAAAAATAAGGCAAATCTATGCATTGTAATGGGCAGCATACTTACAAAAAGGAATAAAAGATGCATCTATAGCTTCATCCCCTTCCCGTTAAAATTAATGAAACTAATGTTTCATTGCAACTAATCTTTTCTGAACTTTATTTTAACTTTACCCCTTTGGGGTTATAGGCCATGATGGTCATTATGGATTGAAAGGTTTTAAGAGACTCAATGTGTCCTATTTAACTATAATCATGATTTGATTTTAGATGGTCAACTTGTCGCATTTGGTCAACGGGAACCCTTTTAAGTCATCTCATTATCCCTTCAGCAATCTCTGCTGATGTTTCAGCCACTCACACTTGCTTTCTAGCAATGCCACCATGTTCAGGTTCCAGGTCTGCCTTCATTTTCTCTTGCCCCAAGACATGGCACTGGAGATTCTTCCCTGGGAGAGGAAGAGAGCAGGCAGTGACAGAGGCCTTCCGGGAACCACAATAGGCTGAGCGCGCAGGACTCATCCTTGTGTGGGGTCCAGGGGAGACCCAGCAGGACTTCAAGCCATGTTACTCAGAAATACAAGGCCTGCGTGGGTGGCTTAGATAACAGAGAGCAACAGGGCTCTTAATTTGCCCAACTCCGACCTTGGCTTCGGATGGTTCGATTTGCCCTGTTGACTTCATGTTGACTGTGAGCATTTGTTTGCTTGGTATTAACAGGCCTCTTGCTTCCATTTTATAATACCCATTTCCAAATACTACAGCAGCAGTATGCCACCCCCTGCATCGTGGCTGAGAGTCCACGCACATGCGCTCTCTGCCAGGCCCTGTCTTAAACACTTCCTGTGCATCACCTCACTCTATCCTGTGCGGTGGGGTACCACTATGATCTCCTTAGAACATATGAGGAAACCGAGGCACGCAGTGTTACCCTCATGCTGAAACGGGTAACTCCGTCTCTCCCTTCCTCTCTTTCTCCCTGCTTCCTGCTTCTGGAACTCTTCATACACATCCCTTTGTAACATTAGCATAATAGATAACAGTGAGCACGTGGCTCACGCCAGCGCCATTCCAAGCATTTGTCACAGACTAACTCCTCATCCTCGTGTGAAATCTATGAAGTCGATTTCTGTTATCCCATTTTATAGATGAGGAAACTGAGGTTCATAGCCCCACGTCATGGAGCTGGCAAGTAGTGGAGGGCAGATTCTAACCAGGCTGTGAGATGCATCAGCCCAAAGCTCGGTGGCATCACCAGGCTGCAAGTGACCTAAGGGCAAGGACTGTATTGTTTCTATCTCTGTGGCTTTGTACTGAGCACAAAATAGGTGATCGAAAGTGCTTCATGAACTGAGTTAATCAAGGATTGTGGAAATGGAGTTTCTTTCATCAGATGGCTAAGGTGTCTTCCCAGGGTGAAAGTGTGAAAACTGCATATATGCTAAAAATTTATGTGAGGCATGCAACTCCTTAGGTAAAACAAAACAAAACCAGTTGCTTTGTTATTCAAGCTGGAGTCTAACACTGAGGAGAGACAGGTTAGCAGACTGCCAAAGCCTCCCGGCCAGGACCTAGAGCCTGGTGTCCCGGTGCCAGGCCTGGGCTTCCACCACCACCCAAGCTGCTTCTCCACCTGCCTCCTCTGTCTGCCCCATGAGAAAAGGGACACAGTCCGTGGGAGGACAACAGAGTGAGGACTGAGCTGTCATGATGAAATGCCACCCATGAGGAAGGAGATTGCATCATGCCCCTGCCGTTCCTCTTTCCATTCTCCCTGTGGCCCCTCCTGAGTTCATCAGAATCCCAGCCAAAGCAACCCATTTGCTGATTGGTTACCAGATGCCAAGGCACTCTGCTAGCAATTTGTGCTTGCAAACTTTCATTTCCCCAACAGCTCTGTAAGGAAGGTTTTATCATCCCTGCTTTGCAGGTGAGGGCTGAAGAGAATATATAACATGACACTAGAAAGCCTCTCCTGGATCCTCCTCCCTCTCCACCTTCCACCATCCCTTCCCTGTCTTCATTGATTTATTTTTATGGAGGTGTTATTTGCATGTAGTAAAACCAAAACTCCTAAATACACAGCTCAATAGATTTTACATGCGTGTGCATCTGTGTAACCACCACTCAGAGCAAGACAGAGCAAATTCTTCCGCCCATGAGGTCCCCCTTTCCATCAGTGCCTCCCAAAGTAACTTCTGTTCTGATTTCTGTCTCCATAGACTGTTTTTTCCTCTTCTAGAAGAGCCTGTGAATGAGATGATACCCTGCCTATGTTTTTATGTCTGCCTTTTTTAGTTCAACATCGTGTTTTTGAGGTTGACCTATGTTGTCACCAGTATCAGCTGTGCGCTCATGCTTCTTGCTGAGCCCTATCCATTGTCATCGTGTGGACAGGCCACAATTAGCCCGTTTATTGATGGATGTCTGGGTGGCTTCCACTTTGGTCTGTTACATACAGATGAAGCTTCTATGAGCATTCATGTAGAAGTATTTTGTGTTTTCATTTCTTTTGGGTGGAATGGCTAGTTGTACACTATGCTAAACTATATCTAAAAACTCTTGTCTCTCCCCCTCCACCTTCTCCTTTCCTTGCTGTCTTGGAAGGATTCCAGCAATTAAGTGGAAAAGAAGTCAGATGTAGTGCAAATCCCAGATCTGCCATTGACCACCAAGAACCCAGAGCCAGTGACATCATCTCAAAAGACAAAAATCTGTGGAATGGAGAGGATAATCCTGACATCATGGGGCTGCAGTGAGGATTACAGAAAGGGTCTGCTGGAATAAATAGTACTTCCTTGTTCTTTTGCCCTCAGGACTGTGTGCCTGCTCTCAAAACAGCAGAAATAGAAATTTAATTCAGTGAAATGACTGGGAACAAAAAACAAAATAGTTGCCCGAATTTTGTGAAAAATCAATGATTTACTTAAACTGGTTCTTGGGGCCTTGTGTTTGGCTTTCCACCTCAGAGAGCATTGGGCAAGGAGGGCAAACACAAGCTTGGTCAACATCAGCCCTCCCTGCAAACAAATGAGGACGTGCGTGTTCTGGACTTCTCTGCCCTCTTCCCTCTACCTCTATTCTCCAGCGGGGGAGGTGGGAAGCAGATAGGGAAGGCTCTGTGAAGCAACTTAAGCTCAGATACCGGAAGCTGTGGGGGATGGGATTTAGGGGAGCTGAGGCACACTTGGGGAAGTGCCCTGCTCTCTCGTGGAGCCCTCAGGTTCACCAGGGAGGGCAGGGCAAGGCACTCAGGGTGCTGAAGACAGTTTGCACACATGCTCGTATACACACACTACTGCCCCCACGTAAGACTTCTGGGGGTCTCCTTCCTTATGTAAAGGGCTCTGGAAAAAATGATGGCCCTGACACCACCTGAAACAGTATGGATTATAGCAAGATCATAGGATTTGGGACAGTTAGAGCTGGGCTCAGTTTACTACAGACAAGTTACTTAACCCCTGTGGCTTTACGGTCCGTATGTGTAACTGGAGATTGGAGTTCCAAGGTCTTAGAGCTGGTTGCTAAGATAAAATAAATGAGTACACAGACAGGACCAGCATAGAGAAGACACTTCATAATGTCAGAGGTGTTTGAACCAGAGCAGCTCCATCTTGAATAGGGGCTTTTTAAAATGAGGGTGAGACTTCCTGGATTGCATTCCTAGATGGTTAAGGCATTCTAAGTCACAGGATGAGATAGGTCAGCAAGAAGTCATAAATATCTTGCTGGTAAAACAGGTTAATTAGAGAAGCCAGCCAAAATCTACTAAAATCAAGATGGTCACAAGAGTGACCTCTGGTCGTCCTCACTTTCACCAGCGCCGTGACAGTTCACAAATGCCATGGGAATGTCAGGAAGTTACCCTATTGGTTCTAAAAAGGGAGGCATGAATAACCCACCCCTTGTTTAGCATATAATCAAGAAATAACCATGAAAATGGACAACCAGCAGTTCTCAGGGCTGCTCTAACTATGGAGTAGCCATTCTTTCATTTCTCTACTTTTGTTTTTCTTTCTTACTTTTATTTCTTCTTCTTACTTTTATTTCTCTACTTTTATTTTAAGTTCATGGGGTACATGCACAGGTTTGTTACATGAATAAGTTGTATGCCACGGGATTTCATGTACAGATTATTTTTATTTCTCTACTTTCTTAATAAACTCGCTTTCACTTTACTCTATGGACTCACCCTGAATTCTTGCTTGCAGGAGATCCAAGAACCCTCTCTTGGGGTCTGGATCAGGACCTGTTTCTGGTAACAATAATGTTGGTTCTCTTTCTTTTCCTTTTTTTGAAAAAAAAAATTGGGCAGTCCCCAAACCAGAATAGGTTCAGAGAGACTCTGCCTCTTTCTCTTTTCCTCTTCTCTTTCGGTCTTTTGTTTTGGTTGGAAGTAAGAGAGCAAAGCCTTGTACAGTACATTGCGTAGGGTTAGAGTCTATGCATATACAGAGAAATGAAAGGAGATGTATGAAACGCTCTGAGACAACCCAGTGACTACCCTGGAATGCAGATTTACCAGCTGGGACAATGACTTCTACTTCGCTCTTTATGTTTTTGTGTGTTTATGTTTTCACAAGAATGGGTTGCCTTTATAAGAAAGCACACCTTTAATTCCTTTTAACTTAAACAAACAGAAAGACCCTATTCAAATACATGACAGTTTCTTTCAGGGTCTCTAAAAAGGTGACTTCCCCGGAGGGTTCTCCTTCACACGTTTGGCCTTTCTCCAAACTCCCTAACCCTCGGAAGGCAGTCTGATGGAGTGGAAAATCTTCTGTGGTAAAGTCGGACAACATGGAGCTCAAATACTAACATGCTGCTTATTAGCTGTGGGAATTTAGGAAATTATATAATCTCTCACTGAGCCCAGGAATAAACTGGGAACTTACCTACTTTGATGCATTTGGAGACAGCTGATGTAGTAACACTATATGGTCCAAACGTATAGAAACTCCTTGAGGAGAAGCAGTTTTGTAACTGCCCAGTGGGTTCACCTTGCCCGCTTCCTAGACAGAGCTGATTTATCAAGACAGGGAAATTGCAATGAAGAAAGAGTATTCACACAAAGCCCGATGTGCGAAAGACCAGAGTTTTATTATTACTCAAATCAGTGTCCCTAAGCATTCAGGGATTGGCGTTTTTAAAGATGGTTTGGCAGGTAGGGGCTTGGGAAGTGGGGAGTACTGATTGGTCAGGTTGGAGGTGGAATCATAGGGGGTCAAAGAGTCTTTCTTGCTGTCTTCTGCTCCTGGGTGGGTTGGCAGAACTGGTTGAGCCAGATGACTGATCTGGGTGGTTTCAGCTGATCCTTCCAGTGTAATCTGCCAAATATCTGAAGCACTAATCTTAGGTTTTACAGTAAATGATGTTATCCTTAGGAGTAATTTGGAGAAGTTCAGACTCTTGGAGCCAGAGGCTGCATGATCCCTGAACTGTAATTTCTAATCTGTAGCTAATTTGTTGGTCCTGCAAAGGGAAACTGGTCCCCCAGGCAAGAAGGAGGTCTTTTCCGGAAAGGCTATTATCAATTTTGTTTCAGAGTCAAACCATGAACTGAATTCCCTCCCAAAGTTTAGCCTACCCCCAGGAATGAACAAGGACAGCCTAAAGGTTAGAAGCAAGATGGAGTTGGTTAGGTCTGATTTCTTTCACTGTCATCATTTCCTCAGTTATAATTTTGCAAAGGCAGTTTCAGTCTCCTTTCCTGTGTGTTCAGTCTCCAAGGATATGACCTCCAGCAATGCTGTGCCATAGTCACGGCGCTGTCACCTCACTCTGCAGGTGAGCAATCGAAACTCAGGGAATGTAAGTGACTTGATGAGTTCTGCCCTGGAAACCCAGCATTGTTCTTGTTCTCTGTGCTTACAATTACAGTTACAGGTATTCTCTCTGCACTATGGCCATGCCATATTTTGGCTCTGACCCTGGTGCCTGAGGAGGTCATTAGGTCTGTGTTTGTCCTTCACTTGTCCTTGCATTTTGCACCAGGGGTGTATTCTCCAAGTGCAGACTGGAGGCTTCCCTGGGGATGGGATCCCATGGCCTGGATTTCAAGCCTTACGACATTAGCCTTACTAACATGGAAAGACATTGGGAAATACAGTATTTTTGTCCCTAAAGAACATCTTTTGACCGGGCGTAGTGGCTCATGCCTATAATCCCAGCACTTTGGGAGGCTTAAGCAGGCAGATCACGAGGTCAAGAGATCGAGACCATCCTGGCCAACATGGCGAAACCCCGTCTCTACTGAAAATACAAAAAATAGCTGGGCGTGGTGGCACGTGCCTGTAATCCCAGCTACTCGGGAGGCTGAGGCAGAAGAATCACTTGAACCTGGGAGGTGGAAATTGCAGTGAGCTGAGATCGTGCCACTGCACTCCAGCTGGTGACAGAGAGAGACTCTAAAAGAAAAGAGAGAGAATATCTTTCAAATGCAAAGGCAGCATCTCTGTATGGATGCTTTGACTTAATAGATCATCATGTTGGTCATCTGGTCATCCAAGGCAGAACTCTTCTGCCTTTGGGGCTTGTTATCTACCAGACAGTTTGGTAATCCTTGAGGATTTGTAATGTTCCTGAGCTCAGGGTAGTTCTGAAACAGGTCTTCAAGTATGATTTTCTAAATCCTGATTCCACATTAAGTGCAAAAACATGAATTAGTCAACAGAAAATGATGTTGGTATTTTCTCCCTGCAACGTCAAGCTCAGCATGTTAAAACATCACATCAGGAAGGAACGAGATGTCTGTGACCACTGGTATTCATAGTCACATGGATCTCTCAGAGCTCTGGGGTTACAAAGCTTTCATCTGAGGAATTTACGGAGTAAATATCTTAATTTCACAATTTATAATTTCTCATACTTTGTTTCAACTTCTTTCCCCTTTCACTTAAGTTTGACATTAGTAAGGACCGTAGCAGGAAGCCAGTTTATAATTTTGATCGCTTGCCTGCCACACTGTGCAATAAGTCTCATTAGTGAATCTCCTGCATATTGATATTTCCTTACACATTTTCCCATGGAGACCAGAGCACTACCTTTGATTTTATGATTGATGTCAGCTATTCCCCGTCTTTCTGGTACCAGGGATCGGTTTCATGAAAGACAATTTCCACGGAGGGTGGTTGGGGTGATGACTTTGGGATGAAACTGTTCTACCTCAGGTCATTCTTAGATTCTCATAAGGAGCGTGCAATCTGGATCCTTTACATGTGCAGTTCACAGTAGGGTTTGCATTCCTATGAGAATCTGAAGCCACTGCTGATCTGACAGGAGGGCACTGATCTCACCCACTGCTCACCTCCTGCTGTGCAGCCTGGTTCCTAACAGGCCAAGGACCAGTACCATTCTGCAGCCTGGGGATCAAAGACCCTGATTATTTTTATTTTTATTTATTATTTATTTTTTGAGACGGAGTTTTGCTCTTTTTGCCCAGGCTGCAGTGCAATGGTGCAATCTCAGCTCACTGCACCCCTCTGCCTCCCGGGTTCAAGTGATTCTTCTGCCTCAGTCTCCCAAGTAGTTGGGATTACAGGCACACACCAGTATGCCTGGCTAACTTTTGTATTTGTAGTAGAGATGGGGTTTCGCCATGCTAGCCAGGTTGGTCTCGAACTCCTGACCTGATCTGCCTGCCTCAGCCTCTCAAAGTGCTGGGATTATCCCTGATTTATGTGAAATCTCCATTTCCCCTTAAGTTCATGGATTAGTCCTATCCAAAAATTGGCTGTAAAACATTACAGTAAATTTCATATGCTTAGTATGTGTGTATGTACACATACACACGCATGAGTTTAGCACTTGACATTTAAATGGCTTGGATATTACTTCTATGCTGCCTTTGTAGCTTCTCAGTAGGGAAAATGAGCCTGCTTCTCAGTAGGGGCTGTAGGGAACTGTGCAATGGAAGAAAAATAACAGTGACATATTGTTCTTCCAAATTCTCTATGTCTGGTTTGAATGCCAACAAGCTTATCCAGTGACAACAGCCAACTCCAGAATTCCCCTGTTTCCTAGGCCCAGCCAACAGCTGACTTTACACCTTCCTTGCTTGCTAGCAATTGGAGGAACACAAATATCAAACATTTGCACTAAGCAGTGTTTGCAGGACTGGGCCATTTTAAGTGACAGACTCACCGACAGAGACTGTAAAGTGACCCTAAGAAGAAATGACTGGTACCCACTATCAGAGCACCAGCATCTACTTGGGAGCATTCCAGAAGCCATACGCCAGGCCACAGATGGCTGTGTAGAAACTTCCAGAAGAACGAAGGCTAAGTTGAGTGTGAGAGACATCATGAATGCTTGCCAATATCTGATTCTCTTTTTCCTCTGAGCATATGGAAGGCAACACTTTCCAGCCAAGTTGCAGGTGGACAGGTCTGTGTTCTGGCCAAAAAAAATACTAGAATAAATGCTGGGTCTCACATCTGGACTGAAGCAGGGAAAGGCCTCTAAGTGGTTCTGCAGTCTGTTTTCCTTACAGTGGTCAAGATGAGGGCTCACGCTGAGATGTGAAGCTGTGAGAATGCACGTCTTGATTACTACATTGATTCAGGCATGATGACTTAAAGAACAGGGGGTTGGAGAGTTGCTGAAATCCATACCCAATTTGCATGAGAGAGAGATTTTATCCTGAAGTCACTAAGGTTGCTGGAGTTGTACGTAATCCTCCCTGATAATACAATAAGACACTGGTATTTTGCTGATGCCACCTCATGTTAGAGCCTGCTCACAATCATAACCATAGAATTCCTCTTATAAAAAGTGTCATTTCTAGTCTTGGCAACATAGCAAAACCCAGTATCTACAAAAAAATGAAAAAAAAAAATTAGATGGGCATGGTGGTGTGCACCTGCAGCCTCAGCTACTTGGAAGGCCTAAGTGGGAGAATCGCTTGGGCCAGGGAGACTGAGGCTGCAGTGAGCTGTGATTGCACCACTGCACTCCAGCCTCAGCAACAGAATGAGCCCCTATCTCAAAAAACATACTTTTAGTTAAAATAATAAATTTCTTATCAGCCTTGAAGTGATTGAGGTTATTACTTTGGTTTCTAGCAAGCCAAAAATAGGAATAATGATTCCATGTGATTGATATAAGATTAGATTCTATCTTAGTCCATTCATGAACACAGGAATTCAAATTTTTCATTTTTAGGTAAAATTTCTAAAATTATTGTACTTGCATATGAGATGGTTATACTTTCCTGTGTATTGGCTTGTTAAGAAATTACTTAAACAAAATCTCAGGCACATCATAGCTGAGATTAAGTGGCCTCTGTGAAAGTCATGTAGAATGTATTCTAACAATTCCCCAGGTGAGTCTGATGGCAGTGCATCCAGACCATGAACAAATGTCTGGAAACAAATAATCTAAGCAGTGTGAGTGGTCAAAAGTAAGTATGGGCTGGTTCAAGTTTCTTTACTTCTGTCTTTCTTTCCCTCCCTCCCTCCCTCCCTTCCTTCCCTCCTTCCTTCCTTTTCTTCCTTCCTTTTCTTCCTTTCTTCCTGTCTCTTTCTTTCTTCAGAGTCTCTCTCTTTCACCCAGGCTGGAGTGCAGTGGCATGATCTTGGCTCACTGCAACCTTCACCTCCCAGGTTCAAGCACTTATCCTGCCTCAGCCTCCCAAATAATTGGGACTGCAGGTGTATGCCACTTCGCCCGGCTAATTTTTGTATTTTTAGTAGAGACGGAGTTTCATCGTGTTGGCCAGTTGGTTTTGAACTCCTTACTTCAGGTGATCCACCTGCCTTGGCCTCCCAAAGTACTGGGATTACAGGCTTGAGCCACCATGCCCAGACTTCAAATTTCAAATTAATGATTTCTGATTTATCCTCCAGATCAGTTGATCTTATATCTTTGTTCCTGTCAACTATTTCTTCCTCCTTTCTTCCTTATTTTCATGAACAATGCCACTGATATTTAACAGCTAACCCCTTATATACTTCCTGTGTACATGTTGTATCATGCTAGTCATGGGCCCAAGTTGATTCTTAAGTAACCCTGTTAGATATGTAGTTCTTTATCAGTTTTCTCAATTATTTTACAAGTACTGAGGAAGGGGCTACGAACCAACATCCACAACTAGACATCTGCTTGTGAACTGGCATCATTTCAGTAGGGATGACCCTTGGCTGAATCTGCCTGCAGGTTCTGACCACCCAGTTGCAGTCTAGGCTGGAGTGATCAAGCAACTCAGATGTGTACAGAAAACACATCATGGCTGGAACTGTGTTACACGGAGTGATAAGTAACTAAGATGACTCAATGTCAATCAGCAAAATCTATGTTTCAAACTTAGGTGAGGCTTGAAAAGTATTGCAGTGTTTGGATTCCATCAGCCAAGGACCCTAATCAAGGACTGGGTAGCAGTTGTGATGGTGGAAAAAGGAAATAGTGGGGTGACTCCAATCCTTGCCCTGAGACATGGCTGGAACATAAGAATTCCAGCTCTTCATCTGACCTGCCTTCCTTTCTTTCCCCTGGCAGTGTTCTAGTTGATTGGCACATTGCCCCCAGAAGTCAGTTCCCTAGAACAGCATTAGTGCTTCTTTTTTCTGCTTCAGTCAACAGCAACACCTCTTTGGGATCCTCTTCTGCTCAGATTCCATGCTAACTCCTCTGTGATTCCTCATTTGGAACTAATCATGCCGGTTTCTGAAATCCCAGAGTAGTTTCATTCTATGTTATTTTACGTGTAAACTGAGTTTAGGGACAAGATGTGATACCACTCCCCTGGCACATTACCAACATTAGCCTCACCTCTTCATGGCCACTATTAGTTGAGTTTGCACTCAGGGGTCACTGTGTGCCCACGCTCTGGATGACCAGTGATGAGACTGGTCCCTATCTAGCTGAAGAGGCCTACTTTCCCTATGGGGGACCTCCAGCTGAGCTATGTTGAAGACCCTGAGGAGGGAACAATGGTCAGGAGAGGTCAGAGATTGAATTGCTCAAGACTTTCCAGCTATCTCTTCCTTGTTTCAACTTCTGGCTCTGCACTGAGCTCCCAAACTCCACCTCCCATCATCCCATGAGGAGAACAGTGGACTCCTTTTCTCACATCAGAAATGATGATATTAGTACATATGGGGAAAGGGTAACTTATGAAACCTGATTATCAACCTTTGTGCATCTTAGTGCACCTCCCACAGGGTCTGGCAGAAATAAGCTGTGTTTGTCAGCAGAACAGGATGATTAAGTAGAGACGAAGAAATTGATGGTACAGGAGTAGGAAGGCATTGCTGCATTGTCTTAGACCTGGCGAAGAAGGTCTTCTAGTGCACAAATAGATGGACTGGCCTTGGCTGAGATCACGGACACTTCACCCAAATACAGAAAAGGAAGAAGAACATGAGGGTGTATTTTCAGAAAGGTAGAAGAATGTTGAGCTGGAAGCATGTAGAAGTTCTCTCCTGACTGCTTTAATATTCTCAGTGCAGCAAGAAATAATGTCATTGGCTTAGAATAAGAATGGAGGAGGAGATTTTGGAAATCTGAGGAAAGACGGGAAAGCGTGAACTTGCCACCTAGGAGAATGGGAAAGAATGGATTAGAGACTGTATTAGAGTGGATTATTGCAGAGAAGGATTCAAGAAATACAGTATGATTGCTAAGCAGCCTCAGGAGTCTTCAGTGATTGTAAAGTGAAAGCATGGCCAATCACGGTGGGGGTGCTGCCCTCCCATCTCTTTCAGCTCTACAAAAGCACACGTGGAGTAAATGAACAGGAGGATTTAATCGGGCTTTAGTTTTGCTAGTACGGTAAGGGAAAGAGGAACATGGTAGTTGAGCTATTATAAGGCTGCGTCACACAGCATTGGCAATTATAAGATCAAGGCTGTGACCTTGGGAGTGAGTGTCTTAGGCAGAGTGGAGGGAAACATCATGAGAGGAGAGGGGGAGATCCAGGAACTAGAAAGTCCTGTTTCTGTGAATATTGACATTGCCAAGAATTAAGAAAGGAGGAAGGTGGGAGAGCGTGACAATGAGCCAGTAGCAAAAAATCTTCAAGGAAGAGAAACAAATAATATAAATGTTAAGTTGTGTTACAGAGGAAATTAGTAAGAGGCCGAGATAGAAAATAAGGGTGATATGGGAGCCTGCTTTAGGTAGGATGGTTAGGGAAATTATGAAGAGGTAAACTAAGGTTGATACCTATGGAAGGAAACAATTGCATATGTAAAAGCCCCGAGGCAGGAAAGAGCTTATTCCAGGACTTACAGGAAGATTATTGTGGCTGGAAGATAATGACACTTGGGAAAATAGTGGGAGATATTTGTTAGATAGAGGTGTCTGCCTAACTAACAGACAGAGAAAGGCTCTCGAGAGGACAGTGAATGTATTCAGGAATGGGCACTGCAATGGAAACAAGCATGCCATAGTAAACTATGTGTATGTTCAGGGAGGTAAAGGAAGACAAAGCGTTTTTCAGGAAAAAATGAAGAAAATTACATATCTGTTTTGAGATTATCCTTGGTTATAAGGATCGGTAACAAGGGTGGTGCCACTCTGAGGGTAGATAGGCAGTTGCTGGGCTGATGTGCTCACAAGAGTATTTTTTTGTGTAAGGGTGTGATAGCCTTTGCGTAAGGTTGTGGTTTTTGCAGTCTTTGGTGATAGTCCTTGTTATCTGGCATATGTTCACGAGAACCTTTTCTTCATGGCCTTCTCTGGCTCCATTTGTAGGGATTTAACATAAGTGACTCCATTTTGATTCTGACAACTTCTACACTTCCCCTTTTGATCAAGATCTTTCTTCCCGAGCACTGCTGATCAGCCATTCTATAGTTAGGCTTTTGTTTTTTGTTTGTTTGTTTGTTTGTTTTTGAGACAGGGTCTCTCTGTCACCCAGGCTGGAGTGCAGTGGTGCCATCTTGGCTCACTGCAACCTCCTCTTCCCAGGTTCCAGTGATTCTCCTGCCTCAGCCTCCCTAGTAGCTGGGACTACAGGTACCCACCACTATGCCTGACTAATTTTTGGTTTTTTTTAGTAGTGATGGGGTTTCACCATGTTGGCCAAGTTAATCTTGAACTCCTGAGCTCAAGTGATCCACCCACCTTGGCCTCTCAAAGTGCTGGGATTACAGGCATGAGCCACCCCGCCTGACCAAAATGTACCTTCTCAAGGAGAAAAAGAGGAAGAGCAGCAGGCCATAACACATGACCTGAGAATCACATGCAGCAAGCTCTAACAACAGTTGAACCTCTGGGATATGAATCTGAGAAGTTTCAACAGGAAAACTCTACATTGAGAAATGAAATTACCAGTGTAGCTGAAGAAGACAGCATTTCTAACTTGAAACCAGGAAAATTAAACGAAGACTGTAAAACACAGAAAAAGCTGCCATTTAGAAGTTGCCTGAAAATTTAAAGAAACAGGTTTCAGAAATAGAATTCAAAACCTCTTGCAATTTTTGTAAAGAGCAAATCAATTTTATACTCTTTCTATAAAATTTAAGAAGCCAAGGACAAACTTACACTGATATTCATCAATTTATGTTTCAGTATTTTATTGGAAATAACATGAATATTTAATAAGTATCTATCGCTTAATTTAGTATAATGTAACTTTAAGATTTTAAATTACATAAAAAGTTCATTTGTAACATTTATTCCATTTACATTCACCTTTGTCACTTATTTATTTATCAGTTATACCTAGATTAGTTATAAAAAATAATCTATTAGACAAATTTGGTCATTATTTCAAGTTATATCCTTAATAACAATTTTTATAACTTGTGGATATCAGATGTTTACCTACATAAGAAAACTAAATTTAAATACCTAGGTATTTGCCAATAACTCAGAAGATACAGCTGTTTTTATTAAATCAACAATATTAAATTAGTCTTACTTATCAAAGAGTTTCACAAAAAAAGATCATTTGATTTTAGGCTGAGTTTATAGTTTTATGACTATAAAGCACCCAGCAGAGACAAATGTAATCTTGTCTGACCAGTAAACTCAGGCAAAAAACTACGCTGAAAACTCTGAATACATTTTTATTTTATCAACAAATTTAAACCTAGCTTATTTATTAAATGTTTACTTAAGTCACGTGAACTAAAAGACATTTCAATTAATTACTATATTTTAACAATTTATATAAGCACTCACTTACGTAAGTCAATATACATAGAATTCTTTAAGAGATTTCTACCTGACTATGCCAGATTCTTATATTATATGTAGATGCAACACACAACATAATACATGAATATTTATGTAAAAACAACTAAACACACCTAAACACACACACACAGATTTTATAGCTTTCATTTTAAATTTTAGTCATGAGACAGTAAAACAGTGAATGATACTAACTCAAAGGTTTATGAAAGACAGTTGGATCCAAATTATATTTCTGACAAAATGGGACCTGTTCACATTGCTATTTGGCCAGATTGGTAATCTAATGAAGGCGTACCAAAATTGTGAATAAAGTCATTTGGATAACACAAATCTCTTTACCTCTTTTTTTTAAATTAGTTTTACATGAGTTTAGGAATTAAACTGTTAAATGTTTACATTTTAGCTAGGGCTGGCTGAATTGTGTAGAAAACCCCCAAATCTCCAAGCGACCTTGAATTTTAGTAACAAATTTTTCTTTTGTTTGTTGGCCTGGTTTGCTTGACTAGTTAATGTGGGAGGGGAAGCATTTCAGAAAAAGTTAGTTGCAGTTTTTGTTTTTTTTTCCCTGGCTTTTTTTGTGGTCCACGCATGGTGGACAAAGCAATTTTTATGCCTTATAATATTGAGATACTTTATATTACTGCTCTGAGCTCAAGATCTTTACCAGTTTGATTGGAGAGCCTAACATTTAAAAATATTTATCTAGTTTTTTCCTTTGAGAATATCAGTTCATCAGTTAACTGTTCCATCATCCAAAGTGGTTATTAGCCAGGCAAACCTAAATTTACATTTCTAAAGGAAATGACTCAGGTGTCTAGGTTGTTGGTTACCATGGAACCATTGTGATTTGTAAAGTCATTAATTTAAAAGTTCTTGAAGAGTTTTTAGAAAATCTTGGCTGGATACCATAAGCAGTGAGTTTAGCACTAGCAAAAAAAAAGTCAGAAAATTAAAAATACACAGAAAAAAGAAACAGAGTTAGGCAACTTAGAAGACTCTAAATGTTAACCTTATAGTTGGCTGCTGTTTCTATTTAGTTTTAAGAAAAGCAGGCTTGGGGAGTTTAAAGGATTCCCTTTAATGGCCATATGTTATTCTTGGTGTAATTTTTCCATTGATTAAAAATGTACATGAGAATGGGCCACAAACTTTGAATGTGTAGCCAGCTGGAGTCCCAGAGAGCTTGGTATGCTTTAGAATTTTGAGAATATCATTTTAGTTCTCATTCATCTCTTGAGAGCAACGGACATCCTATGAATCCTCAGGAAATGTCATGAGTTTGAACTAATGTTTTAAATGGTGGCGATTGCTCTAATGGCTTTTATTTAGCTATCCTGCTCACATCATTTAGAATGCTTATTATTTTGCTCTCCGAAGGTCTTCAGAAACAAGAGAAGAAAGAGTAACAGAGTCAAAGCCTTTACAGATGTGTGTAACCAAAACAAAATGAAGCAAAATTAAGAGCGCTCGCAAAAATTTTAAGCCAGGCATCCAGACCAAACAAAATATTAAATTAGGCTCACAGAAAAAACCAAAACTGAATTCACCAGAAAAGATACACCTCAGAGCCAGAATGCAGATTCTGTAGAAACCAGAGTACTCTCCAAAACAACACTTATAAGCAAGGGCTTGCCAAAACAGACTTTTATAGTCCCAAGACAAATGTGAGGTCGTTCATTTAAGGCAGGCTTATAACCCCAGATCAGATCCTGCACAGAACAAAAAAGAACTCACCAAGAGGAGGGAGTCTGCAAATCAGAGATGAGATTCACTGGGGCAGAAAATGTGACTTACGGAAGCAGAGAGAGCAAAGGACTCAGCCCGTATCACAGCAGGGCTGCTGATCTAAGATGAGCTGACTTTGACCTTGCTTCTGGAGCCATTTTGATAACCTCAATAACAGTGTTATATTCGAGGCGAGATTAAGGGACCAGCACCAAGACAAAAGTATGCCAAATAGCAGGGTTTATTAAGCCGGCGACCACGGAGGACTCGAGTCTCTCCAACCCGTGGCCCCGAATGCAGGGTGTTAAGACCTTTTATACCCATAAGAATCACTTTGGGAGTCAGGGTGAGAGGCGGGGGTGGGGGTGAAGGGACACAGACATTTAGGGGTTTTCATAAATCATCTCCCAGACAGAGAGGAGGGAGCGGGGCTCCGGACATTCCAAGGGCTTGAGGACATCTTGCCCCCTCAATTGTTACCTAAGTGGCTTACAGAAGTTAAGATAAGCGTTAGTTTGCACATCTTCTGGGCTGTAGTGGAAATAACAGATTTTGGTTACTTATTACAAGGCACAGGGACTAGGATGGAATTAGCTTGGGCTGCTATTGTAGTCACAAAGGCTGACAATTCTGGCTGTTACTGATAAGAAAGGTAGATAGTTTGCAGAGCAAACTAGCAGTTTTATGTACAGAAGCCAAAGGCCAGCAGTTATTGTGAGGAGAGTGGGGCAGCCGTTACAACTTATTTTAAAACATAGCTTTGTTCAGGTTCTAACTCTAGGCCAGCTATAGCACACAGAAAGAAGCTCTTTAAAAGAAAATTATATTTATTAAAAAAATGGGCATCAAGATGGGACTATGCATGCCACAGTAAGCAATGTGCAGACTCTGGGAAGTGGAGAAAGACAGAGGTTTTAAAGGAAAAATGAGGAGGATTGTACACTGTTTTGAGATCATTATCCTGGGCTGCAAAGATCAATAACAAGGGTGGCAGCAGTCTGAGGTTGGACAGGCAGGCAGATGACACTGCAGAGGTATCTTTTTGTGGCCAGACATGGTGGCTTCTACCTGCAATCCCAGCACATTGGAAGGCCGAAGTGGGTGGATCACTTGAGGTCAGGAGTTTGAGACCAGCCTGGAAGACATGGTGAAAACTCGTCTCTACTAAAAATACGAAAATTATCTGGGAACAGTGGTGCATGCCTGTAACCCCAGCTCTTCAGGAGGCCGAGGCAGGAGAATCGCTGGAACCTGGGAGGCAGAGGTTGCAGTGAGCTGAGATCATGCCACTGCACTCCAGCTTGGGCGATTGAGTGAGTGACTCTGTCTCAAAGAAAAAAAAAGTATCTTTTTGTGTAAGGTTGCGATGGTCTCTGTGCAATGTTGCAGTTTTTGCAGTCTTCTGTAATAGTTCTTGCTCTAAGGTATTCGTGCATGAGAACCTTCTTCTATTGTCTTCCCTGGCTCAATTTGTCAGAATTTTTAACACAAGTGACTTCATTTTAATTTTGTGAGCCACAAATACAAATATGGGTTTCCTTAACTTACCAAAAAAGTCTGGCAAACATTGGGCCTGCAGAATGCAGAAAATTCACCTTGGAGGTGACCTCTTGACATGGCTTAGACCTTTAAATCACCAGAAACCTCCTTAGTGAAGAGGCAGGACCCCTGATATGCTAAGCATGACCACCCCGATACTTCTTTTCCCCTCCTCCTTTTCTTCTTTTATTATCATACTTAAAAATTATTGTGGAAAAATGTCAAATAGTTTCATTTCATCAACTAGATGACCCTATTCCAAGTTTAAAAATTTAATTTTTTAAACCAATTAACGTATTTTTTTTTTTTTTTTTTTTGAGATGGAGTCTTGCTCTGTCACCAGGCTGGAGTGCAGTGGCGCAATCTTGGGTCACTTCAGCCTCTGCCTCTCGGGGTCAAGCGATTCCCCTGCCTCAGCCTCCCGAGTAGCTGGGACTACAGGTGCATGCCCCCACGCCTGGCTAGCTTTTTGTTATTTTAGTAGAGACGGGGTTTTACCACGTTGGCCAGGATGGTCTTGATCTCCAGCAATTAATGTCCTTTCATATGGAAAACTTGTGGAAACTCTGAATTCAAATATCATTGCTATCCAGCAGCACAATAAATTAAATGTTGTGTTTGATTTTCAGCAATATCAGTCCTGCAACTAATAATACAATAAATTGGAGTTTCTTCTAGGGCTGTTAAGGAAATGCTCTATTTCTCAGATCAGGACTTGCTAGTGGATCTCAGCTTGTCATTTTCATTTGTAGAGCTCAAGTGCATTCAGAAGAATTCATTCATATCAGGGCCTTTGCCCTTGCTTACAGTCCTTATGGTCCTGGTGGTCAAGTGAAGCACAGGCATCATTGTAACTCACCATAGGTGAAACCTTGATTAACCGTGATGTCACTGCATACCACAGATTACTAACATCCCATTTTTCAGCATTCTCTCAAGCCAAAGGGCACAAACAAGTCAATCCTAAAGTCCCAGACCTGTCTTCTAGGTCCACTGACCCAGACTGATACCAATTTGTATTAGTCTGGGTCCAATCAGGAGAAAAAACATATACGGTAATTTTAACAGGGAATAGCTAACATGAAAAATCATTAACTATAACAGACAACTGAAGCAATGAGACACTGGCTTCTAAAATGTAAAGGGAATTCTAAAGAATAAAGGGAGATAGATTTAAGGAATAGACAACACCCTAGGACTGAGTCCAAGCATCCAGGGAAAAGCCTCAAAACCCCAGTACCTCAGAGAGTGTGGTAGCCCAGCCACCTTTTTCTGCATTCTGTTCTTTACCGGGCAAGAGGATTCCCTCTTCCACTCCCATCCCGAACCCTCTTGACTGCCTGTGCCTTCAACTACACTCCGTAAGGGCAGGCTTGAGCATGTCTCGTCTACCTCTGGCACGTAAGATCCCTCAGAAAGTGCCTTTTCGGTGAGTGAGAGAATGTACACACGAATATGTGCATGACGAGGTCTTGATGATGCCTACGTGCAAGAATGTTTGTATTGTGGAAATGTTCTCCAAGAGGTTTTACAAGTGAATAACGTACAGGGCCTGGAGTAGGAAACCAGTATCTCAGTTCAGTGTCACCACTAGTGCCTTGGGTCACTTTCAGCAGGGCACCTTCTACCCAACAGGGCCCCAGGTTAGAACTGGACTCACTCAGTGGCAGAGAAGTCACTGTGCTGCTGTGTTGGCAGACATTTCTGAAAACTTACTCTCCATAATTTGCCAACAAAGGGTACTGGGGAAAGTCTTGATGGGGGAGGGATCTCACTGGAGGTGCTCTGTTATAAAACCATGCAAAGTGGGTGCCAGAGGAAAAAGTTGGCCCCTGTGCACTGCAGGATGGGGGTACCAGGATGGGGGTATCAGGAAGCCACCTGCACTTCTGGAGCTTGGGCTGAGCAAGCTGCTGGAGTCTGTCTGGGAGCACACTGGAATAAGGAAGCAAAATCCTTTCCTCCTGCAATGCCTCTCTGGTTCCTTTACTTGTAAAGCTGTAAGTTCTGCCAGCTGGCAAAGAAAAAGCTTTTTAAAGAACACACAGATCTATTTTCTCAGAGCAAGCAGTGAAGGGTGATTTGGAGCTGAGACAATAAATTGATAGCCTGCATAGATGGCAACTCCATTCTTCTAGTGGTTCACGATGACAATCTTGGGTCATCCTTTATTTCTCTTTCTTTTTCATCCCCACACCTGCTTGGTCAAAGTCCTATAGACTCTACTGCAAAATATATCCACAACTGATTCCCTTTTCGACATCACCAACAGTATCACCCTCGTCCCAGTCACCTTATTGTTTGCTTGGACTGTGACAACAGTGGCTTAACTCGCTCATCTTCTTACTTCTGTTTGTGACCCCTACGTCTATACTCAATACGGTCATCAGATCACGTCACTGTCTGCTCAAAAATCCTCAGTAACCCAGAGTAAAGCCAAAATCTTTATAAAGCCTACCTCATGGTTGTAGGTTGCTGACGAGTTCATGTTTCAGTCAACCAAACAAATGAGCCTAGAGATACACATTCAGCTGCTCCCATGCTCCCCCGCACCCCATTCTTCTCTGGCCTCGTCTCCTGGTATGCCCTCTGCAACCCATCCCATTCCACTGCAGCTATACTGGCTTCTATGGTATTCCTGAAAGAAGCCCCAGGGCCTTTGCTCTTGCTGTCTCTGCTTAGAGGGTTATTCCCCTATGGATGTATTTGACTCAATTCCTCATTTTCTTCAGAACTTCCTCAAATGTCTTCTCAATGGGACCTTCCCTGGCAATTGCTCTTGAAATGTAATTTCCCACCCATGACATTCCATAGCCCCCTTCCCTGCTGTATTTTTCTCTCCTTAGCACACACCCCATCTAACCTGCTGCGGATCTTACTTACCAAACCCTTCTGGGAAGGGGCACATTCTACCCAACAGGGCCCCAAGTTAGAATTGGACCCCTCTGCCGTGGTTACCTCCAACTTTAGCTACATTAAAAGAGTGTCACCTACTGGAGACAGAAAGCAAAACATCGCAGGAACATGGCTGGGCAAGGACCAAGGTACCTGAATTTCAGTAAGCAAACGGGAATGCCTGGAAGATGTCCTGCACCCACCCCAGCCACCGTTTCCTGCATTGTGTTCTCTACCAGGAAAGAGGATTCCCTCTTCCATTCCCTTCCCATTGCTGTGACCCACACACCTGAAGATCACAGGATTCTCTGCCCTCTCACATCACAAGGCCTGTTCTCTGGGCAGGACATGACCATGTGGCACACAATAAAAGGGGCTGCTAAGCTGAAGACCGTTCCCCTGTCCTGCTTTCCTGGTGGTGGAACGTCAGGCATTAGTGACAAGTCAGATGGAAGGTTTCAGCAGTAGCTTTCACCCCACGTCTTCTTAATTCTCATACAAAAGTGTGAGTGGTAATTTTATACTCATTCCTCTTAACCATTTATGTGTGTGTTGGGGAGGTGGTCAAAGACTCCTAAGAAAAAACAATATGGTTCCTCTGCCCAGAGAAAGATGCAGAGAACGATGTGTGTTTAAGTGTGCGTGAGTGATCCAGATGACAGCTGGTGTTGAGAGCTAGGAACAGTCATTAAAAGGAGAGTTGTAATTTTGTTAGGTTAATATGTTTCCTCCAAGTAAAAGTAGTTTTAAGCCTGTGTAGTTTTCTGGGTTCTTGATTTTTCCTACTTCTCGCCTTTTAATTAATTTTACTTTTAAGATTTTTTTTTAAATCCATGTTTTCTAGTTCTTCTCAGTAGCTTGGTTGATGCAAACAAACAAGCTGGCCATTGCCTAGAAACAGTTTTGTTTTTTTTTTTTTTTTGAGACAGAGTCTTGCTCTGTCACCAGGCTGAAGTGCAGTGGCATGATCTTGGCTCACTGCAATCTCCACCTCCCAGATTCAAGCGATCCTCCGACCTCAGCCTCCCAAGTAGCTGGGATTGCAGGTGTGCACCACCACACACAGCTAATTTTTGTATTTTTAATAGAGACGGAGTTTTACCATGTTGTCCAGGATGGTCTCGATCTCCTGACCTGATGATCTGCCAGCTTCAGCCTCCCAAAGTGCTGGGATTACAACTGTGAGCCGCCTCACGCGGTCCAGTTTTTGCTTTATTAGGTTCCTTTTCATGAGTGAGCACCTGTGTTTTCCCTTGGTTGTCAGCTATGGGAAGGTAGCAGCCTTGTTCATATATTTCTCACTACCATCAAAGCATCTAGCAAAGGGCCCTTATACTAACGCTGTCTTTGGGGGTCCTACCTCATAAATGTGTGTGTGCTTGTGTGTGTGTGTGTGTGTGTGTGTGTGTGTGTGTGTGTGTGTTGCTCCCTTCAGTTTTTTAAATAAACTTTTTATTTTTGAATAATTTCAGACTTGCGGAAAAGTTACAAAGATTGAGTACCCACATACCTACTTTCCCCTTATTATCAAATTCTTACATAATTACGAAGACAAAATTCTTACATTTTGGTCAGACTAAGAAACCAACCTTGTTATATTAGTATTAACTAAACTCCAGACTTCATTCAATTTTTCACAGGTTAAAAAAATTAGTTTTCGGCTGGGCGTGGTGGCTCACACCTGTAATCCAAGCACTTTGGAGGCCAAGGTGGGCGGATCACCTGAGGTCGGGAGTTCAAGACTAGCCTGACCAACATGGTGAAACCCCGTCTTATTTAAAAAAAAAAAAATTAGTTGCCAATGTCAAAAAATCGAGAGACTTTTCATTTTTGCTTAGAAAATTAAAAGATCTGTCATTGCTAGTAGATTTCTACCTGACAACAATTGGCTGAGGCCAAGTAAAAAAACAATAATAGCTATAAATATAGCTGAATTGCTTAGCATTTACTATGTGCGAAACATTGTTCTAAATGATTTACGCGTATTAGCACGTTTCATCCCCGTTACAAGTCTTTAGGTGATTGCCAGTATCATTCCTATTCTACAGAAGAGGAAACTGAGGCACTGAGCCATTAGGTAGCATGTCCAGGGCCACACAGCTAGGATGTGGATAAGCAGGCGCATTCTGTGACTTCAATTGCCACAGGGTGTCACCTCCTGAGCCCTTTCAGACTGTCATCCTCCATCTGAACCGCTACTCATTGACCTTTCTCTCCTGGTCTCTGCTGACATTTATTCCAAAACCTCTGCTTTTTGACAGTTGGCACAGGAAGCCCCTCCCTGTTTATATACAATTTATCCCAGTTTATACACAATTTATAAAGCGTGCTCACATCACAGACCTCGTTTGATCCCCCAGCAGCCGGGCTATTTTATCTCCAAAGGGTCACTCTCGTGGCCAATGGGCTGGAATGCTAAAGGGTGGAGATGCTAAAAATATTTGCTGCTATAATTTGGGGAGGTCTCAAACACCATACTTTCTCCATCTAGAAGTTAGGGGCTGCTGCAGAAGCCCAAGGCACTCCTGGCACGCTGCCTTGAGCACCCCTGCAAGAAGAAGGCGGGGCCTGCAGCATTGCCTTCAGCTCCAAAGGACCTCCACTCTGCACAAAATGACCCTGGATCACTGGATGGAGATGGGTCTGACCCTTGGCTTCTCTGTGGTTTGAACCACACAGATTTCCTGGGCGATGCTGACACCAACCAAAGTCCCATTCTTATACTTCATCTCCCTCTTCTGCATGCTGGACATAACTTCACACCTGCTGGTCTCACTACTGGGCCAGGAAAAAGAAAATGTTCAAAAGGATCTATCTGTGTTCTTATTAACCTACCCTCAGGCTGGATGCAATGCAGAGGAAAGATCCAGATGAGAGAACAAAGAGGGCACTTCGGGTTGAATTTAAATTGGTTCATGCACTGTATATGAATTACAGGATTTCTACTCTTTCTGTGTCCTTATTCTAAAGAGGATGATGAATTGACTATTTCTGGTACTGTTTATGCCTAGTTTCCCTGTGAAGCAGCTGGAAGTGGTAAGTAAATAATCTAGTTTCCCAACAAGGACACTGAAGTCCCCTCTGTATGGCCACTCGGTCAGTGGTTTGGCCAAAAGGGGTGCTTGGTATTGACACCTCCTCCTGGTGCAGCTGTTTACTTTGCTCTGTGTCTTCGAGGCCCAGTTTTGATCTTCCCTGTAGCAGCTCTGTAGGATTATAAGCTCTTCTTTGTGTAGACACCTAGGCGATTTGTTCTGCCGATTCCATTAAGAATGTGCTTGCTTACAAGTTATCTTCCTATCTAGACTGCATGGAAGAACAGGCACTAGAATTGGGAGTAGAGGATTGAAACATTCTGGAGAAAAGAGATAGAAACCACATCAAGAACAGGGAGAGGTGTGCAGGACGACCAGCCACACATAATTACTGGATTTGAAGGGAACCCAAGAATGTGTTGCAAGGCAATGGGTCAGCCACGGTCTGGAGTAGTAACTCAACAGTGTAGACTCAGCCCTTTGTCACATGAAAGATGGTGTCACTGGATGGCCCCAATGGCTTGTGAGGGAGAGAGTGAAGAAAATTACAAAGATTGAGGATAACCATGAGCAAAACCAATGTAAAAGGAGAGGAGAAGAGGATAGTTCTCGTTGTCTGTAAGTCAGCCATCTCCACCATGTTGGTAAGCTTGCCTCTGGTTATAACTTCCCCTGGTTAGCAAGGGTTCCCAGGTTTTATGTTCAGCAAATGTGATAACTACTACATTACAGAAACCTATGGTTCCCAGGTTTTAAATAAATACTTAAGAGGTCTGGGCTCTTAAGTATTTATTTAAATACTATTTAAAAAAAATTTAAATTGATATTTAAATAAATACTAAAAAATTAAATACTAATTTATTTTAAGTATGCTATTTTACGATCTCCACCTCTGGGTGCAGTGGCTCATGCCTATAATCCCAGCACTTTGGGAGACTGAGATCAGGAGTTCAAGACCAGCCTGGCCAACATGATGAAACCTGTCTCTACTAAAAAATACAAAAAAATTAGCTGGGTGCAGTGGCGGGTGCCTGTAATCCCAGCTACTCAGGAGGCTGAGGCAGGAGAATTGCTTGAACCCAGGAAGTGGAGGTTGCAGTGAGCTGAGATCACGCCATTACACTCCAGCCTTGGTGACAAGAGTGAAACTCTGTCTCAGAAAAAAAAAAAAGAGTTTTTTAGTTTCTTATTGGAATGTGAGATGGCCAGAAGTCATGCCCACCAACCTAGTCAGAGTTGGTGCCTATAACTTAATGCCTTGTGGTGGTGAGGTTTTTGGCAAGAGGGCATCAGTGAGGATGCACCAAGCATTCACAACACAAGGTTGCTGCAGATTGTCCCATTTCTAACCAAGAGAAACAGCATTATCCAGTAGAGGGTTAAGCATGGACCCTGTGCCAAACACAGGACTGTAAGGGAAATTCTTTCTTTCATGTCTGCTTGGCTAGACATTGCTCAGAGCTACTGGGGTCAGTGCTTTTCAGGCTTTGTCATCAAATTTCCCCAAAGTTCAGAGGAGAATATTTCCCTGGGGTCCAGAGCAGGGTGGGGCTCCAGTGCATGGGTTCCTTTGAAAATTTGACCAATTTTGCCTTTTGCTCCACAATAAATCAATGTTTGTTTTGACATGAAAACAATGTTTTAAATTAGTTACTATTGAATAACTAAAGTACTGATTATCTCAAGGTTGGTTTAGGGTATGGTTTGGCTGTGTCCCCACCCAAGTATCACTTTTACTTATAATAATCTCCATGTGTCAAGGGCTGGGCCAGGTGAAGATGATTGAATCATGGGGGTGATTTGCCTCATACTGTTCTCATGATAGTGAATAAGTGGTTTTATAAATGGGAGTTCCCCCTGCACAAGCTCTCTTACCTGCCACCATGTAAGATGTGACTTTGCTCCTCATTCACCTTCCACCATGATTGTGAGACCTTTCCAGCCATGTGGAACTGTGAGTCAATGAAACCTCTTTCCTTTACAAATACCCAGTCTCAGATGTGTCTTTATTAGCAACCTGAGAACAGACTAATACAGTAAATTGGTACCTGTAGATTGGAGTGCTGCTGTAAAGATACCTGAAAATGTGGAAGCGACTTTCGAATGGGGTAACAAGCAGAGGCTGGAACAGTTTGGAGGGCTTAGAAGAAGACAGAAAAATGTGGGAAAGTTTGGAACTTCCTAGAGACTCGTTGAATGGTTTTGACCAAAATGCTGGCAGAGAAATGGACAATAAAGTCCAGGCTGAGGTGGTCTCAGATGGAGATGGGAAACCTGTTGGAAATCAGAATAAAGGTGACTCTTACTATGTTTTAGCAAAGAGACTGGGGCATTTTGCCCCTACGCTAGAGATCTGTGGAACTTTGAACTTGAGAGAGATGATTTAGGGTATCTGATGGAAGAAATTTCTAAGCAGCAAGGCAATAAAGATGTGATTTGGGTGCTGTTAAAAGCATTCAGCTTTATATATTGACAAAGATGTGGTTTGGAATTGGAACTTATGTTTAAAGGGGAAGTAGAGAATGAAAGTTTGGAAAATTTGCGGCCGGACAATGTGATAGAAAAGAAAAACCCATGTTCTGAGAAGAAATTCAAAGCAGCTGCAGAAATTCGTATAAGTAATGAGGAGACAAATGTCAGCCACCAAAACAATGGGGAAAATGTCTCCAGAGATTGTCAGGTCTTCATAGCAGCCCCTCCCCATCACAGGCCTGGAGGCCAAGGAAGAAAAAAATGGTTTTGTGGGCTAGACCCAGGGCCTTGCTGCTTTGTGCAGTCTCAGGACTTGGTGCCTTGCATCCCAGCTGTGGTCAAAAGGAGCAAACATACAGCTCAGGCCATCACTTCAGAGGGCACAAACCCCAAGCCTTGGTGGTTTACACATAGTGTTGGGCCCACAGGTGCACAGAAGTCAAGCGTTGAAGTTTGGGAACCTCTGCCTAAATTTCAGAGTATGTATGGAAACACCTGGATGTCCAGGCAGAGGTGTGCTGCAGGGATGGGGCCTTCATGGAGAACCTCTGCTAGAACAATGCAGAAGGGAAATGTTGGGTGGGAGCCCCCACACAGAGTCCCACTGGGCTACTGCCTAGTGGAGCTGTGAGAAGAGGGCCACCGTCCTCCAGACCCCAGAATGGTAGAAACACTGACAGCTTGCACTGTGCACCTGGAAAAGCTGGAGACACTTAATACGGCCGGTGAAAGCAACAAGGAGTGGGGGCTGTTCCTTGCAAAGCCACAGGGGCAGAGATGCCCAAGACCATGAGAACCTGGATCACTTCCCAAAGGCTCCATCTCTTAATATCATTTCATTAGGGATTACGTTCATTAGGGGTCATGCATCAGCATGACCTGGCTGTGAGATATGAAGTCAAAGGATATCATTTTGGAACTTTAAGAATTTGGTCAAAAGAAAGGGACTACAGGCCCCACTGGATTTTGGACTTGCATGGAGCCTGTAGCCCCTTTGTTTTGGCCAATTTCTCCCATTTGGAATGGATGTATTTACTCAATGCCTGTACCCCCATTGTATATAGGAAGTAACTAACTTTGGATTTGACAGGCTCATAAGTGGAAGGGACTTGCCTTGTCTCAGATGAAACTTTGGACTTGGACTTTTTGATTAATGCTAGAATGAGTTAAGACTTTGGGGACTGTTGGAAGAGCATGATTGTGTTTTGAAATGTGAGGTCATGAGATTTGGAAGGGGCCAGGGGAAGAAAGATATGGTCAGGCTCTGTGTCCCCACCCAAATCTCACCTTGAGTTCTAATAATCCCCACATGTCAAGGGCAGGATGAGGCAGAGTTAATGGAATCATGAGGGCAATTTACCCCATGCTGTTCTTGTGGTAGTGAATAAATCTCATGAGAGCTGATGGTTTCATAAATGGGAGTCCCCCTTGCACAAGCTCTGTTGCTTCCCACCATGTAAAATGTGACTTTGCTCCTCATTCACCTTCCACCATGATTGTGAGGCCTCCCCAGCCTTGTGGAACTGTGAGTCCATTGAGTGTCTTTCCTTTATAAATTACCCAATCTTAGGTATGTCTTTATTAACAGTATGAGAACAGACTAATAATTTAGGTTCTGGCATACACTGTGGGCCACAAGCCAAGCATGTTGATTTTCTGCTGGGATGCAATCTACATCTGTCTGTCTGTCTCTCTTTCCAGAGAATCCTTATTTAGTTCCACAGATAATTAATAAAAGAAGAGATGAATTAGTTAGCTTGTGCCATGATCTGAATGCTGTGTCACCCCCCACGAAATTTATTTGTTGATATGTAACCCCTAATGAAATGATATTAAGAGGTGGAGCCTTTGGGAGGTGATTAGGTCATGAAGCCAGAGCCCTCATGAATGGGATTTGTGCCCTTATAAAAGTGGGCTGAGGGAGCTTGTTAGATTCTTCTGCCATTTGAGGACAAATAGAAGTCTCCATCTATGAGGAACAAGACCTCACCAGACACCAAATCTACTGGCACTTTCATCTTGGACTTCTCAGACTCCGGAACTGTAAGTAATAAATTTCTGTTGTTTATAAATTACCCAGTCTAAGGTTTTTTGTCATAGCAGCCAGAGCAAACTGAGACAGGCTGCCTTAAAAAATTACCATAGACTAAGTGGCTTAAACAAAAACATCTATTTTTTTACAGTTCTAATGGCCGAAAAGTTCAACATCAAGATGCCTGCCGACCTGGTATCTGGTGAGGGCTACTTCCTGTTGTTCAGATGGTCATCTTTTCCTGATATCCTCACACGGCAAGAGCAGTGACAGAGAAAAACTGTCTTGTTTCTTATAAGGGCTCTCATTCCATTCAGGAGATTCTATCCTTATGACCTTATTACTTTCCTAAGGTCATACCTTCTAATATCATATCGGGGATGGGATTTCAACATTTAAATTTCATGGGGATGCAAATATTCAGTTTCTAACTAGGGAACAGGCTTCCTGAATTGCTTAGTTTGAAGAGTTTTTTTCCCATAGACATGCTTACCTGTGCAACCTTACCCCTTCATTAAAATCCTGGTACTACTGCTGCATACTTGGTGCTAATACAAATGTCCCACCTCCAACCTTTCAGCTGACCTTGCTCTCCTGTGCTCCAAGGCAGCTTCTTAAAACTTACTGTGTTCTTCTGGAGCCTGATCTTAGCAGTCAATGGCACCTGCTACTCTCCTGAAACATTTGGGTTGGTAGGCAGGGGCAATATCATTTTCCCCTTCTTACTCTTCCTAACTTCCCTTTCCTTATTCTCCCAGCTTTTCTCCAATATGGGACATGTATTGTCCCTTTAAGGCGACTTCATCCTCTGGAACCATTAATGCCACCTCCCCAGACTTTGTTCCTCCAGATTTCCTGTCTCCCTGCTTTTCACTTTTTCATTAGTACTTGACCCCATTATTACAGCAACACGTGCCTGGAGTTGCGGTATGAACAGTGCGAACCCTGATGCAGAGCCTGATAAGGGACTCTCTCACACAACACAGAGGCATTACCTCTGTCATCCACAGCTGTGATAACTTTACAAATAACCTTAATTCATCTCTTCCATTTTTAAACAACTCTTGCATGCCTACTATGTCCTGGGTGATGGAGCTGGAGAAATCAACTATATAGATGTCCTTTCTCTCTGATTGGAGCTTAGAGGGTTACACGAGAGACAAATTAGAAAAAAATCACAAACATACACATAATTGAAAATTGTTATGGTAAGTGCTATGCAAGAACAGATCGTGTTTTGAGAGTTTAACAGGATGCAATTTAGACTGTTTTGGCTCACCAAAGGGATTCCTTTTAATAAAATGAATTTATGTAGGGAAATTGGAAACCTAAAATTTAATATAAAACATTATATAGTAAACACTCATTAAAAACCAATTTTAAGATAGTAAGCCATTTTCATATAATTTCCTTTCCTCTCTCTAGCTGTGTGAGCAGGCATGCTAAAACACCTCTAAGCCTGTTAAACATGGTGGTCCCAGCTCCATCTTTCAGTAGTTTATATATTTAAAATTTGGAAATATATAGATACAAAGATTGGAAAGGTTACAAACAGATTGATTAAATGCTATAAAAATAATATGGAGTTAACCAGTCAGCTGCATCTCACTTCTTGATTATATAGAAGTTGTATTTAGAGTATGTGATGGGTGGATTTGAGTGTGGGATATAAGGTGTTTCTAAGCCTCCTATACATGTATTCCTCAATTCCTAGGCTCAGAATATTCAGGAAAATATTCACTATCTTCTAAACCTCACCTTTTTCTTGTGTTTGCAATCTCCATGAACACCTCTGCATCCAGCCTTTTGTACAAGTCAGAAACCTGAGAGCTATCCTGGATTCCTGGCTCCCCCGACTCTCATCAAGTCTTTTTGACACATTGAAAGTTGTGCTAGAGCATAATTATTGTCTCTTTTTTAAGCATTAAAATAAAAAAAAAAACTTGAAGAAATAATTTGGGGTCTAAGATAATGATATCTTCCTCCAGATAGTGTTTCGTTGCTGTTGTTCATTTCTACCAGGTGTTTGGGAGTATTAGTTATTCAGGATACAATAGGTCTTGAAATTACACTCAGCTCATCCTAAATCTCACGGTAATGTTCTTTGTGATCCCACATCAGGCCCCCTGGCTTACCAGACCCCCTGCCATTGCAGAGTTTGGACTTCAACTTATGTCCATTGAGCTTGTCCATCCAGGTTATCAAAAATGCTGCTCAGCATCTCAGCAGTGTCTTCTAAAGCAGCAGTCTCTCCCAGATCAGCAAGAATTCACTTAGTAATGGTGGCCCCAGGTTATCTTTGTGGATTTTTATCCTTTCCTGAAACTTAGCTCAGTAAACCTCAATATTTCGTTAGCTTTTCAATGCTTTAAAGATCTTTGAAAAGTATTTAATCTAGATCTTTTCATTGTGTTTAGCTGGAGGATTGGTTCAAATGATGTGTTCTATCATTATCACAAATTAAAGAAGGTTTATTTTGCTTATTTTTTGCTTGTTCATTTATTTTTCACTGCACTGTTAACACTGGTTGTTCCAAGAAGGTGAGCTTACAGAGTGAGAGTTTTCCTTCTTATTTTATTTGCCACTTGCATATTATTTTTATAGTTACAAAAATCATAACTCCAAAATTTAAACAGTAAATATATGCAAAGGATTAGCATGATGTTGGGCATATAACCACTGCTCAAAATATTATCTTTTCATTTGCTGGTTTCCTTTTCTTTTTATTCACCCTCTTTCTCATCACCACCAGGACCTCTTTGAGACCTTTTGAGGTCTTGCTCCCTTTGGCCGTGAACACTTCTCTGTCTCAGGAGCCCCACTCCCGCTCCCTTTCCTAACTGCACAGCCCCAGTCTTCAGGCGTGGTGGTTCAGGCGCTACCCTCACCAGGGACCTCAGGAATTTATTCGTCCCTGGAAAGACCCAGAATGACATGGCAGTGTCTGAACACACGGGGGCGCACGAATCACCTAGTTGTAGAAGAAGTCTCCACAGCTCTACTGAGAGTCAACACCTGGACAGCCTAGCAGTCACGGAGCTAACTAAACCAGAAATCCATCACTCCAAAGACTGATTGTATTGAGTCTTTGCCATGCTTTTCTGGGGTGCGTTTACCAAACACCGATTTGCTTTGTGATCTTTGCGTAACAATGACAGTGGCAAGACTTAAAACATTGGAAAGCATTTACTCCAGAAAGACTCCCGAAACAAACCTCTAAGCACAAGTCCTCTGACCGTCCATAGAAAGGTTACTGGAGATTCTCCCAGCCTTTCTTGTGATTTCAAATGCATCCTCCTTCCAGTGCACTTTACAGCACCTGCCTGGGTTCTCCTTTGGTGAATCTTGCAGCATTTACATTTTTCTACTCGCTTTTCCATTTAATATCAAGTTTTACTCTATTTGGTATTTGTTTGAGAAGTTTGGAAGCCAGGAGGAAAGATATAAATTACAGATAAAGGAATACTTCTGTGATACCCTTTCCCAAGGTAGGAGCACATTTTTGGGTACATTTGGCGGATGTTCACTTCTTTGAGGATGTAGACACCTCCAGGAAATGTCCTCTCTCAAGCACATCAGGGATTTACTTTCCTGTAACTAACACTTATATAGCACCTACTATGCACCAGGCACTGTTCCAGATGTTAACAGTTTAACTCCATCATTTCCTCACAAGGGGGGGCAGCAGATGGTAGATGTACTTGAAAGAAATGTCCAGAGCACAATTGTCTCCTTTGGCAGAAGGCAAAATGGAGCAGGTGGGAGATGCTTTGCAGGTCAAGATGCTGACTCAGGGATGAAGGCTGGGGAGAACAGGGCCTGTGACCGATACCTCCAGTGACTGCATGGCACTGATTTAGAAACTGTCATGATGTAGATGGGACTGCTTACAAAAGCCAGATCAAGTTAGCATGTCAGAGTTCTGAGTCAGATCTTAGGAATCTGCTGTTGGAACCAACAAGCGCGTTGACATCTAGCTCAGAGATCTGAGTTAGAGCCAGCCAAGGGGCCAGGCTGACAGGAAATCAAAGGGGGCTGGGTGGGAGGGGGAGCTCCCTCCAGAGAAAACCAGTTTCAAACTGAGGTCTGTGGGACCAAAGCATTTTGGGGGTATAAGTGCAGGGAACATTATTTCAGAACCTCTTTTTCAGAATTTTGTGAGCTAAAATAGCATTCCAGCATATATTTTTTACATTTTTTTCTGAAACTGACTTAATGTAAGACCTAGAACCTAGAAATAAAATAGAATAATCAAATAAAACAAAACATCTTAATTTATACACAGTGCTAGGCTCTTTCTAAATAGCAAGCCACTAATTTTATCTGAGAGTTTTAAGTCAGTGTTTAACTTTCTTTTCTCCCCGGGTCTGATATGAAGTAAACCAATTTTACTGTGGGGATAAGAAGGGTGAAACACTCAGAGAAAAGCAGCAGGGGCCATATCATCTAGCAGTACGTGGTTCCAAGAAACAAACTGGTGATTCTACCGGCCATTCCCATCAGTGTTCCAAAAAGAGACCTGGTTCTACTGACCTTTGCTGACTCCCCTGCACCCAGGAAACTTAACTTTCTGTTCCTGTTTTTGAATCTGGGCACAGGAAAGATAAGTCAGACAGGTTTTTAGACTCTTTCAAATGCCATCTCAGGTTATATTCAGAAGGCAAACAGATACTGCTAGCAGGTTATCAGTAGATGGAAGGTGAAGGGTCAGCCATGGATCGTGGAAGGGGACATGGTTTTAGCTGGTTTGCAGGTTTTTATCTTTGAATTCTTTTTTTTATTAAAATAATTGGGTCTCTTGATTGGGTGTGGTGGCTCACACCTGTAATCCCAGCACTTTGGGAGGCTGAGGCAGGTGGACCATGAGGTCAGGAGTTCGAGACCAGCCTGGACAACATGGTGAAACCACGTTTCTACTAAAAATACAAAAATTAGCCGGGTGTGGTGGCGCATTCCTGTAGTCCCAGCTACTCAGAGGCTGAAGCAGGAGAATCACTTGAACCCGGAGGCAGAGGTTGTGGTGAGCCGAGATCACAGCACTGCACTCCAGCCTGGGCAACAGAGTGAGACTCCGTCTCAAAAAAAAAAAATTAAAAAAATAATATTTGGATCTCTTCATAATGCTGACTTGTTGAGAACTAATCTGTGATAATGTTTCTGTGTGTCGTTTATCATTTTACCTCCAAATTCGCCTTTGGATATGTGCTCAGTGATGATGGAAGGGCCTCCTTCAAGCATTTCTTCTTCACAGTGAGCATGATGTTAAGCACTGGTGCCCACGTCCCTCTGCCAGCTTTCTCCTGCAGCATTTGCATGGGTCTTCCATGGCCCTCCTGATGCTATGGCCCTCCCAACATGGACCCCTCACATCCTCCTGCCTGCACCAGAGCCCCTACTTTCTCCATGAGCCTGAATAACCAGCCACTGACTGTGGCCTATGTGTGCTTTGGAGTGTTGCTTCCTGCTGGCCCATGGACCGTGGACCAGTTCTGGCCCACGAAAACCAGCATATGTCTCAAACATCCAGTGTGTTGCAATAGCCCCTTCTCCAATGAGGTCTGATCCCCTTGGAAAGTAGAACCTCCCTTCCAAGTTTGTCCTTTGGATATTCTCCATCAGCCCTAGAATATTCTATAGAGTTATCTTACATATTTTAGTTACACTTTTACCATAACTTAATAATTACTTATATAGAACTTCTCTTGTTTAAATCACAATATGGTTTCTGTCTCCTGATTGTTCCTAAATTAATACAGAAATTCACATTTAATTAGCACTTACTATGTTCCAGGAAGTTTATATATGCTGTTTCGCTCAAGGCAACAACGTGATGTAGGAGAGTGGATCCAAGCACAAGCTTTGGAAGCAGGCGGAACAGCATTTCAATTCTGGCTCCAACTCTTACCATCTCTGTGACGTTTGGGTACAGGAGGCTGCAGTTCTACACTCAGATGTCCCCTCAGGACTTAATTTCTCATTAATTTATCTGCCAACAGTGTTAGCTGCTGACAGCTCATGGTTTTGTTTCTCTCTGAAAATGGTTTTCTACTGAGGGAAACTGCTGTGCCTAAAGTGACAAGCCCTCTGGGGATAAATCTGCACCAAGGATGGATTGGTGTGGAGCTGCCCCCCTTCAACTTCATTTGGTGTATCTCCATTTCAGAGCATCCTGTGCAAGCTGACATTGCTGTTGCAATTGCATTGCAGTTCTCCTTCCGTCTTCATTCCAAACCTGCTTTTCTTGCTCCTTCACAGGGGTTGTTCCTGCCCGTGTTCCCTGATAAACTTCTTGCGTGCAAATTTGTGTTTTCCAGGAAGCTGAACTGCAAGTTATTAAATGGCTCTGAGCTTCTGTTTTTTTCACCTGTAAAAGGAAGATGATCATTGCAACCATGTCAAAAATTATTGTGGGAGTAAAGGAGATAACACATACAAAGCGCTTGGCAAAGTACCTGCCACACGTATTTAATACTCAAAGGGATTCATTATTAAGATCATTAATAAAATGGAAGCATCTTTATTCCACTTATTTTACAGATAAGGCAACTGAGGCTCAGAAACTTTAACTTGCCCACTTCATGTATGAAGCAGTGGGGCTGGGATTTAAGCCTGTATGTAGATATATATATTTTCCTGCTGCCACTTTATACTGCCTCTTGTTCCTTTAAGCTACCTGGTAGAAGTTTTGATTAGAATAGAAAGTCTCCAGAGGAAGCTGGGAAGGGCATATAGAAGCCTGTCTTTGAGGTTTATGAAAAATGTGTGGCAATCAGCTTCAAAGCAAGTAGAAAGAGGACCCGCAAACGCAATAGATCTGTGATAAAGCCTTCTGTGAGCATCCAACTGAAGAGCGAGAAAGCACCACAGTTCAGCAAGCCCCAGCCCCACCAGAGCCAGCGTTTGAGTCTGCCCAACAGTGCAGAAAATTAAAGTGGAAATAATGTACTTGCCAGGAATTTTAATGGTTTTCAGAGCTATTTTTAACTACTTGCCAAATTGTTAGAACTAGACAAAAGAGCCACTAGAGCCTTTGTTCTTTACACAATTTGCCCAACCCCACTGCCAAGAGAAAAACATAGAATAGACTATAGAGATTGACAGGTGATCCAGATATTGGAGTTATCAAACACAGGGTTTAAAATAACCATGACTATTCTGTATAATAAGATGGAAGAAAATATAAAGAATTGCATAGAGAACCAAAACCCATTAAAAGAATAAAATAAAAACCTGGCACTAAAAATTAAAATAACTGAAATTAAGTATTTGATAGATTTATTTAAAAGCAGATCAAACATAGCAGAAAAGACTAGAAGTATAAGATAGGCATGCAGAAAAACATCCAGATTAAACACGGAAAGAAAAACGAATAGAAAATGCAGAAAAGAGCAAAAGAGACATGGCGCGTGATGAAGACACCTGATATATGTTCAGTTGTCCCAGAGAAGAAGAGACAATGGAATAGAAGTAATTTTTAAAGAGATAGTGTCTATTTTCCAAAACAGACATCAAGTCACATATTCAAGAAAGTATATGAACCCTAACATTAATTAGGATTAATTAAGATTAAGATTAATTAGGATTACATGGAAAATTATACCTAGGAACATCATTTGAAAACAATTGAGAGACAAAAACAAAGAGAAAAATGTTAAAGCAGCCAAAAGGAAGATGGATTACCTACAAAGGATAATAATAGTAATTACAGATAACTTTTAAACTCAGACTATGAAAATCAAAATGTGACATCTTTGTAACACTGAAAGAGAACGTCTGGCTACCTAAAACTCTGTGCCCAGTGAAAATATCCTTCAAGTATGAAGGCAGAACAAAGATGTTTTCAGATGAATCAGTCTGGGTTAGGAAAACAGAGACACTCCAAATACTTTGTGTAATAAAGGGTTTTAATGTAGGACCTAGGCTTATATAAGTATGGGAGGAGAAGGGGGAGGGGCAGCTGGAAGAACAGAGTCACCAGACACTGTAGCCAGAACTGGTGGAGCGGGGCAGAATAACAAACATTGAAAGCAAAACGAAACAACACAAGCAGATAGAATAACTTCTGTAAAACAAAGCTGGAAGACTTAATAGCAAGACTTATAAAGCTAGATTAAATAAGACAGTGTGGTATTGACACAATAAAAGACAAATCATTCAATAGAATTGTAAATAGAGTCTAGAAACAGACCCACTCACACATAGGAAACTTTAAAGGTCTCAGCTCTGTTCACACCTAGAATAAAAGGAATAGAAAGTTTATGAATATTTTTACAGTCTTTGTGAAACACATGGAACCTTGAGGTGGAGTGACAGACGCCAGTGTCCCAGTGATATTCTCATCACTTGTTCCCATGTGTTCATATAGGCTGTACCTGGACAGGGTGTTAGTCCCCAACTTTCAAAGCCTACTTACCTCCATTCCAGGTCAAAATAAATATACCTGGGACTCTATGGTGTTACAAAGATGGTTCAATTCCACTAGAGTCAGCATTGCAAGATCTTTGAAAATATAAATTTTAGCTAACTGTTGACTTACCTTGAAAAGGGTCTATTCTTCTAGGTAGTTAAAAGGTTGGTTTGTAGTGTAAATAACATCTGAAATGTGCGCTTAGGGGGAATCTTACCTAATTCACAAATGATTGAAGGAGACATCTTAGGAAAGGAAAGGAAGAGCAATCCAGTGACCAATCTCTAACAATGATGCTTTTCTAGAGAAAATCACGTGGCTCTCCTTCACGTGGGCCTCTGCAATTTCAACCCTGGTCCCTGGGCCAGCATCTCCCCACTTAGCGCCACAGTGTCAAAGCTGATGTTCCTGCAGTAAGAATGGTTCTGCCTTCCAGATGTCTCCTTCAGTACACTGAGAAAGCCCTGAAGCCTCTCCATCAACACACTTGGGTTTTAATGTGCTGCCTTCATGGTTTCACTGGGAGCTAGTTATGTGGCCAGTGACCATAGTGGGGATTTTGACATTACTGAGCACTGAGCTCTGCAGGAGGAAACAGCACCCCTGATGGTTGGAGGAGCCAAAGATGAGGCCAGAGGGGAACCTTCACTGAACACTTAGTGTATATCAAGTGCTTAATGTTTCATGCTTATGTCTTCATTTGATTTCTACAATTCTGTAAAGCAAGGTTTACACTTTCCATTTTGCAGAAGAACTTGAGGCAAAGAGAGGTTGAGCAGCGTGTCCAAGGTTGCCCAGTCAGTTGAAGGGTGTAAGATGTCACCAGAGTCCAGGAAGCCTGCCTAAACTGCCCTCCCAAGGAGAAAGGAAGGCAGGAGTGCTGTCTACACAGCCTGGAGTAGAGTGGGGTCTCTCCCACTAAGTTCTCTCCCAAAGCTTAGTGCATGTTTATAGCATGCCCTTCACCAGGCTGCTTTCTTTCCTGCCTCTCAGTCTTTGTCACGGAATTTCACCATGTGACACAACTTCCCCCTCACAGCATTAAGGTAGAAAAGGTTTTTCTACTTATCCTATGCTGGTATCTACCAGAATTCAGAAATAAACAACAAAGGGCACATCCCCATCCTCAATTAGTTCCTCTTAAACTACCAACTTTCCATCCATGCTTCTGGGGCTTTCCCTAGAAAGTCTTCCCCATATGCTCCTGCTCATGTGGCTTCTTCCCTCTCCTACTTCCTATGACCCTGGGAGTTGGGTCCTTGCAATGTAGTAGCCAATGAGGCGTGGCCGAAGGGCTTTTGAGTTGTGCTCACAAAAAAAAAATGTGGCATAGAGGTGAAACATTTGGGCTATGGAGATGAACAGCCTGGGTTCAAATCCAGGCTCCGCATATGCTAACACATGTGCTTCAGTTTCCCCGTCTGTAAGATGCAGATGTAGCAGTGCCTCCTCTCATGACTGTTGGAAATAGTAAGTTTATTGACATCTGTCAACTGCTTTTCATGGTGTCTAACATGCAGTGAACATAAGGCATGTCTCAACAGTGTATTCCCTAGGCAGCACTGGGTGCAGAAGATGGAAGCCTTGAAGGGTTGGTCCATACTTCCAGGACAACTAATAAATATCTTTAGACCACTGACTACATTGGTCTCAATCAAGTGCTGCTTTCTCAGAAGAGATGACAGGGAGGGATTTTTCAGTTGCAGTTTTCTTTAATCAAGAAGAATGCATGTAGATACACTGCAGCCTTGGGCTTAAATCCAGCTTGGCCACTGAGCAATCCACTTTGTCACCATCAGAGAGAGGGGCCAGCTGCCCCTTCCTATGCACCATATAGACTTTCTTGAGCATATTCTTGACCACAAAGACCTTGTCCTTGCTGCTGTCATACAGTACATATTTTACTTACTGGTTTTGTTTACTGCCAGGTTTCCTCTGTTAGAATGTAAGCCCCCTGGAGGCAGGACCTATCATCTGTTTTGTTCACTGCTGCATTCCCAGTGCCTACCATAGGAGGCGTTTAATAAATCTGTGTTGAAGCAGTGGATGCATGTCCTCCGACAGCCCTGCATGCAGCATGGTCGGTGGTCGAATGGACCTCATGGTGCCATCCTGGCTGGCCCTTACCCTGGCCTCACCCTATTCATTTTTATCTATGCCTAACTGACAGGTGACTTCCCCATCACTACTTTGTTCACATCTACATCTGCCGACAGGCCTCCAGCTACTCTCCACTGTCTACAGGACCATGCTCACTCCTACTCCATGGGGACCCAAAGCCTCCAGCTTTGGTGTTATCTCTGATTACCTCTCTAGCACTGCCTTCCACCATGACCCTGCCTGAACCTTCCATGGCTGCAAAGTTGGTTTCTCTCATTTTATTGGAACATATCTTTTCCTCTCTTTACTCATTGCTTTTGCCCATTGCATCTCTCTCCTGCCCTCTCCCAAGACTGTCCTACCCTTTTCTCTTTATTTAAAACTTACCTCCTCTTCAGGATTTGAGTCTCACCTCCTTAGGGTAGGGTCAGGGGTTTCTACCACTGTGGCACTTTCTGGGATGGCTCCTTCCTAGACAGACACCACCTGTATCCTACCCCTGCTGTGTGACTGGGCACTGAGTCCATTGTAGTGATGGGTATTGTCATCCAAGTGGTACACACATGCAAGTGGGCATCGCTTTCTTTCTCCACTAGTTTCAAATGAATGCCTCTTGGAGGGGCACACATGGGGGAGTAGGACTTTTGATGGAGGCTTCATTGCAATTAAATATGGCCTCCAACTGACCTTGCTGACCCTGCCCTACATCCGTCATCCCTCCCGGCCATGTTTGTCTTCCTGCTTTCTTTGGTCTTCATGTTGCCCTGGGCTCTGATGCTCTGTTCTTGCTGCTTGAACTTGACCTCTCTCCAGGCTGACCCATGATTACGCTGGCCCATCTGCATACCTGCTTTTCTACATGCAGTGTAGTTTGGAGCCCAGACACAGGTCCAGCCTCCTCTTGAGGGGGATCTAGCCCTGATGTCTGGACGATGACATTTTAGGACAACCTCTCTGTCTGTACAGCCCATATCAGCCACTGTGAAGGGAGAGACTTGCTTACTCCTGCTGATTCCCTCTGAGCTTTTTTACTATAACCCTTACCCAATGGATGCTCAGCAAATATCTACAATGGTGGCAGCAGTGGAGGACATATCCCAGGAGGCCATAACACGAGGGTTGTTCTCCCACTTTCTAAGCACAGCTAACACCAGATCTGAGACAACTGTGAGTGAGTGGCTAGAGGCTGGCCCCCCTTGTAAGCATTGTTTCTTAGTGTTCACAAAACCCAAGGTCAACTTTATTAGAATCTTGGCACACTGATTAGCTGGTCTGTATAGCAGCACCGTGATGAAGGCTGGTGCTGGCCTATCTGTTTGGTCCAGGGTGAGATAAGATAACCCCTGGCCTCCCACCACAGTTACCCTGCAACTGGGTTGACAACTTTTCCCAGGAAGAGTAAGCTCTGGGTGGTCACCTCCCAAAGAAGCAAGAGGAAAGGCCTGTTGAAGTGAGCATGTGGGGCCGACGTGGCGTTCAGAGATGGGGGCTGGGAGAGAAGGCCTGAAGCAGCCCCCGCCTCGGTTCCCTTCTCACTCATGTCCACCATTGCCTTGTGTGACACCTAGAGGACAAGAGGAGACAGAGACAGCATCAGTTTGAGGGCCTTCAAGGGGAAGACACCGCCTTCTGCAGCACGGGGAGACGGAGAATCACCCGGTTATGGCCTCTCAGGCCCTAGCATCCTAGGAAGAAACTGCAGCCTTTATTCCACCTCTCCCTTCTTTCCATGTTCCCCCTCCATCCTGAGGGTTTACACTGACAGCACCCATCACTCTTTAATGGGGAGACAAAAGAGCCTGAGCCAGAGGGTTGCTAAATAGCTACCAGGTTGCAAAACCCAACAGGAACTTTTAGGAGCATCTTCCAGCCCCTGGGTGTACTTGTGGCACAGGCCTGGTTGTCATATCTGCTACCAGCTCCACGTAACCTCTCTAGCCTCGATTTTCTCAACTATAAAATGGCTCACTCAGCTTAAGTCAATGGTGTTCAGAAAGCACTCAGCATGTCTGATGTGTCAAGCCTCCTACCAGCCTCTGTGCAAGAAACTTCCTTTTTAAATCCTCATTTTCACACTACTTCCAAGGAAGAAAGGATTTTGAGGCTTTGAAAAAAGTGAAAAAAACATTGGCCTTGATGGTCCCTTTCACTTAACGAAAAAGCTATATGAAAAGATAGAACTAGCATTTAAGGTCAGTGTGAAAAAAATTCTTTAAAAAGCTAGGCCGGGCATAGTGGTTCTCGCCTGTAATCCCAGCTCTTCCAGAGGCCGAGGTGGGTGGATCATCTCAGGTCAGGAATTCAAGACCAGCCTGGCCAACATGATGAAACTCCGTCTCTACTAAGAATACAAAAAATTAGCCGGGCATGGTGGCGGGCACTTTTAATCCCAGCTACTTGGGAGGCTGAGGCAGCAGAATCGCTTGAACCTGGGAGGGGGAGGTTGCAGTGAGCCAAGATTGCACCATTGCACTCCAGCCCCGGAGACAAAAGAGAAACTCCGTGTCAAAAAAAAAAAGCTAAACTACTTTTTTTCTCTCTTGTTAACTCTCCAACACACACACATGCATGCCTGCACACACATGCACACTTGCACATGCACACATGCATATGCATGCCTGAACACACATGCACACACATACATGCCTGCACACACATGCACACACACGTGTACATGCACACAGGACCATGTCCCTGTTGCCTTGGGTGCTCTTTCACCCTCAGCTGATCTTTCCCAAATAAAAGACAGAATAACTTCCTTATGAAGTTCCTAACAAAGACTCATGGTAATGCACAACTCTATCCTAAAACAAAGAGGACAGCTGAAGATCAGGGAGGGGCCTTTGTGTCTTCCTTTCCATGGAGAAATGCATTGTTATTCCCAAATATAAACCCTCCCTTCCCATTAGAGGGTTGTCAGTCCTTGACTGTTCCACAAGACTGGCAGTGCCTCCTGGAGGGGGAGACAATCTGGACTTTGGGACTAGCTTCAGCTGATGGCATGTGAGTGCCTATGGCACAGGCTGTGTGTGGGGCAAGTGTTTAGAGCCATTTACATGTCTTCTTTTGCTTTCCCCCTGCCATGAAAATGGTTTGCCCCAAATAGGGGCTTCTTTAACCTACATCCTGGAAGGGAGAACACATGTGCAGCAGCCCTGTGACTGAAGGTAGTGACCTGCTTCTGACAGGTAATATAACCAGGAAATAAGCATTTGTTACAGTAAGGCACTGAGATTCTGGGATATTTTGTTACTGCATCAAAGCTGACTGAGGCACTTCTAGTTTATACCTCACTACCCTCTAGAGCTATAACAAAGGCAGGCAGAGTTTCACTGCTGCCCTTGGAGGAGGTATCAGGAATCAAAATAAAGCTATCCAACACCTGGGGAAATTCTGGCTCCATGGATGACCCAAATGGCCACTGATTCTATTTAGAACTCTGAAGAATAGAAGGGACCTAGAGAAGGAGAGATAGAGAAGGAGCTGTCCATCAAGAGATGCCTTAAAGACTGTGGTGTTAAATAGTCTGTATAAGACAAAGAACAGGGAACTTGACTTTTAAATGTCCTGTATGCCAAAGGAGAAACCTCCTCCCTGCCCCCACCTGCCCATACACATCCATATTCACCACTTTACCCTGAAGATGGTTTTGTTGAGCTGCCCAGTGACTCCTGAGAAGTCAGCTTCTAAGTTGGGTATGTTGATGAGACCAATTTGGGGAAGTATGTCTTCCAGGTTATACGTTCCAGAAATCGAAAACCTTGGCAAGTGCAAATCCAACAGACTGGAGAGGGGAATCAGACAGAGAAATGGTGCTCTCTTGTTATACATGCTGCTCTTGCCCTGTCTGTTGGCAACCTGAGCTGTGGGAGGGAGAGGTATTTCTCAGGGTAAGGGGCAATCAGTCTTCCCACCACACTATTTGCTGTGACGGACCATTCCGCTACCCATACCCATAGCTCCCTTCTCTTTGGACCACATGGAATATCTTGTGTCTGGATCTGAAAAGACTCCAGGCACAGCTACATGTCTTTGTCATCCTCATCACATTTATAGAGGGCTTTCTAGTTTTCAAATATTGGCAATGTTTCTTCAAGGCTGAACTGATGGAATCCACATCACGACCATATAAGGTAAATACTTGTCAACATCTTCCCACTTCCATATCTGATGAATCAGCAAGTTCTGTTGGCTCAGCCTTTGTACTATGTCCTAAATCCACCTCCTGGCATCCCCCAGTACAAGCAGCCATCATCTCTCACCCATCTCCGCTTCAGGTTCCTCATGTGTTAAATGGCATAGTGATGTCCCCTCCTTGGGGCTGTTGTGAGGATCTGATGGGAGATGGTGTATGTCGGGTGCAGGGAACAAATGAACTCTCCCTCCTGCGTTTGGGGCATCTTTACCAACTGATTGCCACATTCCCTGGGTTAAGTTCAGAAATTTCTTTGGATCCACAGCAATTCTGACCTTTTTTCTCTGGTGTTATTCATCTTTTTAATTATGGTTTGGCAGCTACCCAGGCACTGGAAAGCATGACCAGTTCATAATCAACTTGAACACTTCTGCCTCAGAAAATCAAATTCAGGTTAGAGAATTGTGGCTAGTTTGACTCCTGAGCAATATGAGGGTCCAATGTCTAGCTGAAGTGGGAGGACATCTTGGGCTACTTGACAAGTTTCCCATAGGTAGTACTAGTGTGGGAAACAACAGGCCAGTGGGTTGAGGGGTGGAATAGAGTCTAGTGGGGCAGGGGTCTGACAGAGAACCCAAAACACAGTGGGTGTTCAACATGTGAATGAATACATACATGAATGGTGTGCCAGCAAGCACAGTTCCCCTTGGCAAGCCAACCTGCCTCACATCTGAGTGGAGTGAAACATGGTGGAGTCCAAAGTTCTTATATCTAAAAGCCCATAAAAATGCCTACTGAGGTATTGTAAGTCTCTGGCACAAGGAACATCTGAGATTTAGATGAGTAACTTGGATCAGTTTTGCTTTTAGAATGTCCAAGTGAGAAGAAGTCAAACCAAACTCTCCCTGAGGGAAAATCTACTAGTCTAGAAGAGTCTATGTCACTTTCTTATGTGATGGGGCCAAGGAGAAGGCTCACCCCAAAGGAGCCAGGGACCATGGGGCTGAAATTAGCAACTGACTAGAGCCGTGTAGCTTCATAGACAACAAGAATAATCCCTTAAATCCTGGCCTCTCTCCTTGGCCTGTGTCTCTTATTTGGTGCTTTAATCTCTGCCCAAACACAAAACGCCTTCTCTATCCCTGGTACCTCAGTGTGAATGGGGTGCTGAGAAAAGCCACCTGTGAGTTTGTGGGGTGGCTGGTGCCTACCAGGTTGTGGTGGATTCAAGATGGCCGTCAAAAGTGGCATCTATGCACCCTCCCCTTGAATCTGGGTGGGCTCTGCAACTGGCAGAAGTGCCACTGTGCTGATTTCTGGGCATAGGCCTTAACAGAAGTGTTCTGTCTTGGAGACCCTAGCTGCCGTACACCAATATTAACTATGCTGAACTACTGATCCTGAGCTAGCCTCATGGAGACACTACCTGCAGAGACAGGGAGATGCCTCCCAGCCTTAGTCTCTTTCAGGTAGCCCAGCACAGGCACCAGGCACATGAGTGAAGAGAGTTCACTGGCTTCAGCTCCAGTTACCATCTACCCCAACACAAGAAAACTGCCCAGCTGAGCCCAGTTAACCCACAGAACCAAGGAAGTGATTGTCTCAAGTCATTCAGTTTTGGGGCGGCTTGTTATACAGCAAGCAATAACTAGAAGTCAGTACCGGATTTCATCTTAGAGTACCTCATAAAAGAAGATGCACCCCCCAAGGTGTTAGCTGGTGAAGGGGGTCTAGGGAAACTAGAAAAAGCTGAAGTTGCTGTGATAAAACTACAAACCAAAAAGCAAGTGAGATGGGAAATAGTTTAGAGATCACATAAAATAGGAACTTTAATGTTTCCGGTGTTCTTAAGATTTAATTTTTTAAATATGATTTAATTAAAACAGAAGCACCCTTTAACAATATAATGATAATGCTAATTTTTTTTAAAAGAGATAGGATCTGGCTTTGTTGCCCCGACTGGAGTGCAGTGGCACAAACATAGCTCACTATCACCTCGAATTCCTGGGCTCAGGTGACCCTCTTGCCTCGGTCTCCCGGGTGGTTGGGACTACGGGTGTGGACCGACATGCCTGGCTATTTTTTTTCTTTTTTTTCATTTTATGTAGAGGCAGGGTCTTGCTATGTTGCCCAAACAGGTCTCAAGCTCCTGGCCTCAAGCAGTCCTCCCACCTTGGCCTCCCAAAGCACTGGGATTATAGGTGTGAGCTCCTGCAGCTGGTCATGATTATTCTTAACTGTCTTTGATCTGATTTTTTGACTGCACTTAGCCACCTTCTGGTAATAAATTGTTATGAGGGGGAGAGAGGAAAGCAAGAGGAAAGGAGATGGGGACCAGACAGACACTAGGAAGGTATAATAACAGCCAGGGCCTGGTGAGCACTTCTTATGCTCCACGTACCAGTCTATGTTCTCTTAATGAATCCTCTGAGCAACCCAATGAGGCAGGTATCATGTCCTTAGTTTTATAGTAGAGGCCCAAAAGAGGTGAGAAAATTGCCAAGATCACACAGTTAGTAAAGGACGAGACGGTGAGCCTAATCGAGACTCTGGGCCTTTGCAGCTGAAGTTGATCAAGACCTGCTGGGGTTCTTGAGCAAGGTCAGACAGTGTCCTTCTGCTGTGACTCTTACCTGGGCAGGAACAATTGGCCCCATTTTCTCAGGGTCTCTGGCTGCAGAGCAGCCTCCACCTGCTTCATTTTCCCTGGGTCAGGGAGGACCAGCAGGGCCAGGGCATTTCCACTGTATTCAATCTGGAGGACGGTGCAAGCCAACTCCTGGTCATAGAGAAATCTGTGCATTTCCTTTTGGTGCATCATGGACACTTGGAGAGAGGTCCTCTCACCCACGAAGAAACTTTCATGCTTCTGGATCTGGTAGCGACTGAAAGGGTGCTTCCACTTGGCTTAGGACACAAAACCCATAAGGCCATGAGAACTCTTTTCAAGAGAGCAACTCTGGGTAAACACACACAAAACCACACTGGTTTGGTGACTTCCTCTTGGCTATGCAAGTATAAGGCAAAAAAGTGGAATTGATACAGAACCAGGAGACCAGAATTTAGGCCTGGCTCGGCCTCTAGGACAAGTCACCAGTGTTTGAGCACTAACAGCCTATGATTTGTTCCATTTCAGAAGAACTTAGCTATTAAGAAGCCAAAAGGTATTTTTCCATCTACTAAGCACCTTCCATGTGTTAGATATTATCTCTTGGAATTGTCATAAAAATTAATAAAAATAAGTATTATTATTCCCATATCAGGGATGATCAAACTGAGTCTTTGTGAATTTATTTACACATACTAATTTGCAGAGCTGGGATGACTGACTGCATAGCTCAGGTTGCTTGCAAACATTGAACTAATCCTTCTCAACCAAACTGCCTCTAGACAACAACCTTCTACAGAGAAGCTCAAGAGCTTCTTCCTTCACCCACACACCCCAATTCCCTAATCTTCAAACTGAAAAAGGAAAAAGAATTCAATTAATAAAATGCCATGCATTAGCAAAAGCCCATTAAGATGCAGTTAGAAATGAATGTTGGGGTCATCGTTATGTTCACACGTGTGGTATCTTCTCTCTTCTTATAAATCTGTCCCCACAAATACTGGTCTTGATAACAGAACTGGGTCATCCTGTCCTACATACCCACACCCAGTCAATGACCAAGTATTGCAGATTCTACCTCCAAAACCACAACATTATTTTCAAGGCCACCATCATACTTACTTTGGACCACTTTGAGAACCTCCCAACTTGTCTCTCCTTTCCCACTCTTCCTCCCTTCCAAGCCACCCTCCAAATTGCAGCCAGTTTGATCTTCCTAAAACACATGTGATCCTATCACTTCACACTTAAACTCTCTGGCAATTCTAAGGTTCCCTGAATAAAGGTGGAAACCCTCAACGTGGCCCTGTTTCCCTCTACAGTGCAACGCTTGGCTTCTTCCTACTATTCCGCTATTGTGTTTGATGTCCTATTCCAACTAAATTTGTTTCAGTTCTTTGAAAATGCAATGGTATCTCTTTTCCCTAGACCTGTAGATATGCTGGTTTTTTTCATCATGAACCCACCCCTCCCAAGCTTTTTCTCCTGAGTAAATATGACTCACTCTCATGTCTTAGCTTGAGTGGCTATTTTTCCAGGAAGCTTCCCAAGTCTGGATGGGTGTCTCTTTTGGGAACTCTGTGGCACCCATGCCTATGCAAGGAGAGCATCACCATCCCACTGAGTTATTTTGCATCTGTACTTATTTCCAACCCACATGGACTGTGGCTACGCAAGAGTGGGAAAGCTCTATCTTATTCATGGATTTCCCCAAGTGGTTAGCAAAGAACCTGTTGGCTAGCTGTCTGCTGTAAGAGCATTTACATGCAGAGGAGGTGGCAATAATTCTGTCTGAGCAAGCCTCACCTTTGAAGAAGATGTAATTGGTGAGAACCATGAGCGTGTCCTGGCTGAACTCCGGGAGGCAGTCCACGACTTGCCCGTATGTTTGCCTTCTCACATAGTCATTAATCTGCCTCTCAGTTGTAACAGAATCTGTGAAGTTGGCAGAAAAAGCAAAAGCTCCATAAAGCTCCTTGATGGTGTCCAAATAGTGCTGCTGAGGCTTTAGTCGCTTGTCTAGGAACAGGGAGTTTCCTGCTTTTAGTTCTAGTTTGGGGCTGGGCAGAGCAAGTGTGTGGAGGAGGCTCTGGAAGCCCTGGTGGATGTCCGCTTCCGGGGTTTCTGTGAGGTTGAATCCTAGGCCCTCCAGGATCAGAGCTGAGGTGTCAGCTTGGGCCCCAAGAGAGAGCAGGGCCAGGGTGGTGGAGATGCTCACCGGTGAGAAGATGACGTTTCCGGGGGGTGTCTGCTGCCAGCTCTTTATATAAACGCAAAGCAAAATTAGTAATGGTGGGTGTGATTCTGTGGTAGGCGGGGGCTGGCTCTGAGAGCTGATGCCTGGGAGGTTGAGGCCCCTGCAGACTTTTATCTCCACGGGCAGGAAGGGGCTGACAGTAGACAGAGACCAGGATCCCCTGCTCCCAGCAGCCAAAGCCAAGCTGGCCCCATTCTCTGAAAACAAGAGGGTGAACATGTCACTTTTCTTCATAAATAACGTCACGATTCTCTACTGCTCATACAACAAACCCCACCTTCACACTGTGTCCCACAGGGCTGTCATCCACGAGCGGCCCTGCAGGAGACAAGGCCATGGATGATAAGGATTCTGGACACTCTCCTCCAAGGCTTCAGTGAAGGTACAACCCTTTATCTGCTTTGCATATAGGTTTCTAAGATTTTGTTCTAAGATTTTGTTGAGGGAAAGTCTCTGGGCTATAAAACAATAACAACAACAACAACAGCAACTCCTGGCCAGGTGTGGTGGCTCACACCTGTAATCTCAGCACTCGGGAGGCTGAGGTGGGAGGATCGCTTGAATCAAGGAGTTTGAGACCAGGCTGGGCAACATAGGGAGACCTCATCTCTGAAAGAAACTTTAAAAAATTAGCTGGGTGTGGTGGCATGTGCCTGTAGTCCCAGTGACTCTGGAGGCTGAGGTGACAGAATCGCTTGGGCCTGGGAAGTCGAGGCTGTAGTAAGCTGTGATCGCATCACTGCACTCCAGCCTGGGCAACAAGAATGAAATTCTGTCTCAAAAAAAAAAAAAAAAAAAATACCCAACAAGCAAACAAACATACAAACAAAACAACACAACACAACAACAACCACAACAAAACAACTTCCATAGTCTAGCCTCCGTCCTTCTTTTCTTCCCTTCCTCCCTTCCTTCCTTTTTCTTTTTTCTTTCCAGTCATTCTTTCAATCATTCATTAACTTTCAAGGATCCACCTGGTCCAAGAGGAGCACTAGGTCCTCAGTATTCAGTGGGGAGAGAGTAAAAAAAATTTCAGATTTCCTAGAATTTAGAGTTTAATTGACGCTAGCTTAGGTGACACTCAATAGCTAAATAAGCAAATACACATGTGATGACAAATTGAGAAGTGCATGCTTGGAGCAAATGTCCTGGCCACGCTGCCAGTGATGCTAGGCCTCCCTCACATCCAGCGTGGCAACTGACAATCATCCCGCCCACTGGAAGGGAAAGGATGATGTGTAAAGCCTCGGTCAGGTCCCAAGAGTGAGAAGAATGCCATCCGCCTTTCCAGTCATTCATTAGCTGGAGTGTGGATGTGAGGATCGGCCACCTGGACTTGTGGGGGGAGGACAGCCCAGAAGGGACAGCAAAGCAGCAGGATTGTGGAGCCCACAGGAGTGGCGAGAGAGATGTCAACTCTGTCTCCATGTCTTTGTCCAGCCTCTGATATCTGGGATGTCTCTTGTCACATGCAGAGGTTGAAACCTCTATATATATATTTTTTAATTGCTGCAGGGCTGTGGGGGATGATATCTGTTGTGGGCTGAATTGTATCTGCCCGAAATTCATATACTGAAGTCCTGACACCTAGTATCTCCAGATATCTTTTTTGGAAATAGGGTCACTGGAGATGTAATTGGTTAAGATGAGGCCATTAGCGTAGGCTCCTAATTCAATATGACTGGTGTCCTTACAAGAAGGAGAAATGTGGACTCGGACAGCACACAAGGAGAATGCCGTGTGAAGATGAAGGCAGAGATCGGAGTGATGCTTCTCCAAGCCGAGGAACGTGGAAGATGGCCAGCAAACTAGGAGAGAGGCAAAGCTAGGAAAAGGGCCTGGAGCACATTCTCCCCACAGCCTCAGAAGGCACCAAGACTGCCAACCCCTTGTTCTTGGACTTCTAGCCTCCAGAACTGTGAGCCAAAGGTTTCGGCTGTTGAAGCTGCCCAGCATGTAGTATTTATTAAGATAGCCCTTGCAAACTAATGTGATATCTCTTGTACTTTTTTTTAAGTTGTAAAATGCGCCAAAAGAGCCTTTAGTCCGCTACCAGGGGATCAAAGTGGTACAGGAGCAGGAAGATCCCTTGTTTTAGAGCAAGGGATGCAGCCTGAGCTGGAGGGGGACTGCAATGCAAACCATGTTGTCTCTACTTACACTGCCCTGTGTTCCATGCTCTCCTTTCCCTTTCAGTCCCATCCCCCGCCCCACCCTGCACACATCCTCAGGTTCTTGCAGAAGACTCACTACCACATAGCTGCTGGGGCCCTCCCAAACCTTGATATCCTCAGTAAGGAAGGCAGCCTTCTCTCCTCCCTTTAAATCCAACCCTCCCATTGTTCCGTTCATTGCACAGCAGATATGCACTGCTGACTACACTTATCACTTCTCATTAGTTTGTCCTGATGACATTTGAGTCTTAACTGTCACCTTTAATAATTTTTTACCCAAACCAATTACTTCTGGATCAATTGCAAATGCTGTGATGGTGCAAGAGAGATTATATTTTTGTAAATGGTTTGTAGATCCTGGTGCCCTAAATAACGTGCCAAACCACAAAGGCCAGGTGTCAGGGAGGTAGAATGTGCTCTCATTATCTGCTCTGTTGAAATGCGTTTGCTGGTCAAAGTACTGTGAGCACGGCCCCAAGGCTATTTCCTCCCTTCCTCCAGCACAGCTCAGTGTGGACTTCCTTAATGACAGCTTCCACACACTTCAGATTTTCTTTTGATGGAAAATTTGGAAGATGCAAAACAATTTAAAAATTGTTCTCCTCTTATGTAAAATAAAGCGACTGTGATGAAACTATTTCTGGTTTATTCGTTCTATCCCACTGAACTCAGCACCATTTTCTACCCCACTGCACCCCAAGGACTCCCTGACTTGCAAAGGACCTATTTCCCAAAGAGGATTGAATTGTAAATGAGGGGGCCTTGGAATCAAGGCTGTGCAGTAACTCACTGCCCGGTACTGTGCAAAAGCAAGTCTCTGAAATCAGTGTCTCCATTTGCAAAATGTAAATGATATTGCTCACCTCCCAGGTGTGGGGCCATTTCGGGATTATACGAGTCAATGTACAAAGCTCTCGGCATGTCGAAAATACTCAGTGGCAGTTTTATTTCCTTTCCACCAAGCCTGGGGGTAATAATGCCCAATTCTTTTCTTAATTCTTCTTACAGAAAGATCCCAGGGGGAGAATTAAGAACTATATTCATAAAGTATAATATTTTACTAAGGGTTTATGAAGTGTTGGGGATATTACATGCATTGTAATACTGGCTCCTGACAAAGGTAGGGGGAGGGACGTATGTAAAGGAGGTAGGGGTGACTTTTTGGGTCAGCTCAATGCCTGGAGGAGGGGTGCTGCTGGAGATTAGTTGGGGGAGCAGCCTGGGCTCCCAAAAGCTTTCAGAACAGTCCCATTCAGTGAAGAGTGGTCCTGCCCGAATACCGGTGGTGTCCTTTTTGAGAAACACTTGCTTTGTTTTATTGAATTTAATCCTCGGGAGAAGCTCAAAGCACAGGGATTATCAGCCCTACTGTACACAGGGGACAACTGACGCAGGGTTAGGACAAGCTAGCTGGTGAGAGCAGGAGCAAGACTCAGATTCCCGACCAGAGCTCCTACGCACCCTCTCCACAGGGCAGCTCCAGTGAATCTGCTGCAGCATCACTGTCATCGTGCTTTGGGTTGTATTGTTTCATTTTCTTGTCTAATGCCAGGAATATTTGGGATCCTTCTCTCAAAATTCTTAGGGGCCAAGTTTTCCCTAAAAGGTGATTGAAAACCTGAAGTCCCTCCTTTAAGACTCAGAGGGGAGTACATGGTTACATTTCTTCTTCAGGGACTTACTTCTCCCATCCCTACCATCAAAGCCAGGAATACGCGGGCACACACACACACACACACACACACACACACACACACGAACACAGAGAGAGAAACAGAGAGAAAGAGAGAGAGAGAAAGAGAGAGACAGAGACAGAGACACAGAGAGAGAGAAAGAAACAGAGAGAGAGAAAGAGAGAGACACACACACACACACACACACACACACACACACACACACACACAGAGAAAGAGAAGGGAGGGAGGCAGCTGCTGCCCCCTGCCCTCATTTTAGGCCAGGCGCAGTACTTACAGAGCAAAGTCACTGAGCGGGGACCTGGGTCTTCAGCACTGCATCACGTCTACCCACAGGAAAATGGTGTTTGAAGATAGCAGCAACCTGGTCAATATTTGTCAGGTCAATTCTGGGAACTGGTATGAAGACAATGCACAGCAAACAGAAAGGGCTCTTTTTTTCCCCCAAGTATCTGCCCTGGCTGCCTGTCCCACAAACAAATGCCGGATTGTGACTTAAGCCAAGGCTCAGTTTAAGAATCTTCTGATGCTGGCAGTGGGTGGTGGTGTGGTTGCTGCTGATGCCTGTATCCGTGCTTATGTGATCCAAGCTGTATTCTTCTCTTTTTCTTTTTAAAATTTTTTATTTCAATAGGTTTTGGGGGGACAGGTGGCATGTGGTTACATAGGTAAGTTCTTTAGTGGTGATTTGTGAGATTTGGATGCACACATCACCCAAACAGTATACACTGAACCTAGTATGCAGTCTTTTAATCTTCACCTGCTGCCCACTCTTTCTCCCGAGTCCCTGAAGTCCATTGTATCATTCTTATGTCTTTCTATCCTCATAGCTTAGCTCCCACTTATGAGTGAGAACAGACAATGTTTGGTTTTTCATTCCTGAGTTACCTCACTTAGAATAATAGTCTCTGGTTCCACCCAGGTTGCTGGGAATGCAATTAATTCATTCCTTTTTATGGCTGAGTAGTATTCCATTATATATACCACAGTTTCTTTATCCAGTCATTTATTGATGGGCATTTGGGTTGGTTCCACGATTTTGCAATTGCAAATTGTGCTGCTATAAACATGCGTGAATAAGCGTCTTTTTTGTACTATGACTTCTTTTCCTCTGGGTAGATACCCAGCAGTGGGATTGCTGGATCAAATGGTAGTTCTACTTTTAGTTCCTTAATCTCCACACTGTTTTCCATAGTGGTTGTACTAGTTTACATTCCCAGCAGCAGTACAGAAATGCTCCCTTTCACCACATCCATGCCAACATCTATTATTATTATTATTTTTCATTATGGCTCTTCCTTCAGGAGTAAGGTGATATCACATTGTGGTTTTGATTTGCATTTCCCTGATCATTAGAGATGTTGAACATTTTTTCAAATGTTTGTTGGCCATTTGTATATCTTCTTTTGAGAATTGTCTATTCATATCCTTAGCCCACTTTTTGATGGAATTGTTTGTTTTTTTCCTTGCTAATTTGTTAGCGTTCTTTGTGGATTCTGGATATTAGTCCTTTGTCAGATGTAAAGGTTGTGAAGATTTTCTCCCACTCTGCAGGTTGTCTGTTTACTCTGCTGATTGTTCCTTTTGCTGTGCAAAAACTCTTTAGTTTAACTAAGTCCCAGCTGTTTATCTTTGTTTTTATTGCATTTGCTTTTGGGTTCTTGGTCATGAAATCCTTGCCTAAGCCAATGTCTATATGAATTTTTCCAATGTTATCTTCTAGAATTTTTATAGTTAGATTTAAGTCCTTGATCCATCTTGAGTTGGTTTTTGTACAAGGTGAGAGATGAGGATACAGTTTTGTTTTCATACGTGTGACTAGCCAATTATCCCAGCCCCATTTGTTGAAGAGGGGGACTTTTCCCCCCACTTTATGTTTTTGTTTGCTTTGTCGATGATCAGTTTGCTGTAAGTATTTGGGTTTATTTCTAGGTTCTCTATTCTGTCCCATTGGTCTATGTGCCTATTTTTATACCAGCACAATACTGTTTTGGTCCCTCTGGCTTTATAGTATAGTTTGAAATCAGGTAATGTGATGCCTCCAGATTTGTTCTCTTTGCTTAGTCTGGCTTTGGCTATGCAGGCTCTTTTTGGGTTTCATATGAATTTTAGTATTAGTTTTTTTTTCCAGTTCTGTGACGAATGATGGCGGTATTTTGATGGGAATTGCAAGAATTTGTAGATTGCTTTTTGTGATATGATCATTTTCCACAATATTGATTCTACCCATCTATGAGCATGGGATGTGTTTCCATTTGTTTGTGTGATTTTTTTCAGCAGTGTTTTGTAGTTTTCTTTGTAGAGATTTTTCACGTCCTTGGTTAGGTATATTCCTAAGTATTTTATTTTTTTTGCAACTATTTTAAAAGAGGTTGAGTTCTTGATTTGATTCTCAGCTTGGTCACTGTTGGCGTATAGCAGAGTTACTGATTTGTGTACGTTAATTTTGTATCCTGAAACTTTGCTGAATTAATCAGTTCTAGAAGACTTTTGGAGGAGTCTTTAGGGTTTTCTTGGTATACGATCATATCATCAACAAACAGTGACAGTTTGACTTCCTCTTTCCTGATATAAATGCCCTTTCTCTTGTCTGATTGCTCTGGCAAGAACTTCCAGTACTGTGTTGAATAGAAGTGGTGAGAGTGGGCATCCTTGTCTTGTTCCAGTTCTCAGAGGGAGTGCTTTCAACTTTTTTCCGCATTCAGTATTATGTTGGCTGTGGGTTTGTCATAGACAACTTTTATTACATTAAGCTACGTCCCTCATGTGTGGATTTTGCTCAGGGTTTTAATGAGAAAGTGATGCTGGATTTTGTCAAATGCTTTTTCTGCATTTATTGAAATGATCATGTGATTTTTGTTTTTAATTCTGTTTATGTGGTGTATCACATTTATTGACAACCATCCCTGTGTCCCTGGCATGAAACCCACTTGATCATGGTGAATTATCGTTTTAATATGTTGTTGGATTCAGTTAGCTGGCATTTTGTTAAGGATTGTTGCATCTATGTTCATCAGGGATATTGGTCTGTAGTTTTGTTGTTGTTGTTATGTCCTTTCCTGGTTTTGGTATTAGGGTGATACTGGCTTTATAGAATGATTTAGGGAGAATTCCCTCTTTCTCTATCTTGTGGAATAGTGTCAATAGGATTGGTACCAATTCTTCTTTAAATGTCTGGTAGAATTCAGCTGTCAATCCATCTGGTCCTGGACTTTTTTTGGTTGGTAATTTTTAGAGTTACCATTTCAGTCTCACTGCTTGTTATTTTTTCTGTTCAGGGTATCTAATTCTTCCTGATTTAAGCTAGGATGGTTGTATCTTTCCAGGTATTTATCCATCTCCTCTAGGTTTTCTAGTTTATGCACATAAAGGTGTTTATAGTAGCCTTGAATGTTCTTTTGTATTTCTGTGGTGTCAGTTTAATATCTTTCATTTCATTTCTAATTGAGCTTATTTGGATTTCTCTCTTCTTAGTTATTCTTGATAATGGTATATTATTTTTATTTATCTTTTCAAAGAACCAGCTTTTTGTCTCATTTATCTTTTGTGTTTTTGTTGTTGTTGTTGTTTCAATTTCATTCAGTTCTGTCCTGACCTTGGTTATTTCCTTTGTTTCTGCTGGGTTTTGGCTTGGTTCGTTCTTGTTTCCCTCATTCCTTGAGGTGTGACCTTAGATTATTTGTGCTCTTTCACATTTTTTGACATAGGCATTTAGGGCTATGAACTTTCCTCTTAGCACCACCTTTGCTGTATCCCAGAAGTTTTGATAGGTTGTGTCACTATTATAGTTCAGTTCAAAGAATTTTTAAATTTCCACCTTGATTTCATTGTTGATCCACTGATTCTTCAGGAGCAGATTATTTCATTTTCATGTATTTGCATGGTTTTGAATATTCCTTTTACAGTTGATTTCCAGTTTTATTCCACTGTGGTTTGAGAGAGTACTTTATATAATTTCAATTTTCTTACATTTATTGAGACTTGTTTTGTGGTCTGTCATACGGTCTATCTTGGAGAACATTCCATGTGCTGATGAACAGAATGTATATTCTGTGCTTGTTGGGTAGAATGTTCTGTAAATATCTGTTAAGTCCATTTGTTTTAAAAAATGGATATATTTTAAATCCATTTTTTTGTTGACTTTCTCTCTTGATGACCTGTTTAGTGCCGTCAGTGGAAAATTGAAGCCCCTCACTATTATCGTGTTGCTGTCTATCTCATTTATTAGGTCTAGTAGTAATTGCTTTATAAATTAGGGAACTACAGTGTTGGGTGCATATATATTTAGGATTGTGATATTTTCCTGTTGGACAAGGCCTTTTATCATTATATAATGTCCCTCTTTATCTTTTTGAACTGCTGTTTCTTTGAAGTTTGTTTTGTCTGATATAAGAATAGCTACTCCTGCTCACTTTAAGTGTCTATTTCTATAGAATGTCTATTTCCACCCCTTTACCTTAAGTTTATATGAGTCCTTATGTGTTAGGTGAGTCTCTTGAAGGGAGCAGGTACTTGGTAGGTGAATTCTTATCCATTCTGCCATTCTATATATTTTAACTGGAGCATTTAGGCCATTTCCATTTAACATTAGTATTGAGATGTGAAGTAGTATTCCATTCATCATGCTATTTGTTGCCTGTATACCTTGTTTTTTTTAAATTCTATTTTTTGTTTTATAGGTCCTGTGAAATGTATGCTTTAAATAGGGTCTGCTTTTATGTGTTTCCAGGATTGTTTCAAGATTTAGAGTTCCTTTTAGCAGTTCTTGTAGTGCTGGCTTGGTAGTGGTGAATTCTCTCAGCATTTATCTGAAAAAGACTCTATCTTTCCTTCATTCATGAAGCTTAGTTTCGCTGAATACAAACTATCAGCCAATTTGCTTGGCTGATAATTGTTTTGTTTAAGGAGGTTGAAGACAGAGTTCCAATCCCTTCTAACCTGCAGGGTTTCTGCTGAGAAATCTGCTGTTAATCTGATAGGTTTTCCTTTACATGTGACCCGGTGCTTTTGTCTCACAGCTCTTAAGATTCTTTTCTTCATCTTGACTTTAGATAACCTGACAAGAATGTGCCTAGGTGATGATCTTTTTGTGATGAATTTCCCAGGTGTTCTTTCAGCATCTTGTATTTGAATGTCTAGGTCTTTAGCAAGGTCAGGGAAGTTTTCCTCAGTTATTCCCCCCAAATATGTTTTCCAAACTTTTTAGATTTCTTTTCTTCCTCAGAAATGCCACTTATTCTTAAGTTTTGTCACTTAACATAATCTCAAACTTCTTGGAGGCTTTGTTCATTTCTTCTTAATCTTTTTTCCTTGTCTTTGTTGGATTGGGTTCATTTGAAAACTTTGTCTTTGAGCTCTGAAGTTCTTTCTTCTGCTTATTCGATTCTATTGCTGAGACTTTTCAGAATATTTTGCATTTCTCTCTGTGCTCTCTTTTATTTCCTAAAGTGTTGATAGTTTTTTATTTATGCTATTCATTTCACTGAAGATTTCTTCCCTTATTTCTTACATCCTTTTTTAAAAAAAATTCCTTAAATTGGACTTCGCTTTTCTCTGGTGCCTCCTTGATTTAGCTTAATAAGTGATCTTCTGAATTATTTTTTTTTTTGGTAAATCAGGGATTTCTTCTTGGTTTGGTGGTGAACTAGTGTGATTTTTTGAAGGTGTTAAAGAACCTTGTTTTGTCATGTTACCAGAATTGTTTTTCTGGTTCCTCTTCAGTTGGGCAGTCTATGTCAGAGGGAAGATCTAGGACTCAAGGCTGCTGTTCAGATTCCTTTGTCATGGGGTGCTCCCTTGATGTAGTACTCTCCCCCTTTTCCTAGGGATGTGGTTTCCTGAGAGCTGAGCTGTAGTGATTATTATCTCTCTTCTGGATCTAGCCACTCAGTAGGTCTACCAGACTTTAGGCTGGTACTGGGGGGTTGTCTGCACAGAGTCCTGTGATGTGAACCATCTGCAGGTCTCTCAGCCATGGATACCAGCACCTTCTCTGGTGGAGATGGCGGGGTTAGGGGGTGAAATGGATTCTGTGAAGATCCTTAGTTTTGGTTGTTTAATGCACCATTTTTGTGCTGGTTGGCCTCCCGCCAGAAGGTGGCACTTTTGAGAGAGTATCAACTGTGGTAGTGGAGGGAGGATCAGGCATGAGTAGGGCCCTAGAAACTCCCAAGAGTATATGCCCTTTGTCTTCAGCTACCAGAGTGGGTAGGAAGGATCATCATGGAGTTGGGGGGCAGGACTATGTGTGTCTGAGTTCAGACTCTCCTTCCATGTTAGGATAAGCTTTACTTGTACTATTCAATAATTCTACTTTTCAACAATATTGTTTTATTGTTTTTAACTATAAATAAGATGCACGCTCATTATAAGAAATTTGGAGAATACAAAAATCTACAAAAAAGAAGTTAAAGTCACCTTAATTTCATCATCAAGAGATTCTCTCATAAATAAATACTCATTTAATTCTAAGCTGGTTCCAGACACTTGGGAGAATGGATGAGCAGGTAAGTTCCTTCCCAGGAAGGATGCCTAGCTTCTCCTCTATGACCTTTAGAGCCTGAGGGAAGAGCACTGTGTCTAAAACAGTGCTCACTCCAGGTAGTGTTTCAGGAGCCCTTCATAACTGGCCATTGGTCCTTGTTCTAACTTGGCGCAGGAAGGCCCTGTGGTCTAGGTTAGCTGTTTTTGCTCTTTGAGTCTCAGCTATTCTGAGTGTGTTTTTGTTGTTTTGAGACGGGGCCTTGCTCTGTTGCCCGGGCTGGAATGCAGCGGCAGCTTGTTCTGTTTGTGAAACAAAGTGGGAGCCTGAGGACCAGCGGGTTGGCTTCTCCTGGGGCTTCTGCCAGCTCTCCAGCGTAACTCCTTTCTGTTTTATTTCTTTCCTTGTAGAAGAGCATAAGAAAGCCAACATGAGGCCTCTGGCACATCCGAGGTGGGTGGGGCACTGGGGCCTGCAGAAGAGGAGTCTTTCGATCTACGGGAGCAAGGGCTCTGTTGAGACTGCCAGAGATGCCCTTGGTAATGAGGATGACGCACAGGTGCCAGCACAGCCCGTCAGGCAGCGGGGGAGAAAGGGATGATGGTTCTGACTCAGAAGACACGAGCTGCCTTTGCCATGGTGCCACCGTGGCCCATTGCTCCTTGTGCTGCTCTCAGGACTCAATGTGGGAGTGGGACCGTTGCCATTACAAACCAGCAGGGAAGGAGCTGGGCACCCAGAGGGCTGCGTGTGCATACTCGACATCGTCAGAATCAGGAAGGCAGCCAGCCTCGAGGAGATGGCAAACTGTTCCACAGCACCCAGGGAGACCCTCACAGCCCATGCATTAGCCCTCATCAGCCGGGGTTCTGGAGCTCCCCATAAACCCCAGACTCTCTCCTTGGCCAACAATGGCCTCCACCACCTGACCTCCTTGAGCCTCTGTATCCTCATTTCTTTCATCTGTCACACATGATGCTCCAGCCACAAGGTCCCTGCTCTGTCCCTTCAACATGCTGCTCAACCCTCATTTGAGACTCACAGCCTTTGTGCTCCGCTCCCGCCTTGCCCTCCTCTCTCGCTCAGTCATCCTATTCAATGCCTTCATGGCACTTAACATAAACTGTTACAACCATGTGTATAGGTTTGGTTTTATTGTTGTTGCAGGGGAGTGTGTCTCCCCCACTTAGGCCTAATAGACCAGGAATTTCTCTGTCTGATTCACTCCTAACATATAATAAGTGCTCAACGAGTTTTTGCTGAGTAAATGAAGGAAAAAAATCATGCAGCCTCCGAGATGTCATGGGACCGCAACCCGGCCACTGAGAGTTCGCCAGTAAATCGCTTTCCAATTAGGACCCTGGTGACAGGTGAATTCATATTTTAGTTTTATTGAATGTGTTAATGTAATTCTGCAGTAGAGGTGTCTGACCTGGGTTGGTGTATTTTCATTCCCAAGAGCCCCAAGGAAAGGAAATATACCAACCCAGCAACATCCAATGAAGCTAGTTCCCTGGGAGAATTTGTGGAAAAGAGCACTGACTGGGGTGAATGGGCGTTGGCTTGTGACAACAGGGGTCCCTGTTGATGGTTTGGTGATTGATCCCTGCCAGCGAATGCAGCCCCGCTGGGGGTCAAGTGCACCCTCAGAACAGAAAGAGGGATGTGGTTTGTTATTTCTTATGCATTAGAATGTGCCATCAGTCAACAGGCCACTTCCCACCTAGGGTTTAGTAGGATTTTCCACTTTCCCTAGAAAGAGAATACTATCTGTGGCTTTATTTGTAATCATCATCAGGAAGGTCCTATTGAAGGAGACAGTGAAGTGAGAGGGACTGTCCTTCGATCGGACTATGAACTTGGTGGCGGTAGCTGCTGCGGCCTCAGTACCCTCCTCACTGACATCGGCCTCAGTACCCTCCTCACTGACATCGGCCTCGGTACCCTCCTCACTGACATCGGCCTCGGTACCCTCCTCACTGACATCGGTCTCAGTACCCTCCTCACTGACATCCAGCACAGCCTTGTGGGTTGCCTGCCAAGGAAAAAACAAACATCAGTGGCCCCAGTGGAGACACTTTACTTAACTGAGTAAACTAAACTCAGTGTTTTGCCCTGGAATGGTGATGTCTACCTTGAAAAGATTCAAAGTTCAAATGCCTGGCATTGGGTTTGCTCAATAAATTGCAGTGGGTGTTGACTATGGCCCATTAGCCCTTATACGTGGAGTGAGACGGTTACAAACGCAGAGCAGGAAGATTGGAGTGAGTCTCAGTTCTGCCACTTATTGTTGCAAAAGTTATTTAGATGCTACGGGCTTCAGTTTCCTGATCTATAAAAGATAATCATAATTGCATGTATCCCACAAGGGGATCATACAAAGCAAGTGCTCACAGACTTGCCAGCAGTAGTAATTGCTGCAGTTTCGTGTGGCAGACATGGGTTTGTTATTACTAAGGTTAGATCCCTTCTTTATCTTCTAGGGAAGAGAGTCTTAACCCGGAATTCCAGTACTTCTAAGCTTCAAGGAGGCTTGAGCTCCTGTGACTACAGGCATTGTTTTTCATAGGGTCGCAGATGCACTTTCCATGAGAAGTGCATTATGCTCATCATATTCCAGTGGGGACTCTCGGCATTTTCTGAAAACCAACAACAAAGGTCCGCTTTAGTGGCCCCAGGATCATTCTGACCATTATAATCCATTACCAAAATAAAATTTTAGGTCAGGGATCAGTAACCCATATGTGGGCAGGGGCTAGGCAGGTAACCCCAATGAACTGAGGGAGACCCCTTGTAAGAGCATGGGGTGCCCACGTTACCTGGAGGGTTCCATCTGGCTAAAAGGGGCACTCACAGCTCAGCCCCAGTGATGGCTGCCATGTGGAAACATGTGCTCACTGTTGCCATGTGGGAATTGGACTCAGTGATTTCTTTCAAGAGGATCAGAAATCTAGACTTTTAGATTCAATACACTCAGTTTAAAAAGTTCTCTGTCTCTCTCTCCTTACACACTGAAGGCCAGACAACACATCTACAGGATGCAGATGGTCTATGGGCAGCCAGTCTGTGATGCCTGTGTAAGAACCTAAACTTCAGGGAGGAAGAAGGTGAGGTCAGATCCCAGTGGGGGCACCTGCTTGCCTGCAGCAGGCATGGGGGAGCAGCTGCCTGCTGAGGACGCCTTTGGAATGTTTGTGTGAAGAGGGATAACAGATGCTGTGTGCCAGAGGGATGGTGGCCATAAGCCACAAGATTTGGTTCTTCTGGCCATAAAGAACCTTGCTTCACCTTCCAGGCCTCTGTCTCCTTATCAATGAAATAAGAGTGCTTGATTAATTCTGCAGGGGCTTGCAGGTTGGACTTTTTGCAAATATTCACATTCAACTCACTTTAGAAAGCTGCAGGGAGTCTCTCTTTGTAATTCCAGAAAAATCAGCATTTTCATCAAAGGCATTTTGGATGCCCATCTTTGGGAGGATGGTTTCCAGATTGTAGGAGGCAGAAATGGAAAATTTGGGGATGAACACCTCTATCCACCTGTGGAGTAGGGAAAAGGAAAAGATGAGGTCACAAGCCTATGATGTCTGCATCTGTGCTCCTAGATGCCATTTTGAGAGACTCCGTTCTTCCTCCAGCTATTGCTAGTTGATGCTAAAAAGGTCAACACATCCTAGCCAAGCAACCCAGGTTGCTGTTGAAGTAAGCCTCCCAGCTGAGCAGGTCCAGCATTGAAGACATGCAAGGAGACAGACAGGCCCCCCCCAGGGAAGTGGGTGCAGAGGTGAGAAGGTGGTCAGCAAGGGAGTCTATGGCAGAAACCAACAGGAGACATCAAGTCGCAATGGAAGCTCATCAGCCACCCACTGTCTGGAGTACCTCCTCACCAACACTTCCTGACACAGGCCCTGCTAACGCCCTAGCGCCGCAAAGTCCAGCGGAACTTCCTGTGATGTTGGGAAGATCCTGTACCTGCACGCTCCAATATGGTAGCCACTAGCCATGTGTGGCTATTGAGCAACTTGAAAAGTGGCTCGTGCAAATGAGGAGCTACAATTTTAATGTTACTACATTTCGGTTAATTGTAAATAACGGCAGGTGGCTTAGTGGCTACTATATTGAACAACACCACCTGATAGTTTAGCACAACATGTCTTTTTCCTCTGCAATGGTTTCTCTGAATGAAGAGTAATCAGCCTGCATGTATTGAAGATTTATTGTATGGCAGACATTGTCCCAGGCACATTCAATAACATTACCCCCATTTTAAAGATGGTAAAGCTTAGTTTTAGTGCTTTGCCCAAGGTCATGCACTTAGTGACTCACAGAAATGAAAGCACAAAAATATTGGATAGACACATTTCAGTCCTCATCTAACAGGCGTCTTGTGATCCCTCACAGCAGGGACAGCTCTCTCTTCTCTGTCACTGTCCACTTTCCCTGTCTTCTCTGTGCTCCATTTGCTGCTCTGTGCTCCATCCCTTCCTCCCCCAGCCTCTGAGCCACCTCCCCTTCCTCTCTCTAGCCCCGGATGCATCCTGAGAAGAGAAGAAGTTGCTGGCACACCCTGCAGCATCTCTTCATCCTTGACTCTGAGATTTTGCCAGTGCTTTGTCCTCTACCAAAGCTGCCCTTCCCATGCTTCTGTGTGCTCATATCCTACCCATATGTGTGGGGCTAAACACCGCCACCTCCTTAAGCTGTCCCTGAATCCCAGCTGAAAGTGATCTCTCTTTGCTCAGAAGCTCCTCAGCACTTTGCCTGCCCTCCCCTGGGGCATTGCCCAATCTCTTTCTTGAATTCCAGTTATGCTCCAGCCTTCCTTCTCTCTTCCTAGACTATGAGCACCAGGGAATGATGCTAAAAAGTGTTCTACAATGCCAATTATATAACTAAGAGACAGAACGTAAACCATTGACATTTTTTTATCTCGTGATTGATCTTTTTGATATTCTCCATAATAATTACAGAACCAATAATAACACTACTAGCTAACATTTACTGAAAAGTTACTATCTTCTAAGAATTCTTCTAAGCACTTTGTAAATAGTAGGTTACTTTATCTTTTCACCAACCTTTGGATTTGGTAATATTGTTACCCTCATTCTTATACATGACCACAAATGCTTTTGTTTGCTTGCTTTTATGGGATCATTCCATAGAATTCAACATCAGATTGGCTTCTAGGGCAAGCTCTCCTAGCATATAACAGCTACAGAACCTTGGGCAATTCACTTACCCCCTTGGAGCCTCCATTTCCTCATCTGTGAAATGAGTGCTACTAAGACATCAGGTGATAGTGAACTTCAAGTGAGAACATGTATAGACAGCCTCAGGCTCTTTGTCCTGTATGCAGTTGGTGCTCACTCTGCAGAAGTGATTATCCAACAGCTGTTAGCACAGTCTCTCCCCTCATCCTTGAATGTGTGCGTCCCCTGCCCCAGGGCCCAGGAGATTGACTGACATAGATGCCTACCTCTTCTGGAGTGAGTGGCTCCACTTTCTCAGTGTTCTGGATGACAAGGCCTGTTCCAGTTGCCTCATTTTGCCCTTGCCAGGGAGGACAAAAAGGCCACAGCATCTCCCCCTGCAGTCCATCTGCAGCACAAAGCAGTTCAGCTCTGTATCCACCCCAAAAGCAAACTGCTCCATCTGGTGCATCATGGGGACATGCACAGTGGCCTGATTGCCCACCAGGAATGGGAAGCCCTTTCTTGTATATGCAGGGTAAAAGGGCTTCTCCCATTTGGCTAGCACAAAGAGAGAAAGAGGTCTTTATGTCAAAGTGCAATTGGTAAGGTAAAGACAGCAAAATGAAATGGAGAATTACTGCTAATGGGTATGAGGTTTCTTTTGAGGTGACAAAAAAATGCTCTGGAATTACACAGTGGAGTAGTTGCCCAAACTTGTGAATATAGTAAAAACCAAAAACCACTGAATTGTACACTTTAAAATGGTGGATTTTATGACATGTGAATTGTATTTCAATTAAAAATAGAATTAAGTTAAATAGAACAACATAAGGTGAAGGCAACTTAGTAAGGGCTCAAAGCATATCAGTTTTCTTTCTTTCTCTTTCCTCTTGGCAGGATGGATGGATAAATGGGTTGATAACTTGGCAGATAGAGGGGGGATGGATAGATGAATAGCTAATGGATAGATGGTTGGCTGGCTGGGTAGATATATGGATGAATTCAATGGATGTATGAACTGATGGAAGGATAAATGGGTGGGTAGTTTGCTGAATGGGTCAATGGAGGCTGGAGGGATGAACAGGTTAATGGATAAATGATTGGCTGGCTGGGTGGATAGATGGATGCATGTGTGATGAATGGATGAATGACAGATGGATAAATGGGTAGATAGTTTGGTGAATGCGTGGATAGATAGATGAATAGGTTAATGGATAGGTGATTGGCTAGCTAGGTGGCTAACTAGGTGGTTAGCTAGGTGGATGCATGGATGGATGGATGGATGAACTGATAGATGGATAAATGGGTAGATAGTTTGGTTAATAGGTAGATGAAGGGTGGAGGGATAAATAGGTTAATGGATAAATGGTTGACTGGCTGGGTGGATAGATGGATGCATGCATGGATGGATGGATGAAGACAAATGAAAAAATGGGTGGATAGTTTGGTGAATGGGTGGATATTGGGTGGATAGATAGATGAATAGATTAATGAATAGGTGTTGGCTAGCTAGGTGGCTTTCTGGGTGGATGAATGGATGCATGGATGGATGGGTGAACTGATGGATGGATAAATGGATAGATAGCTTGGTGAATGGGTAGATGGATAGATAAATATGTTAATGGAGAGACAGGTGGCTGGTTGGCTGGGTGCATGCCTGGATGGATGGACAGATAAACTAGTGCATGGATAAATGAGTGAACAGATGGATGAAGAAGGGAGGAAGGGGAGGAAAGGGACAGAGGAAGGGAGGGATGATACAAAGGCATCCAAGAAAACTCTACCTGGAGACCCCAGGCACTTCCCCCTCAAGCACAACCCTATAAAGTTGGCTTCATCATCCAACCATCCAGTCAGCTCAGAGACTGGCACAGGTCAGGCACTCAACACATGGTAGATCTTTTAGAGACATATGCTGAGGATCATAAAGTAAGTATGGGACAGAGGGTGAAATTCAAATCCAAGTTGTTTGTCTTCAAAGCTGATGTGTTGCAGAGGCAACACAGTGAAAACTGTAAAGCTCTAACACACACACACACACACACACACACACACACACACACACACACATATGGGGTGTGAATGACAGTCACATCAGCTTGTCTACATTTCCATAGCTATGAAAGTGTTCTCACTCTTGGATTTGCTGCTTAAACTGCATTGTCAGAGAACTCCATGTTCCTTCTCTAAAACTTTCAAGGGGAAGTGGGACAGCTGCTGGTAGCAAGAGATCCTTTCTCTCAAGTAGTTTCCAGATTTCTCCTATGGGTTTCCCACTGAGTCAAATGTAATACCTCAAATCACCTAATCTGTCTACCTAAAGAGAACTAAATGAGGAGCTATCCCAGGTCCTGCAGCCAGCTATGCAATGCTAATTAGAACTCAGGCCCTCCCATTTCTCCACCAGTCTAGAGTTTGTCTGGCTTGCCTATTTCACTAAGCAAAAATCATCGTCTTCATCATAAAATAAATAAAAATCAACTTCTCAAATCCTTACCTTCAAAGAAAATGTGGTTCACCAGCACCATGGCTGTCAGAACGTCAAGGCCTTGGATTATGTCTACAACCTTCCCTTGGGTCTTCTTTTCCACATGGCTGTTGATCCTCGCCTGGGCAATGGAGGGGTTGGAGAAATCTGTAGAAAGGACTTCCGCCTCATACAGCCTCTGGACATTGTGCAAGAAATTTGCCTGCAGCTGCAGCTCCTTCTTGACGAAGAGGGCACTTCCCATCTTCAAGATCAGGTTTTTGCTGGGGACAGTCAGTGAGTGGACCAGGCACTGGAGGCCCCGGTGGATGGCAGACTCTGGTGTGTGTGTGAGGTTGAAGCCTAGGGCCTGGAGAATCTGGGTCTTGGTGACTGAATGGGCCCCAAGGGAGAGCATAGCCAGGGAAGTGGAGACACTCACGGGGGGGGGGAGAAGAAGACATTCTGGCTCGGGGTCTCTAAAACCAGTCTGCGGTACAGGTGGAAGGCAAAGTCGGTGTTGAGGGTATACACCTGTGAGGCAGGGGTGCTCTTTGTGGAGGAAGGGTGGGTGTATCCGCTGGGGGCATTGGCCAGGGCCACACAGTAGATTGGAGCACAGAGGCCAACAGCAAAGAGAACTCCATAAAGGGAAGATGCCATTCTGGAACAAAGTACGTCTGCAAGAGAGGTAAGAACAATTGAGGGGGTAAACTGAGGGTCCAGGCCCTGAATCAGAGACCCTTCAACACCTACGCCATCAGCAGCAGAATGAGGACAGATAGGCCGGTTAGCAGAGCTCTCTCATGTAATCTCCTTTGAGCCACGCAATAGCCCCACCATGTAGATATTATCATTGTTCTTGTTTTACTTGCAAATGTGTAAACAGGCTGCAGAGAGTCTGTATAACTTACCCCAGATCACACCGTTGACTTGTCTGTGTTCGGGGTGGGCTTCAAATTCAGGTCTCAAATTCTAAATCCCATGCTTTTTACTGTTTCTGCTTCATAGACTTATTTCTTAAGAATTAAGAGTGTGAGACCAGATGGCAAAGTCTCCCCTCTTAGCAGCCAGAAGTGGTTTCTCACCCTTCGGATGTCCCTACACACATTCTTTATCCTTTTTGTGTAGATCTAATTATTTTCTCACCCTGGCTTTCTGTTCTCAGACACAGGCATTTACTAATGTGTTCATGTCTCTCAGAAAGTGGAAACCTGGAGCAAAAGGCTGTCCTTTTTGCGGTGGTCCTCCTGAGCACTGAGCACTGGGGGTCAGCTGCTGATGAGCTACAGCTCTAGCCATATCTGTCTGTTCCCCATTCAAGCCTCAGCTGACAAGCCTTTGACATCAAGGAGACTTCAGACTAAATGATCTGATGGCAATTTCAAACCCTAACAGGGCTGGACTTGCATCCAACCCTGACATTCGTGGTGAACAAGTAACCTCTCTGGACTTCTCGGTTTCACCTTTGTAAAACAGAGCTACTTACCTTACAGAGTTGTTCAGAGGATTGAGTGTGATAAGGCACATAAACTGTGTAACATGGGACCCAGCACATGGTGAGCGCTCAATATATTAGTTTTACTATTTTTTGTTGAAGTCAGAGATAATTTGATTTGGGTAACTCTATCAAGTAATGCTTGCAGGTCTCCCCCAGCCCTGCCTACAGCACCCTCACCTGTTCAGTTTCATCAGAAAGATTTCATCTGCTTTAACACACCTTTACAGAGGAGCTCCAACCCTGTGGGTTGACCCTAAGATACAACAGTAAATGGTCATTTTATAGAAGGAAGATGTATGAATCTAATGCAAGGTGGGGTCTGTGCTCAGCCACAGGGGAAAGCAAAGCAGGTATGTGCTCCAATACGTCGCATCTGTCTGAAGGCTTTTCTCTCCTCTCCAATTTTATAATTTCTCCTCCATGACCTGGATGTCCTTACCCCCATCACCCTTTTCACAAGCACAGTGCCTTCATAACCCCCCTTGCCCTTCATCAAACTTTGCTCTCTGGTCGTTTATACTACAGTGTGAATGACTGCCACCCACTCTTCTCCTAGGGGCACTGGCATGAAGTTTTCCTCCTGATTGTGAAGGAAAGACTTTACCCCTGGAACAAGAATTCAGCCAACAAGTGAACAATTGTTTCACCAGAAATGGAGAAGGAAAATACCAAAGAACCTTTGTCCAGAGTGACAAAAATACTGGCACACACAGCCACTTGTCTATGTCAGACCAAGCATCATGTAACAGCAACATTCCCAACAATTTCTCTGTGGAAATGAAATATGCTAATGAATCATATTTCATTATACCAGGTATAATTTAACTTAGATGGAACTTTATAAAGAACCCTTTTGCTGAATGAGTAATTCTTTTGCAAAAGTGTTCATTTCTCTCTGTTTCCATTTATGTGATTGGGCGAGTTCTGTTTTGTAGTTTTGTGTTTGCCTGTTTGACTGAAGTGGGGTTTTTTTCCTAAGTTACGCTTGCATCCATCCATTCACCTACTGGACTCTTTGCCCCATGTTCTGAACTGACCTCTGGATCTGCCCCCACCCTGAGTGCCGTATCTCTCTCCCTTTCTCTGCGAAGGCCATTTTACCCATGCTGTTGTCTTCCAAGTCAGGACACTGATGGTCACTCTGCCCTCTTCAGCCACCTCCTTCCCCACACTGTTCTTCCTCCCCGGGACATTGCCGGCCCCAGCTTCTCTCCATCTCTTTGCCCTTTTCTTGGTCCGGCCCCTCTTGATCTCTCCCATGGACAATCCTGAAGGTTTCTGAACCCATCTCACTCCTCTGGTCATGTTTCCTCAAAACATTTTTCTTAAGAAACTTCACCAATTTGACTCTGCACAGAGACTGTCTGCTGGGAGACAGAAGTGTTGGGGCCAAAATGGGGGGACAGATAGCCAGGATCCTGGCTTTTAAGGAGCTCACTGGGAACCCTAAGACATATGGCATTGAGTAGACCCCTCCCACTCTCTTTGGCCCCACTGCCTTCCTGTGTATTCATCTGCAGTCTCTGCAGTCAACACCAACAGCAAACAGCCCAGGGTCCACCTCCCTCCCTCCTCTTCCCACTCACCCACCCCCTGCTTAGGTACAGCGTACTCTGCTACAAATGCCTCTCCTTGGAGTCACCTTCCTTTGCGTGTGGAAAAGCCATCGTTTCTCACTCTGGAAGACTCTACTTAGCTATTACCGGCTTGAGATGCCCTCCCTGGCCCCACTCCCCTGTCGTGACTTCATCACTCCCTTCTCTCTTCTGCCAACTCTGAAATTTACTCGACTTCTATTACCAGATGAATTATCACTGACCATACACATGCCTTTCGATAATCTGTAGGTTCTTTGAATGTGTAATTCATGCATTCAGTCCATTGGGTTGAACGTGCACTTATTATGCAGGTACTATAGGAGGTGTTGGGGCTACAGTGAGGGACAGAGAGACAGGGTCCGGGTCCTTAAGGAGCTGACTGGGAAGATGGGCAATTAGCAAATACCACTAGGCACAAGAGTGTGTGTGTGATAAGTACAGGTATTGGCATACCTATTCCACAACAAGAAAGCCTTCCAGAGGAAGTGACAGCTGATTGAGACTTGAAAAATGTTAGCAAAGTAAAGGGGAAAAGCAGAGAAGAGAAAGATTCAGGCCGGGAGGACCACATGTGCAAGGACTCAGAGGGAACCCAGAGCCAGGCAGCTTTGAGGAACAGAAAAGGTTCTGTGACGTGGATCTCAGCACCAGAGAGGCTGGCAGGAAGGGCTCGGGAGCAGGAGAGATGGGCTGCAGAGAGAGGGGGCCCAGGCAGGGATGTGCTGACTTGGTTCTGGGCCCCGGGCCCCACTGGGAGACGGCTGCAGAGAACCTCAGCAGCAGGGAATTCTCAAGACTATCCTGGCACCTGTCTGTGTTCTTTGTTGCTCTACACACTTGCTTTCTGTCCTTCTACCCCCTTCCCCCGCCAGCACAGAGAAGTGCCCATTATAGGGGCTCAGTAGACACTTGATGTGCTGTGCCGAGATGGAGAAGCATTTATACCAGCCTCAGAACTGGGGTGGTGGCCGGGCATGGTGGCTTACACCTGTAATCTCAGCACTTTGGGAGGCTGAGGCAGGTGGATCACCTGAGATCAGGAGTTCGAGACCAACCTGGCCAACAGGGAAAAACCCTGTATCTACTAAAAATACAAATGTTAGCCAGGCATGGTGGTGGGTGCCTGTAATCCTAGTGACTTGGGAGACTGAGGCAGGAGAATCACTTGAACCTGGGAGGTGGAGGTTGCAGTGAGTCGAGATCGCACCATTGCACCCCAACCTGGGCAACAAGAGCAAAACTCAGTCTCAAAAAAAAAAAAGAATAAAGAAAAAAAAAAGGACTGGAATGGTGAAATGGAAGCCACCTGGAAGAACATGGGACTGAAACCTCGAGTGTCTTTTATTTGATGAGCTCTGTGACAGACGGGGGCTTTTCAGGAAGCTGTGTAAGAATGTGACATCTGTAGACTTCCCTGTGACAGGCTGGGGTCTACTGTGTTAACTTGGGGTCTGCAGCCCTCTAGCCTCAATCACGAAGGGGCAGCACTTGATCCTGACGGCCACTCAGAAGTCAGAGCCTAAGCAAGATCATGCTTACCCTCCCACCCCTCAGAGCAGTACTTTCTGTTTAGAGAATAACGTTGTCCTTTTATTGCTTCACCTTCTGAATCGCATCAACCGGATCTGTAAGGAGGGCAGCTCTGAGGAGAGGCAAGACAACAGCTACAGAATGCCCAGCGTGGCATCTGGCCCATGGTGGACAGGAGACGAAAGCTGCTTCTCTTTGTGGCTCTTGTGATTTTGTGTTCCCCCCCTTGGAAGTAGGGTGAAGGAATAGGATTGTCCCTGGCGATTCATAACCATGGGAGAGGCGATCAGGCGGAAAGAAGAGGACATCAGCCACATACAGGGGTATGCCACAAGCACCAGGGGTCTGTGCCCTTTTGGGGAGGCTGGGGGTGGGGCAGGTGGTTCTCAGGGGCCCCCACTGACACTGCATTCTCCCTCCCAGAGAATCCCCATCCCCATCAGCAGAGATGGCCTATTAGACATGGCCTCCATGCCCCAAGTCTTGTTCCTTCTGGGCTTGGGTTGAGTAGGGGGAGATCCACCTGAAGTCGGGGGAGTTGGCCACTAAATGTCCTGACCCATTAATGGTACCGGCCTCCATGTGACTTCAGGTAAGTCTCTACTTTTCACAAAACCTCAGGAGGAGGTGGTCTCAAAAGGCCTCTCCCTCCCTTCTGAGTCTGGTATCTATGACTGAGGGCCCCCAGGTCATTGCATTCTTGGGCGAAAATCCTGGCCGAAGCTCATTCAGTCGGCTCTTAAAATCCACCATACGCCACACTTGGCCTCTCCCCACCCTGAACTCCTGTCATCCTGTGGCCACCCCTTCTTTCTCCCAGCTCTGACAAGGCCCTTGCCCCCTCTCTTGGGTGTGGCCTGGGTTTATGTGAGTGTTCAGCCAGTGGGCTCTGCTCATCATTGGGGTGACAGGGACACTCTGCCATCCCCCAGGGCTTGCCTCTTCTGGACCTATCCCTCCCAGCTACCACAGGCTACATTCCACCTTCCATTGTCTCTCACCCACTCCCCATCTCCAAGTGCTCCTTCACCCCGCAGACAGGGTGAGTTTTCCAAATGCTGATCTGGTGAGTCATTCACCTCAAATTCCTCAATGGCTCCCCACTGAGTTCAGGAAAAATGCTCAAGCCCCTGGCATTCAAGATCCTCTCTATTTGGCCCTGACTTACTTCCCCAGCTTCATCTTTGAGGACCCAGCTGTTTGCGTTTCTCAATTCTGCCCCATCCCCTGACTTCATTCGCCTCTTTATCCAGCTTGGGTGTCAAGGGCTTCATTTTAATCCAATGTGCTTCACCCCCCAGGCCTTTGTCTTCATGTCCCAGTCCAGTGGCAAGGCTCCATGTGTGGCAGAACCTACCTGTCTGCCCCTTCCCTGCCAAGTGCTGCTGGACGAGGGGTTCTGCAAGGCAGCCTGGTCCACTTTGGGTTCCCAAACACCAGCCTTTATCTGCCTGGCAACATGTAACTCATCAGCTCACTCTCCCATTGACTTCAGGGAACACCTTCACCTTTTCCATGTCCTTAACCTTTTTATTCCAGGATGGAATGGATGCCCACCCTGCTACATATGCATGTGTGCTATAGCTGGCCTAGAGTTAGAACCTGAACAACGCCATTTTATAAAGAACAAAGCTATGTTTTAAAATAAGTTGTAATGGCTGCCCCACTCTTCTCACAATAACTGCTGGCCTTTGGCTTCTGTACCTAAAACTGCTAGTTTGCTCTGCAAACTATCTACCTTTCTTATCAGTAACAGCCAGAATTGTCAGCCTTTGTGACTACAATAGCAGCCCAAGCTAATTCCATCCTGGTCCCTGTGCCCTGTAATAAATAACTAAGATCTGTTATTTACAATACTGCCCAGAAGATGTGCAAACTAACGCTTATCTTAACTTCTGTAAGCCACTTAGGTAACAATCGAGGGGGCAAGATGTCCCTAAGCCCTTGGAATGTCCGGAGCCCCGCTCCCTCCCCCTCTGTCCGGGAGATGATTTATGAAAACCCCTAAATGTCTGTGTCCCTTCACCCCCACCCCCGCCTCTCGCCCTGACTCCCAAAGTAATTCTTATGGGTATAAAAGGTCTTAACCCCCCTCCATTCGGGGCCACGGGTTGGAGAGACGCGAGTCCTCCGTGGTCGCCGGCTTAATAAACCCTGCTATTTGGCATACTTTTGTCTTGGTGCTGGTCCCTTAATCTCGCCTCAAATATAACACATGTGTGCCCACATGCATGCACACACACACACACACACACACACACTCAGCAGACAACCTTGCCTCCTATCTTACATAAAGAGATTCTATGAAAAGGAATTGTCTCAACTTCCCTCAAAGGGCATCCTCTCTGCCTATTCCTACTTGATCTGCCTCCTTTGATGGCCAGTCCCGCTTCCTGAGCCTTGGAAAGTATCTCTTTTCTCCATCTCAGGACCCTTCCGCCTCTCTTTCTGCACTTAAACACTCCCTCTCAACCCGATCCTTGCTGTTAGCTTGGCAACATGTTCAAGTCTTGCTCGTTAAGACAAAGAGACCAACAATGCCACAACAAAAACACTCCTTTCACCCTCTCATTTGCTTCCAGCTGCTGCCCTATCTCCACACTCCTCCCCTTGTGGCCCAAATTTTTAAGAACTGTGTATTCATGGTCTCTGTGGCCTTACCTCTAACTCACTCACTGGTCCACTCCAGCCTGGCTTCTGTATCCACAAAAATGTGACTCAGGTGCTTCTAAAAGCCATCTAATGTGTCTAGGTTCTCATCTTACTTGACTTCCCAGTAGCATTTGACACTGAACACCATGCTCTGATCCAGTCCTTCCCTCTGGCTCAGACATTCCCAATATCTCTGCACCTCCTCCTTACCCGTTTTTGCAGGTTCCTCTTCTCTTGCTATGTCTTTGTATGGTTGGCGAGTCCTGGCACTTGCTTACTTGGTTGTAGCTCTCTCCTCACTTTAATCTCTCCTCTCCCTCCAGCTGATTTCATGCCACAATACCCATGGCTTCATTATTAAGACATGCAAATGTCTTAGTATTATTTTTAGTCTCCAGCTCAGTCCTTTCCTCTGATCTCTGTATGTCTAACTGCCTACTTGATACCTCCTTCTGATGTTGAAATAAACCTTCCATGCAGTATGAACCACGATGAACTCAGACTCCTTCCCAAAGAACATCTCCCAGCAACAGCCACAGCTGAAACTCCCTTTCAACATTTCTGTCACTGGCTCCACCATTCACCTAGTTAGTTGAGCCTATGAGGCATCCTTGTACTTCCTTCTTCCCAGTTTTGTCAGCTTTACCTCCTCTAAACATTGCTCAAGTCCATCCGCTTTTCTCTGCCTCCACTCTAACAGGCTAGTTGTGCTGTCATTGTGTCTTGCCTGGGATACTACAAAGCCACCTAACAGATCTCTCTGCATATTCTGTCTTGCTCCTTCAATTCACTCTGCACGTGACAGCTAGAATAGTCTTTTAAAACTCAAACCTGACTATGTTGCTTACTATTTTAAAATGTCCCAATAGCCTCCCATTTCCCAAAGTAGCCAATGAAGTCTTAACTTGCATAGCCTGGGCTCTGCTGGCCTCTGTAACTTCATCACAGATCATGAAGCCCTTTGCCCTTGACATGTATGTTAGGCCATTCTGCCCTGTTTTTTGATGCTTACATGTGACTGGTAATAAGCAAGGGGAACTCAGGGTGATGAAAAGTCCTGTAGCTACTTAAAGTAGTTATGTAGGTATATATGTAAAGTTTGAGTTTACTTACATTTTTGGCCAATACAAAGTAACTGATATTGGTTGCAAACAGTTGTAAACAGATAGAAAACTTGACAAAATTTGTGACACAATTGAGATACTTGAAAAAATATATAAAACAATTCAGACATTAGAGAACAGGCAGGGAAGGAAAAAAATGAGATAAACTCTACAATTGTCCCAGTTTTCTGCCTAAGGACACCTTCCAGACGTGTGGAAGAAAACTCAAGGAAAGCATGGTAGGATTGCTGAGCTTAGGAGACAGACATCAGAGTTTGAGAAAGCTGAGGAAGCTACAATTTGTGCAGTGAAGTGCTAAAGGAGAGCTTTAGAAATGTGTATAGGGGTCTTCTTAAGTTCAAAGCTAAATGCTAAGCTCTGTATGCATAAAACAAAATTCCACATGGCCAGTCAATATGCACACACACACAGAAGAACAAAGAAACCTAATGTGAAGATATAAACAGAACAATTCCCAGAGTTCACAAAGCATGAGGATATATTAAGGTTATGACTATCCAAAGTAGAGAGACTTAGAACATTCAGTAGAGACCCAGAAGTGTCACATCTTGGCATAGGGCTAAATTAACTTTGAACTAAAGCTGCACTAGACCCAACTAACAAAACTTAAAAACATGCCTTGACAAGTTCAAACAGATCTGTGACTTATTGACTCTTAAAACAAATGTCAAACACTGCAAAGGAAGACAACAAAATCCAGACAACAAAATTGTAATGTTATGATGTCCAGCATCCAATCAAAAATTGCTAGACATTCTAAGAACAGGAAAACGTGACCCGTGACCAGAACAAAAAGTAAGCATCGGGAACAGGCTCAGACATAATAGAGATAAAGGAATTTACAGATAAAAACTTTAAAACAGTTACTTAAAATATGCTTAAATAATAAAAATGTTACTGTAATGTGAGAAAAATCAAACATCTGGAGATGAAAAACTTAATATCTGAAATGAAAAATTCACTGACTAGATTTAACCACAAATTTAGTACTATGGAAGAAAAGATTTGCGATCTTAAAACTATATTAATAGGAACTATTCAAACTGAAGACAGCAAGCTGGAAAATAATAATAATAATAAAAAGAGTCTCAGTGACTTGTGGGACAACATCAATGGTCTAACATATGTGTAATTGGAGTTCTAGGCAAAAAAAGTTGGGGGAGAGTGGAGAATAGAAAATTTTGAAGAAACGGTGAGCAGAAATATTTGTGATATTTGTGTACTTTATGTGAACTATACCTAGATAAAAACCAAAATACAATAAATTGAAATGAATGCCACCCTGCTGTTTCTTTTGCTACTCTCTATGATCACACAATTCTCAGTTGGCTTGGACTACCCATCCCACTCTCCTTACCTGACACACTCCTTTTCATCCTGCCAGCTCCAGCTCAAAATCACTCACTGCAGTCTTCTCTAGATCCCATAGAAAGTCTGCCCCCTCCCTTTACAAACACCTGGAGCAAACCACAGCAGTTTATCTTCTTGTATGCCTGTCTCCCCTGATTAGACAGTCTGGACTTTGTGTGGCATCCTCCAGGGCTGGGAGTTTTATTAGCAAGCGATAAGGGAAAGCAGTAGTAGAATACATGGGAATGTGAAGAGGGAGGAAGGAATGGGAGGGATGTTGGGAACCCTCAGGGCCAGTCACTATTGACTCACCCACACCCAGGCACTTTCGTAAAGGCTCATAGTTGGTGAAACACAGAGAGGCAGTCTGAAGAAGTATGGGAAATAAGTACCAAGCTTAATTGGGATCTCATTAAAATGCAAATTCCCAGGTCCCATGCAGTACTACCCAATCAGATCTTTCAGGGAAAGATGAGAAGACTTGAGAGTGGGGGAGGGCTAGGTGCTTCTTCTCCCTACCCCTCACCCCCACCCTCTGTCCTTGCCCCAGAGAGAAGCTCTTCAGGGTTCCCACTATCTCTGAGGTCATTGGTTCCTGGGGCCTCAGAGCCACCTGGAAAGCAAAGATCTATTTATCTCCAAATTCATAAAACCAAGGCTGCTGGAGTAGCAACCAACCAGGAGTAGATCCCCCATGGGCCCATAAAAATGGAGCCTTTTCTCAAGTCCATCTTCCTCCATGGAGCCTCTCTTGCTATGTCCAGGCTTTTCTGGGACCCTCTTGGGTCCCTGGCTACAGGATCTCTTGCCTGCCTCACAAATTCTTACGCTTCTGCTCCATTTTTGATTTATTGGAGATATTAGTGCTACTTTTAAAATCTGGCTGCATCTTCATACTTTTGTATTTCAATACTTATTTTAATATTTCACCCATTGTTTCTCCTAACAGTGGAGAAGATTGGGTGTCTCAAGGCTACTCTTGCAGTGCCATCTTAGCTAGAGGCTACCCTTTGGATTGTCAAGATGCCTCCCCAGCTGAGATCCACAGTCCCCACCGTGGACCTGTCTCAGGAAGTGCAGCTCCCTGCCACCCCTTCTACTGCAACACTGTTTGTTTCTTAGCCTGCCCAGTGTGATCACCTGACTTCCAGGAATCTGAACCAAGCTGAGGGTAGAGATGGGGAAGGAAAATAGATCCAGACAGGACTCCATACCCTGAGGAGTTGTGTCTGTCTGTTAATTAGTCTATTTTTTGTTGTTGTTGTTGTTTTGTTTTTGGCAAGGGGTCATTATTTCAACATCATGGGACACATGGGATTCCTGCCCCAGCAGGGATCTTCATCATGGAGGGCCCCTTTTCCTGCCTTGCCCAGGAATCTGTGATTCCTCCATTCACATCATGGTGAAAGAAACAACTGTCAAAAACTGTTTGTGCTGGAAGGACATTCAATGTTCATGGAAGCCCATCCAGTGGACTGCCCTTCCCACCCTAGAGGCCTCTAAAAGCCAGTACGCTATGGATGCGTGCTCAGCAGATGCCAAGTGGGTGCATGTGTGCTATAGCATTGAATTCTCCCAAGACCCTGAAAGATCAGTATTACTATCCTCACATCATAGAGATGCAAAACTAAGGATTGGACCACCAAATGACATGCCTACCATCACAAACTAAATAAATGGCACAGCTGTGAATTTGACCTCCGCCCGTCTGACTCCAGGGCTTCCCCACCAACCTCCAGCTTTTGCTCAAAGTCCATAAAAGAAAGACCACTATATGTGACATATATCCTGGATTGGATTCTGGAACAGAAAAAATACATTCATTTAAAAAGATGGTGAAATTCAAATAAAGTCTGTAGTTTGATGAATAGTAAACTACCAACATTGGTTCCTCAGTTATGACTGATGTGTCATAGTCATGGAAGATGTTAGCATTAGGTGAAGCTGTTGAAGGGTACATGGAAATTCTGTGGACTCTCTTTATATCTTTTACGTGAAGCTAAAATTATTCCAAAATTTAAAAAGAAGGAAGAAAAACCAATCAGTCAAGGACATAAATCAGGAAAACATTCCAACCTTGGCCAAGCGCTCCAGGGATCAGGGGAGATGACTGCTCTGTTCACAGGGTAAACTATCTCATGTGGTTTCTGCCCATGACGTGGAATCACTCAGTGGCAAAGTCCTCCCTCTTCCAGTTCTCTTTTGATCATTCTGAGCTCCCCCAGGAGTGAGTCTCAGCTTGGTGCCAGCCCGTCTTTACCACCATTTTAGACTTGGTGACTTGCCTTTCTAACAAGAGTGAGCAAACCAGAGGCTGGGAGTCTACAACCCGCGACAGACTTGGTGGAATTTAATCACCCAATTAGTTTTGTTGTGTGCATTTGTACTTTCTACTGTGGCAAGTTGTGCTAGTTTCTATGTATGACTGCAATATTCATTTTTCTATTTAAACAGATTTCCTTTCTTAACATGAATTGATTTAAGGATAGGCCTTAAGTGAATAATAGTAAAAGAGATGGGAATTCAGCCCTAATCACGAAAGTGGTTTGGGAATGAATACAATTTGAGAAACAGCACTAAAGGGGAGTGGATTTCCCCGAAGAGAAAGAGGTCTTGGCTTTGCACCCCCTGCGGAAAAACCTGAGCACCAACATGGTGACACAGTAGGGCCAGGAACGTGCTCCTGGCTGGTTCTGAAGGGGACACTGGGAGATGGGGAAGAAGCAGACCATGTGACCTCAGCTCTGCTTGAACCAGGTCTCTGTCTCTCCTGTCCACCCTGGCTTCTCCATCCCCAGAAAGCATGCCTGACACACAGTAGATTCCCAGTAAGTATTTATTGGCTAAACAAATGCATTTTACTATTATTATTATGCATTATTGACTAAACAAATGCATTTTACTATTCATAAAACTTTGGAGCCAGTTCTATCATTTCCTATGTGAGAATCAAAGTATTGTCCAAAATAGAAGGATCTTCTGGGGGCATCCAGGGCAACCTCATCACTGCACAAATGGGCAGTGTAAGCCCATGAGGAAGAAAGTATTTGCTCCAGCCACACGGTCAGTGTCTGGGAAAAGCAGGGCCACGAACTAGGACTTCCCATCTGTGATAATCCTTGCCAACACACCAATCTGTCACTTCTGTCATGTGCCCACGTGAAAGACTGCAACCCAGGCAGGCAATGCAGCAGGCAGAGTGGGGGCAGATGGGAAACCAGACTCCTGGCACCCAACCCTGCTAGAAGAGGCAGAAAGGCTCCTGCTTGGAGGCTGCACAGAGGCTTTCTGCCTCATGTAGGAGGTCACGCTGGACCACACCAAGGCAGCCTGTCTATCCTGGGCCTCTGACACTGGGCACTTTCATTCTTGGTTAGGGCGAATCTCTCCTATGCGTCAAGTCCACCTTTGCGTGGGCATCTCCCAGGCCAAAGGCTGCAGAGGACTGCGCAGCAGAGACCTTGGAGAGAAGAGTCATACAACTCACTGTCTCAGCCCCCCAGGGAGGCCAGCTGTGACCCCGCCAGCACCGCTGGCACCTCTAGTCGCCCTTACCTGCTCCACTTAATGTCTCTTTCTTCCTTCCTTTCTTCCTTCCTTCTTTCCTTCCTTCCTTTCTTTCTTTCTTTTCTTTCTTTCTTCTTTCTTTCTTTCTTTTTCTTTCTTTCCTTCTTTCTTTTCTCTCTCTCTTTCTTTCTTTTTCTTTTTCTCTCTTTCTTCTCCTTCCTTCCTTCCTTCTCTCTCTCTCCCTCCTTCCTTCTCTCCCTCCCTCCCTCCACCCCTCCCTTTTCCCTATCCCCTATCCCCTTTCCCCTTTCCTGCCTCTCCTCCCCCTCCCCTCCCTTCCCCTTCCCTCTCCTCTCCTTTCCTTTCTCTGAGTGTCCTCTCTGTGTGGGGACAGAGAGGAGCTTTTAGGGACTTGTGAATAAAATCTATTCAGTGAATATTTGTTGAATGGATGGATGGATGGATGAACCGATGGGACAAATGAAAGCCACAAGTGCTCAGGGGACTTGTGTTTGGTCCTAGTTCTGTGGCTGTCTAGCTGTGGGACCTTGTGCAAGTGATATGATCTTCCTAAGCCTCAATTTTCTCATCAGTATAATGGGATGGTCACACCAACTGGGAGGCTTGTGGGCTAGTGAGGCGGGCAAAGCACCCATGCAGTGCCAGGCTTCGATAGGCATCTAGGAAGTGTTGGTTACATCGACATCAAAATCCACTCATTCATTCACTCATTTATTCACAAGGTCGGTCAGCCCACAAATATGTGACCTGGGGAGGCTTCTGAGAAGGAGTAGGGGTTGACCTTCTCTGGAAGACTGAGTAACACACTGGGGGAAGTGGTGGGAGTGGGAGAGGATAAGTGAGGAGAGCATCCGGGCAGGGTGGGAAGATGTAGGGAGGTGGCATACAGACCCACAAGAAGGAGCAGGTGAGCAGGCACGGCCACATCCCAGTGGGCAGGCCTGCCAGTCTAAGGCATTCAACTCCCCTCCCAGAGGAGAGGGGGAGCTTTGGAGGGGGCTGGGCTTGTCTGGCAAGGGTGATTGGCAGGGTAGTTTTTTTTTTTTTTTCCAGCAAACGCTTGTTGCGTGTGTGCTCTGTGGCATGCACTGGCCTGGGCACAGGGGATATACAAGGACACTGAGTCTGCAGGCAGAGGGACACACAGCATACGGGCTTGCCTGATCACACCTGCTGCCCGCACCTGCTGCAGCCCGCCATAGTTCTTCAATTAAAGACCAGCACCCCTCTGTGGCCCACAAGTGCCCACCTACCTCTCAGCCCACTCCCACTCCTTCTTGCTTACTTTGCTGTTCCGGCAACACTCATCTCATTTCAGCTCCTCACCCATGCCACCCCCTGACCTCAGGGCCTTTGCACACGCTGTTCCCACTGCTTGGTGGGGTCTCCTTGGGCTCCCAACCTCACTTCTTCCTGTTTTTTTTTCTTTTTCAAAATAGAACTTATTTTTGCAGTGAATAATACAAATGTGGCTATGAAAGCAGACAATTATATTTAAAAATATTTAGGATATGCAACAGTCATTTTAAAAACAGAATTAGTTAAGAGGAAAATGAATAAAGAACTCGAGCATGGCTGATTTCTATTGGTATACTTAGAAATACCAATCAGTATTTCATTTATTATTAATCATGATGGAAAAACACCCCTATATGCAGTTTTAATTCCTAACTACAGTTTAAAAACAGATGAGTTCCCAGCATTTGGAGCTCTTCTCAAATGTTACATCCTAGGGAAGCCTTTCTGGGGCGCTCGGGCTGGACATGACCCTTCTGTGACACCCTTTGCAAGCTCTGCAAAGTCTCCTTTACATGCAGCTCATGACAGATGTGTGTTTACTGGATTCGTAGTGGCTTCCCCCACTGAATATTAAGCCCATGGAACCAGGAGCCGGTCTACATGTACCGACAATGAGCTCAGAGATTGCAGCCCGGAAGTCATCATTTAATGGAAGATTGACTGCAGCCCACATGGGGCTGGAGGGAACATTCAGACCCACCCGCCAACCTCAAGCATGGAGGTGAGGGTTTTGGAAGGCTGCTTGGAAGAGGCTGCTTAGAAGATGCTGAAAAGGTAGAGAGAAGTTCCTAAAGAGGTCCTAATGGGTATTAAAGGGTGAGTAGGAGCTTGTTAGGCTGGAGGAGGGAATTCCCATTAGAGGAGATGGCAGAAGCAAATGCCTGGAGGACAGAGTTTGGGGAAACAGCGGGTCATCACAGACACTAGAGAGGGCTGGTGGAGGACCACGGCAGGGGCTGTCTACTGCATGCCCCCGTGCCAGGCACGATGGCCTTGCAACCTCGCGTGATCCTCAGAGGTAGGCAGGTAGATAGAGGGTTTTAGTCTCTAGCTTAGCTGCTGGGCATAGATATTATGACCCTCTCTCAGTAAATGAAGCGGCTGAGGCTCAGAAAGGTTTAGTGGCATGCCCAAGTCACCTGGCCACTCAATGGCTTGCCTGGCAGTGCCATGTCCCCAGTGTGATCTATTGTGCACCTGAGACTGTGGCTAAGGGTTTCTGTGTCTTTCCATATCCACTCCTCAGGCTAGGGCAGGGGAAATGATGTGGGCAAAGGGCTCGGCTGGGATTCCCAGCCTTTTTCCCAGGTCTGTGTCCCTGTGCGGGGTCTCAACCTTCTCCCCCACCCCCCACCTTCTCCAAAAGGGGCTGTGCACTCTGGGCTCCCAGGCTCAGCCCTCATCACTGTCCACTAGCCCCACCCGGCCCCAGGTGGTCTTCTCCACCAGCATCTGGGACCCCTCCCTTCCTGCCCCAAACCAGAAGATGGGGCACTTGCTGCCTGTGGCTAACCCTGAGGCCACTAGGAAGCCACTTCACCTCTCTGAGCCTCAGTTTCCACGTCCGTCATAGGGACGCCCACTCTGGCTGCTCAGAAGGCACCTGTGACCAGAACACAGAAGACACCATGAGCTGCAAACTGCTAAACACGCCCAGGAAATGATAAATGGCACCAGCCGAGGCTTCCCTGTGTCAAGCCAGCCAGTATCCTCTCCTCCCCAAACACCGGAACCCGTGGGAATTCCCTGCAGGAGAGGAAGGAGCCTGATGCCTGAACTGAGCCTGCCCCAGGCCGGGACCCTGTGCACCGCCCTGCGAGCACCTGGTGCCCTCTAGTGGCCACGGGTCACCCTGCAGGGCCACATTTTCTGGGGTTGGCACAGGGACCCCACTCCCTCTTCAATTGAACTTGCTAACAGGTTTAAACCGCAGGACCTGCCTTTGACAACAAGATGGGGAGGAGGTAGGGAGGGAGGGTGCCGGGATCTTCTTTTGTGCCTGAAATAGACAAAGCTGGCAGTAAGTTCTAGCCGATATTCTGATTTCATCCGTCTAATGCTGCCTGAGGGACTGGACTGGCCGCATCCCCTGTTTCCCCATCCACCTGGATGCCTGGCTGAGCCCAGAGCTCCCACGTGGACACTCTGGGGGGCGGGGGGATAATTGGCCAAGGGCTCACAGAGGGAGGACCAACTTTTCTAAAGCACCAAGCTAGCTTCCTCGGAGCCCCAAAGGGAGTGGCAGGGTTCTCACTTCAGAAATAAGAAGACAGGCTCAGAGAGCGTTTGTGGCTTTCCCAAAGATACCTCATTCTAGGATTTGAACTCCAGTCTCTCACTCCAGACTCCAGGTACTTGCTGTGGCCCATACCTTCCCCAAATTACCCACCAACAGCCAGTCAACCTGAGGGCTGTGGGGGAGAAACGTTTGTTTATTAAATCACAGAGTCCCTCAGCCTGCTGGAGGGGGGGGAGGAGAATGCCACCAAGTGGGTGGGGATGGAGCACTGAATCCCAGCATTTGAATGGGCAGGAAGGAAAAGGGGCACAGGAGTTCCTAGAACTTGCAATTTTGCTCATTCGGGCAGTCTAGGGAGATGGTGACGGTGAGGGACTAAATTGAATGTGCCTGTGACTTCCATCTCAGGAAGATAAAACATGTTCAGCGCCAAGCCATGTTCGGGGTCTGCAGCAAGCAGGAATTCACCTTTATTGAGGGTTAACAATCTTTCCCAGGAAGAGCACGGACGGTATTTTCTCATCATAAATCATTAGAAAATAGGGTTTGTTTATCTTGACGACGAGCGGTGTCTCCATGGGCAGAGTCTGTGCTCCGGTGCCCGCAGCCCCCTCTGTGCCCTTCTCATCCATCTTCAGCGCAGCCTTGTGCACAGCCTGTGGAAGCCAAGGGCAAAGTCAGGGCCTGTCAAGCTACTCGGTGACCATGGTGGGCCACAGGCCCAGAGAGGATCAGAGAGGGAGACAACTTGGCCAAAGCTGTGCGGCACAGCAGTAACGTGGCTGGTGTCAGCCAGTCCAGGGTTCCTGTCTCTTTTGCCATTATTGCTGGAGAATATTTGACAAGTAGATGCCATGTGAAGGAAAAGATGGTGCAGGGGGAGCATCAGTTATAGGGGGAGAGATGGAGTGGAGTTTTCTTCTCTTTGTCATGGGTTACAGGGAAGCATCAACCATAGCCGTGGCAGAAAAGGTGGTGAAATGAGATGGTGGGATCCCTACCCAGAAGCCTCCAGCACCCCTTTCATCTGCCTGATGGATGGTTAGGAGGGAGAAGGATTCTGGATTAGCTTTTTGAGACGACTCACATCCCAGACCCACTCCAAAGGCATCATCGTCTGTAAACAGGTGATCAGTACTGGGAAACTCATAGGCCTGTGTGAGATCCTGACACATTTCTTTCTAGTCTCCAAAATTCTTACAATTTTACTTGCAGAAAACAGGACAGTATCCTGTGTTAGAATCACAGCTGTCAGCAAACGTAACTACAGAAAGAAATGAGCCATTGAACTCAGCAAGACCTTCAGAGCTGACATTGAATGTTTATGGGAAGTCTGTGGGAAAGCTCGAAAGTGACAAAATTCTAGTAAATGTGTTTCTTACATCAACGTGAAAAATACAGTGGAATCTGTGCCATCTGATTCAGAGCAGTGGGCTCAGCTTGGCAAGCTGGATCCCTCCCAGCCTGGCTTGAACCTCCCACTTCATCTCCGACTAAGCACCCAGTCCCCACCACCTACTGCTCCATGATATCCAACCCCCAGCCTTGGCGACACTGCTGCACCCATCACGGCACCCATCTCTGCTTGTGGAAATCTTTCCCCTCCTTCAATGGCTTTTTAACCCCAAAGTAGGGTTGCCAGGTAAAATACAGGACATCCAGTGAAATTTGAATTCAAGTTAAATAATGAATATGTTTTAGTGGAACTACGTCCCATGCAATATTTGGAACATACTGACACTAAAAAAATTATTCATCATTTATCTAAAATTCAAATTTAACTGGGTATCTTGTATTAAATCTGCTAAATCTGGTGACCCTACCTGCATGGTGCTCTCTTCTTGCCCCAGACAGTCAGGTGCTCACCTTTGCCAGAGATCACAGGGCCCTTTGCTTGATCATCTCTTCCTATGCAGCACGTGCTTACTGCTAACTCTTAAGAACTGTGTGGCCTTGGGTGCGGTGGCTCACGCTTGTAATCCCAGCACTTTGGGAGGCTGAGGCGGGTGGATCACCTGAGGTCATTAGTTTGAGACCGGCCTGGCCAACATGACAAAACCCTGTGTCTACTAAAAATACAAAAAAATTTGCTGGGTGTGGTGGTGGGCGCCTGTAATCCCAGCTACTCGGGAGGCTGAGGCGGGAGAATTGCTTGAACCCGGGAGGTGGAGGTTGCGGTGAGCCAGGATGCACCGCTGCTCGCCAGCCTGGGTGACAGAGGGAGACCCCGTCTCAAAAAAAAAAAAGAAAGAAAGAAAGGAAGAAAAAAGAAAAGAAATGTGTGGCCTTTGAGAGAGAGTCTGGGTCAGACCTAGACCAGTTCTAGGCCTGATAACTGTTCCAGGCCATGATCGACATTTGCTACATTGAATTTATTTCCAAAATAGCAGCAGTTTGAAAGGCTGGAAGCATGAGGCTGGCAAGGGTTATGTGGTTTTCCTGGGATCACAGGGCTGGTAAGGGGCAGGGCTGGATTCATGGCCGCCTCAACTGGTGGTGGAGTCCTGGCTCCGACAGCCACTGTGACCTGGGTCTGGCCCGGGGCTGGACGAAGGCCCCTGTGCTGCAGGGAGTGGAGTTCAGGCCAGGCGGGCTTACCTTGCTCACTTTCAGGCTGCGACGAGGGGAGATCTTGGTGGAGATCACCACGCTCCTCAAAGATTTTGGTGACACCCATGTAGGAGAGAGTCTTCTTCAGGTCAAAGGTGCCTGTGATGTGGAGTCTAGGTATAGACACATCTGCGACCCTGGGAAATTGACATGACAAGGATGAGTGGTCAAGCCCCGTTATTTTGCAGGGCAAGCATCAGGATATATGAGGAATGAAATATGTGTACTCCAGCCCCAAAGGTCTCCAATCTCTCTCCATCCACAGAATGAGGAGGGGCTCCTTAACCCTGGGACCCTGGTTTCAAAACACCACATGCTCTCCGAACTGTATTTCTGCTTCCCAGCACACCTGCCCCAGAGCTCTCATCCCCAGGGGGTATTCTCAGTCCCCCCGCATCTCAGGGCCCCTCAGCCAGTCCCTGAAGAGGTCTTCGCTGTAGTCTCTGCCATGCCTAAGCCCCCGAGCCCATCCTGACCCCAGAAGACCTGACACTGGAGACAGCAGGGCACCCAGGATCTGGAGCAAGACAGAACTGAGTTCAAATCCACGCTATCTCTCATGAGCTCTGCAACTTGGGGCAAGTGAGCTTCCCCTGTAAGTCACTTGTGGGAGAAGGAAGATGATCATCAATACCTCACTAGGGGTGCTAAGGCAAACGCAGACAAGGCACTCAGCAGACAATTGGTGTTTAGCAGAGAGCAGGCATCCATCCTCCTGCCCTCCATCCAGCAGCTTCACTCCCTCTGTGGCTGGACTGGTCAGCCTCCTGCCTGGAGCCTAGGGCCAGGCGCTCCTGAGGTACCTGCAGGCCTGGATTCCTGTTCACCTAGCTGGCCCTGCACCTCATTTCCCACCTACCCAAGGACCTCATTCCTGCCTATGTGTCCTCTCCCGCATCACCCATAAACAGAGCCCCGTTGATCCTCCTCTGGAGCAGGCCGCACGCTAGAGTGACCCCTATACTCAAAAACTAATGTCAAGAGATCTTTCTTGGCCTTGAATAGCCTCTCCAGCTTCCAGCTCATTTCTTTTCTTCCTTTTATAGCAGAGGTTGTCTCTGCCAGTTATTTCCACTCTTTCCCATGATTGCCTCAGTCTACTCCAGTCAGCTCTTTGACCTCAACTTTCTGCAGAAGCAACTCTTTCCAGAGCCACTGTTGATGTCCAGCCTTCCACGTCCCAGAGCTGACTCTCAGCCGAGCCACACCTGACGGTAGTCCCTTTCTCCAGGGTGAAGCGTTCCAAGCCCACCCCTTGAGGCTTCCCCCTCCTTCCCCCAACGCCTGCCCCTGTCTGGCTCCACCCCTCCCATCTCTACTGGCTATGCTGCTGCTCCGAGGCTCAGACCTTGTTCCCCTTCTCTTTCCCACCTTCATTCTCTCCCCCATGCATGCCATTCAGTCTCACAGCTTTAAATATCAATGACAGTCCCAATGACTCCCGCATTTACCTTTCCACTCATTCAGTCACTCAACAAACATTTATTAAATGCCTGCTGTATGCCAGGCACTGTTCTAGGTGCTGGAGATGCATCTATGCACAGAACAGGCAAAGCTCCCTGCCCCTGACTGTGTGTTCTAGCAGGGAAGACAGTTGATAGAATCAACACAACAAAAGTACCACCTAGGCCAACATACATCTACCGGTAGTATGCAGAAGGCAGTAAGTGCCATGGAAAAATATAAATAGATCCACTTGCAGGAATCAAGACTCGGGTCAAGGTTTAAGCAAAGTTTGAGGCAGGCAAGGGAGTTAGACATTGTTTTTTTTTTTTTTTTTTCTGAATAAAATGGGGAGTCACTGTAGGGTTTTGAACAGAGGAGTGACATAGTCTTGCTTAGGATTTAAAAGGATCATCCTGTCTCCTGTGTTAAGATTATACTCTTATAATCTTAAGGTGGTGGTGGTGTGTGTGAAGTGGGGATGAAGTGTGTGTGAACTGGGTGACCATTCAGAAGCTGGTGTGGTCATCAGATGTTGGGAGCCATGGAGACGACGGGAAGACACAGATTCCAGATGTAGTTTGCTGTAGGCTAGAGGGGTTTCCTGACAGACTGAATGAGGCATTTGAGAGTGGTCAGGGTGACTCCAAGGTTTTTGGTTTGAGCAACTAAAAAGATGGAGTCGCCATTGACAGAGATGGGCAAGCTTGGGGAGCTTCACTGGAGACAGATCAAGATGCCGTTTTGGATGTATTGACACCAAGCTCCAATTGCACATCCAGGGGAGATTCCGGGTAAACAGAAAGGTCCATGACTTTGAAGTCTGGGGGAGAACAGGGTTTAGGGCTAGAAACGTGGCAGTTGTGGTAATAGAGGTGGTGTTAAAGCTCTGAGCCTGTGCGCTCACTCAGGGATAAGTATAGACAGAAAGGAATGCTGAGGATTGAGCCTTGAGACACCTCTGAGACCTGGAGGAGGAGAGGGGTCTCCAGCAAAGGAGATTGAGGAGGGGAGAGGCGGGAGGCGCTGTGAGAGTAGAGAGGTGGAAACCAAGTGAAGAGCGCCTTAAGGAGGTAGGGACACCAACCGGCCCAAGAGCGAGGCCTGAGACTGACTGCACACCACAACACAGACACCCTTGGTGCCCTGGGAAGAGAGCTCTCCATGAGAAGTGGGCGCAGAAGCTGGACTAGAGTGGGCTTAGGAGGGGATGTGAGGGACTAGGGGCCATGAATAGAGGCAACTGCTTCATGGTATTCACCTGCAAAGGGGCAGTGATGAAATGGAGGAATAACTGGGGAAAAACAGAGGTCAAGAGAAGCTTTTATGTTGGAAAAATAATAGCCTTGAGATTTCCTGCAGGCCAGCACAAGCCTTACAGGGCAGCGTGCACAGAAGGTAGACACCTGCTTCATCTTCTTGCACAGAAGCCACTTCTATGAGCTGTGAGTTATCCCTGGCCCCCTGCAAGGTTTCATGATGGAAAAGATAAGAGCATCTTTGTACCTGATAGAAATGATTCAGAAGAGAGAAAAATATATGCTGATGTAGGAAAGAGAGGAGAGGATTTCTAGGGTGAAGTTCCTGAGTAGTGAGGGGCCGTAGGTCCAGTGCACAAATGAGGAGATTGGCTGTATTTGTGCCAATGTGGGAAGGCGCTAAACGCAGCTGCTGCTGGCAGGTGAGTGCACATACCAATACGTACGGAAAAGTGTACTGGGGGGCACCCAGTCTGGGAGTGGGCCCTCAACACTGCTGAACAGGACAATGGCTATTTCAAAGCCACCAGCAGTTTTCTGCTCCTAAAGGGGGATCCTGGGAAATAGAGCTTTCCCTCTGGGGAAATCAGAGCAGCAGGTGACCTCAAATTATGCAAATCCAAAGCAGGTGTCTGCCTCCTGCACAGAGGCCAGGTGGAAGTCTCCGAAGCCTAAATTCTGACATATTCTACCCACATGTGAGTTGGGGTGTGTCTGCGGACTTGGTTACTTCTTTTAGGGGAAAGGTGATTTTTCTCTTCAGTGTCTTCTAGGCCCTGTAGTCTGGAGGGAACTGCAGAAAGAGTGCATAGGGATAGCCGGTCCACCTGTGCTCTCCCATAGGGGACCACTGAGGTGTCTGGAGTAGGCTTCCCACCTGTAGATCAAACTGACTTGACCACTTGTCTCCCAGACATAATGAGCTCAGAAAGTAGGAACATTTTCTGACGAAATGTAATTCCCTGGGGGACTGTGGGCAAGCCTCCTGTCCTGCAAGAGGATTTGGAGTTTCTTCTCGGGAAGGTGGACATTATTACTGTCTGCCATTTAATTATTACTTATTATTGTCATATTTATTATATTACTCCTGTCTGTCATTTTAAGGCCAGAAGTGACTGGGGAGGCCAGAGATCACTGGGGTAAGAGGAACCTTCCTCTCCATGACCTTCCTGGCAGAGAGGCCTGGCCTCAAGTTGTGGAGATGTGGGGAGCAGTCCCAGAGGGATGGGGGAGGCAGAGCAGGCACTACTTAAATGGAAGGAAGTGCCCTGGAAGAGAGCCTGAGAGCAGCCTGCACTTGGACTTCATAAGATGCCACTTCCATGGACTCTAAGTTATCCTGAGTCCCTGTGAGGAGCTTTAGTTCTGTTATTGCCAAATCTCCAGGAAGGCTGATGCTAGCCTACAGAAAATCTTGAAGATTCTATTCCACTCTTGAGTAAAGGTGCAAAATGATATGAAGCCTGAAGCCAGAGAGATGGTGGCAGTGCCCGGGGGAACATCCCTGTGCGGTTGGTGGTGGCCTGATGGTGGTCACAGCAGCAGAGGGCCTCGGCAAGGGGATTGTGAAGCCCCCGGTGCAACAGCTGAGCTGTAGCCCCATGGGAAACTGTCAGACATGGCTTGGAGACGGGGGTAGAGTGCACTCAGGACGCCGAGTTCCAGCAAAGCAACTGCAGGGTCTCAAGCCACTGTAATTTGAGTCCTACAGGAAACATCATCTTCTGGAATCTAAGTCTCACAAAGCCAGGACTTCTGGATGAAGTGAGGTGGAAGATCTGGCATCCCCTCCCATTTTTCACCTTCTCTTCACTTTCTACACCCCCCAATTCCCTAGGGAGGCCTCTGAAGCCATCTCTGTGAACTCTAAAACTCTGTAGAGTGCAGGCGGAACATGTCAGTCCCTTTGGGAATGTCCCCATGTTAAGAGACAACATGGGACAACCGTGGGTGGTAACTTAACTGAACCGGTGCGGCTCCTTTCACACAGAACACAGCCTTGGAGGCATCATTGCAGAATGCATCTCTGATATCTAGAATGAGCTGCAGGCTCAAGAAAGGGACATTCTGGTTCCAAGGGCTTTCAGTAAAGTCACATTTATGGAAGAGGGGGAGCAAAGTGGCAGAGCATCCCAAGAGCACTGCCATTCCTTGAGATCTGCACAGCCTCGCCTGCCCTTCCCGCTGGGAACATCTTCAGTGGAAAGGCAGCTGCCCTAGGGCTTCAACCTGAGGGTAAGAGGGTCAGATGTGCAGGACACCTGCCATTCAGTAAACCAGAGGTTCAAAAGTTCTGCTGAGGTACCTCTACCTCTTCAACCAATGGGAGGGAGAAGGAGAGAGGAGCTCACATTTGGGTGTGTTTTTCTGTGGGGCAGTGCTGTGCTAAGGCACATTTAATTCTCTTGAGAGTGCTGTGATGTTGGCAAGAGTATGATCACACACCATAGATGAGAAAACCAGGTCTCGGCTAAAGGTTGTAACCTGAACTCTTCCTTTCGTTTTAGCGGCCAGACCCTGCCAACCCCCGCATCTCCCTCGTTCCCAATGGGAAGGGCAGGTGAGGCTATGCCAATATCAAGGGATGGCAGTGCTCTTGGGATGCTGTGCCACTTCGCTCCCCCCTCCCAGCACTGTGACTTTATTGGAAGCATTTGGAATCAGAATTTCCCTTTCTTAAGCCTGCAGCTCACTCTAGATATCAGAGGTCCCTTCTGCAATGATACCTCCAAGGCTGCGTTCTCTGTGAAAGGAGTTGCGTCAGTTCAGTTACCACCCATGAGTTGCCAAGCTCAGTCCTGGCATCATCTCTACCTCTCTTGGAACCATCCTTGTTGCCTGAAAGGACATCAGGAGTGGCAGAAGTTTTCAGCAAGTACCTTTAAGGAGATGCATGGGGAATGATGACAGGGGAAAGGTGGAAGAGGGAACGAGAACACAGAAGAGGCATCTGACACCTGTCCAAGTGGAAGCTGCCCACTCTGCTACATCCCCTTCACTGCTCTGACCACTAGAGGCCATTAGCCCAGCCACTTTTAAGGCACCATGTATGGTGTCCTTAGTGTCCACTTGTCTCCCAGACATAATGAACAACTCGCAGCCCCCTTTATAGCCCGTTTGTCCTTGCAGTTTCCTTTGCTCCTCCCGCTTTCATACAGACCGTCACTCAGCCTTGAAGACTTGGCTCTAATGCTATCTCCTCTGTGAAGTCCTCCCTGACCACCACCCTCCACTAAGACTCCATCTACTCTGCTCTCACATTCTTGCTGCATCTCCGTCCTCCCTGACCACCACCCTCCACTAAGACTCCATCTACTCTGCTCTCACATTCTTGCATCTCCCTCAAAGAGCCAAGAACTTCACTCTATTCATATGATTTATTACCCAGTCCACTTCCCACCATAATACAAGTTCATTATAGAGCCCAGAAGAGAACTTGGCCATGAGGTAAGAGCTCAGATAGAAGAAATAAGAGGGAAGACAGGGAGAAGGAAAAAGTTGCAAGGGCTAGGTACCCTCTTTACCTGCGTGACAGTAATGTTTTCCATCTGGAGAAAATGTCCGCCTGCAAGCCCTCCTCCAAGTCCTTCAGCTTGCCCTCATCAGGAAGCATGAAGACGGCCGTGATATTTTTCCGGTAGGGTATTTTCAGGATGGTGCAAGAGAGCTTATCATCATAGCCAACTTGGTACATGCCACCATGGAACATCATGGGCACCTTCACTGAACTGTTTTTCTCCAGAAAGAAATCTTCCTCCTTAGTTAGATTTGGATCAAACTCATGTCGCCACTTGCCTTAGATGGAAGAAAGACAAGATGACACGATTATCCCAAGGGAAAAGAGGTGACTAAATCCAACTAACCACTGGTCTCTGTCCACAGAGATTCATGGTAAAGGGGGATGTTCTGGGATATCAGAGAAGTCCTTGCCCTCATGCCATGTCCTGGAGACTTCTGATGAGATGGGCTCAGGTGCAATTATTAGTCCCCAAAGGAAGCCAGGACTAGGCTGACAAATTAAAAGAGGAACATCAGACTGCCATAAGCCCAGGTTCCCCTGAGCCTGAGAAAGCCCATAGATTATGTCTTAACAAAGGGGATTGCATTACAATTAATGAGGGCTAATTGAGTCTGACATGAGAAAAAATGCTTGATTCTAATCTGAGTCATCCCTGAAGGAGCTGCTCTCATGTGGGACTAAGAAAACTGGTGGAACAGGCTGCCGTTGGAGCTTACCAAAGAGCAGTGAACACTGAAGCCTGGGTGCCTGTACTCTGAAGATACCTTGACCTATTGGGCATAAACTCAGACCTAGGTCTTTTAAAACCTGTTACCTCAGAGTCCCCATTATAGGGCCAACTCTCTGAGTTCAAATCCTGGCCTCACTGTTCTATCTGCCTGTCTAGAAGGTTATCATGGGTTAACCCTGGACAAGTGTCTCAATCTCCCTGAACCTCAGTGTTATTATTTGTAGAGTGAGGATATTGACAGCTTTGACATGTAGTGGGATCAGGCAGCACAGCTCAGTGCCTATGTATAGTGAGGTTGAGTAGGTGCTAGTCATCATCAGCAGCATTATTTTCACTGTTATTCCTATTGTTATCTAGGGGACATAGGGATGTCAGGAAATTCCAGATTCTCCTCTTTCCTTCTCTGGTTTGGGCAGACTGAAATTTGAGACCGCCATTGGTCGCCTGTTTTCCTCTTTAGCCATCAATCTCCCTGTGGATTTTGAGAACCCTCAATTGTTTATATTTAATACCATGTTGCTGACATCCCAGCAGTGATTTTGTCTGGACTGATGGGTGTTGACCTCTGATTCTCACCTATTTTGGCCAACCTGTCTGTGTACATGTGTTCTGTGTGGTGTTAGGGGATAAAGCTGAAATTTGGAAACATTCTTCCACCTTTTTTTCAGTCTCTCTCCATCAGATCTGGGAAATATATGAAGTCTGATAAAGAGACTTTATGTATTGTATATATAAGGAGACCCACCAAGTGATCGCCATCACCATAATCAACACAATCACCATCTCAGGTGTCTGCTTAGAGTAGTGGAAAGCACACAGTGCTAGGATCAGAAGAAATGGGTTCCAGTCCTGACTCTCACTGATGGGCTTTGTAGTAAGTCAGTTAATCTCTCTCTGAATCTTTTCTCATCTAAGAGATGAGAATAAAATGTCATTCCAACCTGTAAACCAATGTTGTGTTAGGATAATCACCAAAAATGAAAATGATAGACTTCATAAAGCTTCATTTTCACTTTAAATCTCAATAATTGTGTGATGAGTTGTGTATCATGGTACTCATTTTACAGATAGATAGAAAAACTGAGATTCTGAGAGATAAATCACATACGAATTCAAGGTCACAGAGCAAACAACTGGCCAACCCATGTTTTTAACCCAAGTCTAATGGTCATCCTATTCTTTCCACACCAACATGCCAAAAGCCTTACCTCGAAAGAAAATATAATTTGCAAGAAGCATCACAGTGCCAGGGTCTATATTTTGGATCAGGTTGTTAATTTTTCCATGGGTTTTCTGACTGATAAAGTCATTGATCTGCTTCTGAGTATTTTCCAAGTTCTGAAAGTTGGTGGGGAGGGTTTCTGCACTGTAAAAGTTCTCAGTGTCTTCCAGAAACTTACTCTGTGGCTGCAGCCTCCGGTCAATGAACAGGGTGTTTCCGATGCTCACCTTGAGATCTTCGGTCTTCTGGTTCAGCTCGCGAATGATGTAATGGAATCCCTCATGAAGATCTTTTTCTGGTATGTTTCTGAAGTTGAACCCCTTCTTGATCTCGTCCAGGGTGCTGTCTTGGGCACCCAGGCACAGCATGGAGAAAGCTGTAGAGATGCTCAAGGGGGATAGGAGGATGTTCCTGCCAGGGTTGTTAGACGCCAGCTTCTTAAGCAACTTGAAGCCAAAATCCATGTTCTGCCTTGTAAGCTTCTTGGCTGCCATTCTTTCCTTCTGCGTTTGGGCCTGGCTCAAAGCTTCATAACTGGTTGGCGAGAAGCTTGGCTTCAGAAAACCTTTCACAGTGAGGAGAACAGCCAGAAAAATGACCAGGCCCAGTGTGGGGTTCATTTTCCTTGAAGACTATCCTGTTGAGTAGTAGACCTGAGGTTAGCAGAAAAAAGAACGTGATAACCCCATTGCCCACATGTAACCCAGAGGAAGACTGGATGAAAGAAGAATGAAAGTGACTAGTATGTGTTGTACAATGGCAGTTTATGAGTGCTTTGACTCTTTTATAGCATTTAACTTTTATCATCACCCTGGGGACTAGAAATGATTTTCTACATTTTGTAAATAGGAGGACTGAATGTGGAAGACGTCTTTTGTTTTTGTACCGTCTTTATGGAAAGTGTCTCAATTCCTTTGAGGAACTTCTCCCCCTCCTCTGCATTGGATCACAGTGAAGATACCCCCGTCGTGTAGGCGTGTAGCTCAGACCTGCCAACGTAATACTTCATTCCTTTGCCACACTGGCTGGTTAAAGATAAGAGTGTGACCAAAATCAGGCCAATCAGGGTCTTTCTAAGGGAATGCAAAACCCTCTAAACCTTGGGGCAGCTGGCTTTGTGAAGTAGCCTGGAAGCTGAATGTGGCCATGGGGTCCACATGCAGAAGGAGAGGAGAGCGATAGAGGGAGGTGGAAAGATGGAAAGGGACTGACACATCTGATGACATCTTTGGAGTCCCTCGACTAAGCTTTACCTCAATTTACTGCCCACCTCCATGTTTCCAAGTTATAAGTGCCAATTTCAGAGTTTGCTGGTTTGAGCTGAATTTTTTTCCCCTTCAGCCAAAAGAATCATGACTAATCTGCAGAGATCAAGCCCTTTGTTTAAGCTCATATGTTCTCTAGGTGGTGGATACTCATTCCAGGAGGACCTAGGTCTCCAGAAAACCTCTTCCCTACATCTTCCCAGGGAGGGAATGGGGATGGCACCATGGGAGAGGAACAGCCAGGTCTGCCTCGCTCTGGACTGCTGCTCCTTTCATCTACCTCTGAGCTTTCACGTCTTCCAATGGCATTATGAGCTTCTGGGAGACAAGTCTTTGAGTTACCGTTTTCCCTTAATCTCCAGCCCTAATGCTACAGAGAGATGCCAAAAGCATGTTGGCCTAAAAAGCTTCTTGATTTCTCTGGTTGGACATACTACTGTCAATAATGGTTACACCAATTTAGATGTAAAATGAAGGCAGATTTCTTTGCTTGGTCATCTGCTTTATCGTTTAGTCTGCTTTCCTCCTGTAACTTATATCTTATATGTCTGTAATCCATAGGTAATAGTGAGCTTGTCCACAGTAAAGGCTATTCATGGTTGTCTTAGATTGGGTTCCCTAGCAGCAGAACCTGAGATGGGGCTTTAGGTGCATGTTATGTATTGAGGCTGTTGTCTCAACAGGACCCTGCAGAGAAGTGAGGGGAGTGGGATGGAAAAGGGAAGGAGCCAAGGTGATATCTAGCCTTGGCCTGGTCCACAGCAGGAGGCCTCTCCAGGCTGACCTTTTGGACAGAATCAGTCACTTGGTGGCTGTGATCTGTCCCCTAGATGCAACTCATGGTGTATAACTAGGTCAATTAGGTCTTATCAGCCAAGGACAATTTCCTGGAGAGGAGAGGGCTGCTGTGAGCTGTCAGCAGCCAACCCTCACAGCAGCACCAGCAAACGGTAACTGGGCCAGCCACCAGCAGGGTCAGCACAGCTAAATTCCCATGTCTGGCTCTTTCTGGTTGACTGAATGAACAGATGAATGAACGCCAGGTAGGGCCTGTACCTAAGAGTGTCCCTTGTTCCCAGGTTCCTCATGCCCAAATCCTTCTACACCAAACACTGTGGATAGAGCCTCGATGACAGCAAAAGTCTTCAAGGAGTTTGTAGTATAGTATTGGAAAGTTCTAGTGAATACTGCTCATTGCTCCCTAAGCATCCACCCTCCCAGCTTTCCAATAGATCCTCCTCCTCTTCCCCCTCCTCCGCATCTCCTTCTCTTCTCCTCTTCTTCTCTTTCTTTTCCTTCTTTTCAGTAATATACTCTTCTCTCAGGCAGCCCATGTGTCTCAGGGACAGAAGCCCTGCCGAGCTCCAAGGAGGCCCTGATTGGTGCAGGGGCATCTCAACTCTCCTGCTACTGGTGGGTTCAGGAGCTAGACCTAATCCAATCAGTGCAGGTGGGAATTTCTGCCCTGGTACTTGTTTAGGGAGGGGCATGTGGCTGAAGGGGTGCAATGAGGGAGGATTTCAAGACTGTCTGTTGGAATGTTGGAGTGCTGTCTGTTTCCTGGGATGTCCTGGGCAGGAAGGTGTGGCAGGCAGGGACTAACAGCAGTTTTGCCCCATGAGGGGAAGTGATGCTAAGACAAAGCCAGAGCACAAAGAGGATGCATCCAAGGGGTTTTGGTAGAAAGTGGAGCTGGGACCACAGAAAAAGCTGACCCCAGAGCCCACTCGGCCTCTAGACCCCTAGTGACGTTGAGTTAAATGGTCACTTTCTTGAAGCCAAAAACATTCTCACAAATAAAGGCAGATATATATTTTCAAAATGCCAAGACTACTAAGTAGGCAGGAGTTCTGTGCTCTGCTCTCATGCCTTCATAGCTGTGTGACATTCCAGAAAGTACTTCCCCCTCTCTGAACCTAGCTGCTCTCTAAGCACCTTCTATTCCCCAAAACCACTTTTTGGTAAAACTTAATAACAGGTGGTGATAAACTAGGGCTCTACGGGCTGTCTGAAAACAGATTATAGAAGAGAAATTAATTAGTAAAATTTCCAAGGATGCTTCAGATAAACAAAAGAAAATAGAAAATGAGAAGGAGTCCATCTCAGGGTGTAGGGGGGCTGTACCGTTTGCAATGGCTGCCAGGATTAAAAATGGAAGCTTCTGCTATTCAGAGTGGGTGCAAGTTCCTAGTGCTCAGGAGTGGAGAAGTTAAGACATGTCCCTCAAGGAGCGAAGAAAACATTCTCAGTAGCGGATTTGGCAGCCAACTGAGATGGAACCCATTCAGCAACCCAGCAGGAGCCTTGGGAAGAGGCTGGGCAGGGCAGGGCTGGAGCAGGGAAGGAACCTGCAGAAAGCACCATCTTGGTAACGCTTTCTGTCACGCACAGCTTTTGATGCTCAGTCTCTGAGCCCTCACATTTTCTCTACATTACCAAGTTTCAGAAACGAGACCAGATTATGGAATTCCAGGCCTGGATAATTGTCCTCCCAGCTTGTGTTTGTCAGGTATTTCGAGGCAAGTCTCCTAACCCTTGAGGCTCTCAGTATCTTCATCTGTTTAATGAGGGGGGATGTGGTGATCATTTGGTTTCTTCCCCCATGAAGTGCTGCTGATCAGGTGGCAGTGCCACCGTCACCTGCCATGGGACACAGCCCACACCCCAGCCTGGCCAGGTCTCAGCACCTTCCCACCTCTGCATGCCTGTGTCCTAGCAGTCCCCACCAGGCCTCCTCTTCTGGCTCCCTGAGTGCCAGCATCTGGCCTTCCTCCCCCAAACAGCCCACACCAGCCCCATTCCCGGCCTTTCCATCTGTCATCACGGGCTTTAAACTGACCCAAATTTCTCAGTTGTGTTAGATGCCTGAGTAGGCTAATTTTTTAATTCTGTCAATTAAAATAGCTGAGCAACTTGTTATTTCCCAATAAATTGACAGGTTGCTCTCCTGAGTTGGGGCAATTGTTCGTTGGCTCTTAGTTTGGAATGTGTGTGTGTGTGTGTGTGTGTGCGTGTGTGTGTGTGTTTGGTTGTCATTCAAAATAAATTAAGAGATAAAATTAAAATAAAACCAAGAAAACAAAAAGAACAATATAGAAACTGAACTCCATGGGGAACACATGGGACAGGTAAAGTTATAGTCAGTATTTCAATTCTCTGACCATCCTGCTCTCATGTTCCCTTTTAATTGGGAAAAATAATTTCCTTCTTTTAGGAATAGATAAAATAGTGCCTCACTGACCCGGAAGTCATTCATCCTGAAGACAGATCCAAACCAGGCAGGAAGCCTCGGGACAGGCAGCAGAGGCGGCTTAAGTCTACAGGAGAGGGGGTTCCCCGTGGGAGGGCACCGCTTCCACCTCCCATGCTGTCCCGATCAGCCAATCGAAGCAGCAGTGAGCGGTGACAGCAGACTCAACAATAATAAAATTTGTGCTTTTACAAAGTGCTTCCCCCTGTTACCGCCACAGTTTAGAGAAACAATATCTAAACAGAATACACACAGGCTACACAGTCTCCCTTGTTATCAGCACAGTTTGGAGAAACAATACGTAAGCAGACAGTACACACACAGGCCACAGGAGATCTACTCACTTTACAGTGGTTTGGAACCACAGTTTACTTTAGAGAGACCTCCCCCTGCCCTTGGGTAGGTCACCCCTCTCCTGATAGTTGACCATCCTTCCTCTCTTCCCCTGGGATGAAATTGACTGGCTAGAAAGAGTTGATGTAATATCCTTCCTTAAGCCAATGAGGCCAAAAAGTTTAGACTGCTTTGGACAAGCTCCCATGTCTTGAGCCCCAGCAGAGTGAGCTTCAGGCAACCAGCATGTTGCCTACTCATCGGGGGAGACACTTTGCACTCTGGCTGAATGCACCAGGCACCCCTTCCTGCCCCAAGAACCCCAGGCCCTCTGAGACCCCACCTTTCCTCAGAAACTTTTCAGAGTACCCCTTGGAATGTGCAGCATTTGGGCAAACTCGATGCCTTCCCTGGGGCTGAGGAATCTGAGGAATCCTTGCTATAGATGTGCTATGGTCTTCCACAGAAGACCCTCACCAAAGCCCTGAACTTGAAAAGCCATCCAGGCCTGCTCTGTGGTTCACCTGTCTTAAGGGACTAATATTACTTTAAGAGGAATCACTCTATAGACATTAGAAATTAAGTTATTATTTTTTAAAAGCATATTTAGAACTAAGTGGTGGTAAGACATATCCTCTCTCCCCTGTTAGAAGTAAGAGAAGCCCCATAAACAAACTCTGATGACCATGGTAATATGCTTTTTCCTCTTTCCTGGAAAACAAAGAGTGGGGCACATGTCCCCATTCCACTTCGTAATTTGCCCTGTAGATTTCTGCCTTCATTCTTTAAGAAATATGTTTGAGTCCTCATTTGGTGTCAGGCACTGGGGCACTAGAGCAATGCCCAGGAAATGGTTCATATTGATACTGCAGACTGACCTTCAGCCAAACCAGCCCCATAGCTTTTTCCAGACTCTCAAGAACCTTCCAGCTGTCTGCCTGACCTGGTCCTCCTCCCCTTCAGTGACTTAATTCTAGGAGGAGGGGGATATGTGGGTTGGAAAGGCTGAGAGATCATCAGCTTCAGGACTATTTGTGCCATAAAGAGGGAAACAAGGCCCAGACTGCACAAAGGAAGGGAGGATGGTTGCAATGTGCATCAGTGGTGAGAATCCAGCCAGTGAAGGCAATTCTGCAGAAATGCATCGAACAGGCTGCTTGGCTCACTTTCTCCATGAACCAGTGAGTTGATGGATCCAGCCTCTGTCCTCAGGGAGAGATAAAGATTCGCAAACAGCTCACATACAAGGTTGACTGTGGCCAACGTCATGCAGCAGGGGTGGACCCAAGTTGGAGGCACCACATTATGTCCCAAGACCTCTCCCATTCTCACATTCATGAAGCTTTTTTTCCTCTGGAAAAGCACTGGGCAGTAAACGTCTGTGATACTCTGGCAAAGATGTTCAGCAAATTCCTCAAGAGGGGTTTCCCCAGATTTTGGAGATCCTCTAGAATTTTCCTTTCATGCACACACCTGGGGACAGTGCTATATCCTCCCTTAATCTGAAGCAAGCTTTGTGTGGAATAGACAAGTAGCACTTGATCTTTTGGAAGGAAAGGTCTCATACTCACGGTATATTCAGAAGTCCACTGAGCCAGCCAAATGCATCTGCCTTTTTTGCTTTATTATTTATACTTCCATGCTTCTTGGAAAAGTAGAGTAGGGCCAATAAAATGAGCTGGTGTGAGTGGGCAGTTGATGGAGGCTCTGGGAGCAATGGCCACACCACCTCCCCGGGGGTTCTCCTCACCTCTGGAGAGAGCGGTGAGATATTGTACTGGCCACACCCACTGGGCTGTGGCTTCCCTAATGAAGTCCACTAGACACCTTTTGCAAAAACTCTATTTCCCAATCGCTCTCCCAGTAGGCCAGAATTGTCTACAAATAGATCAGCCTGGAGTCCTAATACCAAATACTCAACCCAAATGTTGTCATTGCTGCCCATGGGAACAGATTGATAACTGGGTTTCTTGGGGTCATTCCCATTTATCACTCGCCATTTTCTTCTGCTATTTTTCATGTATTCCAAGTTGTCAGCTCTATTACCTTAGCTCACATGGAGTCCTTTGGGGAAAAAGTTTGAGGAGAGACGAATAGACAACTAAATGCGTAACTTCCATTAGGAAGAACAGGAACTAAAAATTCACCTCAAAGTTCGTGATCACAGAAATGACAAATTGTTTTCCCATTTCATATTTGCTGTGCTGGAGTGACGAGACCATGGTTGGGTTCTGTTGTCTCTGCCTCCCCTTACTTTTCTATATTTTCCAAATTGTCTTTTAAAAAACAGACATTACTTTAGGATTAACTTTTCAAAGGCTTAAAATAAAATAAAATTCTTATCTTCAGTTTTATCACTTGGAGAGAGAAGCGTTGATGACGTCTGGGAACTTCCCAAACTCACTGACCCTGGGATGGAAGAGTAATAAGTTTAACACACCTATCTTCAATTCCGCTTTATCTAGTGAGCTCCAGAGAGCGGAAAAATCATTCACATATTTCTTCCCCCATTTAGTGGTGTTTCATAGCAGCTCATATCTGACCGAAGCACCTCAGAGGCCTCGGAAGAGCTATGGGTGGTGTTTTTCCTTCCTTTGGGTTGCTGCTTTTAGCAGACATGACTCTCATTCCCAGAGCTATTCAGAGCAGGCTACCCAGAGAAGCCTTCTTGGAAAGAGATGACACTAGTTCATTCCCAGGCCTGGTTCAGCCACAAGCTCTATGTACTCAGGGCCTAGATCAACGAGGCCGTGGGATGTGGGTTCTGGAACTGCCCAGACCGGAAAGCACCCCTGAAGAGGCCCCTGAGCCACCACCTTCTCTCCCTTCCCTCGCCCAGGGAGCAAGCCCTGCCTGCTGGGATGCATGGGTCAGAGACACCGTGTGACCGGCAAGATGAGAGACTTCATGTTGGCCAGCTCTGGTCACCAAAGGAAGGCAGGGGACAGAAGGACGGGCTGAGGCTAGGGACTGCAGGTGGTCCCACTGTGACTGTAGAGGCTACAGCAGTGGAAGATCAGAGCCAGTGAGGTGGACACTGACCCAGAATCCAGGTTTGTACCCCTGGTTTGGGAGGGAAAACCCTGCCCTCTAATGACAGGGTGAGGACTTTGTGAGTCCAAGGGCCACGCCTCCCTGCCTGCCTGCCCCAGACACACTCTGCTCCTGGGCAAATTCCTACGGGAGATGTGCAGGGAGAGGCCAGGCTGGGGATGCCCACTGAGCGACACGGGCAGCACTGGGAACGCCTGAGTTAAGACAGTGCCAGAGGCCAGTAGGCCACAGGCAGAGGGTGGCCACAGGCAGAGGGTAGCCACAGGTGGGCTGCAGGCCATCCAGGCGCTACACCTTGGTGGGAAGTTGCCAGTCCTGCCTTGGGAAAAGAGTCCCGGAGGAGGTGAACATCTGTGGAGAGCAGTGAAGGAGACAGGCATGAGAGGCAGCAGCCCCTCCACGCACCCATTAAGGGACCTCAGCCTAGACTTGAGGCTGCCCCTGCCTCCCTCTAGTTAAGATTCAGGGACCATGGATTTGTGCCTGGTGTTCACGGGGGCTAGGAGGATGAAGGGAATTGTCCTGTCTAGGGGGAATTATTGTTGTAAGTTAATCAGCCCGAGGCACTGGCCAGAGACTGGGGAGTGGTCTGAATATTTTTTACATTATTTCCTTGTGTAGGTGTGAGAGGGGAGCTGGGAATTTCCGATCATCACTATCACTCTTTGGATCTCCCAGATGCCAGAAACATGTTAATGACCGTGCCACACCCTAACTCCAAGAGCTCTGGTCTGGTGGGAACACAGGAGAGCACAGAGATACAAGTCACACTAGGTAAGGGCCAAGGTAGAGGTAACTTTGGGAGATGAGAACATGTAGGAGGTACCTGATCCTACCTGGGGTGATGCAGGCAGCTTCATAGATGGGGCACTCTTTTTTTTTTTTTTTTTTGAGATGGAGTTTTGCTCTTGTTACCCAGGCTGCAGTGCAATGGCGCAATTTCAGCTCACCGCAACCTCCATCTCCTGGGTTCAAGCAATTCTCCCGCCTCAGCCTCCCAAGTAGCTGAGACTACAGGTATATGCCACCATGCTCAGCTAATTTTTGTATTTTTAGTAGAGGCGGGGTTTCACCATGTTGACCAGGATGGTCTCCATCTCTTGACCTCTTGATCCACCCGCCTCGGCCTCCCAAAGTGCTGGGATTATAGGTGTGAGCCACTGTGCCCAGCTGATGGGGCATTCTTAAACTGGGTTTTGACAGATAAGTAGGTGTTCTCTAGGAGAAAACTGAGGGCAAGAGAAGCATATCAAGGATTTTGTACCCTGCAGAAAGTGAGTGAACAATCTGATGCCTCCAGAAATTGTAAATGTGACTTTGGGCTTCTAGTTCTTTAACCACAAAATGGGAATAACCTATCTCTAAAGCAGCCGTTTCCGTCCTGGGAGTGCATTAGAATCACCTAGGAGCTTTAAAAATACCTATTTTCAGAACATTCCTCTAGAGATTTTGAGTTAGTTGGTGCAGGATAAAGCCTGGGTTGAGGGTGCTTTAAAGAACTTCAATCCAGGGGATTTAATGAGCACCCAAGTTTGAGAATCCCACTCTAAAGCAAGTGACTCCCACCTGATGATTCCCATGTCTTTTAAAGCATTCAGTCACCAGACACCAAGACAGCTATAAAGCTACAGTATTAAGGTACTGGCACAGAGACAAACAAGTTAACCAATGGGACGGACTGGAGAATCCAACAGAGCCACACAGCAGCCACCTGATACGTGACAAGGGCATCGCTGCAGTTCAAAGGAAAGGATGATCCTTTCAATGAATGGTGGGGAAAAAAAACAAACCCTGATACCAAAACCTAGCAGAGACACATCAGAGAAAGAAAATTTCAGACCAGTATCCCTGACCTACATCAATGTGAAAATCCTCAATTGGTAAACTGAATCCAGCAGCACATCAAAAAGCTTAGCCACCATGATCAAGTCGGCTTCATCCCTGGGACGCAAGGCTGGTTCAACATGTGCAAATCAATAAATGTAATCCATCACATAAACAGAACTGATGACAAAAACCACATGATTATCTCAATACATGAAGAAAAGGCCTTTGATAAAATTCAACACCCCTTCATGCTAAAAAAATCTTAATAAACTAGGTATTGATGGAACATATCTCAAAGTAATGAGAGTTATTTATGACAAACCCACAGCCAATATACTGAATGGGCAAAAACTGGAAGCACTTCCTTTGGAAACTGGCACAAGGTAAGGATGCCCTCTCTCACCACTCCTACTTAATATAGTATTGGAAGTTCTGGCTAGGGCAATCAGGCAAGAGAAAGAAATAAAGTGTATTCAAATAGGAAGAGAGAAAATCAGATTGTCTCTGTTTGCAGATGATATGATTATATATTTAGAAAACCCCATCGTCTCAGCCCAAAATCTCCTTAAGCTGGTAAGTAACTTCAGCAAAGTCTCAAGATAAAAATCAATGTGCAAAAATCACAAGCATTTCTATACACCAATAATAGACAAGCAGAGAGCCAAATCATGAGTGAACGCCCATTCACGATTGCTACAAAGAGAATAAAATACCTAGGAATACAACTTACAAGGGATGTGAAGCACCTCTTCAAGGAGAACTACAAACCACTGCTCGAGGAAATAAGAGAGGACACAAACAAATGGAAAAACATTCCATTCTCATGGGTAAGAAGAATCAATATTGTGAAAATGGCCATATTGCCCAAAGTAATTTATAGATTCAATGCTATCCCCATCAAGCTACCATTGACTTTCTTCACAGAACTAGGAAAAAACCACTTTAAATTTCATATGGAACCAAAAAAGAGCTCACATAGCCAAGACAATCCTAAGCAAAAAGAACAAAGCCAGAAGCATCATGCTACCTGACTTCAAACTATATTACAAAGCTACAGTAACCAAAACAGCATGGTACTGGTAACACAACAGATACATAGAACAATGAAACAGAGCAGAGGCCTCAGAAATAACACCACACATCTACAACCATCTGATATTTGATAAATCTGACAAAAACAAACAATGGGGAAAGGATTCCCTATTTAATAAATGGTGTCAGGTAAACTGGTTAGCCACATGTAGAAAACTGAAACTGGACCCCTTCCTGATACCTTATATAAAAATTAACTCAAGATGGATTAAAGACTTAAATGTAAGACCTAAACCCATAAAAACCCTAGAAGAAAACCTAGGCAATATCATTCAGGACATAGACATGGGCAAAGACTTCATGAGACTAAAACGCCAAAAACAATGACAACAAAAGCCAGAAATGGCAAATGAGATCTAATTAAACTAAAGAGCTCTGCACAGCAAAAGAATCTATCATCAGAGTGAACAAGCAACCTATAGAATGGAAGAAAATTTTTGCAATCTATCCATCTGACAAAGGGCTAATATACGGAATCTGCAAAGAACATAAACAAATTTACAAGGAAAAAAAACATCAAAAAGTGGGTGAGGGATATGAATAGAAACTTATCAAAAGAAGATATTTGTGCAGCCAACAAATATATGAAAAAAAGTTCATTATCACATTCATTATAGAAATGCAAATCAAAACCACAATGAGATACCATCTCATACCAGTTAGAATGGCGATCATTAAAATCAGGAAACAGCAGATGCTGGAGAGGATGCGGAGAAATAGGAACAGTTTCACACTGTTGGTGGGAGTGTAAATTAGTTCAACCATTGTGGAAGACAGTGTGGCAATTCCTCAAGGATCTAGAAATAGAAATACCATTTGACCCAGCAATTCCTTATTACTCAAAGGATTACAAATCATTCTACTATAAAGACACATGCAGACACATGTTTATTGAGACACTGTTCACAATAGCAAAGACTTGGAACCAACCCAAATGCCCATCAATGACAGACTGGCTAAAGAAAATGTGGCACATATACACCATGGAATACTCCAAAGCCATTAAAAAAGGATGAGTTCATGTCCTTTACAGGGACACGGATGAAGCTAGAAACTATCATTCTCAGCAAACTAACAGAAGAACAGAAAACCAAACACTGCATGTTCTTACTCATAAGTGGGAGTTGAACAAAGAGAACACATGGACACAGGGAGGGAAACATCACACACTGGGGCCTGTCGGGAGTGGAGGGCTAGGGGGAGGGATAGCATTAGGAGAAATATCTAATGTTTATGATGGGTTGATGGGTGCAGCAAACCACCATGGCATGTGTATGCCTATGTAACAAACCTGCACATTCTGCCCATGTACCCCAGAACTTAAAGTATAATAATAATAAAAAAAACAGTGGATGTCCATACAGGAAAAAGATAAACAGTGACCATTTTACTCAACATACAGAAGTTAATTTGAGAAGTCACAGACCTAAATGTGAAAGATATTAGATTGGACCATATGAAACTATCTTTAATTTTTTTTTACCTCAAAACCCACAAAAATCAAAATGATAAAGCGTCCAGAAGAAAATATATTAATAGTAGAACAACTTCATGACCATGAGATAGGTAGAAAGTATTAACCATTTTATAAAGTGATAAATAGAATTTCACTAACATTAAGAGCCTTATTCCTCTAAGATCTCCTAAGAGAGTACAAAGGCAAGTCACAGGCTAGGAGTGGTACGTGTAATGTCTGTGTCTGATAAAGGGCTCATGGCTGTTTTCAAGCACTTCCACAAATTGACTGAAAAAAGACAACAACTTAAAAACTAAGCAAAGACAGGAAAAAAATATGAAAGAAGAAATCCAAATGGCCAATAAGCATCTGAAAACGTGCTTGACATCATTAGTCATCAGAAATATGCAAAACAGAACTACAAGAAGAACTCACTCCACACCCACTAGAATAGCTCAGGTTAAAAGGACTGGCAACACGGGGCATGGAGCAAGTAGAACTCTCTTCCACCGCGGGTGGGTGTGCAAACTGACACCAATGCATTGGTTGGAAAATTGTTTGGCAGGATCTATAAAAGGTAAACATATGCTTACCCTTTGACCCATTCATTGTATCTCAGAGTCTATGCCCAACAGAAATGAGTGCTTGTGGTTTTACAAAGACGTGTACTACAATGTCCATAGCAGCTTTATGTAATAAACCCAAAGAGGAAATAACTCAAATGTCATTTATAGTAGGGTAGGGAGAGAGAGAGAGATATTCTGGGCCACCATCTCAGATCATACTTTGCATTTCCCTGGGTGGCCCCGCTTTTCTCTGGTTTTCACAGGATCTCCACTTGATGCCCATGACAGACAGCTTTGGGAGCCAATGATCAAGAGTGTGAAACATTGCAAAGCCCAAATCCCACTAGAACAAATTATACTGTACCTCCAAGCAACAAGGCAAAGACTGAGTTAATGCAATGTAACTTTAGTCATTTAATTCAGCTCCAATTGTGGAGCTTAATCAATAATGAGTTAAAATTAATAAATAATTGATTTTGAAAGAAAATATTTGTAAGCTATCTCCAACAAGATCCTAGGTTACCCTAAAAAGCTTCTAATAAAAAATGTTGAAAATCTTTCCATACAAAAATCCAACAAGTAAGAATAAAAAGAGAGAAATAGAAATATATTTTTTAAAAAACTAATTGGGAAGCATTCTGTAAATAGCAAATAAATTCAAGATGGCATTTCAGAACATTTGAGAAAAGGTGAGTTATTGGGAAACAAACAAATCACTTCAAAAATAAAATTACCGAGTGTTGGAAGAAAACCTTTTCATAATGTTAGAGTGAGAAAGAACTTCCTAAGCATGATACACAAGTGAAAAACCATGTAAGAAAAGATGGCAAAGATGGATATACCATCTTTATGCAATGTGTTACAACTCTACAGAACATTTAAAATTTGGAATCACAAATAGGAACATGTGTACAAGATAGAGGGCTAATGTTCTTAACAGCAAAGAGTACTTATATATCTATAAGTAACCACATGTGTTTCTCAATCAGCAAAAAGGTAAAAAATTGGGGGTAAATTTGCATTGAAACATTGTTGACAGGGGCTGGCTTTGATTTTCCTTATCTTGTTTTCTTCTTTGTCTTTGTCTCTGCACAGCAGGGTACTTCCATACGTATATTAGTAGATACGGTTATTGATGGATATTATGTAATTTTCACATTAACTTTGTGAGTTTCCTATATAGCTGGACAGTTAGCAGATTCAGGATTCAAAAATCAGGTCTTTTGGTTTTGAATCCTTTGTTCCATGGATAGCTTTCTGGTAGACCATAAATGAAAGCATGGCCACAGCATCTTGACAGCCAGCAGGGACCCATGAAACCCTTGGCCAGACTGGTGATCCAACCCTAGAGCTAGACATGAGAGGGACGCAGAATGTCTGTCTATTTGAGTGATCACCTTGGCCCTTGGTTCTCTTCTCTAAGACAGAGAGACAGACAGACGACACACACACACACATACACCCCCACACTCACACTCACACATACACACACGCAATGCCCCTTGGACTAACCTCACCTCCCCAGTTCCTCCTTTCTCTTCAGGTCGGTCTTCCTTGGCCTTCCCCAGGTGTTGCAGATCCCTAGTCCTCTTTCAATCCTGGTCCTGCAGCCTCCAGGTTCCAAGTGTGTTCCTCTAGGTTCCTCAGCCCCACAAGCCTTGTCTACAAACTGGGTGGACTTTGCCCAATTACCTGCTGAGCCTGCCTCTGCCACCTCCACCCCTTTCCCAGGATCAGCCTGGCCAATTGGCCGTGCCAAGTGTCTCACTGAGAGAGCAACGCATCTGGGAGTTCTCTTCCTCACCCTTTGGAAAAGCTCAGGCTTGCTTTTCCTCTCCCATCCCAAATAGCAAGGGGCACTGTACTAGGTACACTCAAAGTGCTCTGTAGATTCACTGATGAGGGCCTGGCTTGCTAGGACCTGGGTGTTTGGCATCCAGTAAACCTCATAAAGGTGAGAGCAGCAGAAAACAGAGTGACACATGCCCATACCCTCCCAGCTCCACAGCCCTGATTGCTGTGATCATCTTTGAGCAGAATCGTCCACCCCCTAGATTCCTTCCCTTGGGCAGGGCAGGAATGGGTGTGGGCACCCTGGCACTGCTGTAGAATACCAGCTGCCTGGCATAGATGTTCACATGGCTCTGTCCCACCTCCCAGGTGCAGTCTGGGAGCAGGCAACCCATCCATCCAACCCACCGCACTCCCGAGCTCTAGGAGGTCTCAGGGCCTGGGCCTGTGGTCTGGGTTCCAGACATAGGTGACCCATAATGCACCTGGTGGCTGGAGAAGCCACCCCTTCCTCTGGTTCTCAGTGTACCCACCTGCACAACAGGCAACAGGAAACTGCATTAGATCTGTGGTTGCCTGAGACAGTCAAACTATTGGAAGACATGCTGTCAATCAATTTTACTTAAAATAATACAGACCCAAGTCCATGCTAAATGTCATTCTAGCCAGATCTAGATGCTGGTAGAAGAGCAGAACAAAAGAGGATATAAAAACAGAGCATTCGCTCAACATGGCTAATCATCAGAGAAATGTAAATGCAAACCACGGTGAGATACCACATTACTCCTGCAAGACGGCCATCATTAAAAAGTCAAAAAACAATAGATGTTGGTGTGGATGTGGTGAAAAGGGAACACTTTTACACTGCAGGCAGAAATGTAAATTAGTACAACCACTATGGAAAACAGTGTGGAGATTCCTTAAAGAACTAAAAGTAGAGCTACCATTTGATCCAGCAATCCCCCCTACTGGGTGTCCACCCAAAGGAAATCCTTTGTGTCATTATATGAAAAAGACACATGCACACACATGTTTATAACAGCACAGTTTGTAATTGCAAAGATATGGAACCAACCTAAATGCCCATTAACCAATGAGTCAATAAATAAAATGTGGTATATATACACCACGGAGTACTATTCAGCCATAAAAAGGAACAAAATAATGCATTTTGCAGCAATTTGGAAGGAGCTGGAGGCCATTATTCTAACTGAAGTAACTCAGGAATGGAAAACCAAATATTGTATGTTCTTGCTCATAAGCGGGAGCTAAGCTATGAGCGCAGGCAAAGAATGATATAATGGACTTTGGGGACTCAGGAGAGAAGGTTGGGAGCAGGTGGTGAGGGATAAAAGATGACACTTTGGGTACAGTGTACATTGCTCAGGTAAGGGGTGCATTAAAACTCAGAAATCACCGCTAAAGAACTTAATCCAAGTGACCAAAAACCACCTGTACCCAAAAAACTATTGAAATTTAAAAAGGGCTGAGAGCAGTGGCTCATGCCTATATTCCCAGCACTTTGGGAGGCCAAGGCAGGCGGATCATGAGGTCAGGAGATACAGACCATCCTGGCCAACATAGTGAAACCCCATCTGTACTGAATATACAGAAATTGGCCAGGCGTGGTGGGGTGTGCCTGTAATCCCAGCTACTCGGGAGGCTGAGGCAGGAGAATCGCTTGAACCTGGGAGTCAGAAAAAAAAAAAAAAAGAAAAGAAAAAAGAAAGAAATTTTAAAAGTGCATTTCAGAAAAATATTTATGGAAGGAAAATTGCAAAATTGCCAAAAAGTCCCTAATTTAATGTTTTCCTGCACTTTCAGGTAGCCTGCCAATTTGATTTCAGTAGCATGTGTATTTCTGTGCACACCACATGTGTATACACACACACATATATACACATACATACACACAAATTTACATCTTACAAGTCTGTGGGGGGATCATTGTCCCACTATACAGATTAGGAAACTGAGATTTGGGATACAGTCATCTGTCAAACGTCACATGGTTATTAAATGGATGTACAGCTTCATAAGAATTTCTTAATATAAAAGCAGAAAAAATATGTGGAGACTATTAGTGGAAAAAGTTTGGGAGAAATCAAGGAAATTCTGGGACTATCTGCATGTCCCCACATAAAGGCATGGCTGTTAGATACTGGCTCTTGGGATGACTCACTCTGGTGTTTGTCTGGATGGTTCATGCAGCCCGAAACAGGGGCCGACACTACCTTGTTTTCCATCTCTGAGCCATTCGACTTCTCCTTTGGAAGGGGTCCCACCCACCTCTCTCACCTGCCTTTCCCTCATCCTCCTTTCCTGCTTCCTTCCAAAGAGACAAAACTTGAGTTGAAAAGTGGATTGAGTGTCTCTGGTGTACCAGGAGCAAGCCAGGTGCCAGGGAGAGAGAAATAACCCAAGTCCTCATAAGTTCACATGTCAGGGAAGGGACAGACACTTAGGGTCAGACCTGTAATCCCAGCATTTTGGGTGACCAAAGCAGTTGGATCACTTGAGGTCAGGAGTTGGAGACCAGTCTGGCCAACATGGTAAAACCCCATCTCTATTAAAAATAAAAAAATTAGCTGAGGGTGGTGGCTGGCACCTGTGGTCCCAGCTACTCGGGAGCCTGAGGCATGAGAATTGCTTGAGCCCAGGAGGTTGTAGTGAGCTGCGATCGAACCACTGTACTTCATCATGGGTGACAAAGTGATACTCCATCTCAAAAGTTCAACACCACTTGCACCCACCAGAGGCAGATATTGAGTCAAATCAAGACCTCTAAACAAAAAAGCAGCAACTCCATCCCCCACCCATTCATGGGTCCCATCTCAGAGGGGCATTGTGACATTGAGGTAGAACACAGGCCCTACAGCCACAGCAAGCTGGGCCACCTCATCCGGGTCACCCACCTCTGTGCCTCACTATTTCCATCTGTCCAATGGGACTACTGAAGTACCTGCTTTGTTCATTTCATCAAATTGTTAGCAGTGCTATCAAATGCAATGGCCCATGTGGAGAGGATCAATTAAAAGCAATTAGTCATAATCATAGCAATAGCTACAATAGCAATTAATAAAATATGAATTAATTACTATTAATGGGCATTACTCACGATAAACACGAGGATAGGGAGCTGACTTTGTTCATCCAAGTCACTCTGCTCACCATTCTCAACCTCCAGCATCGAGCCCAGGAGGACAATTCTTGCCCCTCAAATGAAACATGTGCTATCAATAATGGATCAGACAGCAAAAATCAAATGTGAAGGATGGCTGAGATCCTTGCAATTCAGGAGGAATTTTGATGGACAGTCAGTGGTTACCCAAATAGTTCACCTGTAACTACCGACTATTTCGTGTGCTATTATACAGTTAAGGATAGGAGAAGCTCATTTCTGAGCTTGCAGAAATTCAGGAAAACAGAGTGGTTGTCTACTTAAGACCAGGGAAAGGGCCAAGTGGCAGAGAAGATGTAGTGAAGAGATACACAAACCCACACGTTTATTCTCCAAGGATGTTCCATGCATTCCCAAATGAGTACCATTACCAGCTCAAGCCATTAGCACAAGAATGAGGAGTCATACTGAAGGTAGCTCTGGAAGCAGCCATCCCACAGCTTGCCTTGCAGGTGGAAGAGGGAAGTTTCCCTTCATTCATTTAGGTTTCCAGCACTCCTTCCAGGATAAGTGAAAGCAGGCTGATAGAAACAATGTGTGGGCTGGTAAGCAGGTCACCCTTATTTGCAAGGGTATGCGCTGAGCTGCCACGGCTTCTTTGCTGATACCAGACAGTCCTCTTACAGAGAACTGCCTTTATAATCCAAGACAAAATGAAGGACAATTACTTTCAGAGAGACAATATAAAGATGCAAATGGTTGATATCAGATACCTTTAAGCAGTGCAAGCAAAGAAACAGTAGAGACTCAGGAATCTGAAGCAGGGAGGGAAAATCTGAGGGGGAAAGATTGTACAGAATTCTATGTAGAGATGGAAAATCTGGATTCAGGTTCCACGGCTGCTGTTTCCCAGCTGTGCAACCCTCCTCAAGTTACTTCATCTTTCAGGATGTTGATTTCCTCACCCATAAACCTGAGGAAATGTTTGAGAAATCCACTGGGAGGGTAAATGAAACTAGTGACGATAAAAGGCGCGGTGTAACCCATAACCGGCCATGCACAGGCTGCTGTGTGACTTTGGAATTTTGCAGGAGTCCCCAAGGGCTGGACCAGTGGCTTTCATTTTCCTCTGCTCTGGAATGAATATTTTTAAAAATTACTGGGTTCTCAGCTTGAAATCCATGGTGTTGGGATAAAAACCTAAACACTGGGCTGGACGTGGTGGCTCACACCTATAATCCCAGCACTTTGGGAGGCCAAGGTGGGTGGATCACAAGGCAAGAGATAGAGACCATCCCGGCCAACATGATGAAACCCAGTCCCTATTAAACATACAAAAATTAGCTGGGCATGGTGGCACATGCCTTAGTCCCAGCTACTCGGGAGGCTGAGGCAGGAGAATTGCTTGAATCTGGGAAGCAGAGGTTGCAGTGAGCTGAGATGGCACCACTGCACTCCAGCCTGGCAACAGCGAGACTCGGTCTCAAAAAAAAACAAAAAACAAAAAACATAACCTAAAAATCATACAACTGCCGTCGTCCTCCAGTGGCATTTCCAAATGCCAGAATAACCTGACCAGTGGGACTTCAGCCAATCAGCCCCTCTGCATCACTTCCCAAGACCAAAAATGCTTTCCCTCCTTGAATGAGAGCCTGGAGGGTGCTCCAGTGGCTCCCTGGGGGACTCACAGCCTGAGAAGGGCAGCATGGTACAGGCCTAGACTCCAGGGCCACCCCACATCTCAGCACATCTCTGTGCCCCAAATTACTCAGCTGTGAAATGAGGACAATCATATTCATCTCACCACTGCTAAGAGGCTGAGATAACCCATGTAAAGCCCTGGGACTATACCTGACTGTGCAGCTTAGGTACTCCGTGGCTGCTGATTTGTTGCTTTATTATTATAAATCACAATTATTCTTATCCTTATATAATTGTAATTATTATTTTGTGATGGCACCGATGATGGATATGGTTGTTTTTGACAGCAACCCCAAAGGGCTGGAGGCACAGCAGGCAGAGCATTTCCGAAGGTGTGTCCACACCCACCCATTCCCAGCCACAGCTGTCTCCCACCTGGCACAGTCTGACAACCTTGGGCATGCCAGGCCAGATGGGACTCATGTGCTGCAGGCATGTGTCAGAGTTGGGCGCCATAGCTACGGGGCGGGCACTCTCTGCTAGCCCCTGGTGGCTGTGACTCACCTCCTAGTTATGGCTGGTGGAGGTGGGAGAACAACTTTAGAAGTCAATGCAAGAAGCGGGCAAACTGAGCAGGGCTGGGTGTGGTGGGGACCTGGGTGGGCCGTTGGAGGTGGCTCTAAAGGGCTTGCTTTGGGCATTGGGGGTGGGTTGCAATTTGGGTCCATGGAGGTGTCTGGCAGGTGGGGCCAGATGCTCTCTGAGCCAGTGGGTCTATTCCAGGGACTTGGTCTCGGCCATGTCCCAGATCTAAGGGCTCAGAGGAAGTGGAGTGCAAGGGAATTCTGAGGTGGTGGCAGCTGGTGGCCAGACGTAGGCAGGTGGTGGGGCTTTGAGTTCATAGTTATTTGACTCAGGGCTTCTGCAGCCACTGGGTGGAGTGCAGTTCAGCAGGGGAGGGTGTGGAGGTGGACGAGGATTAGGCTGGATATCATGACAGGAATGAAGCCCCAGTGGGGGAACAGGCAATGAGTCACGACCCCAAGGCAGAGGCCAGATTCCATGGACAGAGGAGACTCACTGTCGCTGGTCTCTGGCCAAGAAAAAGGCTAAAGCCACCAGCCACACACCTGCTGCTGGGCCTGACTCGGTGACTGAGTTGGATACCTGGATCAGGGTCTGCTAAGGCTGGAGTGATGGACCCCATGGGCCAGCATGGCCAAGGTTAGCAATGTTGGGCTGAAGGTGACACGCCTGGGGGTTCCTGAAACTATGCAACATGTTTCTGTGGGAGAGGCAGATGACTGGGAGTTGGAAGCCATGGACTGAAGAGAAGCAGAATCACAAGAGGATACTGCACGCTGAGGACTTAGCAGAGTTGGAGTGTCAGGAAGACCCAGGACTGTCTGGGTGGTTAGGGAAGGCTTCTTGGAGAAGGTGGACATAGAATGGGAGGAATCCAGAGTTTTTACACCACCTTCCCCTGCAACAGGCAACCAAATCCACCTTGGTCCTCCCCTCCCCGCCCCCATGTCTAGAGGCAGTGAAGGAACAGGGAGCCACCCACCCAGCATCACCGTGGATAGGGACACCTGCTCTACAGAGCCTCACTCACGTTCCCATATCCCAGGGGTTGCAACTGCACAGACAGCAAATGCTGCTCCATGCGGGCCCTGCTCCAGGAACTGGGGGATGGCAGGAACAGCCAGGTTCTGCGCTCAGGAAGCTGATACTCGAACAGCCAAAGATCAGCAGTGCAGCCGTGGGCAAGCCAGGGAAGCATGGTCATTTCAGGGCAGGGAAATGCTGTGGATTTTGAGTTGAGCAGACTGGGTTTGAACACTAGCTCTGCTCCTAGTTACCTCATCCCTGGAAAGCTACTGCACATCCTGGAGACTCTCTTTACTCATATGCAGAATTTGGATAAAACCATCCACTTCCTGGGATATTTGGAAAGAGAAGAGGAACCCAGCCCCACAGAGCTTTGGAAGCAGGGGAATGTACCAGCCTGCAGCATCTAAGATGGCACTGAGCGAGCAGGTTTACCCGGAGAGAGTGGGGTTCAGGGAGGCCTCAGATGGGAGCCTTGACGTGATGCTGCCAGAACCTTCCATCTGCCCTTGCCTTTGCTCCAGTGTGTGTGCCGGCTCTGTTCTCTCTCTGCAAGCTGGCTTCTTCCACCATGAGCTGGGCTTCCTCCACCATGAGCTGGGCTTCCTCCACCAAGAGATGGGCTTCCACCAGGGCAGCAACACTGCCAAGAGTGATATGAGACAGAGATCACTGCAGGGATTAGGTCCCCCAGTGGTGGGAGCTGGGGAGACGTCTGTGGAAGGCTGTCATCCTGGGTCTGGTGGTCAGCCCAGAACCTCTGCAGGTCAGGCAGGTGGGCAGGGAGAGGAAAACCTGGGGTAGGAGTTAGGGCAGAGTGAGGCCTGGTTAAAGCCTGAAGGACAGACCAGAGCCCACATCTGTCACTCCAGCCTGGCTGACAGTGACCTGAGGAAGGGGCCGGTGCTCCTCATCTGACCTGAGACCTGGAGAACCAAAGGAGGAGACCTGGTGGGGGCTGGGGGAGCCCTCGGCATGGGTGCTGTTCACAACCACCAGGTGTACCAGCAGGTGAAGGGGAGCAGCGCCTGGCACTCCACACCAACCTCAGAGCATCCCTGCTTAACTTCTGCCTTCCAAACCAGAAGTACCTTTCTCTTACAGCTGACTCTTATCTGGAACCACAGAGGGTGAGAATTCTTAGCTACGCTGACACAGCTGGTGTAACTACCATCCCCAACGTCTTCCAAAGCTTCTGCCTTACAGTTTCTGCCACTAAGACCTATTGCCTTGGCTGTCTCTGACCCCAGGTCCTAATTTTAAGGCTCAGACTGTCCCTACCTGGTTCAGGTGCCTTTGTTTGGGTCAAATACTTCTGGACACGGGAGCAGGAGCAGGTGATAAAATGACAGCTCCCCACAGGCAGACACCTAGGGAGGGACAGTTTCTATAGGAAGGGCAGGAAGGAAAAACAGTATGTGTCACCTTAGCTATTGCACACACACACATCAAAATAGTAAAATAGGGATAACAAGGGGGAGGAAAAAGCCTTGGGCAAGAGCAGTGAACTTGCTGACCATAAATGTCAATGAAATTGCCCTCTGAGGGCACAGCACATGGCTCTCTGTGTCCCAGAAGCCAAGGATCTCATATAGTTCACAGCTCTCAACATAAATATGTGTGAGTGTCACTTCCTCACTCTATCACAGGCATCAGAAGGTGGGGGCCGTGTGTAGCACAGTCTTGCACCCCAGCAGTGCCTGTCATAGCAGGAAGCAGCGTGGAGAGCTTCAAATGTGTGTTTTGGAGGCTTTTTGTGAGAAGCATCTTCTCTCTACTCACCTCTGTTTCTCAAATCAAGCAAGGTGGCTTTCCTGGTTCTTCCCTACAAGAGGCACCTCCTAGATTTCTGGTTAGCTCCCTCTATAACTTCACTCACCTTATGCATTTACAAACATGGCTTTGGCACCGGCTGTGCACCAGCGTGTCTCTCCACTGCAGGGCTGATGCTGGAGTTGTGAGGAGTGGCGCTGATCACCATCGTCCCAGTGTGTCTAAGGATCTGGACGCCTGACACCAGGGTATGTCTGCACCCCATATTTTCCCACGTATTGGACTGATATTTTTAAAAACTTCTCACCACATCCCCTTTTCCAGTACTGGAAGCATTTGTTCTTTTCTTCCTGGGGATGAATGAGTGATTTATCAGACTTGAGAAGGCCCAGTGCCTCTGTTTGTGGTTTCTGTTCTGGTGTGGAGCCTGCTCATTTGGGAGGAAGAAACTGGTTTCCGGTGCTGCTCTTTGCTTCTTGCCATGTTTGGTCCTCTCAGATGACAGCCAGACATCCAGCAGGGGCTGGTGAGGACTCTCTGCCAGGCACCTGGGAGCCTCCCTAATTATCCAGCAATCCTCCCAGCTTGTCACACCTCCAGTCTCCCAGAGACAGTTCGGCTGAAAAGCTGCTTTGGAATGTGTGGGGGAAGAAGTGGCCCTTTGAAGGTGTTCAAAGCCTCCATGGTCCCTGGCTGGGGAAAGCCAAGAACAGCTGTTCTCAGCAAACTTCCTGGGGAGGCTGTGGTGTTCTCAGGGGGAATGGGAAAATACTGGCAAGAGAGAACTTTGTCATTGTATTGTGCATTTAAGCAGGAGAGAAAAGAAAGGAGCATGAAAGTCTGTCCCCTGTGAGCACATCAAATTCAATGTCAAAAATATCCCAATACTCATAACTGACCAGCAGCCGATGTCTGAAGTTACAGCTTCATGCATTTATCACAGTCAGCACTTTGAAAGGGAAAGGTCATGAGCTTTGATGTCAGAGCAGCTTGGCTTTGAATCCTGCCTGTATTCCTGATTAGCTGGATGTGTCTGGACAGCATGTTTAGCCTCTTCATGTTTCAGCTTTTTGTCTGTGAAATGGACTTCGTGCACCCCATAGGAGACCACCATGAAGAATGTGAACATTCAGTTAGGGCTTAGAAGCCTTATTTGCTAACAATAGCAAAATGGACATATGCTCACTACATTCTAGGTTTATCATGAGAGTTGATGAGATTATCTAAACAGATTTTTGTGGTTTTGTTCTTAGCTGTATCCCTTGAATCTTGCACATAAAAGGCACTCAATAAATACCTGTTGAATAAATGAATGAATAAACATGTGCATGAATACGTGTTATTTCCCTCTCTAAACTTCTTTGCCTATAACAGAAAATCCAAGTGTGTTAAATAGCAACAGTGAAGAAATGTTGTGATTGTAACAGAACATCTACCATTCCCCAAGCCCTGAGTCCACTCACCTATTCAGCCTCTCTTACCTTTGCACTAAGGAAGGGCAAACATTCTTAGCCTTTTCCACCCCAAACAAGCCCTTCCTGTCTTTACACACTGTGGGTCTTGGATTTGTAATACCTTCTTCTTGTCTACCTGGGAAATTCTGACCCAGCTTCAAAATCTACTTTAGACGTCCCTTTCTCCATGAGGGGAGGGTGATGGTGCCAGTGGTGGTGGTGGTAATATTGGTTCTGGTGGTGATGGTGGTGAGAGTGGTGGTGGTTGTAATGGTGATAATATTCTTGTGGTGATTGTGATGCTGGCGGTGGTGATGGTGGTAATAAAGGTGATGGTGATGGCAGTGATAATAGTTGGGTTGGTGGTGGTGGTAAAGTGGTGGTGGAGGTGGTGATGATGGTGATGGTGGTGGTGGTGGTGGTGATGGTGATGATGGAGGTGGTGGTGGTTATAGTGATGATGGAGTGGGAGGTGGTGATGTAGGTGGTGGTGGTGATGGTGATAGTTGCATGGTGCTGGTGGTGTTGATGGAGGTGGCAGTGGTGGTCGTGGTGATGGTGTTGTTAATAATTGGAGCAGTGATGGTGGTGGGTGGTGGTGATGGTGGTGATTTTAGTTATGGTGGTGACAGTGGTGGTGATGGACAGGATGGTGATGGGGGTGATGAAGGTACTGGTGGTGACAGTGGTGATAATAGTTTTGGTGGTGATAGAGGTGGTGGTTCTGGTGATGGTGATGATGGAGGTGGTGGTGGTTATGGTGATGATGGAGTGGGAGATGGTGGTGATGATGGTGGTGATAGTTGTCATGGTGACGGTGGTGTTGATGGAGGTGGTAGTTATGGTGATGGTGGTGGTGACAGTGATGATAATTGGGGTGATGATGGTGATTATGGCGATTATAGTTATGGTGGCAACGGTGGTGGTGATGGAGAGGATGGTGATGGTGGTGATGGAGGTAGTGGTTGATGGCAGTGATGATAATAGTTGTGGTGGTGATGGAGGTGATGGTGATGATGAAGGTGGTGTTGACTATGGTGATGATGGAGCTGGAGGTGGTAATGATGGAGATGGTGGTGATGGAAGTGGTGGTGATGGCAGTGGTGATAATAGTTGTGGTGGTGATGGAGTTGGTGGTGATGGTGATGATGAAGGTGATGGTGACGGTGATGACGAAGGTGGTGTTGGTTATGGTGATGATGGAGCTGGAGGTGGTGATGATGGAGATGATGGTGATGGAGGTAGTGATGGTGATGGAAGTGGTGATAATGGAGATGGTTCTGGTGATGGAGGTGGTGATAATGGAGATGATGGTGGTGATGGAGATAATAATAGTTGTGGTGATGGAGGTAGTGGTGATGGTAGTGACGGAGGTGGTGGTGATAGTGGTGATGGAGGTGGTAGTATTGAAGGTGGTGGTGCCGGTGAGATGGTGGTAGTTATGGTGATGATGGAGATGATGGTGGTGATGGAGGTGGTGGTGATGGTGTTGATAATAACTGGGGCAGTGGTAGTGATGGTGGTGATTATAGTTATGGCAATGACAGTGGTGGTGATGCAGAGGCTGGTGCTGGTGGTGCTGGTGATGGTGATGGTGATGATGGTGGTGAAGGTGGTGATAATGGAGATGATGGCGATGTTAATAGTTGCGTGGTGATGGAGTTGGTGTGACAGTGGTGATAATAGTTGTGGTGGTGATGGAGTTGGTGTGACAGTGGTGATAATAGTTGTGGTGATGGAGTTGGTGTGACAGTGGTGATAATAGTTGTGTGGTGATGGAGTTGATGTGACAGTGGTGATAATAGTTGTGTGGTGATGGAGTTGGTGTGACAGTGGTGATAATAGTTGTGTGGTGATGGAGTTGGTGTGACAGTGGTGATAATAGTTGCGTGGTGATGGAGTTGGTGTGACAGTGGTGATAATAGTTGTGGTGGTGATGGAGTTGGTGTGACAGTGGTGATAATAGTTGTGTGGTGATGGAGTTGGTGTGACAGTGGTGATAATAGTTGCGTGGTGATGGAGTTGGTGTGACAGTGGTGATAATAGTTGTGGTGGTGATGGAGTTGATGTGACAGTGGTGATAATAGTTGTGTGGTGATGGAGTTGGTGTGACAGTGGTGATAATAGTTGCGTGGTGATGGAGTTGGTGTGACAGTGGTGATAATAGTTGTGTGGTGATGGAGTTGGTGATGGTGGTGGTTGTGATAATGGTGCAGACACTGAACTAATCTTTACCCTAATAATTATTAAATTAGTATTAATAATAACTAATAATTAAATAATTATTAAATTATTTCTCATTTGGACCACAGTTTTCATGTGGCCCCAAAGAAAAAGTTCTTTATTATATTCTCTTTCATTCTCTTAGTGAGAAAAACGGTTTTGAAGGTTGTCTTTGATAGACAAAGATACAACAGGAGGAGATAACAGGTCATTCCAGGAGTGAGACAGGAGGTAGAAAATTGGGCACTGGCTGCTCTAGATGGAATCTCCTCTCTTGGCCTGCCCTCCATTCCCATTCATTCCGCCATGGACAAGTTCCTACTGATTGCCCTCTCTGTGCCTGGCACTGTGGTAGGTGCTGAGGACACGAGGCTAACCCAATTTCCCCCCAAGCTGCCACATGTGCTGGTCTCTCCTGGGGGAAGTGCAAAGGCCTCACCTCTGTGTACCTGGAATCCAGTGGGAGAAATGTCTGTAATTCATCTGTGGCTTCACTGTGCCAGTTGGCTGATCCAAATAAGGTTCCTGCTATGGTTTAAATGTTCATTCCCTCTGAAACGCATGTTGAAACAATCCCCAGTGTAACAGTATTAAGAGTTGGGGCCTTGAAGAGGTGATTGGGTTATGAGGGCTCTGCCCTTGTGAATGGATTAGTCCATCTGTGGATTAATGAATTAATGGGTTATTACAGCAGTGGGTTTTTTATAAAAGTTAGTTTGGTTTTCAGTGCACTGCTCTCTCCCTGTGTTGTCTTCTGCCAAGTTATGATGTAGCATGTGGCCCTCACAAGAAGCTGGTCAGATGCGGCTACCTGATCTTGGACTTCCCAGCCCCAGGCTGTAAGAAATAAACTTTTTGTTTTTAAATTACCATCTCAGATATGCTGAATAGCAGCAGAAAATAGACTAAGACAGTCCCAAACCCAGAAATTTAATAAAAGAAAAAAAAAATGCACGTAATTCCTCAGTGGAACTCAAATCTAGTAAAAGAATTACGGTGACAATCAGGACATCTTTGGTGTTTCAGGCTTAGGCCTGGGAGGAGGTGAGAGGGTAGGGAAAAGTAGGCAGGTGTAGCTGGCGGGGAGTCCCAGAAGGCAGAAGCCCCTCTGGGACCTGAAATGGCACGTGACATGAGATCCAACCCCACTGCTCCCACCCAGGGAGACCCACTGGGGACAAGTGGCATTGAGCTTGGCCACATCATCTCCAGGTTGGTGGTGCCATCTCTCGTGGTGTCTCCCATTGTCCCTTCTCTAATCAGAGAGATAAAATGTGCCAGCAGCTCTATCTCCCACCCTGGAGGGTAGTAGCAATGACCGTCAGGGGTTTACTTAGAAGATGAAAGTTCTGCTTTGCCTCTGGGGGACTGTGGTTGAAGACAGATTTTTCTGTCACCTCTTGGGTGACTTGTGATCTCGTTTCCTTAATGTTCTTCCCAGTGGTTTCTAAAGAGATGCCTTATGCCAACATTCTCTTGAACTCTGCTTCTCTTTTCTTTAAATGGGACTTTGATTCTGGAACAGTTGCATAACATGATGTTCTGCAGAAGCCCAGCCTCCCACCTGCATGCCCTGCCTTGGGCTGCCCTGTTCCAGTTTCCTGAGCAGGTCCTGTATGACTCTGCTTCCCTGCTGTGTCTTAAAAGAGAATGCAATGGCCTTGCTGGGAAAGAGCTTGTTTTCTCACAGAGCCTGTCCCCAGATAGGCTGTCTGTGGCGCATCATCCAGGACCTACTCGCTATGGATCTGTGGGCCTCCACCTATCTCTCCAGGAACGCCCACACTGCAGCCAAGCTTCACACGTCCCTTCTCATAAATATCAAGAGGCGGCTCCCCACTCCAGGGCTGCCTCAGTTCCAGCTTCGTGTATCCACCCACAAACAAACGCTTCAACTCACACTCCACCATCCCACAAGAACCTCCCTGGATTTTCTTCAGAGTTAGAAGAGGCCACACCCTTGTCTCTTCCCTGCAGTGCCTGACCCGTATGCTTCCTGTGACAAGGACCACAGGCTGTTTGTGGACTCATCATTTGTTCTCTGTCCTGGTTTCAGCCCATGACCGTATGAATCTGTGTGTCCAGCTTGGGTTTGGAAGGCGTGGAGATGGATTGCCTTCGGCCATGGGGAGTGTGGTTGGGGCTGCCTGCTCCTTCAGGATCTGCCCTTTGTGGGGCAGGCATCACCCAGCAGCTGAGCAAGATCAGGTTCAACGTCCAGCCACTGGAGCCCCACAGGGGACTCACCTGAGCAGCACTCTCTCCCATGAGTAAGTAGGCCACGGCTTTGCAGCTGCCCTTGCAGCTCAGCTTCTCCGTTTGCTCCACCTGTAGGTGGGGATCCCTGACAAGCATCTCGTACCCCAAATGCCATCCCAGCCTCTGCTTCCAGAGAGCCCAGCTGGCTATATGGGCTTTCTCCATTCATTCTTCCATTCAGCGAATACCAATTAAGCACCAACTGTGTGCTGCATTGCACTGAGCAGTGGAGACCCAGCAGCAAACAATGTGGGTTGGACAGACTAGGATGTGAGACAGGCTAGAAGCGAGTAATGAATGACGATGGCAAATGCTACTGTAACAGACAGGGTGATGGGACAGAGAGTAACTTGGAGGCAACTTCCCCGTGTTGCAGAAAAGGTTTTCTGAGAAGATGTTTGTTCTGAGTCCTGAAAGTTGAGGGGCCAGCCATGGGAAGAACTCTTCTCTGGCCCAGTATGCCCAGCCGCTACCTGGATGTCTCCCCAAATGCTCTCAGCCCCGAATGGCCCCAAGTAGACTCCCCTGTCCCCAGTCTTTACTACCACTTCTCTGCCTGTGTTTATGATCTTAGTGGATACCACCCAGATCCTTCATCACCCTAACCCCTCCCTCTCCCTCAGCACCAGGTCCTGATGCCGCCCATCCTCGGGGTGGCCACACCTCCCAAGCTGATTGCAAGGCCTTGGTTTGGGCAGGCCCTCAGCACTGTCACCAGCTGTTGCAATACTCACCCGACAGGTGGCCCTTATTCAGGTCCAGTGTCCCCTCCTATATAAACCCTGTGCCACACTCCACCCTCACCCGCTCACAGAACTAAGCACTCCCAGCTCGGGGATCGCATGTCACCTGCAGCATCAGTGTGCTTCAAGGAGCACAGGCTGGTAGGCTAACACGACAGACGCTTGTCTCCCAATTCTGGAGGGCTGAGGTCTGAGAGCAAGGTGTGGGCAGGGCCGTGCTGTCTCCGAGACTCTGGATAGAACCCTTCCTTGCCTTTTTCCAGCCTATCATGGTGGCGACAATGCTTGGTGCTCCTCAAATGGCAGCCGCATCCGTTCAATCTCCGCCTCTGCCATCACGTGGCCATATTCATGTCATCTCCCTCTGTGCACCTCTCTGTGTTCAAATTTCCCCTCTTTGGAAAGACAACAGTCATAATGACTTCATTTTAACTTTACCCCTGTAAAGAATCTATTTCCAAATATGATCACATTCTGAGGTGTCAGGGATTAGGAACTCAAGCCCTCTTATTTGAATGAGACACAACTTAGTTCCTAACACCTATTATGCTTCATCCTAGTCTCAGTCAATTTTACCATAATATTTTCTAATGGGGCCACCTCCTCTCTCCTACCCCCATCCCAAAACCCAGATCTGTTCTTTTCAATGTTTGATTTTGCAGCACAACCAGTTGTTCAAAGATAATTTTACATGGAGTCTCAATAAAACAAGCACAAACAAAGTGGAGGCTCTCTGATTACAGGGCAGGCTGGCGAGGATTGGAGGGAACACCCCATCCATCCTGCTATGGCACCTTACTGGCTAGCCTCCGAGGAAGCTGTGGGTTAGTGTAGAAATCCTGGCTGGACTGTGAGCCCCCTGGAGCTGCTCCTGGGCCTGGAACCTGGGGATCCCAGACTACCCCCCTCACTTTCTCAGGCCTCTCCCTGAATACTACCTTCAGAGACATTTCCCTTGATGACTTATTGTATGTAACAAATAGTGCATAATCCCCTACCTCTACCCCATGTTCCTGCCTTATTTTTCTCCCTAGCACTTATCACCTTATTTGTTTATGTGCTTATTGTCTGTCTCCTCTACATACTAGAATGTGACCTCAGCAAGGAAAGATGCCTCCTTACTGTTCTTCCAGGGCCTAGAACAGTGCTTGGCTTGAGGTGAATGATCAAGAAATATTTGTTGGGAGAATGGTCCCACAACGTTTTTCTTCAACAGCTTTATTGAGAAACAATTTACATTCTAAACCACTAAAGGGCACAATTCTGTGGTTTTAGCATATTCATGAAGGTTTGTGAAACACAACAGATCATTGTCATGGTCTCTTTCTCTAGATGACACCAGGCAAAAGAATATTGTTACCAGCATAACTGTTTATTACACATACTCATTCATGGAAAAGAGAAAATCATGGGTTTGAATGAGGAGACATACATGGACATAGAGTTTCTGAAGATATTATTTTCTGCTTTTATTTTATGAGAAAATATGTGTATTACACTAAGAAACTAAGAAATGTATATATACTGAACCCTTATAAATAGATATAAAATTGTTATGTAATAAAATACTGTACATTTATTAAATTTCAAAAATTAAATAGTTATAGTTGATACCTATTGTTTTTGTTGGCTGATAATCCCTTAACTGAAAACTTTCAGTTTCCCCGTCTACTGGATCTTTACTATGGCAGCTGCTATCCTGGCACGATGTGTCCCAGCCTCTGCACATGATTGGTCTAGGTGATTAACGCAAGATGGGTCAATCAGCCTCCTTCCTGAGGAATTTGGACTCCAAGCTAAGGGATGCTTAGTGTGACTGCTCTCTGAAATAAAAGAGATGTGAATTTGGAGCTCTTGGTGGCTTCGTTCTGCCATGTGGACTAAGGAGGGAATAAAAATCAGTTGGCAGCAATAGATAAAAACAAAACAATGAAAAAAGTAAAAAAGGCTGGGAGAAGGAGAAAAGGAAGGAAGAGGGCTGGACTGCATCACTATCCATTGGTTCTAGGCCACAGTTGGCTTCTTGCCATCCAAAGAAACTTACTTAAGGAAAGCATCAAACAAATGAAATGTATGTGATTAAATTTGACATTAGTGAAATTAAATTATTTCACTAATGTCAAATTTATTACAAATTTAATAATTAATTATTAAATTATTCCCTGTTTCCTGTGATCCGTCCAAGTCTCCATCTCAGGTTGCAAAGAGAAGGGCCTTTGGAGTGCTGGGGAAAGATCTTCTTTACTCAGACAGTCCCACTCCAAGCCCCTATGACCCACAAGGCAAGACTTAGCCAAAGCCACTCTGTTTCTGCTGCATCTCCCAATCCAGAGTTTTTACCACCAGCTGAAACATAAATCCTCCAGGGAAATATTGTTTCAGGCTGCCTGGTGGTAGCAGAGCCCCAGGGCCTCTGAGCCCTGACCTGGACATGACCAAACTTAGGCCACGGCACTCGCCTGCTTTTCCCTTACTAGAATCGCTCTTTTTTGAATACTCTCTGCTGCCTTGAGGTGAGTCCTCTCTTTTCCTTATGGGGGCTCCTCTGGGAAATATGGGGACTTTGTGAAAACTTAGAAAAGAACATCATACTGAATTGACAAAAGCTGGAAACATTCCCCTTGAAAACCAGCACAAGACAAGGATGCCCTTGCTCACCATTCCTATTCAATATAATATTGAAAGTCCTGGCCAGAGCAATCAGGCAAGAGAAAGAAATAGGAATAGGCATTTAAATCGGAAAAGATGAAGTCAAACTATCCCTGTTTGTAGACCACATGATTCTATATGTAAAAAATCTCATAGTCTCTGCCCAAAAGCTCCTTGATCTAAGTAAATAACTTCAGCAAAGTTTCAGGATACAAAGTCAACATACAAAAAAATTGATTTATAGGAATGCTACTGAGCATTACTATAAACCAACAACATCCAAGCTGAGAGCCAAATCAGGAATGTAGTCCTATTCACAATTGCCACAAAATAAATAAAATACCTAGGAATACAGCTAACTAGGCAGGTAAAAAATCTCTACAACAAGAATTACAAAACACCGCTCAAAGAAATCAGAGATGTCACAAACAAATGAAAAAACATTTCATGCTCATGGATAGGAAAAATCAATATCATTGAAAGGGTCATACTGCCCAAAGCAATTTACAGATTCAATGTTATTTCTATCAAACTGCAAAGGAAATTCTTCATAGAATTAGAAAAAAAAAGATTTTAAAATTCACATGGAACCAAAAGGGCTCAAATAACCAAAGCATCTTTGTCTTTCCTCTCCTATTCTCCTATCCCAAGGTCTCAGGCACCACAGCTTCCAGGAAAGGTATGTTAGGCTGTTCTTGCATTACTATAAAGAAATACCTGAGACTGGGTAATTTATAAAGAGAAGAGGTTTAATTGACTCACAGTTCTGCACGCTGTACAAGCATGGGACCAGCATCTTCTGGACTTCTGGGGAGGCCTCATAGAACTTATAGGCATGGTGGAAGGCAAATGGGGAGCTGGCATATCCTATGGTGAGAGTGGGAGTGAGAAAGAGTGGGAGGGTCTCACACTTTTAAACAACCAGATCTCATGAGAACTCACTCATCACAAAGGGGATAGTGCCAAGCCATTCAAAAGGGATCTGCCCCCATGATCCAAACACCTCCCCACCAGACCTTACCTCCAGCACCAGGGATTACATTTCAAAATAGATTTGGCAGGACACAGACCCAAACCATATCAAAAGAGGTCCTAGATGAAACATCCTCCTCGGCCAATCAGAGCTCAGACATCTCACTGGAAACTCAGCAAATACAGACAGTTCCCCTTTTACACAGTTCCCTGTGCATGAATTTCACTTACATGATTTTGCTAAGTAACATCAGTCTTCCAACAGCACAATTCAGATTTCAGTTGCCACGGTATACTACTTGTGAATAACTTCCCAAAGTACAAACTTCTCCTCTAGCTATCAGGTAAATAATAGAAGTGATCATGATCAGTGGTCAATAATGTAACTTCTTTCAATGTCTGTCAATAACTGGTTCATTTGCATCTATTGTTCAGGTCAGGCACAGACAGCAAAGTGTGTAGGTATGTTGCCTCCCTGTCTCCCAATTACAAACCCATGTGAGATTTCACAAAAATGGACAATTAAAGGAGGGAATGGGCCAGCAAAGACAGAAATGCAGCAAAGCAGAAAAACATGATAATACTAGAACTGAAATCTGAATAGAGAAAAAATGGAGTTATGAAAAAGATAGCTGGTGATGAATATGTTGACCTCCCCACCAGTAGGAAAACTTTACAGATAATGCAGCCAGAGGAACTTGGTGGAGACCAGACTTTCAGAGATATTTCATGACATCAAAGGCACAAAAGATAAAATATTAGAAGCCTATCTAAACTTAGAAAGGAGTAAGTTAAAGACCCTTGCTCTGGACCATAAAGAATATAAAAAGACAAGCATTGCTCTGTTGTCGATAAGGTATTTTTTAACAAATAAACAAAACACTTTAATTCTCTTTGTTTCCATGTTTTAAATTACAGTGTACTAAATAAATACTAGTTTTTCTATTTTTGTTTCATTTTCTATCCATTTATAGCCAACAATAAGAGAATATTGGCATTTCGACAAAATTAAAGAACAGCTGTGGCCCACGTGCGGTGGCTCATGCCTGTAATTCCAGCACTTTGGGAGGCTGAGGCCGGTGGATCATGAGGTCAGGAGAGCGAGACCATCCTGGCCAACATGGTGAAACCTCATCTCTACTAAAAAATACAAAACTTAGCTAGGCATGGTGGTGTGTACCTGCAATCCCAGCTACTTGGGAGGCTGAGACAAGAGAATCACTTGAATCTGGGAGACAAAGTTTGCAGTGAGCTGAAATCGAGCCACTATACTCCAGCCTGGGTGACGGAGTGAGACTACATCTCAAAAAAAAAAAAAAAAAAAAAATGTGACTTTTCCCATCATTTGTTAAGATTTGGTGCAGGATGTCAGCTTGTATGGTCATGTTTACTGTCAGGTACTACCCACCTGCAGGATGAGATAACCATATTATAACCCTGAGTCCAACACTTGCCTCAGAATAAGTCTGCTGAGGATATTAGCTGCTCTTATTCTTATCTTTGCAATGTGAAAAACATGGGATTGTCTTCCTGGGGTACAAAACAAAGATCCAAGGTGACATCATATGTGAATGACCATCATTGAGCCCCCAAATAAGGGGTTTCTCTTCAATTTCTTACATCTACATTTTTGGTTGAGCCCCTTAAAATTGGCTTTGATATCCCTCAATACCTTTTAAGTTGAAAAATATAGTATATGCTCAATTTGCCCAATTAAAAAAAATAATTTTTAGGGGCAGCAACGTAAAAACATAATCTTTTAAGGATGAAGATAAAAGTCACATGTTTACTTATGCTTAATTTAGTGAGTTATTCATATAATTAAACTTACATATTTTATAAAATAATGTTATTCAAGAGGTTTGCATATAGCAAAATCCAGGACTTGGAGTTACAGGGCTAGATCTGTAAGAAATTAACACTGAATCTATGTATCCTTCTGTTGTCCTTTTCTGAAGTTCTCTTATATGATCTCTTATAAGCATCCTTAACTAGCACTGATGGAGTTGGTTTCAGGCTTATATATCCTCCCTTTTCAGAACTTTCCTGTTCAAAATAAACTATTTGAAAAAGAGTCCAAACTGTGAGAATTTATTAGGATTCAAATATAAGGCAATCATTATCTTCCCTAGATGCAAGGAAGATATATATAGAAAGAAAGCTTTTCCCACAGTCCAGCTCCCAGTGCTGTGAATTGGGATCTGTGAATAACTTCCCAAAGTACAAACTTCTCCACTATCTATTCAGTAAAATAATAGAAGTGCATCATGGTCAGTGGCCAATCGTATTACTTCTTTCAATGTCTGCCCATGACTGGTTCATTTGCATCTGTCGTTTGGGTCAGGCACAGACAGCAAAGTATGTAGGTATGTTGCTTCCTCGTCCCCCAATTACAAACCCATGTGAAATTTCACAAAAATGAATAATTGAAGGAGGGAAGTGGCAAGCAAAGACAGAAATGCAGCAAAATAGCAAAATGTGATAACACTAGATTTACCTTGTTTAATTCTCATCCCCACTATGAAGTGGGTGATTTTACCCCTTTTATGGAGAAAGACATTGAGGCTTAGAGGTTAAGCTACTTGCCTAAGGTCATGTTGCTGATAAAACACAAAACCAAAATTCAAACTCAGTCTTCTCTTACTCTGCACTGTCTGTATTCTCCACTGCCTCCTCTTAGGCTGTTCATGAGGCAGTTGTTTGTGTTACTGGTGGAGGGTCCTGACTGCAAGTTGTCCACGTTCTTGGTGTTTTGAACAAAGAATTGGACAAAATGCACAAACAAAACAACAAAAGAATGAAGCAACAAAAGCATAGATTTACTAAAACAAAAGTACACTACACAGAGTGGGAGTAGGCTCAAGCAAGCGGCTCAAGAGTGCTGGTTACAGAATTTTCTGGGGTTTGAATATCCTCTAGAGTTTTCCCATTGGTTACTTGGTTAACACCCCATGTAAATGAAGCAGGCCCACGACCAGTCGGATTAATTGCAGAAGGTGACCAATCAGGGTCCAAAGTGAAGTTACAAGGTTGCAGCTTATGCAAAAGTCTGATTGGTTGCAGGAGGGAACCAGAGGATGAAGTGGAGTTACAAAGCTATACTGTTATGCAAATGAAGACTGGGCCTGTGGCCAGTCTGATTGGTTGTGGGAGGGGACCAGGCAGAGATATTTTACATTTTCCAGAAAAGGGGATGAGGGAGGATTGCAAAGGAAGAGCCTCTGATGCTTTTGTTACTTATGCATGGAAAGTTGGGGTTTTCCTTCTGATTCAGTGCTAGGAAGTCAGTGCACGCAAATTGACCTCAGGTTCCCTGCCTCCAGACCCAATTCTCCTGTCACGTTTGCACATTGGATTTTTTAAAGAATTTACATTCTTTGCTACACTGGCAAAGATTAAAAGACTAAATTTTCTCCTGAAAATTTAATCAAAATTTAGCACCTGAAGGTATATGTTTACTTCAGATACCAAATTTTGAGCCACAGGCCTCTCCTCCTTGCCCTGTAACTCAGACCTGGGAAAGAACTACTTTCCAAAGTAGGGTGGATCTGTAGAGGGGATGTGGAGTAGGAAAGGCTTTGAAGGGCAAGCCCAGGGAAAATATGCTCAGTGGCCCGCTGGGGAAGGGCAGTTCTACTGATTCCCAAAGGGACCAGCATGCACCCCCAGCAGCATTTGACAATTCCACCTCTGGAAAGATCAGAGCTCAGGGGCTTTGTGGAAGAAATGGAGAGGTGTGTGTACTAAGTTTAATGACACCACTCAGCTAAATAGAAACACAGGGGAAGTATTTGTTTCTTTTATTTTGTTCACGATACAACCTCCTATTTCAGTTCCTGATCTTTTTTCCAGAGCCTTCAAACAGACCAGTGTCAGTAAAAGAGACAGATTCAAAGCATCCAGGGTGCTTCCAACAGTGCTTAAGAGATGATAAAATTATAACATCATATAGGAAGTCACAAAGCGCTCTGATAATGTTATCTAATTCAACCCCCTTCAATAACCCTGTGAGATGAACATTCACCCATTTCACAGTTGAGGAGAATAAGATAGGATAGACCATGCATTTAAAATCACACAGCCACAGTGAATAAATGTTGTAGCCAGCCATTAATCCAGATTCCTTGACTCTGCCTATTAGCACCCACTTTCCTACCACTTCCTGGTACAAAGGCTTTGCAAATGCCAGATATAATAAACTGAGTTATGAGGAATGAGAACAGCTGATCTGAGATGAGGTAGTCTCTACACATATGCATTTACTCAGTAAACATTTAATTTTGTAACTACTTGTGCCATATCTGGGGTAAACTCTGGAACTGCAAAGATGAAAGAGACATCTCTGCACCCTCAAGGATCTCCCAGGCTAGTACGACAGACAGACTAGGAAACAGCTGCCAGTTATAAGAGACACACTGAGTAGGCAAAGGATTTTATTGTTAATTTGTAGATCCTATTTTTTAAGCTTTTTGGATTTTAATCAGCTCACATTTGTCAATTTTAATATTTTTAACCAACAAGTCATGCATCAGTCAAGGCAGATAAGACTATGTTGCAATAACAAATGGCCCTAACATTTCAGGGTCTCAAAGCAACAACAGTTGATTCTTGCTCATGCCACAGGTCAGTCACAGATTGGCTGCTGGTTCACATCATCTTCCCTCTGGGACCCAAACTCTTTCCCAAATAACACCAGCTGTATTAGCAGTGGTGAGAAAAGCATGGTGAGCCATGCATGGCTCATGATGCCTGCTTCCAGAAGTGATCACATTATTTCTGCACATATTTGATTGTGGAGGGTCAATGTATAATCTTTTCCTAAGGAGGGGCAGCAAACACAGCAGTCTACCCTAGGTTCAAATTCACTAAAACACTTTGCTTGGGAAAAAAATTTAATAGATTAAAAAAATTTTGTTGCCAAGTACTTTCAAAGGTACAGACAAAAGAATTTTTATGGATGGTACATTTTGATGGTTTTCCTTTTTTCTTTTTTTTTTTGAGATGGAGTTTTGCTCTTGGTTACCCAGGCTGGACTGCAATGGCACGATCTCGGCTCACCGCAACCTCTGCCTCCTAGGTTCAAATGATTCTCCTGCCTCAGCCTCCTGAGTAGCTGGGATTACAGGTACATACCACCATGCCTGGCTAATTTTGTATTTTTAGTACGTGGTTTCTCCATGTTTGTCAGGCTGGTCTCAAACTCTCCATCTCAGGTAATCCGCCCACCTCTGCCTCCCAAAGTGCTGGGATTACAGGCATGAGCCACTGTGCCCACCTCATTTCAGTGGTTTTCAATGACATTATATGACACTAAAAATGTTTCCAGATACTTGCTTTTAAAAGATTCTCCCAAACACAAGGCTATTTTTTTGCATGTCTTTTAAAAATTTTTAATTTTTCTCACTCATCATAAAAGCCTGTCTTTTATATCAGAAAGACAGGCAAATTTGGGGGGGGGAAATAAAACCACTTTGAAATGGGATTCACTTAAAATTGAAAAAGAAAAGTTAACAAATTTAAAATATTTGTTATGTAAAAGAAAAAATATGCAACTCACTTTTAAGGATCACTCTTGCAAGTATCTCGCACAAGATAAGCAGAAAATTTCTGTGTGGTAACAGGGCTTTCACATAATTCCCCATCTTGTAAGGATTCCATTTTATGGTATTCTTTTCATAAAATCAGGGCTTTTAAAATGACTCTTCATTTTTTAATAAAGAATTCTAAAGATTTAATTTTAAAGACCTCTTTTTATAAAATTTAACACACTGTTAATATCTTGTAGCTTGCTTACAGGTAATATAAAGAAAGAGTTTCATATTCGGTTTTATTTCAAAAAACACACTCCAGAACTCTTTGTATGTTCTAGTCTAAACAAATACTACATCTGTGCTGGCACATTTTTTCCATAAAAACATTGTTTTGACTTCAGAAATAATAGTGTTGAAAAATACATACCCTCCAGTATATCTTTCTTTTAGTGTTTCATGGGAAAATAACAGTTAAGAATAATTCAATGCTGAAACAGAATCTAAGCCTTTAGCAAGCATCCTGAGACATATGAGACTCATCAGTGCTGTTATCCAGCTATACAACAAACAGCCCACATGAGAAATTCATTCCAGCAATATTTGCTTTGATTCTTTAACAATGTTTTCTCTGCCTCATTAAACAGTATTTGCTGACAAATGAGTTTATTTTATAGCATGCCATTATTTTTCATATAAGATTTCAGTCATTTTTCTATGACCAACAGGATGTGGCTTTTTTGTTTTCACAATGAAGAAACAAATCTCAAAAGAAGTTTCTCCCAGGAAACTGGTCACGTTGTCTTTCTTCATCTGGGTCTCGTCAGCTTGGATGCATTTGTTTTGTGAATAATTAGAGCTGTATACTTATGTACTTGGTTCCATATGTGTACTACACTTTAATAACAAATGCTTAAAGAAATATTTAATGTGCTATTAAAATTGATGCAACTTTCTAACATACCAAATTGAATAACACATGATTTTAGACATTACTGAAAAAAAAACTTACAGTTGTTGAGCTCAGTTCTAATTTTTTTTTTTTTTTTGAGATGGAGTCTACTAGCTCTGTTGCCCAGGCTGGAGTGCAGTGATGCGATCTCAGCTCACTGCAACCTCCTCTCCCGAGTTCAAGCAATCCTGCCTTGCCTCCTGAGTAGCTGGGATTACAGGCATGTGCCACCATGCCTGGCTAATTTTTGTATTTTTAGTAAAGACGAGGTTTCACCATATTGGCCAGGCTGGTCTTGAACACCTGATCGCCAGTGATCTGCCTGCTTTAGCCTCCCAAAGTGCTGTGATTACAGGTTGAGCCACCACACCTAGCCAAGCTTAGTTCTTAAATAGCTGGCTAACTGTGATGGTTCCACACTACCATAGCTAATATTTCATAAAACAACATTTTCTAAAGAGGAGTGAATCTTCTAGAATTGTGTTCAGGTACAAGGGACACAAAACCTGATCAAACAATTGCTTAAACAAATTAGAGGGTTGTGCTTTCTCATTAAACAGAAAGACAATAGTTTCAGCATTGTTTCAGCAGCTTGAAGACATCACAGATGAGTCTTTATCACTGTCCTGTCTTTTCTCTCAGGAACACAAGGCGGCTGCCACACCTCTAGTCATCACATGTGCATTCCAGAAAGGGAAAATGAGGAAGCCATGAGGAGGAAGGGTATTGTCTATGTTTAAAAAAAAAAGCTTTTTCAAAAATCCTTAAGAGATGTCCTGTTATTTCTCTTTAGCTATATTTGTTATAAGAACACCCTTAGTAGCAAGGGAAGCTGGGAAATGTACCTTTTTTGCAGGGCACATGGCTACCCCACATAAAACCAGAATTCTTTTAGCACAAAAAAAGGGAGAGATTGGCCATTGAAGAGGCAACAAGCAGTGCCCCTCAGGCAAAACCTGGCAGAGTTACTGATCATAGCTATACATCTGATTTCTCAGTGGTCTTTGAGGCCTCTAGTGTGCTGTGGCTGACTCCTTGTCAGATGCAGCTTGGCCATCAGAAGTGATGTGGCTGATGAGAGGCCAGAACCAGGGGTTGGGGCCTGCACAGAAGCCCATACTAGCCTTTGTGCAGATGGCAGAACACCCACCCAGGTGATGGAGGAATCTCTTTATATTGGTTGTCCATTGTGAGGGTTAGTTTAGCTAGCCCTGGTAATATAGTCTATATATTTGGCAAATGCACTTACCCAGGCATGTAGAAACTGCAATGAGACCCATAGTTGGAAGTTGAACTAAGGGCCTAGGACAACACTGCTTCCCACCTTCATTGCCAACCACAGGTTCTCACCCTCCTGTCAGCATACCTCGGATCCTGCACATGGCAGGCTATGGCTAAAAGTTCTGAAGGTTTATCAACCTCACAGCCTCTGAGGGTTGGAGAAACAAAGACAAAAACAAACCAACAACAAAGCACTCACAATTACACTTCTCATAAGGAGATGTGATTGATGCAGGACAGGCAGCCCCTGTCTTAGGGGCTTAGTCCAGGAGGGTTCTTGGCTGCACCTAGGAAAGAATTCAAGGGTGAACCAGTGGTGTTTGCAATATTTTATTGAGTGGGGCTACTCCTTGTGAGCAGGGTTAACTCATTGCAGTGTGCCCAGAGTCAGCAACCCAGGGACTGTTGGCAACTCTATTTATAGTTAGGTATACCAGCTTCAATTACATGCAAATTAAGGGGCAGGTTAATGCAAATCGAGAGGTGGGTTACTTAGAACTTTCTAGGAAAGGGGCAGTAATTTCCAGGTTGTTGCCATGGAAAGGGGTGGTAACTTCTGGGTTATTGCCAGGTCATTTGTAAACTGTCATGGCACTGGTGGGAGTATCTTATGCTGATAAGCAGTGAGGGCAACTAAAGGTTGCCTTCAGCACCACCTGCTTGTTCCTGCTTTTTTTTTTTTGTTTTCTATTTCATCCATCAGAGACTGGGAAATATTGCTAGATTGGTGCAAAAGTAATTGCAGTTTTAATAATAAGTCCTGTGGTTCCCCGACCTCATGATGACATCATCCAGTTGCTGCCCAGTTCATAAATGGGTCCTGTCAGATGTGTGGCTCTTTGAAGCATATGAAACATGTCTCCTTCCTTATCTCAGAAAATATGGTCAACAGTGTTGCAAGGAGAGAATAATTACTCCCATTTCACAGATGAGCAACCTGAGGCTAGGCTGAGATTTGGTCAAACTGAGCAGCAGCAGAGATTGAAGTCAGTAACCAGCCTGCATGGGTGTGAACACTTACAGAGACATGGGGTGGAGATGGAAAAGCTGAGCTGTCCAGATTGAAATCTAGGTCTAAACCCAAAGCATTCCTGGCAACCATAGCATGGGGCTTCTCTTGCCCCATCTGCCAGTTTGGGAGCTGGTTGTGAGGTTGGTGAGAGACCTGAGGGGAAGTCCTGGAGTCCTTGAGACGTGCACTCAGCTCCCCCTGATGGCACAGCTGGGCTGGTCTGCTCTCAGCTGCTCCAGAAATCTCCAAACCCTGTGGGCGTCCTGTCACCCTGGAGACTGAGTTGAACAGATCCCCCGGGCCCACCCTGGCCTGCCAAGTCAGCATCTGCGGGGTGGGGTCTGCAATCTGCAGATAATCCTGGCAGGGCCAGGTGGGCCTGTCTGCGTGATTCTGAATGGTGAGGCTAGCCTGGCAAGGATTGGAAGGAGCCCTCGCTTCTCATTTAAGGGCAGAGCTGCCAAGAGTAAGGGTTGAGTCCTACAGCAAGGCAGGTGAACTAAGGCTCTCCAGTCCACCAGGCCCAGCAGGTGGCACTGGCTCCCTCCACCCTCTGGGTGTCTGACTTGTAGGAAATCTCACCCCAGAGAGGGCTGTCCTTGCCTCTCATACACCGCCTCCCACAGTGTGGAGCCAGACTCTTGGCATCTGTCTCCTGAGGCCGAGGCCTCTTGCAACCCCATCTGTTTCCCAGGCTCTCGGGCTCTCTGCTGGGATGGGAGTTCCCTCAAGCACCCCATTCCCTACTGGGCTACCTTCTCTGGCTCCATTCACAGTGCAGTCCACTGGGTCTCTACACACAGAGCCATGTGGTCCCATGTGCTCCGGGGGCACCCTGAAATTTCACTGTCAGCCTTGGCTGAGAAATAACAAGCAGAGAGAAAACCAATCCTCACATCCACACTGACTGGCAGATTGCAAAGCGGGGATATTGTGGATGTTTAGAAGGAGTTTTTAATGTGGGGGTACATGCACAGCCTAACACGAGTAAGAAAGTGGGATGGGCGCTGGATGTATTGCATTGAACCATGTGACATGTTGATCGACAGCCTCCAGAGTGACATGAAGCCCTGAGAATGAGCATCTCTCACTCGAGACTGTGGGGTGACAGATGGGCAGGGATGATCAGGGAAGGCAGTGACTCCTGGTTGGCAGGAGCAGGAGGCAGCCACCCAGTCCCAGGCACAGCACGAGCACAGATGAGGGGTCAGCCTGCGCTTCCATCCCTCCTCACGCAGACACACTGGGTGGGACACACCACAGTCTGAAGGACCTCTCTTTTGTCATTCACCCCAGCTAGGCCCAAGACCCAGCTCCTTTCCCCACTTTGAACTCTGACAAACAGAGGCTGACCTTGAGTACCTCACACCAAGCCAGGGGCTCTGCCCGAGGGAGGAGGCTGCCCCCAGGTCCCCGCTCTGCCCTTTCCAGGCATGTCCAGCCCTGAAGTAGAAGGTGGGTGTGCGGCCAGCAGGAGCCACAGACTTCTGCAGTCAGAATTTTCCTTCCGTGTTAGGGGCTGGGACAGGAAGAACCAGGGTCCCTTTCTCATAAGAACAGTGAGAACGATGCTTTTGACTTTGATCTCTTGGAAACTTGGAGGCAAATAACTGCATGACGCCTTTGAGCTGCAAAACACGCTGAGGACACACAGCCTGCGGCATTCTGTTCTGGTTCCTTGACCTGCCTCGGTAGTCACTGTAGTCAGTCCTGAATCAGGTAGGGTACGTCCTCCACTTTTGTTCTTTTTATAATCACTTTGATTAGCATTCTGATTTGATTTATATTTTTCCGGATTGTTTAGATGTGACTTTTTAATTTTAATTTTTTTTTTTTTTTTTTTTTTGAGATGGAGTCTTGCTCTATCACCCAGGCTGGAGTGCAGTGCCTCGATCTCAGCTCATTGCATCCTCTGCCTCCCAGGTTCAAGCAATTCTCCTCTTCAGCCTTCCAAGTAGCTGGGATTACAGGTGTGTGCCACCATGCCCAGCTAATTTTTGTATTTTTGGTAGAGATAGGGTTTCACCATTTTGGCTAGGCTGGTCTCAAACTTCTGACTTCAGGTGATCTACCTGCCTTGGCCTTTCAAAATGCTGGGATTACAGGTATGAGCCACTGCTCCTGACCTGTTTTGTTTTTTGAGATGGAGTCTCACACTATTGTCCAGGCTGGTTTGCAGTGGCATGATCTCGGCTCACTGCAACCTCTGCCTCCCGGGGTCAAGCAATTCTGCTGCATGAGCCTTCCAAGTAGCTGGGATTATAGGTGTGCACCAGCATGCCTGGCTAATTTTTGTATTTTTAGCAGAGACGGGGTTTCACCATATTAGCCAGGCTGATCTCAAACTTCTGAACTCAAGTGATCCACCTGCCTTGGCCTCCCAAAGTGCTGGGATTACAGGCGTGAGGCACCATGCCCGGCCTAATTTTAAATTTTTAAATTTAAATAGTGGAGGTCTTCAAAGCTGCCTCAAATCCTTTATGGGATCAAGTGTGACACTAACATTTTCATCCCCCCAAGAATGCAGAACTGGAAAAGGCCCTGAAGCTCTTTAAGCTGAACATACACAAACCTGCACTGTTTGGTATGTACAAATGTCTCTAACTTATTGAAATTAGAGGCCCACAGTTAAAAACTGGGATAGTTTGTAATTTAAAATGTCCAAATTTCCAACTTCTTTGGAGCAAACAAGAGATCTGCTGACATGGTGATTAAACTGGACACACAGTGTCATCTATACCTCCAGTGAGTATCACGGAGCATCTGCGCCATGTGGACACAGCCCCAGGCACTGATGATACACATGGCAGTGGCACGGCCAGGGATCCTGGTCTTCCTGGAGCTGACAGCAGGCTCTCCTCTCAGCTCCCTTGACCTGCTTCCTTGTCCTGTTAATGACCTGGCCCCAGATGGTCCAGTTTACAACCCCTTCCTGCCCAGCCACCTTGACTTAGAGATGAGGAAACTGAGGCCTAGAGAGAGAATGTGACTTGGTGAAGACCAGTTAGTGACCAATGGCAGACGTGGAACTAGAACCCAGGCCTCCTGACTCAGGTTCCCAGGACACTGGTCTGAGCCAGGCTGGCTGGCTTCAGGCAGCCACTCCCCCATCCCCATGATCTGGTTCAGCTTTCTCTCCAGGTCCTTCCATCAAGGACCGCCCCTGGGGGAGGCATGTTTCAGTGAATGTGTGTCCCACCCTGGGTTGGTCTGACCTCTTGGGGAGGGGCCCCTCTCCGGCCTCCAGCTGAGGGCAGGCAGTGACTTCCACTAGGAATACACGTCCTTGGCGGGTCCACCCCCTCCCGCTGTCCAGCCAGCTGGGCGTCTGACTAATCAGAGCCCACAAGCCACCACGTGAGTAGCCCTGCTGTTCCTTAGGTTGTTTGCCTTTTTTTTTAACTTACTATGATCAAACTCTCAGCAGGCTCATTCAACCCAGTCATCCCTGCAGTGAAACCCGTCATTTCAACTGTGCGTGATGCTCAGCTAGTTGTCTCTGATGCCTTTCATCTTCCCACCCACACAACTTTTGGAGGTTGGCAACCACCCCGTTCTCCTCCCCCTGCACCCACCCTCCCCCACCGTCTCCCTTCTTGGGGTTTCTATGGTGCTGCTGAGCCAGGAACCATCACTTTCTTTGTAAGATGGTTTCCATGGCAATGGGTGCTGTGGTTTCAGAGTGAAGCAGAGGCCACCTCTTCTCCAGAGACCTCCTGCTGTGGCCCTGGCCGCCTCCTTCCACTGCTGACTTCTCGTGTGACCTGGGTAACCTGTGTGGCAACTGGGCAACTGAGATCTCTTCCCTTAGCCCGAAACTCTCGGCCACACTTGCTCTTCTGGTTTGTCCTCTCCCTTCATGCAGGTCTTGACTCAAACGACATTTCCTCAGAGTGGACGTCACTGACCTTTTGGCACTAATTACTCCTTATCCCCTACTCCCTGCTGGACTTCTTCCAGCACATAGCAAGAGCTGAAATTCTATTATTTGCTCATTTGTTTACTGCCCACCGCTTTGTCTAGAATATGTATTCCACAAAGGCAGAACTTTATCCTGCTCCATGATGAATGACCAGAGCCTTGCACAGTGACTGCCACATAGTAGGTGCTCAATAAATAACCAACGATTAAGTAACTGGTCCCATGTCTCCTCTCCAGATCTCAGCCTTCTCGTCCATGGGAAAATCATTTGTCCAGGTGTGATGTTGGGCTATGTAGCCTCTGTCAGGTGAGCTATGCTTTGGAGTTCTTCAAAAAGAAACAGGAAAAGGAACAGTGACTTGAAAAGCCTTTTAAGTCTCGGACTGTTTGGAGAATCCATTGCAATGCAACAGAGGACCCCAAACCTCAGTGGCTGAAAACAACAATGGCTTTGTTTGCTTACGATTCACAGGATCAGGAATTCAGGGCTTAGCCAAGTGGTTCTTTGACTCTATGGGGGAGCCAGCCAGAGTTATTCACTCAGCTGCATTCAGACCATGACTGGCTGGGCTGGCGTGGAAGGCCACAGAGGCTTCCTGCACATGTCTGGTGCCTGAGTATTCCTCCATGAGACCTCTCTCTCTCCATTTAGTTAGCTTGGGCTTCCTCACAGCATGGCGGTCCCAGGTCATTTGGATTTTGTACATGGCAGCTGGCTTCCAAGAAGGAGCATGGGAGCATTCCAGCATGTAAAAGCAGAAGCTGCAGCACTTAAGGCTTAGCCTCATGTTGCATCACTTCTGTCCCATATTATTAAAACAAGCCACACGGATGTCCAAACTCAGAGAAAGGGGAAATAGGCTCCACCTTTTATGGGAAGAGCAGCAAAAGCCTTGAAGACACACAGGGACCAATCCCTTCCCAGATCCCACCAAAAAGATCTGGGTAAATATATACTCCATGGGATCAGGCCTCACTCAGTGCAGCTAACTTGAGGATTATAATTATCCACAAAAAGGTTAAGCACAATGACAGACAAAGATAAAGGATGAGTTTGCTGAGGAAAGTAATAATAAGGACAAAATTGAGGGAGAATATCAGCCTAACTTGTGAAATATTCTAATAACTGTGCTAATTATAGTTCTTTTGATTACAAAAACATAATCTCAGGGACTCTTTGGATTGGTTAAACAAATAAACAAAAATATTGGAAGGAATGCCAGGTTGTGGGAGAGCCTCATGGAGCATGAAACAACTGGACCACAGAGAATCCAGGTCTAGAGACTCAGCCACAGGGGGCTCTGGGTTGCCTTTCGAGGCTCTGTTGCAACCACAACTCAGCCTCAAGACTTGCTCACTTTCACTTCCAGATCTCACTTTCCAGGACAGGGACTCGGTGGCCCATCATTCAGGTGTGCTGCTAGCTCCAGCCTGGGGGACTGCTATGGTCTGGCTGCATCCCCACTCAAATCTCATCTTGAACTGTAGCTCCCATAATCCCCACATGTCGTGGAAGGGACCTGGTGGTGAGAGGTAACTGAATCATGGAGGCAGGTTTTTCCTGTGCTGTTCTTGTGACAGTGAGTAAGTCTCAGGAGATCTGATGGTTTTATAAAGGGCACTTCCTCTGCACACACTCTCTTTCATCTATATCTCCAACAAGCACTCACAGAGCATCTGTGCCCTGTGACTCCCCACATGGCTCTTCCTCCTTTAGCTCAGCATTTCTCCTTGATGCCGACATGTGAAGAAGGACGTGTTTGATTCCACTTCTGCCATGATTGTTAGTTTCCTGAGACCTCCTGAGCCATGTGAACTGTGAGTCCACTAAACCTCTTTCCTTTAAAAATTACCCAGTCTCTGGTATGTCCTTGTTAGCAGCATGAGAATGGACTAATACATGGGCAAATAAATGCACAGTTCCGGCCATGGCCCTAGGGACCGGGCAAGGTATAGGGGCAGATCTTGAAGAGGGGGAGGTGGTGGCAACCCAGAGGCAGGATAGGCACCTCCCACCCAAATTTGATCTGGATATTGAGACCAACAACAACACACATGCACCGAGAGGATACAAAAAGATCTAATGCCCAATTATGAGGCTTCTCAGGAGAGCAGGGCAGGTTGCCCAAGGTGCTCTGAACATGGCTTGAGAAATCAAGGAAAGAAGACTGTCTTGGTGTTTTATGGTGGTTAGCGGGTGGGGCTGGGGAGAGAATTCCCAAGCACAGTTTGAGAGGCACTGGGCTGTCCCATCAGTGGGGCCAGATGTGGGGCAAAAAGGGGAGAGGGAGGAACCAGGCTTAAAAGCTGTCAGCAGCCAAGCATCAAGAAACGGAGTCAGACTGCATTCCAAGGGCCTGCTGCAAGTCCTTCATAGTTACACAGGAGTTTAGAAAACCTGTTCCTCCCCCTTACCCTACAATCCACAGCAGCTCCAAAGCACGGAGCCCTAGGAGGCCCTGAGCTGAGGGATATAGGACAGGGCAGAAGGTCAGGTGTTTGCTCTGAGCCTGGGCTTTGGTCAGTACTGCACAGAGACAGCAGCATACGTAGGAAGCCTGGGGTGGGGAGGACGGCCAGGCTGGGCTGGAGCTATGGTGGGCAGAGGGATAGCATATGGAGGACGAAGAACAGAAATCTCCATCCCCTCCCTCCCCCCCTCAGTTCAGAAATATCTTCACCTTCTGAAATCATCAGCTCAGCATCAGTTAGAAAATCCTCATGACTAAGGTGATACCTGCTCTGCAGGGCCGGAATCAGTGTCCTCAAATCAAACCAAACTGGGATCAACCTGACGCCCCCCTCCTCCACGACGCCTGCCCCTATCTCCCCTTCCCTCCCCTTGCTCTACGGCCTATGGCCTCTCCTGGAGCTGCCTCACCATGTCCTTGCCTCACCAGGGCACATCTGTGTACTGGATGTGCCCTGGCCCCCGGGCACAGCCACCACCATTCCACACTCCATACTTCTGCAGGACATTTGCCCATGCTGTTCCCTTGTCTGGAACACTGTTCCCCCACTTGGTACCTCCTTGCCATTCTGCTCAGCTCAAATGCTCCTTCCCCAGGAATTCCTTCCTGAAGGCCCCCTCCCCTAGCCAGAGCTAGTCCCCTTTGCATTCAGTCTCAGCTCCTGCTCTCCTCCTCCAGAGCCCGTCCACAGTGTGCAGCTGCACTGTCTGCTCCCGTCAACCAAAATAGGGTGATTTTGCTGACTGCAGCAGGAGTTCAGTAAGCAGCTGAGAACGAGTGCATGAAGGAATGAAGGAATCAACGCAGGGTCCTGCTGAAGCCTTCTCCCGCCTGGGTCAGTGGCTGTCTCTCTTTCCCCTCCAACCTTCAACAAATCTGGGCTCAGGAGAGGAAGGGGCCTGTGTGGTGTGGAAGCAGCTGCTGCATATCTTTCTGAGCCCCAGCTCCTCCATTAACTTGCTTTAATTAAGTTCTGCCCCTCACGTAAGAGGGGGCGTTTGGCTAGATGAGCTAGCGTCAACGCTTTCAGAATAGTATAGGACTAAGCCTGCGTTCCCAAAAGCAAAAGCCACGGGTTTTCACCCAAAGCCCCAGGGCACGTGTTTTAGGAGCCCCTGAAGGTGGAGGAGGTGCCAGTGCAGTTGAGAAATGGAGGCCCGCCCTCTGGTGGTGAAAGTTCAAACTGCAGAGACCAGGCCCTGCCAAGGGCTTGCACTGAGGTGGTGGGTGATTCTAAGACTCCCCTGGAGAGAGTATTAAAGTGCAGGCCCCACCCCCCCACCCCCGACCCGCCCTGAACGCCCCAACTCGTGATTCTGATTCAAGAGGCTTGGGGTAAAGCCTGTGGTTCTTTGCTTTTAATAAGTACTTCTAGGCCAGGCATGGTGGCTCCTAGCATTTTGGGAGGTCAAGGTGGGTGGATCGCTTGAGCCCAGGAGTTCCAGACCAGCCTGGGTAACACAGTGAAACCCCCATCTCTACAAAAAATTTAAAAAATTACCCGGGCGAGGTTGTACACGCCTGTAGTCCCAGTTACTCAGGAGGCTGTGTTGGGAGGATCATCTGAGCCCAGGAGGTCAAGGCTGCAGTGAGCCAAGATGGTGCCACTGACCTTCAGAATAAATTAATTAATGAGTACCTCTCTTACGGAGGACTTCAGGGCCACGTTTTGAGGAGTTTTGATCTTGGGCAAAAAGCAGCTGAATTCTTTGGTTGCTAGTGCCTCTGGGGTCCTATGGGGCAGTGGCCTAGCCTCTGTGACTGTGGGTGTGGCCTCAGCATAGCAGGACTTTGCTGGGAGATGCACAGCTTTCTGCAGGGTCACAGACCCACAGCGGGCTCAGTCTACCCATATAACCCAGAAAAGAGTCCAGTCTTCTTTGAGGGGGAAAGTGTAAGTTGGGACTGCCCCTGGCTGACTCACAATTGCTTGAGATCAAATCTTCTTTCTAATGGTACTGCTCAAAAGTGGAGGTTAAGGGCTTGGGCTTTGGGACCAGAAATTTCTGGGTTCACATCTCAGTTTTCCCATTTAGGAGCTGTGTGACCTCAAGGAAGATGTTACCCCCCACCTTGGCCTCCACCACTTTGTCTTTTTAATGAGGATAAAGCATGTCTCTTAAGATTCCTAGGAGGATTTAATGTCATTACACCATCAAACACGACCCAGCACATTGCAAAAACTCAACAAATAGGAGCTGGTTTTGTTGTAGTTATTATTATTATTATTATTATTTTTTTTTGTAATAGGTTATTGAGGTACAGGCGGTATTTGGTTACAAGAGTAAGCTCTTTAGTGGTGATTTGTGAGATTTTGGTGCACATATCACCCGAGCAGTATACACTGCATGATATTTGTAGTCTTTTATCCCTCGCCCCCGCAATCTTCCCCCAAATTCCCAAAGTCCATTGATCATTCTTATGCCTTTGTGTCCTCATAATTTAGCTCCCACATATCAGCGAGAATATAAGATGCTTGGTCTTCCATTCCTGAGTTACCTCACTTAGAGTAATTTGCAGTCTCATCCAAGTCACTGCAAATGCATTCCGTTACGGGTGAGTAGTATTCCATCATATATATATACCACAGTTTCTTTATCCAGTCATTGATTGATGGACGTTTGGGTTTGTTCCACGATTTTGTAATTGCAAATTGTGCTGCTATAAACATGCTTGTGCAGGTATCTTTTTCGTATAGTGGCTTCTTTTCCTCTGGATGGATACCCAGTAGTGGGATTGCTGGATCAAATGGCAGTTCTACTTTTAGTTCTTTAAGGAATCTCCACATGATTTTCTATAGTGGCTGTTCTTGTTTACATTCCCACCAGCTGTGTAGAAGTGTTCCAAGATCACTGCATCCAAGCCAACATCTACTGTTTTTTGATTATATGATTATGGCCATTCTTGCAGGAATAAGGTGGTATATCACTGTGGTTTTGATTTGCGTTTCCCTGATATTAGTAACATTGAGCGTTTTTTTCATATGTTTGTTGGGCATTTGTGTATCTTCTTTTGAGAATTGTCTATTGGTGTCCTTAGCCCACTTTTTGATGGGATTGTTTGTTTTGTTCTTACAGATTTGTTTGAGTTTGTTGTAGATTCTGGATATTAGTTCATTGTCAAATGTACAGATCGTAAAGATTTTCTCCCACTCTGTGGGTCGTCTGTTTACTCTGCTGTTTCTTTTGCCATGCAAGAGCTCTTTAGTTTAATTAGAACCCAACTATTTACCTTTGTTCTTACTGCATTTGCTTTTGGGTTCTTGGTCATAAAATCCTTGCCTAAGCCAGTGTCTATAAGGGTTTTTCCAATGTTGTCTTCTAGAATTTTTACAGGTTCAGGTTTTAGACTTAAATCCTTAATCCATCTTGAGTTGATTTTTGTATAAGGTTAGAGATGAGGATCCATTTTCATGTTTCTACATGTGGCTAACCAATTATCCCAGCACAATATGTTGAAACGGGTGTCCTTTGCCCACTTTATGTTTTTGTTTGCTTTGTCAAAGACCAGTTGGCTGTAGTATTTGGGTTTATTTCTAAGCTCTCTATTTGATTCCATTGGTCTATGTGCCTATTTTTAAACCAGTACCATGCTCTTTTGGTGACTATGGCCTTACGGTATAGTTTGAAATCAGGTAGTGTGATGTCCCAGGTTTGTTCTTTTTGTTTAGTCTTGCTTTTGCTATGCAAGTTCTTTTTTGGTTTCATATGAATTTTAGAATTGTTTTTCCCAATTCTGTGAAAAATGATGGTAGTATTTTGATGGGGATTGCATTGAATTTGTAGATTGCCTTTAGCAGTATGGCCATTTTCACAATGTTGACACTATCCATCCATAAGCATGAGATGTTTCCATTTATTTGTGTCATCTATGATTTCTTTCAGGAGTGTTTTGTAGTTTTCCTTGTAGAGGTCTTTCGCCTCCTTGGTTAGGTATATTCCTAAGTATTTACTTTTTTTGCAGCTATTGTAAGAGGAGTTGAGTTCTTATTTGATTCTCTGCTTGGTTGCTCTTGATGTATGGAAGAGTTACTGATTTGTGTACATTAATCTTGTATCTGGAAGCTGCTGAATTCTCTTATCAGTTATGGGAGCTTTCTGGAGGTGTCTACAGTTTTCAAGGTAAATAATCAGATCATCAGCAGTGACAGTCTGACTTCCTCTTTACTGATTTGGATGCCCTTTATTTCTTTCTCTTGTCTGATTGCTCTGGCTTGGACTTCCAGTACTGTGCTGAAGAAGAGTGATAAGAGTAGGAATCCTTGTTTTGTTCTAGTTCTCAGAGGGAATGCTTTCAACTTTTCCCCATTCAGTATTATGTTGGCTGTTAGTTTGTCCTAGATGACTTTTATTACATTGAGGTATGTCCCTTGTATGCCAATTTTGCTGAGAGTTTTAATTATAAATAGATAGTGGATTTTGCCAAATGCTTTTTCTATATCTGTTGAGATGATCATGTGATTTTTGTTTTTAATTCTGTTTATGTGGTGTGTTACATTTATTGACTTGCATATTTTAAACATTCCTGCATCCCTGGTATGAAACCCACTTGATCATTGTGGATCATGTTTTTTATATGTGGTTGGATTCGGTTAGCTAGTATTTTATTAAGGATTTTAGCATCTATGTTAATCAGGCATAATGGTCTGTAGTTTTCTTTTCTGGTTATGTCCTTTCCTGGTTTTGGTATTAGGGTGATACCAGCTTCATAGAATGAAAGGGAGGGTTCCCCTCTTCTTTATGTTGTGGAATAGTAGTAAACGGATTGGTCAAATCTTCTTTGAATGTCTGGTAAAATTCTGCTGTGAACCCATTTGGTGCTGGACTTTTTTTGTTGGTAACTTTTAAATTACCATTTCAATCTTCCTGCTTGTTATTGGTCTGTTCAGAATATTTAATTCTTCCTGATTTAAGCTAGGAGAGTTGTATTTTTCCAGGAATTTGTCCATCTCTTCTAGGTTTTCTAGTTTAGGTGCATAAAGGTGTTCATAGTAGCCTTGAATGATCTTTTGTATTTCAGTGGTGTCAACTGTAATATCTCCTGTATCATTTTCTAACGAGATTATTTGGATTTTCTCTCTTTTTTTCTTGGTTAGTCTTGCTAATGGTCTATCAATTTTATTTATCTTTTCAAAGAACCAGCTTTTTGTTTCATTTATCTTTTGTAGATACATATTTTTTTGCTTCAATTTTATTTAGTTCTGCTCTGATCTTGTTATTTCTTTCCTTCTGCTGGGTTTGGTTTGGTTTGTTCTTGTTTCTCTACCTCCTTGAGGTGTAACCTTAGAATGTCAGTTTGTGCTCTTTCAGCCTTTTGATGTAGGCATTTAGGGCTATGAACTTTCCTCTTAGCACAGTCTTTGCTGCACCCAGAGGTTTTGATAGGTTGTGTCATTATTGTCATTCAGTTTGAAGAATTTTTAAATTTCCATCTTGATTTCATTTTTGACCCAATGCTCATTCAGGAGCAGGTTATTTAATTTCTATGTATTTGCATGGTTTCAAAGCTTCCTTTTGGAGTTGACTTCCAGTTTCATTCCACTGTGGTCTGAGAGAGTGCTTGATATGACTTCAATTTTCTTAAATTTATTGAGGCTCATTTTATGGCCTATCATGTGGTCTACCTTGGAGAAAGTTCCACACGCTGTTGAATAGAGTGCAGATTCTGTGGTTGTTGAATGAAATATTCTGTATATATCTGTTAAGTCCATTTATTCCAAGGTATAGTTTAAATCCATTTTTTTGTTGACTTTCTGTCTTGATGACCTGTCTAGTGCAGTCAATGGAGTATTAAAGCCACTATTATTGTGTTGCTGTCTGTCTCATTTCTTAGGTCTATTAGTAATTATTTTATAAATTTGGGGGCTCCAGGTGCATATATGTTTAGGAGTGTGATATTTTCCTAACAGAGAAGGTCTTTTGCCATAACATAATGTCCCTCTTTGTCTCTTTTAACTACTCTTGCTTTAAAGTTTGCTTTGTCTGATATAAGAATTGGGGGCTGGGCATGGTGGCTCACGCCTGTAATCCCAGCACTTTGGGAGGCTGAGGTGGGCGGATCATGAGGTCAAGAGATCAAGACCATCCTGGCCAACATGGTGAAAACCTATCTCTACTTTAAAAATGCAAAAATTAACTGGGCGTGGTGGCGAGCATCTGTAGTCCCAGCTACTCAGGAGACTGAGGCAGGAGAATTGCTTGAACCCAGGAGGTGGAGGTTGCAGTGAGCCGAGATGGCGCCACTGCACTCCAGCCTGGCGCCTGGTGACAATGCAAGATTCTGTCTCAAAAAAAAAAAAAAAAAGAATCGGTACCCCTGCTCACTTTTGGTGTCCATATATGCATTAAATGTCTTTTCCACCCCTTTAGCTTAAGTTTATGTGAGTCCTTATGTGTTAGGTGAGTCTCTTGAAGGAAATGTTTTTCAAACTTTTAGAATTCTCTTCTTCCGCGGGAACACCGATTACCCTTAAGGTTGGTCATTTAACATAACCCAGACATCTTGGAGACTTTGTTCATATTTTCTTATTCTTTTTTCTTTGCCTTTGTTGGATTCGGTTAATTCAAAGACCTTGTATTCGAATTCTGAATTTTTTTCTTCTCCTTGTTCAATTCTATTGTAAGACTTTCCAGAGCATTTTGCATATCTATCAGTGTGCTCAATGTTTCCTGAAGTTTTGTTTTTTTAATGCTATCTATTTCCTTGAATATTTCGCCCTTCACTTCTTGTATCATTTTTTGGATTTCCTTGCATTGCGCTTCACCTTTCTCTGATGCCTCCCTGATTAGCTTAATAACTAACCTCCTGAAATCTTTTTTGGATAAATCAGGGATTTCTTCTTGGTTTGGATCCATTACTGGTGAGCTAGTGTGATTTTGGCAGGGGGGTGTCATAGAGCCTTCTTTTGTCATATTACCAGAGTTGGTTTTCTGGTTCCTTCTCATTTGGGTAGGTTCTGTCAGAGGGAAGGTCTAGGGCTGAAGGCTGTTGTACAGATTCTTTTACCCCACAGGGTGTTCCCTTGATGTAGTACTCTCCCACTTTTCCTATGGATGTGACTTCCTGTGAGCTGAGTTGCAGTGATTCTTATCTCTCTTTCTGAGTCTAGCTGCCCAGCAAGTCTGACCAGCTCTGCGGTGGTACTTGGGATTGTCTGCACAGAGTCCTGTGATGTGAACCATCTGTGGGTCTCTCAGCCACAGGTACTGGCACCTCTTTTGGTGGAGGTAGCAGGGGGGTGAAATGGACTCTATGAGGGTTGTTAGCTTTGATGGTTTAATGTTCTATTTTTGTATTGGTTGGCCTTCTGCCAGGAGGTCAGCACTTTCCAGAGAGCATCAGCTGTGGTAGTATGGAAAGGAACCAGTGGTGAATGGGACCTTAGAACTCCCAAGAGTATATGCTCTTTGTTCTCAGCTATCAGGATGGATAGGGAAGGCCCATCAGGTTGGGGCAGGGCTAGGTATGTCTGAGCTCAGACTGTCCTTGGGCGAGCCTTGCTGTGGCTGGTGTGGGGGATGAAGGTGAGTTTCCCACGTCAATGGAGTTATGTACCTAGGAGAATTATGGCTGCCTCTACTAAGTCATACAGGTAGTCAGGAAAGTGGGGGAAAGTCAGCAGTCATAGGCCTCACCCAGCTCCCAAACAATCTGAAGGGCTGGTCTTACTTCCACCATGCCCCTGCTAACAGCCCTGAGTCTGTTTCCAGGCAGAGGGCAAGGTGGGCTTGAGAACTTGCCCCAGGCTACCCACCTGCCAGCTGTGAAAGAACAGGGCTTTGGTTCTTCCCCCACCTGTGGAGTGTGCATACCGGATTCATGCCCTCCCTCAAGCTCTGGCCAGGAGGCTTTGTGCCCTGTTCACATTGTTGCAAAGTTCAGCTGGAGATTTCCTTCTCCCTATGGCATTTTCCCCTACATCTCTGGCCACCATCCTGAAGGGTCCCTGTGGTGCCAGGCAGGAATGGCCTGCTTGGGGATCCAGCAAACTCCCAGGGCTTTTCCCCGCTGCTTCATCTACCCCCTGTATTTCACGTGGGTCTCTACATTGACTCTGCTCCAGGTAAGGTCGGGGACTTTTCCCACAAACTAGACCTTCATTTTCCCCCAGTGGAGGTGTGTGTTTGGTAGCAAAGGTCTCCCTTTCCTGTTTCTGCAGTTTGGGTACTCACAGTATTTGGGGGTGACTCCTGGGCCCTGCAGGAGAAGTCCACTTCCTTCAGAGGGTCTGTGTGTCCTCTCACGTTTCCTGGTTTGTTCTTGCAGTTGTTCTGGAGCTACAATTCACCACGCAAGCCTCCACATGCTACTCTGTCCATCCAAGTCAAAGCTGCAGTCTAGTCTTGCCTCCCATCCACCATGATGATCCTGAAGTCTAATTATTGTTTTTTATTCAACAGACCCTAACATAGGACTTGTTCTGTGCTAAGCAGTGTGCTAAGCTGTGAAGATTAGAGGGAAGGCCACAAATTCAGGAAGAAAGAGGAATAAAATACTGTCCTTGTTTCCTAAAAGCCCGTCGTCCAGCAGAAACATCACATGTGGTGGTCTGAAAGCATATCCACCTTCAAGATGACTCTAGTCTCAGCTCCTGTCAGACTGCAACTGCGTGAGATACCCCTGAGCAAAAACCACCTGGCTGAGCCCTGTCAACCCTCAGAACTGTAGAGATAGCAATAATAATGACAAACAACGGCCATTGTTTTGTGCCACTAAATTTGGGGTGACTTATTTCCTAGCCAAACATAAGTAGGACATATGTGTATTCTGTGTATCCATGTATCTAAAAGCCAGATAGAAAATGATGAGTTTAAGAGAGGGACAGATAATGAGATGTAGAGTTCCTAGAGAGTCTAAACAGCCCACCTACACCTTTTAGCATTTCCAGGGAAGCATCAGGCCCCAGTCCCTTGAGTCCCTCTAACTATAGGGATACATATTGTGTTACATGAGTGTTTTGTTGAAGACCTGCACACTTAAGATAACATGGAGGAAGCACTTCCCTCCTTCCTCTTTGTAGTTCCTTCTCAGTCTTCACCACTCACCACTTTTCAGTCCTCTTTTGCATGAGTTCAGAATCAGGAGGCCTGTTATTGACCACCTAATCTGGAATTTTTGCATGGGGCTCTTTTTGGCCTGTACCATCTTTGTGCCTCCATCCAAACCAAGACTGGAAGAGCTTCATTGTTGCTGTTCTGTATGAGCACATACTCATTTCTTTTCTTTTTTTTTTTTTTTCTTGAGATGGAGTCTCACTCTGTCTCCCAGGTTGGAGTGCAGTGGTACAATCTTGACTCACTGCAGCCTCCACCTCCTGGGTTCAAGCGATTCTTCTGCTTTAGCCTCTGAGTAGCTGGGATGACAGGCATGAGTCATCATACCCAGCTAATTTTTTTTTTTTTTTTTTTTGGTAGAGATGGGGTTTCACCATATTGGCCGGGCTGGTCTTGAACTCCTGACCTCATGCTCCACCCACCTTGGCCTCCCAAAGTGCTGGGATTACAGGGGTGAGCCACCACTCCCGGCCCACATACCCATTTCTTACAAGACTGGAAGGAAACCAATTTTATCTAGTCACAAGCCAAATACCAGATTTGCAAATAACTTTATTTTCTTCTCCAGACATTTTTACTTTCTCAAAATTTTCGTGATGACCATTATTATTACATTGCCAATCAAATTCAAAACAAGGACAGCCTTTTTAAGGGCAGATTAAATTCCTGGCTCCATTTGGAATCCAGGGAATGGGAAAGGGGTTGGGAGCGGTTAGTGGGAGGGCAGCATAAGTGGAGCCTGTGCTGGAATGAGAGACTAAGACAGCTATTGAGAATGGACTGGGCTGGGATTTAGGATTTGCAGTGGAGCAGAGGAGGGTGCCAGGGAATGGGATTCATGCCTACAGCACAGTTCAGGGAGCTGCTGGGATGCTGGAAAAAGCAGCTCCCCTGCCAGGGACATCAATGCTGTCACAGCAGCTTTGCCACCTGGCCCAGTGGTATTTCCTAGGGGCAGAGAGAAGCAGTTAAGCCCTCTGCTTCCCCACATCCACCCTGGCCTTCCTGGTCAGGCAAGTGATCTCGATTTCTTAAACCAGTATTTTCCAAGAGTGTTGCAGATTTCAGAAGCTTGCCACTGGAGCACCTGAGCAGCACCTTTGAGCAGGGCCTTTGGCATCTCCTCATTCATTGGTTCATGCCTTCAATGATTGGCTTCTGTTTAGCATCTTCCATAGGCCAGGCCTGTTCTTATGTGATAGCCCAGGTATGACTGTGGCACAATTATTGTCCTCTGGGGCCTTACAGATGATTAATGAGAAACCTTGGCCTTCAAGATGTAGCAGACAAAGCTTCAATAATCCTGAAGCCCTCCCAGAGACTTTAAGACAAGAAGCAGCCAGGCTGCTGGGCAGGACTGAGCCTGGAGCTAGCTGCTGGGCCCAGCCTGCCCCCCCGCACCAGTGGCCTTCAGCCTCTCCTTCTCCTGCAGGGTCTGAGTCAGTGGCTCCCACTACAGGCCTGAGATTCCTTTCCACCTTTCCTTTATATGGGCCTGCTTTTTGCCGGAAAAAATAACTCCCCTAGCCCACGGGGACTGAACTTCATAGGATTCAAGAATCTCCCTAATTGTAAAACATGCATCTGTGCATATTTCAGGGAGAGTTCAAAGTTTTCTTGAGATAATGAGGACCACAACTCAAAAAAGTTTAACCTCATGGCTTCAGTCATGTGTACACCTTTGGGGGATAAATGAGTAATGTACAACCCATCTGGAATAACACGACAGACTAACTCATGGTTCTACTGCACTTACTGTGGCCAGATGCTATTCCGGGACTTTACAGATGTCAGTTTACTGACTCTTCTTGACAACCCTGAGATATAGGGGCAATTATTAACCACAGTTTACAGATGAGGACACTGAGACAGAGTTAAGTAACTTAAGTAGTGGTGGAGTCCAGATTCAATCCAGGCAGTGTGGCTGTCCACCACAGCTGGGATGGGGAGGGAAGAAGGAAGCACCCATTTGGCCTGATGGAGGGCTCAGAACATTGGAGGGTGCTACCCCTGCCCTTCATATCAGTTTTTCTGATTAGTGATTATTGCCCCCTCATTTGACAGGTTAAAAACTGAGGTTCAGAGAGGTGGAGTGACTTGCCCAAAGTTACGCAGCTCAGCAGTGAGGGAGCCTGCCTGACTCCAAAGTCCGACCTCTGTCCAGAGCGTTCCAGGGGCAGGTGCCAGGAACTAAAGGGCAGTGACTGTGTGCTCATGGCAGGGACAAGCGGTCCTCCATTCCCAGGGCTGCAGCCAAGCACACACTAACTCCTGGAATCTGCTGCGTCAGCCCCTAACACCCCGAAGAAGCAAGACTGAGAATGCAAAACCCCAGACTGTAGGCCACTGTAAAGGGAATGATTTATTTTCACGTCCATCAGAGCAAAAACCCATGGCCATCTTTCACTCATTGCCTCACTCAGTCAACATCCATGGAGTGCATCCTGCATGGGATTCTGCTCTGGCGTGTGGTACAGCAGCGAGCCAAGCAGGAGCTGCTATTCTGGCAGCAGGAAAGGTCTGCCCAGGAGGAGAAGCAGCAGGTCCTGGGAAGGAACAAGTGCTTTAGTCCAGTGGCCCCGGTGCAGACCCTGACTCTGGAATCTAAGCTAACAATACCTCCGGGCTTATGTTTTCTCATGTGTAAAATAGACCAAGTATAGTACTCCTAGGGTGTGTATGTGAGAGAGACAGAGAGACAGAGACAGAGATGAGTGAGGGAGAGCAAGAATCCACTGAGACAGTAGCTCTCACTCTGGTGACCCACCAGCTTGCTCTCTTGTCCTGGTGTTGACACATTTTGGACCTCAGGCCAGCCAGCTCCAGGGCTGTGCTCGTGCCTGCTTTGCCATCGCCGTGCCTGTATCGCTCAGGGATCCCAGCCTACTGTGCTTCTCAGTAGTGTATAGTCCACTTACCTTAAGGCCCAAGGACCTTGAAATGCATCCAGAAAGTCTACTAGAGGATGCCTGGACTGTTAAGGTCATCTCCGTAGGACTCCCAGAGCTACATTGCTTCCTGCAGTCCTTCCCCATGTGGCTTGAGAAATGGCTGCCCCGGGAGGGTGCGAGGGTGCAAGGGTGCAGAGGTTCACTGATTACCGGGGAAAGAATAAGTTCAATTTCATGGTTAAAGAAGAAAAATGCAAGTTGAATTCGTGGCCCGAGGAGGTTTCTGGTCCCACCCCATGCCACCTTTGCCTTGGGATGTACTGTCTTTATGGTCTGGCCTATGAAATCTCAGTGGACTCCATACTCAGGAATCACAAAGTCCAGGATTGCAAACTGGAGGCCCCGCTGCGAGGTCTAGCCCACAGGTGGGTCTTGCCTGGCCTGCAGAGAGCTGGCTCTCTCACTGCCACATCCCCCACCATTCCCCACCATTCCCCCGCTGTGACACCATGGAGTCTTCCTTATCTGGTCTGCGAAGGCGCTGGAGCTTGCTGCCCCCTGTCTGAGCCAGCCCCTCCTGTTGCAGGTGGGAGGTGGGCAACTCAAGCTCAGAGGGGGAAGTAAATGAGCTCAACTTCACACAGCCAGTGAGGGCCCGGATGGAGGTCAGACCTTCCAAGGGGTTCCCCGGGGCCTCGGGGAGCAGCAAGGGCCAGCCAAACCTCCATGCAATGCACAAACATGAAGAAATGAACCTTCTTGGGGTTCCCCAGGTGGAAAGTGGGACATCTTCTTGGGAGGGGGTGAACCAACTTCTAGTGAGTTTTCCTTATCAAGGCAATGCTGTGGCCATGGCCTGTTTGTTAATAATTACCTGGACGGGAGGCAGTGGGTGGTACTGAGAGGACCTGGTTTGACCAGTCCTCTTGGGTTTGATATGACAGAGCTGAGACAGCCATCCAGGGGGCCACTCCAGGACCGACTGTGCTGTGAGTAACTCTCTGAGACAATGGAGATAAGAGAGACTCTAGAGGGAGGGTGACCAACTGCTCCGCTTTGCCCAAGACTGAGAATTCTTCTGGGACATGAAACTTTCAGTGCTAAAACCACGAAGTCCCAGGCAAGCTGGGACAGTTGGTCACTCTTGCTAGAGGTGAGAGATACTCAGGCTAGAAAGCCTCCGATATGGGATCCGCTGGACCCAGAAAAGCCTCCCCCAGGGACACACAGCTGGTTCAGGGTGGCACTGGCCAGTGACCAAGGTCTTCTGGCTCCCAATCCAGGTGATCTTGGGGAGCTCATGCCAGAGGGGAGGCCTGTATGTGAGTGATGAGGTCCCATGTATGTTTCCAAATGATCTCTCCGACTGCTGATTGGAGAACAGACAGCAGAAAGACTAGAAAGCTTTCTGCAAGGGTCTAGGTCAGGGGTCGACAGACCACAGCTTGTAGGTCAAATCTGGCCCACTGTCCATGAGCTAAGAATGCAAGATATAAAATATAAATATAAAATATGTGATAAATATAAGAAATAAATATACAAAGGATTGAAAAATCAATAGAAGACCATTTTGTGACTTTTTTTTGAAAGATAATATGAAATTCACATTTCAGTGTCCATAAGTGAAGTTTCACTGAAACACAGCCGCGCCTATTCATGCAATTCACACATGTCTGGTCTGTGGCTGCTTCCCAGCTGCCACAGCAGAGTTGAGTAGTGGCAGCAGAGACTGTGCGGTCTGCAAAACCACAGATATTACTATCTGGTGCTTTGCAGAAAAGCTTTTCTGAGCCCTGATTGAGGATGATAGCAGTGGAGGGGGTGAGAGGCTGAAGAACCTACAGGAGAGTCTAGGAGTTGGAGGCCAGTCTGGGTAGCACAGTGAGACCCCGACTCTACAAAAAGCCGGGTGTGGCTGTGGACGCCTGTGCTTCCAGCTGCTTGGAAGGCTGAAGGGAGAGGATCACCTGAGCCCAGGAAGTCAAAGCTGCAGTGAACCATGATTGTACCACTGCACTCCAGCTTGGGTGACAGAGTGAGACGTTGTCAAAAAAAAAAAAAAAGGAACCTGCAGGCTGTGGAAATGGATTAAACGGGTTGTGGGTGGACAGAAGGCTAGAGGCTTTTTGGCCTGAGAACCAGATACTGGTGGGCCCATTTGATGGGGCAGGAACAGATTTTTGGGAGAAACTGGAGCATCTTATCTTGGGCAGATGTTCATTATGAAAAGGGTACCAATTCTATCTCGCAGCTTTGGGCAGGTCACTTATTAAACATCCATGTCCTCATCTGTATGAGGTAACAATACAAAGACCAGTTCTGCTGACCTCTACAGGGGTGCGAAGGTCAAACTAAATGGCATGAAAGTGGTTTGTAAACCATAAAAAGCACTCCACAGATATTTGTGGAGCAGACGCTAAAATAAACTCCAGTGATTGCCATCCTCCATGCAAAGTCACTGCACTAAGGAAATCAAAGCATCTGAAAGAAGCGTAGGAGAAGCAGCACCTGGCTGAGTCTGGGGACTTGGGTTCTGGCTGGGATATTTGCTCGGTAGGTGACTTGGATGAGTCACTTTGGTAGTCTTCGTTTCCTGCTCTGTTGAGTGATAATGGAGTCTAGTGCTGTGCAGAGCTCAGACAGGTGGGAAACACATGACGTGATGGGCACAAGGAGTGTGCTTTGTAAGTCTAAAGCATTGCCATCAAATAGCATTGCTGTCACCACACATATGGAAGGTGCTGGACATTCCATTGCCTTCCACAAGCCCATCTGCAGGAGTTGGGGGTGTCACTCACTATCTCCGGGTGCTGGCCCACTGCCTACCTTCTCAGTAGGGCCAGGTGTTCTGCTGAGGGAATTTCCTGGGCATCTCTTCCCTCCCACAGGCCTGAGAGTGCGGAGGATGCATCTTATCAACTGTCTGCTCCTCCTGCTGGCTGGACTACTGGTCCTTTCTCATGGCCAGCTGACCATTGGGCATGATGGTGAGAGTTGCACCAGTAGCTCCCAACAGCAGATTCTGGAGACAGATGAGAGCTCCCCCAGCCTCAAGATTGCTCCTGCCAATGCTGACTTTGCCTTCCGCTTCTACCGCCTGATCGCTTCAGAGATCCCAGGGCAGAACATCTTCTTCTCCCCCACTGAGCATCTCGGCTGCCTACGCCATGCTTTCCCTGGGGGCCGGCTCGTACAGCCGCACCCAGATCCTTGAAGGCCTGGGCTTCAACCTCACCAAGCTGTCTGAGTCCGACATCCATGGGGGCTTCCAGCACCTCCTGCACACTCTCAACCTCCCCTGTCACAGGCTGGAAACACACATGGGCAGTGCTCTGTTCCTGAGCCACAGGCTGAGGTTCCTTGAAAAATTCCTGAATGACACCATGACCTTCTATGAGGCCAAACTCTTCCACACCAACTTCTATGACACTCTGGGTACAATGAAGCTTATTAACTACCACGTCAAGAAGGAAACTCAAGGGAAAATTGTGAATTTGGTTGGTGAGCTCAATAGGGATGTCATGATGGTGCTGGTGAATTACATTTACTTCAAAGGTGAGAGTCAAATCATTGGTGAATGCTAAATCCACACCCCCACCCCCAATCCCCTGATCTGTTTGTTGGTTAAATATATTTTTACAAAAAGGTAAAGAGAAAGGTTGTGTCTGACAGGTTGGACAACCCTCAGAGAATGTAATGGTAGAATGCTGTATATTGAAGACTCTGTAGTATTGAGCTTTCCATTCCTTCCTATCTTTAGACATATTTTCTTAATAAAAGCAATGTATAAAATGCATTATAGCCAGTAATCACAAGTTGAATTTCTGGATTCATATCTGAGCTCAGCCTCTACCAACAGTGCAAACAGGTCAGCTTGTTTGTTCAAAGCAGGGGTAAGATGAGTCTCTACTTCAAAGGTTGCCTTTGAGGAGCAAATGATCTAACCTATGTGTATACTCCTTAGGAAAGGGCCTAAAGAATTGGGCAAACTGTAGCCCCTGGGCCAAATGTGTTCAGCCACTGGTTTTGTAAATAAAGTTTTATTGGCACACAGCCAGGCTCATTCATTTGGGTATTGTCTGTGGCTGATTTCATGCTACAATGGCAGATTGATTCATTACTGCAGAGACTGAATGATCTGCAATGCCTCAAATATTTAATATCTCTACAAACTTTTTTGTTTGCTGACCCCTGACCACTTTATATGCTCAATAAATAGCAACTATAATTCATCTAATGATAACAATGCTCATTTTGAAGCTTTAAAAATATGTAAAAACATAAAGGAGAAAGAAGTAATCTCTAGTCCTACCACTTAGAGGCAACAAATATCAATATTTTAGCATTTTTTCTTCACCTTCCATTCACGCACCTTTATGTTCACACAGTTGATATCGCAGTGTGTGAACAATTTTCTATAGTGTGTATTAGTCAGGGTTCCATCAGAGAAGGAGAGCCACCTCAAGCCAAGGATAGGGAGATTGTTATAGGAATGAGGCCCCACGCCATTGTGGGAGGGGTTGGGAAAGCGAAGGTCTAGAGGATGAAAGAGTTGGAAGGACAGAAAGTTGCTGATGCAAGTGGACGAGTCAGAGCTTATAGGGGAATCTATACGCCAGGCGCGTCTAGCCGTCGGAGTGGCGCCATGGAGGGGGAGCATCACTGCTGAGTTTCTGGTGGTAGCCTGGGGCTGCTGTTGTTCAGTGGAATTAAAGTTGGGAAAAGGAGCTTGGAGACAAGCAGGGGCAAACTTGAGCACACGGAGCACTGCTGAGCCTGACTATTGCTATTGTTGTATCTGACCAATAGTGCCTTCAGAGAGCAATCTACTTCCAGACCTCACAGTTCTAACCAGCTTGAACCCAGAATCTACAGGGAACAAAACTCTAGGAAGCAACTCCTAGCCTAATAATTTGGCCAAATTAGTCATCCCACATAATTTACATGTGGAATTTTCATGCACTATTGAAAACTTTTTTTAAAAAAGTTTTGTTTTGAGGCCAGGTGTAGCGGCTCACGACTGTAATCCCAGCACTTTGGGAGGCCAAGGCAGGTGGATCACTTGAAATTAGGAGTTTGAGACCAGTCTGGCCAACATGGTGAAACCCCGTCTTTACTAAAAATACAAATGTATATATATGCTGGGCTTCATGGTGCATGCCTGTAATCCTACCTACTCAGGAGGTTGAGGCAGGAGAATCACTTGAACCCAGGAAGTGGAGGTTGCTGAGATTGTGCCACTGCACTCCAGCCTGGGGCCTAAAATGAGACTCCATTTTCAAAAAAAAGTTTTGCTTTGAAATAACAAAACTTTTAAACTTAAAAAAAATTAACTAAGGAAGTAAAGGAAACAGTAGTACGGATTTCACTATCAGGAAGACATTAGTTGGCATCCCAGATGTCTTGCTTTTTTCTGGACTAAAATTCCTGGCGTGGAGACCTTAGTCCACTCACCCTATCCACCATCACCTCACCGCACATCGCCTCCTGTCCCATCATTGTGGTCACTTCCTTTCAAACACTCTTAACTTCCTGGGTTTTCCATCCCTCTAGTCTGCTTACCCTCCAAAGCTGCAAGCCTGCTTAAACCTAAAGATCTAACTAGTCCATATCTGCACCCAGTAGCTGAGCGAGGTTGAAGAAAAATATCCCACTGCGCTGATGGTCTCACATGGTATTTGTGAACGCAGATCTTCACAGATCTCCTCACACTGTCCCGCAATCCTGCTTCCACATCTCTCCACTCTCCAAAACAACCATAATAACAGATTTGTCCTTCTCAAATGTCCTCCCCACTCATGACTTTCATTTAACCATCTTGTCATTGAGAAAACAGAGTCAGTTAAATAGGAAATCCCTCATCTTCTCACCTCCAAATGTACTCACCTCCAAATCTTCTCACCTCCAAATCTCCTCACCTCCAAATCTACTCACCTGCCTCCATTTGAAACCACAAGCTCAGATGCCCCCCACTTTCATGGCAGTAGTGACCCACCTCTTATGGAAGGCCGACCTCTCTGCTCACACTCTGCCATCTTCTCTCTCATTCTCAAGGATGCTTACCTAACAATGAACCCCTCTTTCCAGCATCCCTGGTTTCTTCTCTACTATATCAATCGTATTTACATATTAGCAAACTAACATCCTCTGCTACCTCTCATTTTAAAACGTAAATGAGGCTTAAGGGATCCATTCCCCAGGCAAGTCAGGCTTTGAATGATCAAAATGGGACACCTTGATGGGCTCAGAGGGCAGGATCTGGAGTGACTGTTTCGGTGGCTTGGAACCGCAGGTGGCATTCCCTGGCTGGAGGACTGGCTCTGTGGCCTCCAGATGTCCTGTACCCTCTTTTCATCTTCCCTTCAGGCCGGTGGGAGAAACCATTCATTTCCTCCAGGACCATTCCCCAGAACTTCTATGTTAATAAGAATACAACAGTCAGGGTGCCCATGATGCTGCAGGACCAGGAGTACCACTGGTATCTTCGCGACCAACAGTTGCCCTGCTCGGTGCTACGGATGGATTACAAAGGAGACGCAACTGCGTTTTTCATTCTTCCTAACCAAGGCAAAATAAGGGAGATTGAAGAGGTTTTGACTCCAGAGATGCTAATGAGGTGGAACAACTTGTTGCAGAAGAGGTAATCAGCATGCTATGGGGGCTGAATCTACAGTACTGTCCATCAAATGTACCTTTCTGATGAAAGGCAGTCCCTCAAAATAGGGAGTGATCACCAAATTATGAAAGAATTCTCACTTGCTCTAACACCTTCCATGGGCTTCCTTTAAATGGTGGACTCTCCTGTTATATTAAAAATATGACTTCCCCCTCATAAGGGAAAAAAGAACCACAGTAGGAGTTCAGAGTCCTGAGTTCTAGGCAGCTCTTCCACTGCACAAGATTTGGGTTGAGTGACTTTGCCTCTCTGGGGGTTACCTCTGTGCAATGAAGAGGTAGCCCCTCTGGCCAGGAAGGTTGACTAAGCTGCCATAGTGAGATTCAAAATAACTCCATCCATCCCCCCAGGGAATTAACAGGAAAGCTTCCCATCACTCTGGCTATGATTGGAGAAAGTCTTCAGCCATATACAAGAAAAGGGTCCTAGCCCAAGGGCACATGTGGATAGAAAATTCACACAACTTTCATGGTAGAGAGAATCTAATTCAAAGAAATTAGCTGATTCAAAGAGTGAAGCCCACAGGACCATACAAGAGGCAAAGGCAAAACTGCCACCTGACGAGACTTACATCTGTCTCCTTGGGTACCTGGACACCCACAGAAAGCCACCTCCGAAGAGGGGTTCCCAAGGGCAGGAGACCCCACAGGCAGCAGGCCCCTGGGGCAAAGGAACCTGGCCTTTCAACACCCATTTGTGGGATGTGGTCTGAACCAAAGCTGTCTGTGGGGGACAGAACTCAGATGGAATAGAGCCAGCTAGAGAGGGCCACCCAGGAAGGCTCTGCCCAGCAGGGATCCTGCCTTGTTCATTAACCTAATGTTTTAACCCAATGCCTCTTTCAGGATTTTTTACAAGAAGCTAAAGTTGTATTTCCCCAAGTTCTCCATTTCTGGCTCCTATGTATTAGATCAGATTTTGCCCAGGCTGGGCTTCACGAATCTGTTCTCCCAGTGGGCTGACTTATCTGGCATCAGCAAACAGCGAAAACTGCACGTACCCACGGTAAGTCATCAAGAGTCAGCAACCCCCAGATAACTCGGTAGGGCTCCTGTGCCTGTGGGAGCTGCCAGGTGATGGGGCTCCTATGCTGCCACATGAGGTCTTAGAGCCTGAGTGTGTTCAGTCATCTACAGGCATCAGCATCCACCCATCGACCAGCCCTGGACATGGTGCTCGGTGCTGGAGATACAGTGTCGAACCAGCCCCTGCCCTCAGAGAGCTCTCCCAGTCTAGTTGGCGACACAAAGTCTTCATAGAGATATAAACGCAATGATAGAAAACAGAGGAGGGGCCGGGTGTGGTGGCTCATGCCTATAATCCCAGCACTTTGGGAGGTCAAGGCGGGTGAATTACCTGAGGTCAGGAGTTCAAGACCAGTCTTACCAAAGTGGTGAAACCCCGTCTCTACTAAAAATGCAAAAATTAGCCTGGTGTGGTGGCGGCTGGTAGGTACCTGTAATCCCAGCTACTCGGGAGGCTGAGGTAGGAGAATCACTTGAGCCTGAGAGGTGGAGGTTGCAATGTATCCAGAAATCACACCACTGCACTCCAGCCTGGGTGACAGAGTGAGTGAGACTTCATCTCAAAAAAAAAAAAAAAAGAAAACAGAGAGGAGAGACATGGCTGAGGCTGCCTTGGGCACCTCTGTATGAGGGAGACTTTGTAGATAAGAGAAAGAGACCCAAGACTTCAGCTAAGAAAAGTGTGCAAGGGGGTAGAGTCTTGGGTTCGAGAGCTTGAATTCTGGTTCTTCCTCTTATGTGATTGAAGGGGTACTAGTTTCTGAATTTATTTTCCTCACTTTCAAAGTGGACATCATACTGCTGACCTCATAGGATGGCTACAAAGATCAAATAAGATGCATACCAAGCCCCAGGGAGAGAGCAAGCACTCATTTAATGAGAGTTACCATGACCGTGTGCAGCAGGAGGTCTGCAGCTCCAAACCCACCCCAGTGAAATTCTTGCTGTGTTATTCCCAACAAGTGGTCTTGCGGGCTGGAAAGTGCAATATTATTATTCCCTAGCAGTTTCCGGCTCTCACAGTCTTGTCCAGGCCCTCTCTCTTGCTGTCTTGGAGATAATGCTTGTGATTTTCCTCCCAGAGTTTCCACAAGGCCACCTTGCACGTGGATGAGACCGGCACCAAGGCCGCAGCAGCCACCAGCTTCGGGTTCACATTTTTGTCTGCCCAGATCAGGGACCACGTCCTGCAGTTCAACCGGCCCTTCCTTGTGGTGCTCTTTTCCACCAACACCCAGAATATCCTCTTTATGGGCAAGGTCGTCGACCCCAGGAAACCATAGCCCTCCCAGGGCTGCTCATCTGTTCCAAGCAGGACGATGTGGCAGGGGAGGGCTAGGCGTGAGTAGCTCTGTGTTTAAGTTGGGGAGAAGGAAGTCACTGAGGGTCCAGGACAGCAGGTGCTGGCTGGTGGGGAGCGGGGGAGTGGCACTGAAATGGGCATGGCCTGGACACTCCGCTCCCTGGGGCTGTGCAGCCTCTGGCAGAGCAGCCAACCTCTTGGAGTAAGTTCCTGCCTCTAGACAGGGGGAGAGCTCTTTTCACAACAGGGCGGTTGTGCCAAGCCAACAACACGATGCTGTGCAGACCCTGGTTCAGTGTCTCGAGTGTGGTGATACTCAATAAATAAATTCGCCCTCTGCCTGTCCCTCTGGGGTTTGCCCCAGACTCCCCTGACAGACATGGTCCCAGACACAAGGTATGAGGAGCTCCAGGTTCCATTCCAGTAGGTTATCCAGGTTTATGGAAAGTGGACAGGGTGTGGGCAGTCAGCTCCTCAGGCAGGGCTGGTACCTGCTCCAGAGCAGGGGCTGAGGAAGCCACAGAAAGGCAGACACCACAAGGGCAGGCTCCACAGGGACCTGGCCAAGAGGGCTTGGTGACACCATCAGGGCGGCCTCCACAGGGACCTGGTCAGGGGAACCCAGTGAGGCATTGCCCCCTCCTGTGGCTACGGAGATGTGGCCCATATCTCTCCCAGGACAATGGTTGTGGCCAAGGAGCACGTTGCAGACCTGGGGCCTTTTGCTTTTATATCCAGTCTCTGTGCTCTGGATCTTTGGGCAAATCCTTGCCCTGTTGGGCCATCAGTCTCCCCACCTTTCTGGCCCAGGTGGCCCAGCTCGGACTGTTTGAGTATGGGGGGGTGGGTCCACCCAGGGTCTGTGAGAATAAACCACCCCCTCCCACAGGGCAAGGCAGCTCGATGGGACATGGTTCTGTTTGCCCTGAGCCTTGGCGATTTCTGGCAAATGCATTTCTCTGGGCAAGGCCCTGTGGGTTTTCTTGATGGTCAAGGCATCAGCAACAGCTGGGCTCCAGCACGGTCTCCCGCCCTTGACCATGGACATGGAGTTCCCAGGAGAGCTAGAGCTGGGAACGGTCCAGCCAGGAAGGACCCCACCTTTCCTTTTCCTTGGCCCGGCTCACCCTGTGCTTTCAGAACCCGGCAAGAGTTCCCACACGCTTTCCTATCAGCTGCTCACCCTCCCGCCAGGAGCCCATTTCCCTCCCATTCAGTGGCGTCCAGGCTGCCAGCACGTTCAAAACCAGAATTCCTGGGCACAAGTCCCAGTTGTGCTCCTTAGAAGCTGTGTGATCCCGGAGAAGTCATTTCACCTCTCTGGGTGTCAGTATCTTCGTCTATAAAGTGGGATGATGATAGCACTACTGACCTCGTAGGGCTGTTGGGAGGATTAAACAGTGACTGTATATGTCAAGTCTTACAACAGCGCTACGCAAACATTAGCTTTATTATTATTACCCTCCTTCCCGTGGCCCTGACAGTCATGCTGCCACCACAGGCTCTCTCCCTACCAAATCCCACTGCCATCTGGGGACCCAAAACCTTTCTCATGTTGCCACTTTCACTACTCAGGAAAATTGACACCGAGTCCCAGCCAGGGGAAGTTCCAAAAAGGCAGAAGTTTTATAGGCCCCTCTCACCATGCTGGTGCCTGAAGTTCCTAACTGAGCTTCCAGAAGGTTCTAGATAAGCATTCAGCTCTCAGCTCTCCTCTCTTGGTAGATCCAGTGGGGGCAGAGTCTCCCCTCAGAGTCTGTCCTGGACTGAAAGATGGGGCCTGTTACTTTAGGACCAGCTCAAAGAATTTTCCAGGCTTCGGGAATCTTGGCTGCCTGCCAGGTCCCCTCCAGGGCACTTGCTTAGTGTCCAGGAAGCCCAGGGCTGATACTGTAAACTCAGCCATGGGCTTCAGAACCAGACCCAGCTGGCCCAGGCTCTTGCCTCTGGCAAGCAGGACGTCTCACTGTCACAAACCCAGAATTTTCACCAAGGAGAAGGTAACCAGGGGAAAGAGGAAGGAGAGCCACCTCTAGTGTTGATGATCCTTTAAGAGTCAAAATATTCCAGGATTCATGTGACGCCATCCCTCGTCCAAATAATGCTGCAACCACAGTAATAGGCTCATTGCAAGGAAACCAGGAAATTGATATTTGGAGCAATAGACAGACCACTCTTTTATAGTGGAAAAGTAGTTGCAGAAGGGAGGAAGATGGAAGGAGAAAGACCAGAAGGGTTTCTCTCCCTTCCTGCCCCTAAAATATAGCCCTGAGCTGGACATGAGTACAGCCTCAGGAGAATCTGACGAGGAAATGTTCCAAAAAGGAAATTGTCCAGCAAGGCCATTTTGAGTTAGTCATACCAGCTCTGGGCTTCACTCAGGAGAAGCTGTCCAGTAAAATGCCTGAGGACACCCAAGGACTCTGGGGCTCAGGGAAATGCACACCCTTCTTTCTACCCCTTGATTTTATTGGCCGGAAAGCAAGCCTGCTAAGCTCAAAGAGTGATCCATTTCCCCCCTGTGCCTCCTGGGAAGCTGGAGTCTGTTTTTCAACAACCAGGCAAGAAATGAAGTAAGGCCCAGGCTGACTGGCTCCCTCCTCTGGCCCCACAGAGGCAGGTGGGTGAGTGGATTCCAGAGTGGAAGAGAGCCTAAAAGAAAGCCAGGGTCTAGGGTTACTATGGCAACAGCACGGCAGCGGATGGTGGTGTTGAATGAGCGATGGTCTGATGGAGAGAGAAAGGAAGCAAGTCACCCTCCATTCAGCCTGGAGAGTGAGGCCTCGTTCTGATTCATCTCATTCCTCCGCTACTCAAAAATAGCCGATGGCTCCCTATTGCCTACAAAATAAGGTTCAAAGGCCTCTATCTACAGCCGAGGCCCTCCCTGACCTGGTCACTGCCTGCTGGTTCTGCCTCAGTTCTTCCTCTTGCTCTCATGTGCCAAGTGACTGCAGTCACAGAAAGTCTTGTTTTCCCAGGTTCCCTATAGAGTCCCCACCTCCAAGAATCTGTACTCTCTCAAGATCTCACAGAAACCCCTCATCTCCCTAAGGCAGACTGTCATCCCACCATCAAACATGGTTAGCCTGATGAGAATGTCTGCTCCCACCCCCACCATCCCTATTAGATAGGACATCTCAAAGGTGGGGCCCTGTTCACCCTGCATTCCTCCACCTCACCTGGCCCCAGTGCCAACTGGATATGAGAGAGGCCCAACTGGTATTTGTTGCATAAATGAATGAATGAATAAGTGAATGAGTGAAGAGAAAAGGTTGAGCCGGGAGCAAGGTCACTGAGCTATTTGTTCAGCAACATCACCCCTTGACATGGCCCTGGAATTGATTGGGCAAATATTTAGTTCATCTCCTCAGATTTCAAAATGCCCTTTTGGAACATTAAAATATATATATATATATATATATATATATATATATATAAAATTAAAAAGACTTCATGCAGGAGCTCTTGCCTCTGTAGAGCAGTGCCTGAGTCCACTTTTCCTGTTGCTGTTCACCTGTGGTTTCTCTCCTTTGTGTGGTCCATGTTATACCACTAGTGAGACAGACCTCTCAAGAGCAGCCGTGAGTGCTCGAGGAGTCACGCATGTTTGTGAGTTCAGGAGTTATCTTCCAGCAGGAAAACAAAGTCTTTCTGTACTTTGCAACTGGGGGGGAAGGGCAGAGGAAGCCAATGTGAGCGGTAAGAGTGGTAATGGCGTAGCCTAGGAAAAGGTGACAAGTTTGCATAACTCCAGTGAATTTGTGTGTAGAGAAATGCAGCATAAGTTTATTCAGTTTTTTATTCTCCCATTCAACAACTGGGAGAAAACAAACATTTTCAAGCTCTCAACGCTGCGGTTCACCTCTGGTCACCAAAATGTGTGTGGGATTTCTCCTGCCACCAAATTGTCCAGTGGACACTAACTGGGTGTCCTGCAGTTCAATTCAATTCAATTCCGACACTATGTACCTGGAGATAACATCAGATCCCGCGGGTTAAGGGCTCTGTCACACAAGATGGCCCCCCACTTCAGATGCCAGTTGCAAGCAGTAGGCTGTCACCTATACTTTATGACCAACCGGCTATAAAGCGGGGGATCCCACAACTCCCTCCTCAGGTTCAATTCATTAGCGAGGAGGGCTCACAGAACTCAGGGAAATACTTATGCTTACCGGTCTATTATATTAACAAAGGATACAGATGAATAGCTAGATAAAAGAGAGTCAGAGGGCCAGGTATGGGATACTGGGCACAGAGTTTACATGTCCACCCCCAGTGTACCACCCTCCAGGACCCTCCAGGCATTCAGCTGTCCCAGAGTGCCCAAACCCTGTCCTTTGGGGTTTTTACAGAGGTTTCATTACATAGGCATGATTGATCACATTATTGGTCACTGGTGATCAACTCAACCCGCAGCCTCTCTCCCGTCTCTGGAGGTCATGAGGAGCGGGGTGGGCTGAAAGCTCCAACCCTCTAATTCCATGATTGGTTTCCCTGGTAACCAAATCCCTTATGAGACAACCCAGGAGCCCACCAAGACTTGCCTCACTAGAACAAAAGATGCTCCTATCACCCAAGAAACTGCAAGGGATCCAGGAGCTCTTCATCAGATGCTGTTAATCTGGAAATTACTAAGCTCTCAGGAATCAAGTCAAAGACAAAATATTAAACAAACAATTCTCTTAGTACCCCTATCTACAAGGGTGGTAGAAGCCCTGTCTCAGGAGCTTGGGTCAGAGACTGAATGTGCATTTCTTATTATTAATATATTACAGTTTCACAGGCTGCCAGCCAGGAAGCCAGAGGGACCTCCCCAGTGTAAGGGAGGCACTTAAAATTTGGAGTCAGATAAGGCTGAAGTCCCAACTTCTTCACTAACAATGCACTGTGGGGCAATTGCTTTACCTGTTTGGGTCTTAATTTCCTCACCTGTACATGGCGATGTCCTCTGGGCACAGAGACCTACGGCAGCTGTGGCAGTGGAAACGGGAGGATGGACACTGGATCTGCTGAAGACAGAGCTGGGAGCCCCTGACTTCTGAATCCATGGAGCAGGTGAAGGGCACACAGGAGTCTGCTCCATCCCTGACTGCCTGGGGGGGGGCCCTTCTGGAAGAAGAGGCAGAACTAAGACAAACAGCTCCCATGCTCTGAGCACCTGCAATGAGCAAGGCACGGTGCCGAATGCTTTCCAGCAGTTATCAAGAGGCTGCAAGCATCCACGTATAGAACCTGGACTTTGGAGCCAGGACGTTTAAATCTGAATCTGAAATCCAGCAGCTGCTGAGGATATGTGTCTGCTAGGGCTGCTCTAAGGAGGACCACAATGTGGTTTAACCAACAGAAGTGCGGAGGCCAGGAATCCGAGCTCAGTGAGGAAGAATCTATGCCACACCTCTCCCCCAGCTTCTCAAGGCTTTCTGGCAATCCTAACGTACCTTAATCTCTGTCTTCCTCCTCATGTGGAGTTCTTTCTGCATGCATGCTGGTGTCCAAATTCCTCCTTTGTAAAAGAACACCAGTAATATTGGAGTAGGGGCACAATCTACTCCGGTATGACCTCATTTTAACTAAGTACATCTGCAAGGACCCTATTTCTAAATAAGGTCACATCCTGGGGTATTCTGGGTATGGGCTTCAACACATGAATTTGGAGGGTCAGGGGCAATTCAACCCATAACACTGGGTGAGGGACTTAGGTGGTCCCTCTGTGCCTCCTCAGTTCCCTCATCTATGGAATGGAGATGATAATACCTAACTCATTAGCCTATCCTGGGTATTTGCTGTGTTCCTGTATATAAAGCACTTAAGCTAGTAGTTCAGCATTAGTGCCGTACTAACGTTAACTGCTGTTCTCTCATTCATCTTTTGTCACGGCTGTGTGCTGTAGAACAAGGGTGACAACTGTGTATGCCTGCCAGAGCTGGGCAGGTCACCCAAACAGATGAAGTGGGCTGCCAGTGATGGGGCCCAGGCAGGTGGGACAGTAAGAGGCTCCACTTAAAGGCGTTCTGCTCAACACTGTTACATAATAATCTATGGAATGAAACTCTCCTATGGAGGAGAGAGGTCTTTGTTGCTCTTGATGCCAATGGAAAAAAGTGACTGTGACCTGCCTGGTCGTTAGGTGGGGTTAACAGCTATTCTGAAAGAAGAATGCTCATTCAACAAGAACTGGGCATGAAGCCAACCATGTGTTCTGGAAAGGATACAACTGCCTTTAAGGGAAGGCCTAAGCCCATCAAGACTGAGTTAAGGAGACTGCCCCATCAGGCCGGCGGTGGTCAGCCCTCACCAGCCCTGGCCTTCTCTCTGGCTACTGAGATGCTGAGCAGGGCTGGAGAATAGACCAAATGCGGCCAGCCAAGGTCACACATCCTCAGAGCCACCCGCTCAAGTTCTCAGCTCTCCTGGAGTGGCTGACTTCAGTGGGAACATGACTCTGCCAGCACCTTGATTCAGACTTCTGGCCTCCAGAACTGCGAGACAGTGAATTCCTACTGTTTCAAGCCACCCAGTTTGTGGTGATGAATTATGGCAGCCCTAGCAAACTAACATTCCTCTTTTCCTCCAATTTCATAGGAACAGGTGTTGCTCTTCCTGACAGCTGTCTGTTCTCCTGGCCTCCTGCTATCTGGGGGAATCTCCTTCCATTAATAACCACATTTACCCTCCGTTCAGCTTCTTCCCCGAAACCTGGGAAGTCCCTCCCTCCAATCCACAGCTCCATCTGCTCCACCTGCTTCCCAGCCTTCTCCTCAAGGAGCAATCTGCCTTGACCATCCCCTTGACCTCTCAGCCTACTGGCCCTGGGTTTCTTTTCCTACCTCCTCACCCAGATCACCTTGGTGGCTTCTGTGGACCAGTGGTCATCCTCATCCTACTTGAATGTTCTGCTGCGTCTGATAGTGGCCTCCCTTGTCCTCCCCTGCTATCTGCCCTGGTCCTCTTCCTTCCCAGCCATCACTTTGTGAACTCTCTCTCTCTCTCTCTGCTCAGGCTTATGCCAAGGGTCTCAGCATTCTATGCTTCATCCTCTTCTCTTGTCCTCTCCTCACCCCAGGATGCCCCAGACCCCATGTGCTTCCTTTACTTTAGTTCCCGTCTCTGTTTTTGCCTCCAAATCTCTCTTTAGATGCATTCACCTGTGTCATCTCCACCAGCAGGTACCACAGCCCCTTCAGGATCACCAGGTCCAAAACTGAACTCGCCATGATGCAGGCTTCCAAAACCTACACCAGGTCCACTCTTCTTCTTTAATGTGTCTCCTCTGCTCCAGCCCCACCTCTGCTGGCTTGGCCCACACCACCCTCATCTCTCCCCTAGATTATCACAGCAGTGTCACTTGGTCCTGTCTTGATTTCCAGGCGACCATACCCATGACAGCCAAACAGAATTTATTCCTCCTTCTCTTACAGAATGAAGTTCAACCCTGGTTCCTACCCTAGCAGGACTTCCAAACCTTCCATCTGGCCCTGATCTGGCCCGGGCTTCTCTCTGTCCTCCCCTCCTTCTCTCTGACAGGCTCCTGGTGCCCCATTACCTGCTCTGCTACTTCAGGCTGCACTGCTATCACTCCTGTGGCTCTCTCAGACCAAAATTCAGTCTCCCGCTGCTGTGCTATAAGCTCTTCTGTGCGTTTACTCCTCTCTATGCAGCCAGGACTGATAAAAACCTAGATAAGGTTCAAAATCCCAGATTCAAAGTCACCATCTTCACAGAGCTTTTCCTACTCCATTCCTCTCTCCAGCCATGGGAGGATGGACCATTCCTCCTACGTGTCTTTACTGTGGAGACATCTGTCAGAGCATTGACGCTCTGTCTTTAGTTCATCTATTGAGATATTAATCTCTCTTCTTGAGGCCAGGGGTATTTTCTGGGTCATGGTTAGAGCTCAATAAACATTGATATTGGAGGAATGAAATGAAGGAAGAATGGATGGAAGGCTATAAAGATGGGTGGATGGATAAGTGGATAGATGGAAGGATGAATAAATGGGTGGATGGATGGTTGGATGGTGGATGGAGGGAAGGATGGATGGATGGAAGAATGGATGAATAAATGGGTGGATTGATGGTTGGATGGGTGGATGGATGAATGGATAGATGGAAGGATGGAAGGAAGGAAAGACAGATGTATGTATGGATGGACGGATGAATGGATGGAGGGATGGATGAAAAGAAGGAAGGAAGGACAGATGGATGGATGGATGGATGGATGGATGGAAGGAAGGATGGTTGAAGGAAGGCAGTGCCAGTATGTTTTAGCTCACACAGGCAGGCAGGTGATGGGCAGAGGGAGGCATGGTGGCTGATTAAGAAAGATCATAGCAGATTTTTTTAGTTTCAAGTTTTAATCAAAGCTTGCATATAAGATTACTTTATTCCTGAATCTGCTCAATTGTTTCTTCCTTGTATTTGCCCCTTTTCCTTTCCTACATGGCGAGATTGGGCTTTCCCGTTCAAGGATCTTTTCGTGATCTTTGTCCAGTTTTAGCCTAGTGATAAGCACCTTGCTAGGGTGAATGCCTACGTAGACAGTTGTGCCATTAGCCTTTTCCCATTGCACCCGTTTAATGTAGATAACATATTTCCTCCTCTAAATCTGGACTACTTTTCCAATTTGCTGACCTTTATGGTGCCCTTGTACAACCTAAACTGCATCATCCTTTCGGATGGGCATGGATCGCACATTGTACTTCTGTCTCAGCTCCTCGGAAAGAGGGGGAAGGCACAATCTTCCTGTGAATGTGGGAAAGTGCATTGAAATGCATTTTGCAATTCTTGCTTTGGTCAGAAGTCACAAAGGGATTGAACTTCATTTTGGGAGCCCCCCACTTTGATGATGGGCGCAAAAAGGGAAAAGACAATAGCAGATGTTTAAGGCAAGATTAACAGCCCCAAGAGTGTCTCCAAGACTGAGAAGAGAAGACAAGAAAAGCGGGAAAAGTTATTAAGACACATGCCCTAGATCAGGAGCTAGAGGCTGGATCCCAGAACAAGGCAAGAGCCTAATAACTCAGGTGGCTAACTTAGTTTGCCAAGGTCTTTGCCAGTTTTAGCACTGGATATCCCATACCATCTGAAATTCCTCAGTCCCAGACATATTGAAATGGTTGGTCACCCTACCAATAATCAAGACCGGTGCCTCCACTTCAGAGAAGGACCATCAGCCAGGTCCTGAGAGACATCTTTTAGGCTCATGAACTGGTCTCACTCAATCCCCATGAGGCCCAAGACCGTGGAACAGAGGGCAGGGAGGCTGGGAGCCAAGCAGAGCAGCACCGGTGCTCAGCAGGGCAAGGCATCACAGGGGCCAATACTGGTTTCTCAGCTCTTCTCCCAGAGACCACCTCCCCCACTTTGATCCCTTCCCATGCCCTGCTAGGCTCTAGGACACCAAATTTTCATATTCTGGCCACTTGCCCATCCTATGTACTCACCCAGGTGTTATGGACTGAATTGCCTCTCCCCCCCAAATTCTTACGGTGAAGTCCTAGCTCTCATTGTGACTGTTTGTAGAGATAGGACCTTTAGGGAGGTTATTAAAGTTAAATAAGGCTTTAAGGGTGGCACCCTAATCTGATAAGATGGATGTCCTTGTAAGAAGAGGAAGAGAAACCATAGAGCTCTCTCTCTCCCCTTGTCCACCCCCCTCTCTTGGGGTGTGTGTGTGTGTGTGTGCATGTATGTGTGTGTCCAGTGTGGGCTCACAGGGAAGAGGCCATGGGAGGACAGAGTGAAAAAAACCATCTACAAGGCAGGCAGAGAGCCCTCACCAGAGACCAACCCTGACAGCACCTTGAGCCTGCACTGCCAGCCTCCAGAACCGTAAGAAAATAAATTTCTGTTGTTTAAGCCACCCAGTGTGTGTTAAAGCCAAGCCAGTGGGAGGTATTTTGTTATGGCGGCCATAGAAGACGGATACACTGGGGTGCCATGCCCCCAAGACCCCCTCCAAATCTCTCCTTTCAAAACTCACCACCCTCAGTCCTGATTCCTTCAGAGCCCTTTCCAAGTGGGAGTGGAAGCCATGAGTTACGTCACACTTACCCCCCAAATTCTCAAGACATTCCTTAAGGTATGAGCTTGGGAAACAGCAGGTGACGTCTTTCCCTCCTGAGTGGTCAGAGCACAGACAGCACACACAGGCCGGAGACGGCCCACAGGACCTTGGTTAGCCCACCTTTCCCCAAAGCGGTTTCATCTGGAACCCATTCTGGCGGTGTTGCACTAGTTTCTGATGGCTGCTCTAAGAAGTTATCACAAACAGTGGCTCAGACAACACAAAATTATTATTTCATGGTTGCAGAGGCCAGAGGCCTCACTGAACTAGAATGAAAATATTGGTAGGGCTCTATCCTTCTGGAGACTCTAGAGGAGCATCCATTCCTTGCCCTCTCCAGCTTCTAGAAGCTTCCTCACTCCTTGACACCTGGTTCCCACATCACATTGACTTTTCCCCCTCCTGCTTCCACCATGGCATCCTCTTCTTCTGACTCCATCTCCTGCCTCTTTCTTGCAGGAACCCTTGTGATTATTGTGAGAACCCAGCTGGATAATCCATGGCAATACCTTCAAGATCCCAACTTAATCACATCTGCAAAGTCCCTTTCATCAAAGAAGATAATAGTCACAGGTTCCGGGTATTAGGACACGGATATCTTTGGGGTTCCATTACTCACCATAACTGGTTCACAGTGCTGATTTCCATCCTGTAGGTACGGTTTAGGAATCTCTAGGTCAATGAGATATAGGATTCTTGCTTATGTCACATGGCGTAATGGGAAGACAGCCAAACCTAGAAAGAGGGGGACTCAGCTTCCCTTGTCAGAGCCTTTTCTTATTAACTGTAGGATTTGGAACTGATTCCCTGACCTGCTCAGTTCTGTCTTCTCTCCACTTCAATGGGAATGAACTGTGAGGGTACTGAGCAAAAACTAAGGGCTCTATACCTAATAGTAGTGGGGCTTGCCTCTGGATACCCAGTAGAGATTGCACCTGCCCCTGGATGCCCAGGAGTGATCCCGCCTGACTCTGGATATCCTACAGTAGCAATCCCGCCTGCCTCTGGATACCCAGCAGTGGTCACGCCTGGCTCTCAATACCCAGTAGCAGCTGTGTTTTCCTCTAGATACCCAGTAGTGACTGTGCTTGCTTCTAGAGAGGTAGCAGTAGTTGGACTTGGCTCCAGTTACCCAGTGTTCATAGCTAGACGGGGCCGAGATCAGTGTCTCCCTGGAAGGATTGTTGTAACGATGAAAAGAGATAATGTGTGTAAAGCACTTGGCATAATATGCAGTCTTTTTTAAAGTTTGAATAAGTACTAGTTCTTATTATTTTTGTGGATATCTGACAGCCCCGTAATTGGGCCCCAAAACCATGAAGAAGGAGGAGGAAATGTCTTAAAGGTTATCGACAGACTGTGTTTGCTGAACATCAAGATCACTTCCTGGGTATTATCTCTGACTTGCTCTACCAACTCCACGCCCCACCTGCAGTCACACAACCTTCCATGATCACGACCATACACAACATACTGTGTCCCCCAGGCATAGGGACCTTGGAAACGTAACCAGGCTTCAGCGAGCACCCTGCACCAGTGTCTTGGAAATGCTCTTAAGAGTGTGTGGCTGAGTTAGGGATCCTGATTTCAAAGAAGAAAGGGAGAATCCACCCAAGCCCATGGCGATCCTGAATGCAGCTCCTTTCTCAGCAACAAGCATTGGCCGTGGAGTCAGCCACCTGGGCACCAACCCCACTCTGCCCCTAATTAGATGCATGACTGAAAATTCCCTTCATTTTACTGAGCCCCAATTCGGTGGTTGGTGCAGTCATAGGCTTGGCTACAGTGACCCGTCATCGCGGGTATGGTGAGACTCTCAATCCCTCTCATTTCCACTAGAACTGACTTTTGGGATCTATGACCCAGACAGCATAGCAGGCCTGTGGGGAGCCCTCAGGCTCAAGTGCATGCTCCCCCCTGATCTATAGGAAATTAGCTGCAGAAAACCAAGGATTGAGCCTGGAAAGAGAGAGGGTTAGCTAGCGCTGTCCCTTTCCCTGTCTCTAGAATACCAACAACAGGCACCCTCTTTGATCTTGTCTCTCAGAAATGCCCATGCCATTCCAGGCAAATGGTGGCCTGGCTGGTGGCACAAAGCTTGGGGGGCAGCTAGTGGGCATCGCGGTCAAAGCCTCCGGATCAGGCAGCTGTGTCTGCAGGCAGGCCTGCTGGCTGGAAACCTGGCAGGAAAGGAAAGGCTGGCAGGGGCGGGGCCAGGGAGGGGTGGAGACTGGGCTGGCTGTGGTCAGTTGCAAATGCTGGCTGCAGTCCAGCCAGCCCTCTGCCCTTTCCTGAGCCTGAGGGACTGCCACCTCCACTGTGTGCACGCTCAGCTGCAGGATACAGTAAGTACAGATACCGCAACGGGAGGTCCGGTGGGCTCGAGGGCATGTGAGGCCAGGCGAGGATGGGCTCTAGAGTTACGGGATTTGGAGGCTGCAGAGCTCTGGAGGAGTCTCACCTCTGCAGCGTCGGGTAACAAGCAGGGGCTCCCAAGGCAGCAGAGGTGAGTGGGTCCCCCCAAGCTCTGTGACTTTATGCTCCACACTAACTCTGGCAGAGCTTCCGTTTCCTCATAGGTAAGATGGAAATAATTATATCCTCCGCATGGTGTGACTGAAGGTTAAATACAGTGGGTGCTCTCATTCAGCACATCTGGCTATGTCTGCAGACAGGTTTGATTTCCACAACTGGAGGGAGGGCCTGGGTTAGTGACATCTGGAGGCCAGCAATGCTGCTTGTGATCCCACAATGACCAGGACATCATCACAAGCATCCTCCTGTTCAAAAGGTCAGCAGGCTCAAAGTGGAGAGACCTTTTGACCTGTTGAACAAGACCTGTTTTGAAAGGACCTGTTGACCTTTTGAATAAGACCATGGGGACAAAATGCTGACTGGACAGGAGGCGCTCAGTAAACGGCAGCTTCTGTTGTGTTCTGTGCTGGGAGTCTTGGGCCTTTAGAAATCAAGAACAACGATCCAGTATTATCTGCTTCCCTGAGATAAGGGCATCTTGCCTGGAGGCTGCCACCCAGGCCGGTCACGGCAGCTGCTCATGAGAGACAGGAACCACTTGGCAGTTTGTTAAATGAACAAAATGTAGAAATAAAGTAAGTAGAATGTTTAGTGTTTCTGAGGGTAGGGCTTTGGGCCGGATAGACAACAATAAAAGGGGAAATCGCTCCCTTGGGACAGTGTCCTCACTCATAGATCAGGAAACTGAAGCATGAAGAATACAGGCAGCAGATGCCTGGAGGTGACAGACGTGTTCCTGGTGTTGACAGTGATGATAAGTAACAGATGTGGACTCATCTCCAAACTTGTCAAGTTGTAGACATTCAATATGTGCAACTTTTTAAAGAGCAGTCATGTGTCAATCAAGTGGTTTTAATAAAGAAATAAAAGGAAGCCAGAGCTGGCAGGGAGGGATTTTTTCAAGGTCACCTGGCAAGTGAGCCCTGGGGTGGGGAGAGCTCAGCTCTGGGTGGCCAGCCTGGTTTTTTTCCACTACTCAGTGTCCAGCTTGCAGTGTAATGTCTTTGAATCACAGAGAAGGAGACAGGGGTCTGTTCATTCATTCATTCATTCTACGAAGGTGTATGGAGCATCTTTTATGACTGCAAACTCTTGAAGGTGAGAACAGGACAGATGATGGTCCCATGGAGAGAGAGGCCGGAATGAAAAATGTCAATGACAAATGCATATATAAAGGCACATGTGTAATTGAAGGAGCTTCCAGAGAAACAGTCAAGGGACTATTCTAGAGAATAGCTGTGGAAGGGGAAAAGGTCCAGCATGATGGGGTGTTGCAAAGAAGCATTTAAGCAGAGGCCTGCAGCTGATGCGGAAGCTGGCCATGGTGAGAAAGGATGGGGGAGGATTCCAGTAGAGAGGGAAGGTGTCCAAAGGCCCAGGGATAGGACAGAACTTGCTGTGTTTGAGAAACTGGGAAAAGAAGAGTGAGCCTGGGGGTACCACATGACCCAGGACAGAGCAGGTCGAGGCCAGGTGGAGCCAATTCACAGGAGTGCTTGTGGGTTAGAGCACAAATCAAAGTTAGCGTTGACTTGAAACACAGGAGTTGGCCATAAGTTTCTTAGGCGAGGAAGCGCTGTGACCATGTTTATGATTGAAGGAGATTCTTTTATATGCTGAATATAGAATGCCTTGCAGGGCAAAGAAAGGAAGCTACTGGGGTGGCTCAGGGGAAGATGGTGGGAGTTTCCATTAGGGGGCAGTGGGAAAGCCAGAGAGAGGCGGCAGCTTTAAGGCCTGTTTTGGAGATAGAACTGACAAGCCTTGCTGATGGGCTGCAGTGGAACCGGAAGTCAAGATGACTTCTCCCGGGAAGTTCTGCTTCTGGGTCTTCAGGATCTAGAGGAAGATGTGACGTTGTCTCTCATCTCTGCTGGGGCTCCAAGCCTCACATCGCTTTTTGTAATGAGCAGATATTGGACAGACGCTCCTCACTAACACACTTCCCACAGCCAAGTCCAACGTGCGCCTGGGCAGGACTTCATTGCCCAGCATGGGAAACACAAGCCAGCAGATTTTAGCTTCATGGATGGCGGAGTGGGGGCCAGGGGGAGGACTGACCAAGGCCTACCCACCACATCTGCACCACCTGCCACCTCAATTCACCTTGGCCTGGGATGATGGATGATCTTGGCTGATTCCCTCTCTTCCCTCTGCACCAACACTAAAGCCAGGAACCCAGGAGAGGGGCAGCCCGACTAGGCTCTCAAGGTACTCGGTGGAGGCTGGTCTGGGGAATGGGAGACTCCCGGGGCTTCACCTGTCTGTTAAAGCCATATATTTCCACCAGATGTCCAGGAGTGTGATGGCAAATGCTGGCTTCGAAACTAAGAAATGTGAAACAAGCAATAGGGGCTCCACTGCCTCTTGGAGGGACCTCTCTGGCCCTCTGTTTCTTCTTCTGCACAGTTAGGATAGTAAAACCAACTCCATGTTGCTGTGGAGAAGTATAAATGAGCTAATACAGGTGAGCCACCTGGGGATACCAGGAGGTGGGGTCAAGGAGGAACGAGGCATCACTCCTCAAAGCCTCTCAGAGACAGGCTGTGCAGGAGTCAAAGGAAGCTGGATTTCAATTCTGGTTCCATCACTCGATCGCTGGAACAAGCCATTCCATTTTGCTTGGCCGCAGTCTATTCAATCTGTAAATAGAGTGAGTAATGCTTATTTTTGGTGAAGGTTAAATGTAGTAATATGTGTGGGGTGTCTAGCAGGTTTTTAATAATTAGTGATTTTACTAATTACTAATTAGGGGACCCAGAGGGAGCAAGTTTTCTGCGTCTCAAATGTGTAACCCTAGAGAGCCTAGGTGAACCCGCAGCCCTCTCCAAACAGACCGTGGGGAGACTCAGTGCACGCCAGGAGAAGCAGCTCCTCCCCATCTGATCTCTAGTGCTTGGCAGGAGGCAGGGGGCACTGAGGGGCTGTCCACAGCACGTGGCCGACTGCAGATGAAGAAACTGAGGCCCAGAGAGGGTGGGGCTTGCCCAGGGTGACCTAGCAGCTGCATAGATGGGAGAAAGGAGGCCAGAGCCTCACTGAGTCTCTCTGGTCAGCTGCCCCTGGGCTCTATCCAAGAAGGAAACTCCCCTGCTTCTGAAGCTGTTTTGGAAAGCATTTCTTTGAGGGGCATTATCAGCTCAGTGTGGCTCTGCAGGGGGTTTGAGCCATATTGTTTCTTTAACAGCATCTCCACACATGGCTGGTTCCAAAACTTGGCAGGAGGGACCAGATTGTGCTGTGAAACAGGCTCATTTAGAGGAGCCAGAGATTAAACCACCCACCCATGTCCTTCAAAACTCTCCAGGCAAGTGCCTCGGTGGGAACAGGCAGGGAGTGTCAGTGGAGAAAGCGGGGGACTCTGCTTGCTCATTATCTGCAGATTAGGGCTATTGTTGGTGGCTACTAAGTCAGGGATTTCCAAATCAGAAAGATACAGCACAGGAGCGGAGGAGGCAGGACTCTGCAGAGGCAGAGTGATACGGTGTTCCAAGTGTGGACTTGGAGGGTCAGAACTGGTCTGAGTCCAAGCTTTGCTAATGTTAGCAAGTGACTCCATCTCTATGAAACTCGGATTACCCATCTGTAAAATAGAGCTGGTAGCTGGATGTACCTTTCTGGGTGGTGCGAGGCTAAAGGAGTTGGCACAGTGCCTGAAAGAGGGTGCGGACAATGTGCCCACTGAAAGAGGGTGCAGGCAATGTGCCCAACTGCTACAGCTGCCTGGTTCAGTCCTGGGTTCGGTTTTGCAGGCAGAACCTTCTACATGAGCCTCCTTCTCGGAGGGAGCTCGGGGAGCAATTTCTAGACTGGGCTGGCAAGGGTGACCTGCTGGAGCTATTCAACTTTGCTTAAAGCAGGCCTGCAGCCCAGGCCTGCCCAATTCCTGAGACCATCTCTTCCCACTGCTGAGCCCCATGGCCACTCTGCAAGCCATTTCCCACACAGCTGTCTGGGGCCCTTTGGAGGTTGGTTTTAATTGGATCACGGGATGCTATGGCAGGCTTCCCTCGCCTTCTGTGGATCTGGGGGACCTGATGACATTGTGCCCATGGAGAGAGCCCAGCAGAAAGGGATCCCCTCCAAGGCGACACACAGGGCAAAGCCCACATCAGAAGCCAGGCAGGTCCTCTGTACCTGGGAATTAGTGCCAGGCTCACACAAGTTTGTGTGTGTGTGTGTGTGTGTGTGTGTGTGTGTGTGTGTGTGTAAAGCATGTACCTCATGGTACAGTTGAGAAATGGGGGCCTCAGATGAGGCTTTTGCCAGACACTGCCATGCCCATGGCTCACGCTTCCACAGCACGTGCCCCCAAGCATCCCATGGTGTAGGTGCTGTTACCACCTCTACCTTACAGTTGTGGAGCAGTGGCTCAAGGTGTAACCCAAAATCACACTGCAAGGACACAGCAGGGCTGAGATTTGAACCTGGGCAGTGGCTTCAGATCCTGGGCTGTTTCCTACTGCAAAGGAAGGAGGGAGGACTTCTACCCATGGCCAGAGGGGGAGGCATGGGCACAGGAACCGCTCCTGGGTGAAGTGGAGGGGGAAAGAGGAGGACTGAAGTGAAGACCATGTCAGGAGTGATGGGAGACCCCACAAAGGCTCCCTAGGAACAGCCAGAGACAAAAACGAGTGCTTCCTTGTCTGGAAGTCGAAGAGATGTCTTTGTCTGCTTGGGCTGCCGTCACCAAGTCCCACAGGCTAGGGGGCTTCAATAACAGATATTTCTTTCTTTACAACCCTGGAGGCTGGAAGCCTGAGACTAAGGTGCTGGCAGGATTTGTTCCTTCCAAGGCCCCTCTCCTTGGCTCGCAGGTGGCTGTCTTCTCACTGCATCTTCACCAGGTCTTCCCTCTGTGTGTGTCTTTATCCTGATCTCTTTTTAATTTTTTGTAAGGACACAGTCATATTGGATTAGGGCCCACTCTAGTGACCTCATTCTAACTCAGTGCCCTCTTTAAAAGCCCTATCTCCAAATATAGTCACATTCTGCTGTATTGAAGGTTAGGACTTTGGCATATGCATTGGGGTGGGGGGAACACAATTCAGCCCAGAACAGAAGAAGAGGACGGTGGGGATGCTCGCATGAAGAGGGCAGGCAGAATTTCCTTAGGAGGGGAGGGTGTCTCTCTGCGGGACAAGGCTGACCTGGAGCAGCCCCTGGGGGAAGGACAAGAGGACAGCGGGCATCCTGGTATCCTGCCTACCCCAGGGTGGATGCTCACTCCGTGTTTGCTGAATGAACATGGCAAGGCCAGCAGTGCTGAGGGCCCCACACATGTAGCTGGTCTGAGTTCGTAGAAGGACCACAGGGCCCTTCCATGTGCCAAACCAGGACACCAGAGTGAAGGCCTGAAGCTCACATGCAAGCATCTTAGTTCCCCAGTAACCCCGAGGTACTGACGAGACAGAACAGAGCAGGGGGAACCCTCTCCCTCCATATTCCATCCCCCAAAACGTGTGCCTGGATGTGGAGGAGCAGGGAGGATTCCTGCCCTGGCAGCTAGGCCCCTGCCTTGGGTCTACACCTGCTCTCCCCTCCTCCTTCCTCGCCCCATTGTCCCTAAATCTTTGTCCTTGTGCCACTACTGCCCTATGTAAACCCCTATTCCCAGTCTCAGGGGTGCCATCCTTTCTCTTTGAAGCTGAATGGACCAAACCTACCATTGGGTGGGGACATCTCTGGAAAGTCAGCACCCCGACAAGTCCCACCCCTCTCTGAGGACAACTTCTCTCCCCTTCAGAACAAAGGACAGCCGCCATGCAGCTCTTCCTCTTCTTGTGCCTGGTGCTTCTCAGCCCTCCGGGGGCCTCCCTCTACCGCCACCACTCCCGGGAGACGAAGAATAGAGTCAAGGACCTCCATGTAGGTGACATGGTGGCCCCCAGCAGCAGAAAGGACTTTACCTTTGACCTCTACAGGGCCTTGGCTGCCACTGCCCCCAACCAGAACGTCTTTCTCTCACCCGTGAGTGTCTCCATGAACCTGGCCATGCTCTCCCTTGGGGCTGGGTCCAGCACCAAGACACAGATCCTTGAGGGCCTGGGCCTCAACCTGCAGGAAGGCTCAGAGGAGGAGCTGCACAGAGGCTTCCAGCAGCTCCTGCAGGAGTTCAACCAGCCCAGAGATGGCTTCCAGCTGAGCCTTGGCAACGCCCTGTTCACAGACCCGGTGGTGGACATGCGGGACACCTTCAGGAGTGCCATGAAGACGATGTACCTGGCGGACACTTTCCCCCACTAACTTTGGGGACTCTGTGGGGGCCCTGAAACAGATCAATGATTACGTGGCAAAGCAAACAAAGGGCAAGATTGTGGACTTGCTTAAGAACCTCGACAGCAATGCGGTCATGGTCATGGTGAATTACATCTTCTTTAAAGGTAAGGCCCTTGGGCCCAAACCTGCACCTGCTCTGGCTTTTCTGCCGCTTTTATCTAAAGAATACCCAGTTCCCTCACATACATAAAGGACGGGGAGTAGATTAAGTTCTTTCTGGTGCCTGTTGAGAAAAATTAAATGAACAAGCAGCCAGAGAAGGTAAGATGGGTGCCTTCTTGCTGTGGACGGGGTTAGTGAGCCTGGGATACTGTTTCTTCCATGGAGGAAGAACTGGTTGCTGTTTTGGGGCCGCTGGGGACCTCTGAAGGCCCAGCTTCCATACAGGCTTCGAAGCATGAGCCCATTGTGGCCACCATGACAAAGACACCAACACCTCAGTCAGTCGGGGCAGGACACGGACCCCAGAAGGGCTTCGAGGGCATTTCCCAGCCCCCCATATCCCCCCCAGATCCTGAAACCTCTGCCCTCATAGAGGCCAAGACTCCCTCAGACAAGTGCTTTTTCCTCTGAAATGCCTTCTCCCAACTCCTTGGCAAGAGCTGACCTCTGCTTGTTATCTCCCCCGACTCTTCTTGTAAGCATCCCTGCTCCTGTCTGCAGCTCCGGACCACCAGGGGCCAGAAAGCAAGAGTGGATAGAGAGGGGAAGGGAGGAGAGGAGAGGAGAGAGTGGGAAGGGGTGGGAAAAGAAGTGAATTGTTAACACCTCCCCTTCCTGTGGTCACAGATCGTATCTTTGGCCATTTGGGTGGCTTTAACAAAATGCCATAAACTGGGTGGCTTAGCAACAACAAAAATTTATTTCTCATAGTTCCAGAGGTTGAGAGGTCCAGGATCAAGGCACCAGCAGATTCAGTGCCCGTTCCTTGGTTCACAGGTGGAGACTTCTTAATTTGTCCTTCCTCGGTGGAAGGAGCAAGGCAGCTCTCTGTGGTGTTTTTTGTAAGGACATCGATCCTGTTCATGACAGATCCACCCCCATGACCTAATCACCTCCCAAAGGCCTCCTGTCCTAACACCTCCACCTTTGGGGGTTAGGTTTCAACATATGAACAATGCGGGAACATAAACACTGAGCCTACAGCAGTGAGTGTCGAACTTGGACTCTGAGGTTTTCTATCCCCTGGTCCCCGTTACATCAGACTGCTGAGGACAACTGTGAAATAAGCTAAGCAAGGTGTTGGGTGGGGTCTTCCTTTGATAACGATTAAGACACTAGAAACAGGCTGGGCATGGTGGCTCACGCCTGTAATCCCAACACTTTAGGAGGCCGAGATGGGCAGATCACTTGAGGTCAGGAGTTTGAGACCAGCCTGGCCAACATAGTGAAACCCTGTCTCTACTAAAAAATATACAGAAATTAGCCAGGTGTGGTGGCGTGCACCTGTAATTCCAGGTATTCAGGAAGCTGAGGCAGGAGAATCGCTTGAACCTGGGAGGTGGAGGTTATAGTGTGCCGAGATCGTGCTACTACACTCCAGCCTGGGCGACAGAGGGAGATTCCATCTCAAGAATTAATTAATTAATTAATTAAAATAAAAAGAAGTTGGAAACAGTCACTTGTAGTGTTTTGTTCAGAAGTTCCCATAGGAAGGTCAGAGAAGGATAATTGAAGACTTCGCAATGGGAAAAAACAATCATTTCCAGGACCCATACTAACTTCTCTCCAAAACTTAGATCAAAATATTGGGAAGAGAGTGAAAACAGAGAAACTCACCCAGATACCAGGTAGCATTCACAGCCAGCCCATCCTTTACCTTCTTCACTAGGAGACTTGGCCTTGAGTAACATTAGAGGATCAAAGAACATCAGGGGACCAGGGCCTCTGAGGATGTGAAAACCAACCGCCTTTTCTTGCAAATGTGGAAGGAAAAGCCCCACAAGAAGTCCAAGAATGTGTCCAAATATTATAAAGGGACTTGCCTTGAAATTCAAGAGGTTGAACAGTCACTGCTCTGAGGCTGCCATAAAGATGGTCTCCACTGGCTATCTTTACTGTCTTCACTCCTTTCATTTGAAGCTGAGAATTTCTAATTCTTATACAAAAAATTCTTTTTCATTTTTCCCTTTTTTCACCTTTAGCTAAGTGGGAGACAAGTTTCAACCACAAAGGCACCCAAGAGCAAGACTTCTATGTGACCTCGGACACTGTGGTGCGGGTGCCCATGATGAGCCACGAGGATCATTATCACTACTTCCTGGACCGGAACCTCTCCTGCAGGGTGGTGGGGGTTCCCTACCAAGGCAATGCCACAGCTTTGTTCATTCTCCCCAGCGAGGGAAAGATGCAGCAGGTGGAGAATGGACTGAGCAAGGAAACACTGAGGAAGTGGCTTAAGATGTTCAGAAAGAGGTACTTTGAGACTACCCCAGGGCTGGCCTACCCCACACCAGCCTCAGGGAGACACACCTGTCCTGCCAGGGCCACACAGCACTGGTGGGAAGGACTTGTCCAGCCAAAAATCTTCCTCTAAGCCCAGAGGCATCCTGTGACATCCAGGTCCCAGGGGCCTAGCCCAGCTGGAGGGACAAGGGCTGGAAGCTGGGTTTCTTAGGGTGGTGCCAGAGTGGGCAAAGACCTCTGGGGCGGCCCATGTCCAGGTCCAGAGCAAAATGAGCCTCATCCTAGACAAGAGGCCAGAGGAGCTATAACCACCACTGTTCCTTGGGTTAAGGTGTCCCTTATTAAGCAATCAAAACTAAGAATCCAGTACATTATGAAGTCAAGCGGTGAGGCTCAGTGTGCCGATACCCCAGAACAGGCTAAGGAAGCTCCTTTTCCATTTCCAGGCAGCTTGAGCTTTACCTTCCCAAATTCTCCATTGAGGGCTCCTATCAGCTGGAGAAAGTCCTCCCGAAGCTAGGGATCAGTGATGTCTTCACCTCTCATGCTGACCTGTCTGGCATCAGCAACCACTCAAACATCCAGGTGTCTGAGGTGGGTCCGAAAGCTCCTGTGCATCTGATTTCCAAGATCTATTCTATCATATTCTATCTTATTCTATTCTATTCTTTCTATTCGACTCTACCCCATTCCATTCCACTCCATTCCACTCCAGCCCACTTCAGCCCACTCCACTCCACTCCACTCCTCCACTTCACTTCATTCCATTCCACTCCATTCCACTCTATTCCATTTTACTCCACTGAATTCCACTCCACTCCATTCCATTCCACTCCACTCTATTCCACTCCACTCCACTACATTCCATTCCACTCCTTCACTCCACTCTATTCCATTTCATTCCACTCCAGTCCACTCCACTCCACTCTATTCTATTCTACTCTATTGTATTCCATAACATTTCATTCCATTCCACAACACTCCACTTCACTCCACTCCATTCTATTCCATTCCATTCCACTCCACTCCTCCACTCCACTCCATTCCACTCTTTTCTATTCTATTCTATTCTATTCTATTCTAGTCTCTCCTTCTCCCTCTCTCTTTTCCCTCAAGAAGCAAATATTTCATTTTGTGTCTTTTCCTTTATGTAATGGGAAGCCTTATCCACCACTGTTCCTTGGGTTAAGGAGTGCTGTATTAAACAATCAAAACTAAGAAGACACTTACTAGCTGAGCGATCTCCAAAAAATACTTGACTCTCTGAGCCTGGTTTCTCTCCTCTATCAAACTGAAGAGCCACACCTTGCTCAAGATGTCGCGGGAATTCAGCAATAGACACGTGAATTGACCTCCCAGCACAGTGCTTGGGGCAAAGTAGCTGCTCCATTGTCCCATTTCGAACTTGCTCCGTGGCTCAGTTGCACAGAAACTTAGAAGGTGATACTCATAGGCAGGCACTTTGCCATTTGCTATGATGGCTTCACCCACCCCTGATGGCCCGGTGATGCCTGTGTCTCCCTTGCAGATGGTGCACAAAGCTGTGGTGGAGGTGGACGAGTCCGGAACCAGAGCGGCGGCAGCCATGGGGACAATCTTCACATTCAGGTCGGCCCGCCTGAGCTCTCAGAGGATAGTGTTCAACAGGCCCTTTCTGATGTTCATTGTGGAGAACAATATCCTCTTCCTTGGCAAAGTGAACCTCCCCTGAGGTGGGGCTTCTCCTGAAACCTACAGGCCTCGGGGTGGGAGATGAAGGTGGGTGTGCTGTGGCCCATCCGTATGCTGGTAGCTAGTGATTTACACTGGTTTAGTTGACTAATGAGGCATTACAAACAATAAAATTACTACATAATGATTGCTTCCACCCACACAACCACAAGATACAGGTGCCTTGGGGAAACTTGGAGAACATTCAGTCTTGCCCTCACTCTTCATCAAGAAAGATTAGCATTGAGATCCAGAGAGGCTGGTTGACTTGTTCAAATTCACCAGCATGTTAGTGGAGGAGGGAGGTCCAGAGTCCAGGCCCTTGATGCCCAGCTGAGTGCCACAAAGCTCAGTAGGAGGGTTCCAGTGGGCGAGGGCCACCAGGAAGCACACATCCAAGCCTGGTCCCCCACCTATCAGCAACAACAACCGTCACTTCATCCTGCATGAGAAAAATACTGGAATGGGGGTTTGAAACGGGGCTCCTCCTTCGGTCCTAACCTGCTGTGTGACATTGGGGCAACACTTCCCTCTCTGGACCTCAGTTTCCCTCTGTATACAAGCATCAGATTCTTGCTGTGATCCATGGACTCCTAAATCATATAGAAAGGCTGAGTTGTGCCCTTTCAATCATGGTTGATTTCAATACACTCAAGTGCCATTCATCGTGTAAGAAAAACATCTGGCTATCAGGGTGGAAACGGCCCATTTGATGATTGATTATATCATCTTGTGGATATGGTTATAATCCCATGGGCCTGGATGGGAGTGGAAGAGGGAAGCCTGTTGCAAAGAGTAGAGTATCAGTTGCAGGTGTCAATGACTAACTTTTTGAATTTTATGTTGGCATTAACAATAAAGCATTTTGCAAACACTGGTTATAACTGTCTTTATGGAGGCAGCTCTGGGAATGGTGTCATGAGAGCTTACCATGTTCCAGGCCGAGTGCCTGGCCCTTCACCTGGATGTCACATTTGCCCCTCATAAGACTCCTGTGAAGAAAGGCATCACTGCTATCCCTGTTTCACTGATGGGAAAGGCAAGGCTTGGAGTGGTTAGGCAGCTTACCCAGTCACACAGCTCCTAAGTGGTGCAGCCAGAATTTGGCGGGGGGAGTGTGGCCCAGAGCTGCACACTCAGTCCTGTGCTGTGCTGTGGAGGAGAGTTGACCAGGAGCAGAAGCCTCATTTGGGGGCATCTCAAGCACCAGCTTCCCGCTGAGCCAGGTAAGTTCCCTCCCTCCCTCCACCAAGCACCGCGTGTTTCCTCCTCTGTGAAATGAAGAGGATCAGACACTCAGGAACCAAATGAATGGGTGAGTGAGTCCTTTGCTGCTGCCAAGTCTGATCCACTGTGCGCCTGCCCACCCCATTCTGCACGTTCTCAGCATGTTCTATGAGGCTGTGCCCCCGCCACCTCAGATTCTAGAGTCTGGATTGTATCAGAGATGAGTGCCCACTAGACGTAACAAGGTCAAGTCCCCCAAGCCCTGTCCAACCCCCAAAGTACTGAGGCCCCACAATGCACCAGCCCATGCCAGACACTTTGCACCTGTGATCTCACCCATCCCTTGAAAAACCAGCAAAGTCTACCATTGTTCCCATTTTATAGACAAGAGCATAAGTGCTTTCCCAGGGTCCCACAGCTAGTGACAGTGAGGGCCCAGGCCTGACAACCCAGATGGCACATGTGTGGGCTAGCAGCAGGGCAGACAGCTGCAACCAGACACAGACCTTTTTCTGCATTTGTGCTGTGGGCTCAGGGTGGCTCTTAAGGACGGGGCCCCTTCGTGAGGACATCCACTCCTGTGTGCTTTCCCTTGCATCATGTCCTGTCTGTCTTGGCAAATATTTTTCTTGAGGTTTACCCAACCAGTCCAAGGTCACAAGGAAGCCCTTCTGTGTGTCACACAAAAGACCAAGGTCCAGCACTGTCCAAACTTTACTCAGCAAACAGTCACAAAGCAGCCCTGTGTGAGGGGTCAGAGAGGGGTTCTCTGTGGCCTCCGCTAAGTGTCACATGTGGAACCACCATGCTATGGGTCATCACAGGCTGTTTAACTCAATTGTCACATAAGCCTGGGTGACAAAATGGCAGAGCAGCTCAGAGAGAGATGGACAGCCTGACAGCATGAACCTCTGAGGAGTCAGGTTTTCTTGGATGAGGGGACACTGAGCTGGCTTTGGAGCATGAGAAAGACTTCATCTGTGGGATGTGGGAACATGAGTGAGACCTGGAGACGAGTGTGATGTGGTGAGCGGTGAAGTTGTAGACGACCCCAGGGAACTCCAGTCTGGGCCTGCACAGGGCGTGTGGAGGAGACAAGAGGAGGGAGGTGGCTGTGCCAGCCGTTCAGTAACAGAGATTCTAAACCGGAGGTCGGTGTTTTGTCTTATCCTTTTCATCCCAATTTCAGGGGTAGTTTGGGCAACCACGCCACACTCCAAGTGTCCCCTGGGCCCTTTCTGTCCCTCACCCTCCTGCCTACACATCAGTAGATGCCTCCATGCAGACCTCCCAGGACGCTCACCTCTATCCACAGCTGCTTCTCCAAAACCCACCAGGCGCCCCCGTGCGTGGAATGAGCTCACCCACAGGGTAAAATCAGGCCACAGTCTGCAGGACTGGTTTCCCTGAGGCCTCTCCCCTTGGTTTGCAGGTGGCTGTCTTCTTCCTATGTCCTCACATGGTCCTCCTCTGCATGTGCCTGGGTTCTAACTTCCTCTTCTCCCCTAAACTCCACCAGTCCTATAGGACTAGCTGCACCCCCATGACCTCATCATAACTTGGTAACCTCTTTAAAGGCTGTATCCCCAAATACAGTCACATGTTGAAATACTGAGGGTTAGGGCCTCAGTGTATGAACTTCAGGAGGACGCCAACTCAGCCAGCTCACTCTTACTACGGTTGCACTAGTGCCATGCCTGGTTCCTAGTGGACACCCCAGGAACAGCCATCCATCCAGACTGATGACCCGTGACATCCCCTACACTCCACGGCTCATCACATCACACTCATCTCCAGCCGGACTCTCTGCCTGGAAGTCCCACACCTGTCCCCCACATCCACTGTCTGAGGAGGTCCTTTTCATGCTTCAAAGCCAGCTTAGTGTCCTCCTTTCTGCAAAAAATGTTCCTGACCTCTCAGAAGTTTATTCTATCTTTCGTCAGTCTTCCTTTCTTTCTGTCAATCTGCCTCTGAGCTGCTCTACCATTTTGTGCACCCAGGGACCTGTGACAACTGAATTAAACAGGCTGCCAAAAAGAAAGAGAAGAAAAGTAAACGGAGTTAAACAGTCTTCAGTGACCCAGCAAGGTGATTCAATGCTTGAATGACTTGTAGCGGAGGCCACACTCAATCCCCCCTCTGTCCTTTGAGTTTTTGCAGCTCTTGCCAAGACCATTCATGTTCTTAGAAAGCCCACCTTTATTTCCCTCTCTAGCCGCATGGATTATAAGACCTCCTCTTGTGAGCTGTAATCAGAATGCAGAGAAGTAATACAAGGTTAGGGCCCAGAACTCCTCCCTCCTCTCCCTGCAGAGACCCAGATTTTTTTTTTAAAAATGACCTTGGTCTTCAGAGGAAGAACTTCCCCACCACATTGAGCAGCCATCCCCAGCCTACTCCTGGCTATGGGGCTTACTTAGCTCATCCATCCAAAGGCTATTTCCTGGGTGCTTAGTAGGAATCCAGGCATGGAGCTAGTGCAAGCGTAATGATAAGAGTGAGCCTGGCAGACACAGGCCCCCCCCAATAACCAGGTAAACAAATAAACAGAACTACAAACTATGATGACAACAATTCATCTGTCCACAGATATTCGCTGACTGTTCAGTGTGTGCCTGGCACTGTTCCAAGTGCTGAAGAAAAACAAAGAAAACAAAAATCCCTGCCCTTGTAGAGGAGACATTATCATGTGGCAAGATAACACAATGAAAAGGAATGAAGAATAAAACAGAAAAGTAAAATAGATTGCATGTCTCTTGAAGACGAGTGCTGTGGAATGAGGCTGTCATCTAGCTGGAGCACAGAATGTGGAACATGGTGACATGTCAGCCAAGAGACCTGGCAGACGCCACCTTGGCCGAGGGGGAAGGCTGACATCGCCAGCTGTGAGTGGTGCTGACATCTTGCTGTCTTCCATATGGCATCATGAGCCGGTGCATCCTCCTGGCGGGATCTTCCCCAAATCCAGAACCTTAATCTAATAGTGAGAAAACAACAGCCAATCCCAATTTCAGGGACATTTGGCAAAATAACCCCCCAGTCCTACTTAAAAGTGTCAAGGTTGGCTGGGCGCAGTGGCTCACCCCTGTAATCCCAGCACTTTGGGAGGCTGAAGCTGGCAGATCATGAGGTCAAGAGATGGAGACCATCCTGTGCAACATGATGAAACCCTGTCTCTACTAAAAATACAAAAATTAGCAGGGTGAGTTGGCAGGTGCCCTGTAATTCCAGCTACTCAGGAGGCTGAGACAGGAGAATTGCTTGAACCTGGGAGGTGGAGGTTGCAGTGAGCTGAGATAGAGTCACTGCTCTCCATCCTAGGTGACAGAGTGAGACTCCGTCTCAAAAAAAAAAAAGTGTTGAGGTCACAAAAGGCAAGGAAACCCTGGGAAATGGTGACTGGCCAAGAGGAACGTAAGCAGACCTGGCAAATACATGCCATGTAGACTCCTGGGACGGAAAAGGACATTAGTGGGAGAGCTGGTGACACCCAAGTAAGTCCAGGCTATCCCAACGTCTACTTCCTAGTTCTGAGGAACGTGCCGTGGTCACATGAGATGCCCACGTTTACATTAGGGGAAGCAGGGAGAGCGCATATCAGACCTCTCAGAATTTCTTTTGTAACTTTTCTGTACGTCCAAACTGTTTTAAAATATTTTTTTAAGAAAATGTTTCAAAAAGAAAAATAACCAAGTAGGGGAGGGCACTTGGTTGGGGTTGGGAGTTGCAAAGGTAGAGGCAGGAGACTCGTTCAGGAAGAGAACATTGCATTAAGAGAGACAATCGGGAGGACTTTCCGCAGCCAGGGCCCTGAGGGTCTCTCTGGGGTGGTGCCATTGAAACCAAGTTCTGAGCGACAAGCAGGAATAGACACCGTGAGTCTCTGAAGTGGGAAGCGGCGTGCTAAGGATAAGTGACATCTTCACCTCCCATGCTGACCTGTCTGGCATCAGCAACCACTCAAACATCCAGGTGTCTGAGGTGCATCCAGAAGCTCCTGTGCATCTGCTTTCCAAGATCTTATTCTATACCATTCTATTCCATCTTATTCTATTCTATTCTTTCTATTTGACTCTACCCTGTTCAATTCCACTCCATTTCACTCCACTCCACTTCATTCCACTTCACTCCATTCCACTCTATTCCATTCTACTCCACTGCATTCCACTCCACTCCACTCCAGTCCATTCTATTCCATTCCACTCCACTTCTTCACTCCACTTCACTCCACTCTATTCCATTTCATTCCACTCCATGCCATTCCACTCCAGTCCACTCCACTCCACGCCACACCACTCTACTCCATTCCATTCCGTTCTATTCTATTCCATTCCATTTCATTACACTCCACTCCACTCTATTCCACTACACTCCAGTCCAGTCCACTCCTCCACTCCATTTCACTCCACTCCATTCTATTCATTTATATTGCACTCCTTCACTCCACTCCACTCCACTCCACTTTACTCCATTCCATTCTATTCCACTGCAATCCACTCCATTCCACTCCACTCCAATCCACACCTATTCTATTCTATTCTAGTCTAGTCTAGTCTAGTCTAGTCTCTCCTCTCCCTCTCTCTCTCTTTCCCTCAAGAAGCAAATATTTCATTTTGTGTCTTTTCCTTTATGTAATGGGAAGCCTTATCCACCACTGTTCCTTGGGTTAAGGAGTGCTGTATTAAACTATCAAAACTAAGAAGACACTTGCTAGCTGAGTGATCTCCAAAAAATACTTGACTCTCTGAGCCTGGTTTCTCTCCTCTATAAAACTGAAGAGCCACACCTTGCTCAAGATGTCACGGGAATTCAGCAATAGACACGTGAATTGACCTCCCCAGCACAGTGCTTGGGGCAAAGTAGCTGCTCCATTGTCCCATTTCGAACTTGCTCCGTGGCTCAGTTGCACAGAAACTTAGAGGGTGATGCTCATAGGCAGGCACTTTGCCATTTGCTATGATGGCTTCACCCACCCCCTGGTACACCCTGCAGATGGTGCACAAAGCTGTGGTGGAGGTGGACGAGTCCGGAACCAGAGCGGCGGCAGCCATGGGGACAATCTTCACATTCAGGTCGGCCCGCCTGAGCTCTCAGAGGATAGTGTTCAACAGGCCCTTTCTGATGTTCATTGTGGAGAACAATATCCTCTTCCTTGGCAAAGTGAACCTCCCCTGAGGTGGGGCTTCTCCTGAAACCTACAGGCCTCGGGGTGGGAGATGAAGGTGGGTGTGCTGTGGCCCATCCGTATGCTGGTAGCTAGTGATTTACACTGGTTTAGTTGACTAATGAGGCATTACAAACAATAAAATTACTACATAATGATTGCTTCCACCCACACAACCACAAGATACAGGTGCCTTGGGGAAACTTGGAGAACATTCAGTCTTGCCCTCACTCTTCATCAAGAAAGATTAGCATTGAGATCCAGAGAGGCTGGTTGACTTGTTCAAATTCACCAGCATGTTAGTGGAGGAGGGAGGTCCAGAGTCCAGGCCCTTGATGCCCAGCTGAGTGCCACAAAGCTCAGTAGGAGGGTTCCAGTGGGCGAGGGCCACCAGGAAGCACACATCCAAGCCTGGTCCCCCACCTATCAGCAACAACAACCGTCACTTCATCCTGCATGAGAAAAATACTGGAATGGGGGTTTGAACGGGGCTCCTCCTCGGTCCTAACCTGCTGTGTGACATTGGGGCAACACTCTCCCTCTCTGGACCTCAGTTTCCCTCTGTATACAAGCATCAGATTCTTGCTGTGATCCATGGACTCCTGAAATCATATAGAAAGGCTGAGTTGTGCCCTTTCAATCATGGTTGATTTCAATACACTCAAGTGCCATTCATCGTGTAAGAAAAACATCTGGCTATCAGGGTGGAAACGGCCCATTTGATGATTGATTATATCATCTTGTGGATATGGTTATAATCCCATGGGCCTGGATGGGAGTGGAAGAGGGAAGCCTGTTGCAAAGAGTAGAGTATCAGTTGCAGGTGTCAATGACTAACTTTTTGAATTTTATGTTGGCATTAACAATAAAGCATTTTGCAAACACTGGTTATAACTGTCTTTATGGAGGCAGCTCTGGGAATGGTGTCATGAGAGCTTACCATGTTCCAGGCCGAGTGCCTGGCCCTTCACCTGGATGTCACATTTGCCCCTCATAAGACTCCTGTGAAGAAAGGCATCACTGCTATCCCCTGTTTCACTGATGGGAAAGGCAAGGCTTGGAGTGGTTAGGCAGCTTACCCAGTCACACAGCTCCTAAGTGGTGCAGCCAGAATTTGGCGGGGGGAGTGTGGCCCAGAGCTGCACACTCAGTCCTGTGCTGTGCTGTGGAGGAGAGTTGACCAGGAGCAGAAGCCTCATTTGGGGGCATCTCAAGCACCAGCTTCCCGCTGAGCCAGGGTAAGTTCCCCCCCTCCCTCCACCAAGCACCGCGTGTTTCCTCCTCTGTGAAATGAAGAGGATCAGACACTCAGGAACCAAATGAATGGGTGAGTGAGTCCTTTGCTGCTGCCAAGTCTGATCCACTGTGCGCCTGCCCACCCCATTCTGCACGTTCTCAGCATGTTCTATGAGGCTGTGCCCCCGCCACCTCAGATTCTAGAGTCTGGATTGTATCAGAGATGAGTGCCCACTAGACGTAACAAGGTCAAGTCCCCAAGCCCTGTCCAACCCCCAAAGTACTGAGGCCCCACAATGCACCAGCCCATGCCAGACACTTTGCACCTGTGATCTCACCCATCCCTTGAAAAACCAGCAAAGTCTACCATTGTTCCCATTTTATAGACAAGAGCATAAGTGCTTTCCCAGGGTCCCACAGCTAGTGACAGTGAGGGCCCAGGCCTGACAACCCAGATGGCACATGTGTGGGCTAGCAGCAGGGCAGACAGCTGCAACCAGACACAGACCTTTTTCTGCATTTGTGCTGTGGGCTCAGGGTGGCTCTTAAGGACGGGGCCCCTTCGTGAGGACATCCACTCCTGTGTGCTTTCCCTTGCATCATGTCCTGTCTGTCTTGGCAAATATTTTTCTTGAGGTTTACCCAACCAGTCCAAGGTCACAAGGAAGCCCTTCTGTGTGTCACACAAAAGACCAAGGTCCAGCACTGTCCAAACTTTACTCAGCAAACAGTCACAAAGCAGCCCTGTGTGAGGGGTCAGAGAGGGGGTTCTCTGTGGCCTCCGCTAAGTGTCACATGTGGAACCACCATGCTATGGGTCATCACAGGCTGTTTAACTCAATTGTCACATAAGCCTGGGTGACAAAATGGCAGAGCAGCTCAGAGAGAGATGGACAGCCTGACAGCATGAACCTCTGAGGAGTCAGGTTTTCTTGGATGAGGGGACACTGAGCTGGCTTTGGAGCATGAGAAAGACTTCATCTGTGGGATGTGGGAACATGAGTGAGACCTGGAGACGAGTGTGATGTGGTGAGCGGTGAAGTTGTAGACGACCCCAGGGAACTCCAGTCTGGGCCTGCACAGGGCGTGTGGAGGAGACAAGAGGAGGGAGGTGGCTGTGCCAGCCGTTCAGTAACAGAGATTCTAAACCGGAGGTCGGTGTTTTGTCTTATCCTTTTCATCCCAATTTCAGGGTAGTTTGGGCAACCACGCCACACTCCAAGTGTCCCCTGGGCCCTTTCTGTCCCTCACCCTCCTGCCTACACATCAGTAGATGCCTCCATGCAGACCTCCCAGGACGCTCACCTCTATCCACAGCTGCTTCTCCAAAACCCACCAGGCGCCCCCGTGCGTGGAATGAGCTCACCCACAGGGTAAAATCAGGCCACAGTCTGCAGGACTGGTTTCCCTGAGGCCTCTCCCCCTTGGTTTGCAGGTGGCTGTCTTCTTCCTATGTCCTCACATGGTCCTCCTCTGCATGTGCCTGGGTTCTAACTTCCTCTTCTCCCTAAACTCCACCAGTCCTATAGGACTAGCTGCACCCCCATGACCTCATCATAACTTGGTAACCTCTTTAAAGGCTGTATCCCCAAATACAGTCACATGTTGAAATACTGAGGGTTAGGGCCTCAGTGTATGAACTTCAGGAGGACGCCAACTCAGCCAGCTCACTCTTACTACGGTTGCACTAGTGCCATGCCTGGTTCCTAGTGGACACCCCAGGAACAGCCATCCATCCAGACTGATGACCCGTGACATCCCCTACACTCCACGGCTCATCACATCACACTCATCTCCAGCCGGACTCTCTGCCTGGAAGTCCCACACCTGTCCCCACATCCACTGTCTGAGGAGGTCCTTTTCATGCTTCAAAGCCAGCTTAGTGTCCTCCTTTCTGCAAAAATGTCCCTGACCTCTCAGAAGTTTATTCTATCTTTCGTGAGTCTTCCTTTCTTTCTGTCAATCTGCCTCTGAGCTGCTCTACCATTTTGTGCACCCAGGGACCTGTGACAACTGAATTAAACAGGCTGCCAAAAAGAAAGAGAAGAAAAGTAAACGGAGTTAAACAGTCTTCAGTGACCCCAGCAAGGTGATTCAATGCTTGAATGACTTGTAGCGGAGGCCTCACTCAATCTCCCTCTGTCCTTTGAGTTTTTGCAGCTCTTGCCAAAACCATTTATGTTCTCAGAAAGCCCACCTTTATTTCCCTCTCTAGCCCGCATGGATTATAAGACCTCCTCTTGTGAGCTGTAATCAGAAATGCAGAGAAGTAATACAAGGTTAGGGCCCAGAACTCCTCCCCTCCTCTCCCTGCAGAGACCCAGATTTTTTTTAAAAATGACCTTGGTCTTCAGGGGAAGAACTTCCCCACCACATTGAGCAGCCATCCCCAGCCTACTCCTGGCTATGGGGCTTACTCAGCTCATCCATCCAAAGGCTATTTCCTGGGTGCTTAGTAGGAATCCAGGCATGGAGCTAGTGCAAGCGTAATGATAAGAGTGAGCCTGGCAGATACAGGCCCCCCCCCAATAACCAGGTAAACAAATAAACAGAACTACAAACTATGATGACAACAATTCATCTGTCCACAGATATTCGCTGACTGTCCAGTGTGTGCCTGGCACTGTTCCAAGTGCTGAAGAAAAACAAAGAAAACAAAAATCCCTGCCCTTGTAGAGGAGACATTATCATGTGGCAAGATAACACAATGAAAAGGAATGAAGAATAAAACAGAAAAGTAAAATAGATTGCATGTCTCTTGAAGATGAGTGCTGTGGAATGAGGCTGTCATCTAGCTGGAGCACAGAATGTGGAACATGGTGACATGTCAGCCAAGAGACCTGGCAGACACCACCTTGGCCGAGGGTTGAAGGCTGACATCGCCAGCTGTGAGTGGTGCTGACATCTTGCTGTCTTCCATATGGCATCATGAGCCGGTGCATCCTCCTGGCGGGATCTTCCCCAAATCCAGAACCTTAATCTAATAGTGAGAAAACAACAGCCAATCCCAGTTTCAGGGACATTTGGCAAAATACCCCGCCAGTCCTACTTAAAAGTGTTGAGGTCAGCTGGGCACAGTGGCTCAACCATGTAATCTCAGCACTTTGGGAGGTCAAAGCTGGCAGATCACGAGGTCAAGAGATCGAGACCATCCTGGGTAACATGATGAAACCCTGTCTCTACTAAAAATACAAAAATTAGGCACATGATCAGTTGCTGCTACAGTGGAAAGATGGTGGAGCAGGAGCAAAGAAAACCCCTTTGGTTCCAGAAAATCTCCTGAAAAGAGGAAGGCTTATCCAGCCCTCAAAGCCACTCAGGCAAAGCAGGCATTTTTTGCAAAGAAGGAGCAGAGGAAAGGAAATGGGCCCAGGTTTAAGCGACTAGAATCATTCCTACATGATTTCTGGCGGCAGACCCATGACAAAGTACATGTCAGATGACTGGAAGTGAAGCCTCACGGCTTGAAATTGCCAGATAAACATTCCTTGGCCTTTGTCGTATGCATCGAAAGGATTGATGGCGTGAATTTACTGGTGCACAGATCCATTGCAAGACTTTGCCTAAAGAAAATTTTTAGTGGTGTCTTTGTAAAAGCCACCCCCCAGAACCTAAAAATGCTGTGTAGAGTGGAACCTTATGTGACCTGGGGGATTTCCAAACCTGAAGTCTGTCCAGGGACTCATTTTGAAATGTGGACAAGCCAAAGTCAAGAATAAGACCATATCTGTAACAGACAACACAGTGAGTGAGGAGCACCTGGAGGAGTTTCGTGTCATTTGCTTGGAAGACCTCATTCATGAAATTGCCTTCCTGGGGAAGCATTTTCAGGAGATCTCATGATTCTTGCACCCTTTCCACCTCTCAGTGGCGCATCATGCTACCAAAAATAGAGTGGATTTCCTCAAAGGGATGGGCACACCTGGCTCTCGGGATGAACGCATCAATCAGCTCATCCGCCAGCTGAACTAGACCCCAGGTGAGGCCGGGCTGAAAACTGCCCTTGGACTGACTGTGGATGGGCCATGCCTTGCCACTTTAAAAGTTCTTTTTGCACTTACTAGTTTTTAAGAGTAACCTTGAGATTGGGAGGAAGAGCAGGCTGATACAAGTAGATGGAGACCTGCTGGGAGCAAGGAATGCCTGATTAGGACATAGGGCTATGCATAGCCTAGCAGTCACAGGCTTAAAAATGTCGAGTAACTAAGAACTGTATTGCTGCGGTCATTTAGATGGAAATGAGGAAAGAATATTAATAACTGATTTCAAAAAGGACTTGAAGATGTGAAATCATCTATTTTGCTGAAGAAATCTTAACTCTTTTTGAAATTACTTGTTATTCCTGTTATTACTCTAGGTGCCAAACTGCAATAAATTTTTATCAATGAAGCGGAAAAAAAAATTAGCCGGCAAGTTGGCGGGTGCCCTGTAGTCCCAGCTACTCAGGAGGCTGAGGCAGGAGAATTGCTTAAACCCAGGAGGCAGAGGTTGCAGTGAGCCGAGATAGCGTCACTGCTCTCCATCCTGGGTGACAGAGCGAGACTCCGTCTCAAAAAAAAAAAGTGTCAAGATCATGAAAGGCAAGAAAATCCTGGGAAATGGTGACTGGCCAGAGGAACCTAAGTAGACATGGCGACTAAATGCCATGTAGACTCCTGGGACAGAAGAGGACATCAGTGGGAGAGCTGGTGACACCCAAGTAAGTTCAGGCTATCCCAACGTCTACTTCCTAGTTCTGAGGAATGTGCCGTGGTCACATGAGAGGTCCACGTTTACATTAGAGGAAGCAGGGAGAGCGTATATCGGACCTCTCCATATTGTTTTTATAACTTTTCTGTACATCCAAAACTGTTGTAAAATAGTTCTTTTTTTAAGTAAATGTTTCAAAAAGAAAAACAGCCAAGTGGGGGGAACACTTGGGTGGGGTTGGGAGATGCAAAGGTAGCAGTAGGAGACCAGTTCAGGAAGAGAACATTGCACCAAGAGAGACAATCAGGAGGACCTTCCACAGCCAGGGCCCTGAGGGTCTCTCTGGGGTGGTGCCATTGAAGCCAAGTTCTGAGGGACAAGCAGGAGTTGACACCATGAGTCTCAAAAGTGGGAAAAGTGGCATGCACAAAATTGAGAGAGGGTGCCTGTGGCAGCATCTGGGGAGGGAAGGAGAGGACAGTGTGGGAGAGAAGGAGAGGGTAGGGTTGGAGGCCCATCCCTTCATTGGCCATGAGGACACTGCATGGGGTGCTGAGGTGGGAGTATTAGTAATAATAACAGGCAGCACTTGCAGGCCGCATCCTGTGTGCCTGGTACTCGCCTAAGCCCTGTGTGACCTCTGAGTTAATGCGGAGGTGAACTGAGAGGCACCTGGGACAGGGGCTGGGGGGAAAGGAAGCAGGTGACATCTCCGGTTCTCTCCAGCTTCTTTAAAGCAGGTCCACAGTACTGACCCTTCTCTGCCACCCTTCTCCAAGACCACCTCGGTGTGAGTGAGGGGTTCTAAGGTGACAACAGACACAGGAGCCACAGACACAAGACAGACACTCTGACTCACAAGAGAACCTAGTATGGGCATCCATATGCCCTTCCTGATGGTGACTTTCTACGCAGACATGCAGAGTGCAGATAACCGGCTGCTCCCGCACACGTCTGCATCGCTACTTATACGACTGTGCACACACGTGAGCATGCACGCACACACACAGCCTCCTGCAGCACTGTGGCTTCCGGGTGGCTAACACAGCTACCGCCTTTGATTGCGCTGAGCTGAGCACACCTTGTCTACTGGGGTGGGGAGAGGGCAGGCACTTTCCCTGTGCGACCCCGTTTCAGTCTCTCAGTGCCCCGCGGAGGTGGTCCCTGTTGTCCCCACTGGACAGAGGAAGAACCTAAGAGTTAGAACCCCCAGCATGGTGTCTCCACTAAATAGAAGCCCCTGTTTCTCTCCCAGCCTCTCCCAGAGGGGCTGCTCTGAAGCATGTGGGTTTGATCAGGATAATCAAGGTAAATGATCCTCATCTTGATCCATCACAAATGTTAGGGTACAAGGAGAGTGGGTGGAGTCTCTGCTGCCTGGTATCCTAAGCTGGGTGACTGCAAGCAGACATACACATGTCCACCTCTCAGGCCACGCAGGGAGAACAAGTATCATTCGGTCAGTGTTACAGTGTTGTCGAAGGCTCAGAGGAGACCAGGCGACGGGCGATGTGCGACCTCCCTATAGCAGTGTTCTCAAACTCTGATTAATGTCACTTGAGGAGCTTGTTAAAAATATATATTCCTGGACTTGATCAGATAAATCAGAATATTTGAGGCAGAGCCTTTAAGCTCCTCCTTGGTATTCAAATGCACACGGGTTTTTTGATGCTTCACCACCTATAGTACAAGAGAGGGCAGGACTGTCCTGTTCAGTGCACTGTGCGCCAGACGCTCAGACCCCAGGAACTCCCTTACAGCCCCTGCTCCCTGCAGTGCCACCCACCCAACTTTCATGCCTGAGGGTGGGCCTCAGACTCCTCCTAGAATAGGCCCAGAGGCTCCTTGCTATGTAGGCATCGTTTCCTCCAATCATTGCAGAGCACTCACCAGGTAACAAACACACACACCCAGGCAAGTTCCTCATGATTGTCCCCCACGTTGATATCCCAGACTCTATAAGTCGTCACCTGCTGCCTAGGACTCTCTAAGTCCTTGAGCTTGGAACCTCTACCACATGCAAGCGCTGGGGCACGCCCCGCAGGCAGGTAAGTGCTGATCACATACACCCAGTGACGTGGGAATCCCAGATAATCAGTAACTTTTTAGCACAAGTACCCATGCCTCATGAATTTTGAGATATTTTTGTTTGCTAAATCCGACAATTCTACATGTAGGAACAGGGTTGATTGAGAAGCAGCTGCTCTGATGGCCAGAAGCTGACAGCCTTCCCCGCAGAGATGCGGGAAGTCCTGAGGAGAGCAGGAAAGGCCAGGCACTGCCCTGGCAGTGGGAGCAGGGCTTGGGCCAATGGAGGGTCAGTGCCATGAGGAAGGACCCTGGGAGGCTCTCCTGCTACAGCATAAGAAAGGATTGACTTATCCACCGTTGCATCAAACTGAAGCCTGAGACAGAACGTTCTGTGAGGTTGCCTTGTTCACTGCAGAGGAGCTGACTCACACGGTTTTGTCAAGGAAGTTGCAGTCTGTGCCAGGAGTAGCCAGCCCAGCAGTAGCAAAGAGGCTTTTCTGCTGCAGGTGTTCCCAGAGCTCCTCTCCTTCTCTCCCCTGGCTGAAGGAGAGCCCTGCAGGGAGAGTCCCCCTCTAGGGAACTTTGCTCCTGGGTGTCCCAGCTGCAGAGATTGGTGGGGCCAGTCCAGAAAGGTGGTCTTCCGGACCAGGGGAAGATGGGGTTGGGCCTCGGGGCACTGGGAGGCCAGTGGGGGTGCTTCAAACAGGCCAGTGACGTGAAGGACTCATATTCTTAAGGATATCCTGGTGGCCAAGTAGAAAACAGCCTGGTAGGGTGAGGGTGAAAGTGAGGACCCGCTCAGAGGTCACTGAAGGCGCAGCCAGACAGGTTGGGACCCACATGGGCAGCAGAGGTGGGCAGTAGGGATGTAGACCGGGAGACCCTGTCTCACGCTGGGGGCCCCGAGGGGAGGTGGAGGCTGAGCTGGGAGAATAGGCACCACCCACTCACTTCCTGCTTGCAGAGTGACTATGAGGAGCAAAAGAGCAAGTGAGGAAGTCAAGGGGGTTATTTGGGGGCAGTGCTCCGTGTGAGGGTTGCTAAGGACAGGTACCAAGGAGGAACCTGTGTCAAAATCCCAGGTCCAAATGTTAGTTACCAGAGGCCTCTGATAAAGACAGAGCCACAGGTAAAACACAGCAGGCACGCCCCCTTGACCCTTAAAATCAGAAGCCTATCTGTGTCCTGGTGAGGAGAGAAGCATGATCGATGATCCACACTGCCAGGACACAAGCCTATTATTTCTGATGCAAAACCCAGGCTCCTTTCAGGGCTGGCACAGAGGACTGCCAGAGGAGTCAGGAGGCCTCCACCTTCCCCAGCTGGGCAACCTCAGAGGATGTCTCCTTATCTCTGGGATCACCGTGTCTCCACGGCCTGGCTGGGCACAGGTCAGCTGGAAGTGGAGCTGTGTCTGCAGGGAAGGTACGAGGGTGGACATCAAAGCCAGCCTGCATGGTTCAAAATCCCGTCTCAGCTTGGCACTTACCAGCAGTGGTGGCGTGGCCTTGGGAATGAGCTTCGCCTCTCTGTACTTCCATTTCCTCATACCTAAAGTAGAGGGAGTACTGGAACCGGCTCAGTGGGTATTCATAGGGATTCCATGTGCTGTTATGCATAAAGAGCAGAGCAGCTAAGATAACTACCATCTATGTCACTGGGACTCCGGGGGGGGTGAGGGAAGGAGAGGTAGATTTGCGTAAGTACAAGAAAGGCGGGGGAAGGTAGTAAGGCATCAGCCATGTGACACACATTGTATTATGAGACTGACTGGTTTTCTTATATCATCCTCAAATTTCCTTCCTTATCTGCTTCTCATGGTTCCCCGAGAGTCAAGAGGACGGGAGCTGTGGAATGTGTTAATCATCTACTGCTGCATAGTCATTCGACCGGTGATTACCTCACGGAGTTCCTGAGGGTCAGGAATTATCCTCAGGGTAATTCTTTCCTCAGGAGAGAGAGAGGAAAGAGAAAGACAGAGAGAGTGAGGGAGAGAGAGCGGGACAGAGACGGAGAACCCATCAGGAGGGGCTGAGCTGGGTGGTCCCAGCTCCGGGTCTCTCATGAGCTTGCTGTCAAGCTGTTGGTCAGGGCAATCCCAGAAGGCTCACTCATGAGGCCATAGGTAGAAATTCTCAGTTCCTTGCCATGTGGACTATTCACAGGGCTGCTCGAATGTGACTTAGAGAGAGAGAAGAGAGAGAGAGAGAGAGAGAGGTTTGTTTGCTTAATATCTTGGGATTAAGAGAGGCTATAGAGAGAAAGCACAAAAGAGAGAGAGAGGAAAGAGCAAGACAGAGAGAGTGAGGGAGACAGAGGGGGACACAGAGAGAGAACCCATGGGTAGAAGCAGCAGTCTTTTTATAACTCAATCTCAGAAATGACACCCCGCCCCTTCTGCCTTAGAAGGAAGTCACTAATCTGTCGGGGGGAAAAAGGGGAGGGACGGGGGGGGAGGTGGGGGAGGGATAGCATGGGGGAGAAATGCCAGATATAGGTGATGGGGAGGAAGGCAGCAAATCACACTGCCATGTGTGTACCTATGCAACAATCTTCCATGTTCTTCACATGTACCCCCAAACCTAAAATGCAATAAAAAAATAATAATAATAAAAAGAATTTAAAAAAATTAAAAATAAATAAATAAATAAATAAACTAAAAAGAAAAAAAAAAAAAAGAAGGAAGTCACTAAGTCCAGTCCAATGCAAGGGGAGGTAATTAAGCTCTATCTCTTCAATGAAGTCGTATCAGACATTTGCGGACACATCTGTAAAATGACCAGAGTGTTAGAACCTCAGAACCCAGCCAGAGTGTTAGAACCTCAGAATCCAGCAAAGTAATTGCTCTCATAGTAGATTATAAATGTTTTAAAAAATAGATGAACTAGCTGAATGAATAAATGAATGAGAGAGTGAGGAGGATATTTCTGTCTCATTCCATGCACAGGAAAGGCACTGAGGCTCAGAGCTGTTAGGACATGTGTGAGGTTGTCCAGGCAGTAAGGGGTGGGGGCTGGGCTGGTTTGCCAGAATTCTGAGATACAGGACACAGCCTGCAGCAGTTCTGAAATGGAAGCCGGGGATGGCAAGCTACAGCAGCCACTCCCTCCCCCTCCCTCAGAACAACAGACACACTGGACAGAGTCAGGAGTTCTCCCCTGCTCTCGCCAAACCCTTTGCAGGCGTCTTCCAATCCACGCAGGGACAGCCGAGGGTCTGGCTGTGCTGAAGGAAATTTGCAAATCCTGCCCCACATCTGTGGCCAGTATCTCCCCCAATAGCCACCAAATCAGCACCAACCCAGCCGGAGTGCAGCATGGGCGTTGGGCAAAAACAGGCTTTTTTTTTTTTTTTTTTTTTTGAGATGGAGTTTTGCTCTTGTTGCCCAGGCTGCAGTGGCAGTGGCGCGATCTCGGCTCACCACAACTCTGCCTCCCTGGTTCAAGCGATTCTCCTGCCTCCGCCTCCTGAGTAGCTGGGATTACAGGCATGCACCACCATGCCTGACTAATTTTTGTATTTTTGTAGAGATGGGGTTTCTCCATGTTGGTCAGGCTGATCTCAAACTCCTGACCTCAGGTGATCCGCCCGCCTCAGCCTGGCAAAGTTCTGGGATTACAGGTGTGCGCCACTGTGCCCGGCGACTCCATCCTTTTCTGACAGAGACCAGAGTCCTCTGTCTGTCACAGAGAAGGCTGGGCCTTCTCAGGGTTCTTTGGAACTGCTGGTGTCAGTCAGTATCTATTTCTTCTTCCTAATCTTTTTTTTTTTTTTTGAGATGGGGTTTTGCTCTTGTCGCCCAGGCTGGAGTGCAATGGTGTGATCTTGGCTCACTGCAACCTCTACCTCCTGGGTTCAAGCGATTCTCCTGCCTCAGCCTCCCGAGTAGCTGAGACTATAGGCACACACCACCACACCTGGCTAATTTTTGTGTTTTGAGTAGAGACAAGGTTTCGCCATGTTGTCCAGGCTGGTCTCAAACTCTTGACCTCAGGCGATCCACCTGCTTTGGCCTTCCAAAGTGCTAGGATTACAGGCATGAGCCACGGAGCTCAGCCTCCTAAGAATTCTTAAATCAGTTACAGTTGACAAAAGAAGTTCAGAGAGATAAAGTAATTGGCCTAAAGTCACCCAGCAAGTACATGTGACAGAGGCATGGTGCAAAAGAAGCCCTGTGGGTGATGCCCTTTGGATGGCCCCTGCCTCACTGGAAGGCAGTGGCACTGGTTTCTCTCTGCCTCACCTTCCCATGCAGGCAGGCAGGCTTGTGCTTGGGCTCCTGCTGGTCCCTCCAGTTAGGCCCCAGAAGCACTGTCTTCTCCATCTGCAGTCCCGGACCATGTGTGGACACTACCCATTTCCTAGGGTGTTCCTTACCCCACTGCACCAAGTCAGCATTTCGGAATCCAGAGTAGCACCACAAAGGCCATAGCTGTGAAAACTGCAAGCAGCATCACAGTGATCAAGCTTGCACAATCCCAGGGTCTGATGGACTCTGTATGTACCAAGGTGACTCCAGTCCAGGGACAGTGAAAGTCATTATTCCTTGGACGGAGCATCCGGTTGTCCCAGGTCCCTGGCTGAGCATTCTATGTGAATCTTCTGTCTCTTTACCTTTAAGAGAGGCACTACAGCCACCCTCATGCAGGCCCTAAAGGTCAGTGCCACCCACTACCTCTGCTCTCTCCACTCCTGCATTCCACCAGATTCCTTGACCTTCAGAAATAGTCTCCTGGAGGCTGGGCATGGTGGCTCACGCCTGTAATCCCAGCACTTTGGGAGGCTGAGGCGGACAGATCACCTGAGGTCGAGTTGAGACCAGCCTGGCCAATATGCTGAAACCTTGTCTCTACAAAAAATACAAAAATTAATCGGGTGTGGTGGTGGGTGCCTGTAATCCCAGCTACTCAGGAGGCAGAGGCAGGAAAAACGCTTGAACCTGGGAGGCAGAGATTGCAGTGAACTGATTTCATGCCACTGCACTCCAGCCTGGGCAAGACTCCATCTCAAAAAAAAAAAAAAAGGGATAAAGAAAAGAACAGTCCCCCTGGAAACCCTGGCCCTGACCTCCCTCAAGCCAGAGCGAACTTTCGCCCTCACCATGGGCTGACCCTCTGGTCCATTTTAAGTCAGAGGAACATGCCCATCCACAGTCAAAGGATAGGGTGGGAACCAACGTGGACAAAGCTCGCACTCAGCTGAGACCTCAATAAGTAAAGAAATCTTTCTCTACACAGATCCATAGATAATCAAGCCTTAAAAAAGCATCGACCCTAAAGCCTATGGAATTGTCACTTTCTCTCCTGTGTTCAAGAATGGAAATGTCTTTCTTCATTTTTAAAGAAGAGCAGGGATTGGCGGTGAGAGCTGGATTTGGCATTGGATGGTCTCCCTTAAGCTCCAACAACTCCAGCATTTAACAGCCAGCGGTACTTGGGCAAATCACCTGATTGGACATTGGAAGCTTATTCCTCCTTTCTAACTCCCCTTCCTGGAGGTTGACACAGACCAAAGTTTGGTAAGAAAACTCAGGATAAAAGAAAGGGCAGAGACCAGGTGACGTGGCTCGCGCCTGTAGTCGCAGCACTTTGGGAGGCCAAGGTGGGTGGATCAGTTGAGCCCAGGTGTTCAAGACCAGCCTGGGCAATGTGGTGAAACCATGTCTCTGCAAAAAATTACAAAAATTAGCTGGGCATGGTGGTGTGCACCTGTAATCCCAACTACTCGGGGCTGAGGTGGGAGGATCACTTGAGCCCAGGATGTCGAAACTGCAATAAGGTGAGATTGCACTGCTGCACTCCAGTTTGGGCTACAGAGTGAGACTGTGTCTCAAAAAAAAAAAAAAAAAAAAAAAAGAGTTTTTTTTCAACGTTATCAGAGATGGGAGCCATACAAAGAGATGCGGTTGGATGGAGGTTAAGACTTAGTCAGCTCAGCTATAAAGAAATTGGTGCTCTTCTGAGGCTGGAGAACTTGAGATCACTCAGGTAATGTCCTGAGGCAAGATGACCGGTCATCCCCCGATGTCCACTCCCTTTGTCTCTCATGGTAATGGAGAATTCTTAGCTGGGAGGTGGTCCCTAGCGTCTTGGCTGCACCGCACAGCCTCCTTTGTAGCTAGGTGTGGCCATGGAGCAAACCTCCGGCCAACAGAACACAAGTGGAAATGGCAGGTGATGTTCAAGGCATTCCTTTCCAAAGAAGGTGTGCCCTTCCCTTCGCCTGAGGCCCCTTCTACGGGCTGGAAGGTGGACATAGCAGTGAACCTTCTTAGCCCAGACAGCAGGCATGGAGGGGCGGCCAAGCATCCAGGCAGGAGGACGTGGATTCTGTCAATGTGGAGCCGCCACATCAACTCACTGCCTCCACCTGGACCTGCGCGAGAGGGCAGTGAACTGCAGTCTCATTTCAGCCACGGTTTCTGTAGGATTCTGTGTAACTTAAACATACGTACTGGCCGGGTACAGTGGCTCACACCCATGATCCCAGCACTTTGAGAGGCTGAGGCGGGAGGATCCCTTGAGGCCAGGATTTCAAGACCAGCCTGGGCAACACAATGAAACCCTGTCTCTACAAAGAATAAAAATTTAAAAATTATCCAGGCATGGTGTAATGCGCCTGTGGTCCCAGCTCCTCAGAAGGCTGAGGCAGCAAGATACCTGGAGTCCAGGAGTTGGAGTCTTCAGTGAGCAATGAGCAATGATTGCGCCCCTACACTCCAGCCTGGGTGACAAAGCGGGACCCCTCCTTCTCTCTCTCTCTATATATATGTGTGTGTGTGTGTGTGTGTGTGTGTGTGTACGTACATATATATATATACACACATATATACAGAGAGAGAATAAAGATATATATATACACACTGGGCAAGGTGGCTCATGCCTGTAATCCCAACACTTTGGGAGGCCGAGGCAGGTGGATCACGAGGTCAGGAGTTTAAGACCAGCCTGGCCAACATGGTGAAACCCCCTCTCTACTATAAATACAAAAATTAGCTGGGCATGGTGGTGGGCACCTGTAATCCCAGCTACTCGGGAAGCAGAGGCAGCAAAATCGCTTTAACCCTGGAGGCAGAGGTTCCAATGAGCTGAAATCGTGCCATTGCACTCCAGCCTGGGCAACAGGGAGAGACTCCATCTCAAAATTTAAAAATAAATAAATAAAGATACACACACACACACACACACACACACACACACACACACTTCAATTCTGAAACTCGGAGCCTGAAAGTCATTTAAGGAAGATGGGACTAAACAGTTACTGGTCACCTTAGTGCCGCACAGTCAACAGATACGTCAGTCCTCTAAGGACGCAGCACTATCACAACAGACAAACTGAAGGTCCTGTTCTCATAGAGTGTACATTTCATATGATTTCATCTCATCTTGATTACCGCTCTGCAGGGAAATATTACCTTGCGTCTTAGACACTAGGAGATTAAGCTTAGAGATTTCCCATGATGCATTTGAAGTGAGTCAGTCCGTGAATCAGACATCCGTGATTCGAGCCACGTCGGCTCAAGTCAGAGCTAGAACCTCTCCACAGGTCTGGTGGCCTCCAAAGCACTCCCTCTAGCCTGTCAGGGGCTGTCATGGATGGGGACTGTGACCACCAGGAATCAAGAGGAAGGATTTTTTTTTTTGAGACAGAGTGTCCCTCTGTCACCCAGGCTATAGTACAGTGGCGTGATCACGGCTCACTGGAACCTCTGCCTCCTGGGTTCAAGCGATTCTCCTGCCTCAGCCTCCCAAGTAGCTGGGATTATAGGAGTGCACCATCATGCCCGGCTAATTTATTTTTGTTTTGTGTTTTTAGTAGAGACAGGGTTTCACTGTATTGGTCAAGCTGGTCATAAACTCCTGATCTCAGGTGATCTGCCCGCCTCAGCCTCCCAAGGTGCTGGGATTACCAGCATGAGCCACCACTGCTGGCCAGGATTGTTATCTTTTTGAAGAGCCAAAGAAAGACCCCAGACTAGCTAGGAGAGAGGCCCAAGGAGACCTGAAGGACAGGGAGGAAGGACAACCAGTTGTTGGCGTGATCCAGTGGCAGAGGCTCAGCAGGACACAGGCCAAGGCAGAGGAGACCCCCATAGAGAGCAGAACCTAGGACAAGGGGTTCCTCACAACACCTGTGCTCCCCAAAGCTCCCTTCCCCACCCTCTAGGCGCAAATCTGGGATGGAGCACCCCTGACACAAACCCCTACGCCCTGGGGTTGGTGAAGGGGCACCCAAAATTCAAATGATCTACAGAAAAATAGAGTCCTGTATTTTAAAAAATACATCTAGGATTGTATATGGACATTAACATCACACTGACACCCACACAGAGACACCAAAGAAAAGTGCCTTAGAAATACACCAAAATGTGGCTGGATACTGTGGCTCACACCTGTAATCCCAGCAATTTGGGAAGCTGAGACAGATGGATCACGAGGTCAAGAGTTCGAGACCAGCCTGGCCAACATGGTGAAAAACCCATCTGTACTGAAAATACAAAAATTAGCCAGATGTGGTGGCACTCAACTTAGTCCCAGCTACTCAGGAGGCTGAGGCAGGAGAATTGTTTGAACCAGGAGGCTGAGGTTGCAGTGAGCTAAGATTATGCCACTGCACTCCAGCCTGGGCATCAGAGCAAGACTCCATCAAAAAATAAAAAGAAATACACCAGATGTTAGCTGGGGCCTTCTCCAGGTAGTAAAGTGCTAGGGGATATTTTGAAAAGTCCTTCTTTATATTTTCTGACCTTTTCCAAGTTCTTCAATGAGTATTTAATAAACACATTTAAAACTAACACAACAAAAGATTTTTTGTGTGTTTGTTTGACCTTTAAGGAAGAGATTAGAGCTATCCCTATAACTAGGTTACTTGAGTGGATGTAACAAGTCTATGTTACTAGAAATGAGCATCTGGCCATTTCCAGTCTGAGAACAGAACCCTTGGTTGTCCTGGCCAGTGTTTCCCAAGCAGGGGGGAGGAGTTCTTTCCTAGAATAAATAAGCCTTAGCATTCATGAGAATCAGCTACTCCAGACAGACAGCTTTGGAAACACCAGCTCTATCCAGCCCCCTGAGGCAGGTAATCCATAGTGCTTTTCATCCTGGGAGCAGAGGAATCCATTTTTCTGAGCTTTGTAGGTGGCAGCCTGGAGCGTGCGGAGTGTGTGGTGAGCGGATGCCAGGAGGAGGTGTGCCCAGGGCACTGGGTTCGGGCCAGGGGACTGTTGTGATTCCACCTGCCTTTTTAAGAGGCGTCCTCTCTGGGTCTGAGTTTTCACACCTGCAAAGGGCAGAGGTGTCCTGGGGCCTCTATGGTCATTTTTGCCTTTATACTTATGGATTCTGATTCGAGTCAGCTGTGCATCAGACTCTCAGGGAAGAGGTGCTGTCCCCTTGCCTGGCGCAGGGTGCAGCTCTCAGAACATGTGGCAGATGTGATTGTTGTAGTGGGTTTCTGTGAGCAGCGGCCGCAGGCCCCCACAGTGATTTCAGGGTCTCCATGGGGCTGCCTCGGGGGCTTCACCTCCCCACTAGGCCCCCTGGCCAAGTCCACAGATGGGCTGTGCCTCTGTCCACACACTGAAGAGACAAACTGCTGGGAAACAGCCAGTCCTCCAATTTGCCCAAGCAGAAAACACAAGGCTTTGCCCCTGAAATAATTCCGGAGACAAATATTGTCTAACATTTTCCCAGAGAAATGGTTGCATCAGCCTGAGAGTAAACAGTTGAAGCAAACAAGTGGCCTCTGTCCCAGGGCTTGACTGAAGGCATTTCCAGTGGCCTCCCCTCCTTCCTTCCTTCCTTCCTCTCATTCTTCCCTTCTTCCTCTGCTCCTCTCTCTACCCCTTCCCCCCCCCCCCTGCTTCCACTCCCCTTTCTTCTCCTCTCTTCCCCACAGCACCCAAGCTGCCCCTTTCTCTTCTGAATTCTGGGACTGAGTGGGCAGAGGCTGAAGGTGAATAATCTTGTTTGCTGCAGTCATCGGCCTGGAACTCAGCGCTTCCAGGGTCTCCTGAGAAGTTGCTCATGCCTCTTCTCTGGCTTGCAGTTTCAGGCAAGGGGTAGTATGGGAGGTGGTGGCCCCTCGGTAACATCTATTCTGAGCCAGGTGCCTTCATTCATCATTTTATCTCACCTGAGCCACTTAGCATGTTGTGCAGAGACAGAAACAGGTTCAGAGAGGTTCAGTCACCTGCTTGTCATTACACAGCAATCAAAAGTGGCCAAAACAAACTCCCAGTCTCAGTCTGGGAGACCCCAAGACCAGGCTGCCTTCTCCCCACTAGGAGGCCCTTCCAGGCTTACGGTGGAAACAGCGACCACGTGGTGACCTGGCAGGGGCGCAAAAGAACATTTCACCTTTCTTTGGCCTTGATGCCGACCATTATCAAGGCCGTCTAGGCTTCAGCCACTACCAGGAGCCCTCATTTCCCTCTCTCAGTCAAGCCTCACCGCAACCCAGCATCACGCCTGGAGGCCCCTGGGGGCCGCACCACGTGTCACCAAGAGGCTGGGAGCATCACGGTGGCCTCTGACTCTGACCAGGGCTCCTTCATCCCTGAGCTCTTCTTTGGTGGCAGTTGGGGAATAGGGGGAAGGGAGCCCCTGCTTTCTAATGCCCTAGGATGGGATCTGCTCACCAAGAGGGAGGAGAGGAGTGGGCATTCTGATTGGACTGAACCTCGGACCCCCCATCAGCTTCCAGACCCAGGAGCCAGGCAAACCTGGCTGCCCACTGGCTCCTCCACCTGTTTGCCATGTGACCTCGGGCAGCGCCTTCACCCCTTTGTGCCCAGGTTTCCCCACTGGAAAAAATGGAAACAATTATGGCACTTACCTCAACGGGTGACAGGAAGCAGAGTGATGTGTCAGGTGCCCAGGAGAGCACCTACTGAGGCAGGCTGCAAAGTTAGCATGAGGCAGCAGAACAGGGACCAGGACGCAGGCCGGGGCGGGGCAGGGGGAGGTGGTCAGGGCTCCATCTGGCCCTCTGAGACCTGAAGGATCTTTGCTTTGCAGAGTTGATGATGGAGAGAATGTTCCCTCTCCTGGCTCTGGGGCTCTTGCTGGCTGGATTCTGCCCTGCTGTCCTCTGCCAGCCTAACAGCACACTTGACGAGAGAATCCGACCCAGGAGGACCAAGACCAGGGACACATGTGGACCTCAGATTAGCCTCCACCAACATGGACTTCGCCTTCAGCCTGTACAAGCAGTTGGCCCAGAAGGACCCTAGTAGAGTGTCATCTTCTCCCCGCTGAGCATCTCCACCGCCTTAGCCTTCCTGTCCCTGGGGGCCCGTAATTCCACCTTGATGGAGCTTCTCAAAGGCCTCAAGTTCAACCTCACAGAGACTTCCGAGGCAGAAATTCACCAGAGCTCCGGCACCTCCTGCTCACCCTCCACCAGTCCAGCGACGAGCTGCAGCTCAATATGGGAAACGCCATGTTCGTCAAAGAGCAGCTCAGTCTTCTGGACAGGTTCACGGAGGACGCCAAGAGCCTGTACGGCGCTGAGGCCTTTGCCACTGACTTTCAGGACTCAGAGGCAGCTAAGAAGCTCATCAACGACTACGTGGAGAAGGGAACCCAGGGGAAAATCAGGGATCTGGTCAAGGACCTTGACCAGCAGACAATGATGGTCCTGGTGAATTACATCTTCTTAAAGGTGAGTGCCCAGCTTGGGGTTCAGAAGAGGTGGATGTTTAGCTCTGATCCTCAGGGCCATTTCTGTCGTGGCTCAACAACGGTGTTATTAGGGAAACCATTATAGAGGACAGTGCCCACAGCTTGGGGGCATCGTGGGTACCAAGGCCCCGCCCTGCCCATAGGCATCACCTTCTCCTGTTGGGTTTTTCCAAATTACACTTTGTCCTCCAAGACATCAGCCTATCAGTGAAGCACATCAGTCCTTCGTTTGAGTCAGTGTGGTGCTTTTCACTGTGATTTAAACTTGTCCAGCAAACAGAAGGA